>OX592696.1:2470000-3670000 GCA_951361185.1 Ochropacha duplaris
TGAATTGACGAAGAGAACTCCTTCGATGTTCTGGTTGCCTGGTACTTAATTACTTTCATATATTTTTGAAATCTAAATGTTTCGAAAAAACTTTTTATAAAACAATAAAAACGAGTTCAAAGACAAATGTTGCACTAAAAACCGGAAAATAAACTGAATAAGACATTAAATAAAATAGAAAAAAAAAACAATAACTAAATAGACCAAAAACTTTACTTATGTAAACTACCTACGCACCTATTCAAATTATTATTCTATAAATACCTTTTGATCTGTTTGAAGTCGGTGTCAAGCCTAATAGGTTTAATAGGCTTCGTACGGTTTGAGGAGGTAGGACATAGCATAACATCTGCTCATAATTGAGGCCGTCTGACTGGGGAAGTACAACCTTACAGAATATCGCAGCCAAATAACAAGTGTTGTTGTGTTCTTGCGGTGAGTAAGGTTGCCAGAGCTCCTTAGAGGAGGCACTGTGCTGACGGCGGAGGACCGCGGTATTGTGGAGTCGCTATTGAGTAGTGCAGGCGCAGCATGTTGGCGTGCGGTTAGGGACACAGATAGAATGAGTTTCCGAACCCAGGGATTACTTAATCTCCACCCTGGGAGGCTGAACTGCCATCTGGCGAAAGTAGGTAATCTTACAATTCATAAATGCTTGTGAAGGCATTTATTATTTCTTGCATTGTATTTTTGGGCTTGGCACCGACTTCAAACAGATCAAAAGGTATTTATAGAATAATAATTTGAATAGGTGCGTAGGTAGTTTACATAAGTAAAGTTTTTGGTCTATTTAGTTATTGAAATATTTTTTTGTCCATTTTATTTAATGTCTTATTCAGTTTATTTTTCAGTTTTTAGTGCAACATTTGTCTTTGAAGTCGTTTTTATTTTTTTATAAAAAGTTTTATTTTTTATATTTCAATGTTTTCAAGAAATATTTAATTGTTTTCGAGCAAATTAAGCCTATTATTAATTTACATTATCTATACTAATATTAGAAAGCTGAAGAGTTTGTTTGTTTGTTTGAACGCACTAATCTCAGGAACTACATAAAATATATTAGTGTTGGATAGCCCATTTATCGAGAAAGCCTATAAGTTAAATAACATCACGCTATTAGATGAGGGAATACATAAATAGATAAACTTTTAAAGAAAATAAAGAATATATATCCTAAATGATTAAGGCTTCTTTCTCAGCAGCTACTTAATATTGCGTTGAAAAATAAATAATATAATCTTATAAAATTTGAGGGCCCTCATTTTCCCCAGGATCCCATCATCAGATCCTGACTTGGTGACAATGGGACTACCGCCGAAGTATACTCTTTCAAATGAATAAAGAATTTTGAACATCGGTTGACAATTCTTATAAAATTTGAGGGTTGCCCTCGTTTTCCCCCAGGATCACATCATCAGATCCTGACTTGGTGATAATGGGACCACCGCCGAAGTATACCCTTTAAAAAAAAACATATATATTTGAAAATCGGTTGACAATTGGCGGAAAAGTCGAACACATAACCTCCTCCTTTTTGAAGTCGTTTAAAAATCAACATAAACAATTATTATTCGCTCCTTCCGTATTCGCTCTTTCATTTATCTTCTCAGGTTCATTTTGGCTATCTTAATTTGCTATTTCAGTGATCAGTCCCATTCAGTTAATAGGGTTGTCCACACGCAATATTTCAATTTCGGAACAATCCCAAAGAAAGTTGTTTAATTTCAAGTAAATTCAATTACTTTATAAGTGATTTGCAAATCGGTGCAAACTTTTTCTCATGTTACAAGTCTAACAGTCAGGTCACCTGATAATACCTAAGTGACTTTGGGGAAAATAATGCCAGGGGAATTGCCAACCTGTTGCCGACGTAGAAGGCAACTGTAAGCATATCTTTTTATTTGTTTCAGCCATATAGAGCAATTTGTAATGGATTTATAAGGAATTGGAAAAGGTGAGTGCAATTAAATTGATAGCTTACAAATAAAATAGTAATCATACAAATTTAACTTACCTAATGTTACGGAGTTAAGACCTTATAATAATAAAAAAAGTCGTACTCGTTTCCAAATCAGTCCAAGTGTCCCTTTAAAAGTCCCGTTGCCCGATATGCTGGATCCTTGACTCCTGTCTGGTGGGTCATAATACTTATACCTGAAATATGATGTAGTTCTTATTATTTTTACATACAAGTGACAAAGAAGCTGACGGGTGACCTGGTGGTAAGTGACTACCGTCGCCTATAGACATTAACAATACCAAGGGGATTGCCAATGTGTTGTACACCTTATTACAATGCCTTAAAGGCGACTGGCTCGCAAGTACAACTGCCGGAACACACGGATTTTCAACTTGAGGGTGGTAGCCAGCCAGTCGAGTACTACAAAGTACCCTACCACCGTGCTATGGTTTCCTCACGATGTTTTCCTTCACCGAAAGCTCAAGCCCATTGTAGGATTCGAACCGACCTTCGCCGCGGTATCCGACGTCACTACCACTGAGCTATCGCCTTAAATGTATTTATAATAAGGTTAAAGATGCCAGATCATTTATATTAACCTGAAGTTTAGTTTATTGGCAAGAAGAGCAAGAAGTTTATCATCACGTCCGCCAGTTACATTGACTGATGAATCATTGTTATAAATAACGAAATGCCATGGTGGAGCCTGAAAATAAATAGTTTTCATTTAAATAATATACGTATTATATTAAAGTTCACTTTTATAAGCTGATTAAATAGATCAAAAGAAATGATATGAAAAAGTATCTCAGTAATAGCAAAAATTGAGACGATTGCGAACACTTGATCCTTTAATATACAAAAAAACCTGTTAAAAGTATTCTATTTTAATAATATAAAAATACAATTTAGTGTATTTCTTTTGTCTTCACACATGGTTTTTGATCCCAAAATAAGAGTATTATGGAAACCAGATAACTGATATACTACACAAATACTAATTTTATGCATTCTTAAATACTTGAATCTACCTTCATTATGTACACAGGTCACCTTTGCTTAAAAATAAATTACTTACTTTTTGAGCAGTTTTAAATAAACCAGATTTTTATATTTTTTTGACCTTCACATTTACCCATAAATTACCTTACCTAGAAAATTTTAATCATATCACAGAATATGATTTTTAGATATTTTGAGATGGCTCCGTTTCAAATCTATATAAGTTAATCATGCTTTCGAAATTACAGAGTTGGTCATAGGTATAGTCAAAGTTAATCAGCATATTTTTCAAAAATATTTTTAATAATAATGCTTACATGAAGGACGGGAACTTCAAAAACCCTGCCTCGGAAGTTTTGATAAACTTTATTAGCTGGTGGTAAAACGGGAGACTTGTAAAGACGGCCAGACCACCAATTCACCATGGATAGATGATTCAAACGATTTGGTATTGCCTGGTTGTAGTATACTCGAAACCTGTAAAATAAGCTTAATTTGTATTATCAAAAGTGAAATTATGTTTGGATGTGTGTGAAGATGTTTGTTACTCTTTCACAGAAAAACTACTGAACGGATTTTGTTGAAACTTGGCACACAAGTAGTGCATATTCTGGAATAAAACATAGAATACTTTTTATCCCAGGAAAAGATAAGGATATTCGGGAACGCAGGTGAAACCGCGTGGGACAGCTAGTTAAAAAAAATGGGACGGGGGGTAAAGATATCTGTCAGGTAAGCTATCTGCATTCAGTGAGACAGACCCTTACGGTGTAAGTCGTATAAAAAGTCATAAAAGCCTAGCATGTGAAATATCGTTTCGTGAACCTCTTAATGGTACTCTTAAAATAGTTAGCTATACATGCATCTACATAATGGCTCATTTGATATGTATGTTAATTTTGTATTATTGGATTTCTGAATAAATATATTGAAGTTAGTATTGCCTACGTCTACTACCCAAAGACTTACGTAAGCAGATAAAAAATGTTACTCATGTAAGAAGGGTAATTTGGTTCTTTTACGACGACCATGAAATTGTTGATGATCTAAAATATTAGGAGCAACCACATACCCGTGCAAATATTTACGTGTAAGCTATAGTCAGGGACACACTTAAACAAGCAATTGTAAAGCGAGTTTTTAACACTGTTTTTTTTTGTAAAATAAAGAATTAGTTTCTCAACTTCAATTAATGCTGTTAGAAAAAATTGCAAAAAAATTTTTTTTTTTTTTACTTTTTGTCCAAGCTTGTGTTTGACCTCCGAAAGCTCAATTTCATTGTAGGATTCGAACTCACAACACGATGATACCACAGAACTATCATCGCCTTGCGTAGCAATCAGACCACATGTCAGATATCTCGTAAAATCTTTCTTAATTTTGATGAATTTATTATTTAGATAATAAATACATTTCCGCAATCATTCACTGAAACGACTGAAAGAGTACCTGTTAATATTATATACAAATGCAATCAAGCTGTACGGATATCTCTATTGTTTTATTATACGTAAAACTATATTTGTATTCTGATCAAACTCATATAAATTGATAAACATCTAACAAACAAAGTTAATATTTAGTCAATACCGCTGCCAATATTGTATTCTCTTTGGCACTCATAAAATATGTTTCGGCCAAGTCACAATCGGTGTTCGGCTCAATCGAATTACAAACTACGTGATTGTCAAGGCTTTGTCTATTCCTTGTGCGGTTTTATTGAACTTTAGCGAAGGCTGAGTGAGTCGAGGAATGTAATTTTTAAAAATACCCTCGGGCGAATGGCGCTGAGCAATCAGGCAATGTTGCTAGAGCGCTCGGGAAAATGGATTGGACATTATAATAGTTGATGCTATAAAATATTATGTTTATCGACTCTTGGGTTTTTGTTTTTCGTATTATGATGGTTATCACATAATGAACCTTTACGATTATTGCTTGGAGTTCATTTCGCGATGGTTTTTGATTATTTTTACAAATAGCACATTATTATAGTCTTGTGTTCGAAAAGTTGAAGATATCAGTCAAAAGGTCAGTTGAAATGAAATAAAAAACTTATAACGTAAACTTCACGCACAGGTTTTAAACATTTTAATTGTTACAGTTAATGTGAGCTTTATTTGAATTGTGGAATTCGATCGATCGATTCCTGGAATTATATTTATTTTGTAGGTAGTTTTCGGATGATCATTTAAAAAAATACGTTGGAAGCGGAGTAAGGGAGGCCAGGCTTTACCTATCTACGAACAATCTACGGATCAGCGAGGGGAAAGACGAGGTATGAGAAATGTGGAAACTATCAAGAAAGGATTTAAAATTAGAAAGCCCAATTTATAGATACAAATTCTAATAGTAGAAATAGATTTTTCCCTTATACATCATTTATTTTCCCATTTAAATCTAGATGGAACTGGAACTACCCTGGTTAAAATTCATGCCTAATTTACTAAGTTAATATTTCACTGGAATTAAATGACGTCCACATGCATTAGTGACAAAATTCATTAGCGATATATCCGGTTCACAACCGGTTTTTCCGGTGACGGTTAATGTGACATCGCGTCCGTTTCATTCATATAATAATATCCCGTAATAATCCAATAATTGACAAGTGTGTGTACTCCATTATTATGAAATACATACGTCGTTCGGCTGCCGGTTTTGACTGCGATATTTGATATAAGGCCGAACTTACACTTGTAAGTTGCTTTCGTAAGTTTTATGTAAGTAACTTACGGCTGCATTTAAAAGTATTAAGAAATTACGGTAAGCGACTTACAAAGCGTGTTTACATTTGAAAATTTATCGTAAGTTACTTACGTGAGTAAAACTTACAAGTGTAAGTGCGGCCTAATAATTTTAATCGTATTTTGTCCTTTAATTGACAGTCAGAAGCTTTGTACAAGTATTATTATTTGACAGATCTTGTCTTGTGTAAAAAAAAAGCCATAGAAAAAAATCACATTAAGTTATCTCGAATTTCTCTATTTTCCGAGTAATTCCATTATTTTTTTCTAAAAATCTTATTAAAACTATTGCGATTCTTCTTTTTCATTTTCTTCCAGTCCTTATTCCACGCTAGGTGGGGTCGGTACAACACTTTTTCCTCTTCCTATCCGCTCTATTACTATTCAAACTATGACGATTATAAAAAAACCCAAATCTGTCTTCTCAAGTGATGCGCTTACCATCGAATAGCATTTAATTTATATTTAAATAGAAAAAAAATACCTATTATTATTAAGTTTGAAATTGTTTGGACTTTTTTTATGACAGATGTCTGGCAAGTAGGCCATATCGAGTGACCTACTCGTATACCCAGGCCGTATGAGTATGGGTCACGTATGATGGTAAGGTGTCAAATACAAGTTTAACCATTGTCTTTGACCACAATCTCATCATGGTAAGTGATGATGTGGCCGAAGGTGGTAAGCACACAAAGCCTAGATGGGGCTCTCAAGTGCAGCTGTCGGAACACACCGATAGGTGCTTGGCGACAGGTTTTCATCTTGAGGGTGGTAGCCAGCCAGTCGGGTACTACAAAGTACCCTACCACCGTGCTATGGTTTCCTCACGATGTTTTCCTTCACCGAAAGCTCAAGCTCATTGTAGGATTCGAACCCACGACCTTCGTCGCGGTATTCGACGTCACTTACCACTGAGCTATCATCGCTTTATTTAATGAACATAGACTTAATTAAATAGTAATTTTAATTATCTACTTAGTTGAATTCAATAAAATATGAATTTGTTATAATAAAATTATTCTACATAAATTACAAGTCAATTAAATATTATAATTTAATTTTATGTAATTACAATGAAAATATACAAACAAACGTACATCCTTATTATTTTTAACAATGTAGGTACCTGGTAGATGTAAGCGATGTGCTCCATTATTATTATAATTCATTAATTATGGCTTCATCAGAATTTCCATTATGGGTTAGTGCATCGTTAATGTTGATTTATGGGTGCGGACTTTATTTACTTTAAGCCCCTCTCGATTTTACCGATTAGGTATGCCATTACAATATAATATGAAGCCATTAAGCCATCCTTTAATATAGATTCTAGTTTTAATGTAATTTGTTAAAATTATTGAGTCGTTGTCACAAAGATAAATTAAATATACAATACTTATCACTTATTTTCCCTAATTCTCGAAGTATCTAATGTTTTCCCGGGATAAAATGCGTTTAATTTAATGTTACATGTATGTTCCGTGGGTATGATCTATTTTTGTGTTCCATTATTATTATTTTTTTATTTTTATTCTGGATAAGCTGACAATCTCGCCATGGTAAGTGATGATGTGGCCTAAAATGGTAAGCACACAAAGCCTAGATGGTAACTGGCTCCCAAGTGCAGCTGTCAGAACACACCAAATAGGTGCTTGGCGACAGATTTTCAACTTAAGGGTGGTAGCCAGCTAGTCGGGTACTACAAAGTACCCTGCCACCGTCCTATAGTTTAGCTCATTGTAGGATTCGAACCCACGACCTTCGCCGCGGTATCCGACGTCACTAGCACTGAGCTATCATCGCCTTAAAATCTTATCTTATCTTAATCTTATCTCATCTGAATCTTTTCAGGAATTAGAAAGGACTTAGGTAGTGTTGGGTATTTCTTTTTTTTTAAGAATTTAAATATCTACTTAATTTTTGTTACATACACGCTTTCCCTCGGGTTGGTGACAACGGCAATTCTCATAGCCTCCCTCATGGTCACAAGGAACCTCTCACTCACAGAACCTCGCGGCCAGAAGAATATGTACAAGATGGAGCGGTGGATGAGGTTGTCTTCTGTTAACTGAGGAAAATATGTTCAGTGCAGATCAACTCCACTAAATGGACTTTCCTTGACGACCATAAATCTGCTATTACGTGGCTGTTATTGGATCTTCATTTAAGAATTAACAAAGTTAAGGTATTAAGCATACAAAGCAAAGAAACCGGAAAATAAATAATGTGAAACATACATGCACTTGCACCATCTCACTTACCGGCGACTTGTAAAGCCACGGGGGCGGCTACGATAGGTGCGGATAATTCTAAATTTTAAAAATACGCCTCTATTGGCCAAAATTATCAATTTATGCCTTTTGCGGTTGAGACCATGGGTCCGTGGGGGTCTAAAGCTCGTCGTTTCACAAGTATTTAAGATCTGGGGTAAAACCATAGACACACATCTAATCTATCTATATATATATAAAAGAAAGTCGTGTTGGTTACACTATTTATAACTCAAAAAGGGCTGAACCGATTTGGCAGAAAATTTATGGGGAGGTAGCTTAGAACCAGGAATAACACATAGGATTAAAAAATACGAAAAATTCACAAAAAAAAGAATAATGAAGAAAATTATTTTTGTCATACATTTTGTATAGAACGACGTTTTGACATGTCTCGAGATCGGATTGACAGATGGTTTAGTTTCACAATTGGTGGCGCTGGAATCGGGTTGTAAGTTTTATTTTCAGGACAAGACAACGTCTGCCGGGCCCACTCGTAAAGATATAAAATAGAGTGATCGTTACCTCAATAAGTATATTTTCACATTCGTAAGGTTCACACAAAACAAGAGTGGTCCTTTCATCTGATACGTCCAAGGCTTTCCTCAAGTAAAGGTAATACTGAAATAAAAAGTACAGTAATAAATATCTACTAGCTTATATGACGCGGTATTTGTTCATCGAAGAATCGTGACATTTTACCCCTTTTTTAACCACTTTGGAGTTGATTTTAAAAATAAAAAGTAGCATATGCAATGGATCGCAAGTGCCGGAACACACCGATTGGGGAAAAGTTGCGGGTAATAGGCAGATAGTCAGTTTAATTCGCAATTATGATAAACTAGCTGTCCCCCGCGGTTTTACACGCATTCCCGAGATATAAAGAATCCCATGTTTTACTTCAGGATCTACCTGTGTGCCAAGTATCATCAAAATCCGTTCAGCTGTTTTTGAGTGATTGGGCAACAAAAATCCAATCATACAAATATAGAAACATACAACTTTTACATTAACAAAATTATAATTAGGACGGATTTAGTAGGATTCTTAGAAAATAATATCGAAACAGTCTCCTTTGAAACATATCTTATTTCTTTTATAATCCGATCGTAGAATTAGTATTTTCGTTACTATATACTCGAATTTTTGTTTTTGTTACTTAATTAGCAGACTCGCTGTGTGATAGGATTACATCACGAAGGTCTTATTAAATTATGATTGTTATATAAATTAACATTAACCTGTTCTTTGTTATCTTTAGTCATGTCTAAATTAATTACTTGAATATTATGTTCGCTCAATAAATACAACAGCTCGAAAATATCTTGAGACCTGAAACATAAATCTCATATTAGGTTATTAGTAGGACTTCGTCACTCTCCGGCCTATAAACAATTTCTTTGCAAAAAATCATGTAATCCATTCCTTCAATGCTATCTGAAAGAAGGACAAACCAACAACCTGTTTACCGCATAATTATTAGTATAAATTATATGCCTTAGCCCATAATATATATATCAATATTTGAAATATACAGCAACGTTTTGGTGATCGCGATAACAGTGACAGAGATAACATGAGGCAGGTATCTTTTGCTAATGCTTCTGGGCAGCTGAATCATGCGATATTAGTTGAATGAAATATATCTACATATAGAAGGCTATATTATAATAAATGGCCAAGTGCGAGTCGGACTCGCGCACGAAGGGTTCCGTAAAAAAGGCAAAAAAATCACGTTTGTTGTATGGGAGCCCCCCTTAAATATTTATTTTATTTTTATTATTTATTATTAAAGTAAAAATATAACTGAGTATTTTGTGAATATTTCAAGTGCCTATTGCCATTATTGATATCGAGCAAAAAAGGGCAAATAAATCGCGTTTGTTGTATGGGAACCTATTTAACTATTTATTTTATTTTGTTTTTAGTATTTGTTGTTATAGCGGCAACAGAAATACAAGATTTGTGAAAATTTCAACTGTCTAGCTATTGCGGTTCTTGAGATACAGCCTGGTGATGATATCGAGCAAAAATGGCAAAAAAATACCGTTTTTTGTATGGGAGCCCCCCTTAAATATTAATTTTATTTTGTTTTTAGTATTTGTTGTTATAGCGGCAACAGAAATAAATAATTTGTGAAAATTTCAACTGTCTAGCTATCACGGTTCTTGAGATACAGCCTGGTAACAGACAGACGGACGGACAGACGGACGGACAGACAGCGAATTTAAGTCTTAGTAATAGGGTCCCATTTTTACCCTTTGGGTACGGAACCTTAAAAAACATACAACACTCTACGTATACAGTACAATAATGTCTTCAGGGCGTTGTTGAGGCTTCCTCCGTACTGTAGTAGTGCATCAGCCATGTTTGTGAAAATGTGCACACTGACGACTTTTATGCTCTCGATGATAGCTCAGTGGTAAGTGACGTCGGATACCGCGGCGAAGGTCATGGGTTCGAATCCTACAATGAGCTTGAGCTTTCGGTGAAGGAAAACATCGTGAGGAAACCACAGCACGGTGGTAGGGTACTTTGTAGTACTCGACTGGCTGGCTACCACCCTCATGTTGAAAATCTGTCGCCAAGCACCTATTGGTGTGTTCCGGCAATTACACTTGAGAGCCAGTTCGCCTTTAAGGCATTGTAATAAGGTTTACAACACATTAGCAATCCCCTGGTATTGCTAATGCTTATTATTATCACCTTAATACTAAAAATAAGTAAAGCAAATAAAGTCTAGAAAAGACTACAATTATTATATATATATTACCTTATATTAGTGGAGTTTCCTCTAACAACAGTCAAAGCCTTCGTCGGCAAGCCTTCAGCAATATCCTTAATAGCCACAGAAAAATTCATAGGCAGCCTAGTCAAAGTGTTAGCCATAATATCTTCTATATCTAAGAAGCATAATGCCTTAATAATCCGCAGAAATAATATTAATACTATTTTCATTTCGTTTCAGATAATTACGAGGTAAGTAGTAATTAGGTTACTGTATGAGTTCTGATCAATGTGAAGCCTAATTCAGACTAATATTTTCTGATATAATTCATGTTATGAGTTTGGCAAAGATTAAATAAATTATAGAAGAGCCGTTTTGAGATTGTTAATTTACGAAAATTGTACAAAGTATAGTAGTAGTAACTAAAGTACAAACTTAGATTTATATTCTCTAACTTAAATTGCTTTCGTTTATCAGATTATCTTTTTTATTATTATTGGTGTCATAACTGAATGTACTGATTTATGAGGACACCAATAGCTTTCTTGTAATAATAATCACATTAAAAGAGACGCAAGAAGTTTGAGGATTATTATTATCATCTACCTAGTATGTTGTTTAATTGTAGGTATACAGTATACCTACAATTAAACAACATACTCATTTGTAAACCAGAATATCGAAATAATAACTATTTTTTATCACTATATTAGCTTAGCGCTACAAAAGTGACGTTTGACAGCAGCGATCGCGAAATTTGCGCCTGTTGCCAACCTGTCGCGAGATACGTAATCGTACCGCCGATCCGCGATTCAAAGAGAAACTTAAAACATTTATGGACAGGTACTGACCCTCTTGCGTTTCTGTATGACGTTATATTTTTACCCTCAAACGACTACCTCATCTATATAAGTTAACCATGTAGTCTATGTTCACAGAACTATATCAACCCTCCCCGCGTCTCACGTACGGGTTCGGTAGGATTGACGTTTGACGAGGTAAGTGGCTACTTTTCATCGGAAAGGGTCGACATGACCGATCATTTGAAAGCTTTGCCGTGTTAGCTTCAAGGCGAAACACCTTTGCGACTTACGGTCGGGTTTATACATGTGGCGATATAAATAAAAATCCCTGTCATCGGATTTGCAAGTTGGAAATGTTACAGGGTTAAAGGTTTTTTGTTTTATTTTTTACCGCGTGTTCTTGTCAGAATAGGGGACTTCTTTTTATTAAATGTCGAAAAGATAGTTTATATTTATATGGAGTATTGTATTTGACGTCATAATATGTATACAACTTCAAGATGTTTTTGTTTTTTTTTATGTTCGCTATTTTTAGAGTACCTACTTTTACGTGATTTATAAACTGGTTAGTGTTTACAATGTTTTTATATCTGTTTTTTTTTTAAATTTAAGTAATATTATTGTGACAACTGACAGCTCAGCTTTATATTCCTTTTCCAATATTTTTCTTGCGGCATTTTAATAACCTAACTCTAAAATGGATCTACTATATGTACACACCTTTAAAATACCTATCGCACTTATGTGGGATCATGTTGCTTACTTGAGAGCTGTCAACGGACGTTCGGTGCTGACGTGAATTATTTATTGCTCTGAAATATTGATACACAGGTAACACACGGCATTACCCCTCTACGGAGTAATCTATGACACATTACTAGTTGAGGGTGACCTTTATTTACAAGCTTTGCCTTACTTATGACTGACTAGCTGTCCTCCGCAGTTTCAACCGCCTATAGCCTTCTGCGATAAATGGGCTATCCAACACTAAAATAACTTTTCAATTCGAACCAGTAGTTCCTGAGATTAGCGCGTTTACGAAAAACAAACTCTTCAGCTTTATAATATAAGTATAGATTACTGAAAAGAGGTTATATATTGGATCAAATAAATAGCTAATTATTGTGAATCGTTCAAAATGTAGGAGTTATAATACAGAATATGTGTCTACTGAAAGTTTATTGTGGGGCTTTGAAAGGGACGCGGAAGATTTCGTTTTGCCACGAACTGCAATCTTTCCGGCGTGGACAACGGCTCTCACACTTAGTTCTCTTTTAGCCAGGTATTCAGTAAATTTTCTGTGTGAAAGGGCATAAGAACATACCAAAACAAAGTACATTCCATTGTCTTCCGTAAGCCGAGATGTGTACGCTCCCTAATGTCTAGTATATCATCACGCCGCATCCCGCGCGGTATGCGCAGAGTGCACGAAATTCTAGACCTTGCCCCAATGGCAACACTATTGTAATGTGTACACGTTTCTTACGTGCTTAGTCTAAGATACAAGTTTTAGCGGTATTTTAATAATGTTTTTGTGAAACAATTTTAAATAGGTTCAAAGTCAAAGTCAGAACCAATTATTCAGTTTAGGCTCTAGAAGGGCACTTATGAAGGTCAATTTACAGAAGTTACCACCGGTTCGGAAGTCAGTCTTCAACTGAGAAGAACCGGCAAGAAACTCAGCAAGGTTACATTTTTTAAATATTTTTGGACCATTGGTTTTTTTTTTAAATGTTTAGTTTTATACTTAAACTAATACAAAAACACAAATATTATAACCCGCATATTTATATATACGGTTTTATATTATACGGTTATTTTATATGACAGTGTGCTAAATCATTAACCTGTATACCATTATATCCAATATATTGAGTGAGAGAAAAAAAAATGTTGAGTCATTTTCGCACTTGAATTTCTTATTCATTTAGTGTGGGATCAAATAAAACCAAAAATTCACATGGTTTAATGATACATACCTTCACTGTAAGTAATTAGTTTTACATCGAAAAAGCAAGGTATTTAGAAATTTACACAAAATGTTCAAGTATAAAGTATAAAAAAGTATATTTTTTTCGAACAACGAGATTTTCAATAAGATTGTGTTCCGGTCTTATTAGAATGTTACAGTTGGTAGCATTGTTTCCATAGGAAATTTATCTATGGTTCTAGAGGTATCTTTTGTTTTTTAAACGGATTAGTGGCTTGAGAGCCACTAAGCGAAAATTTCAAAGGAGGCGCGCGTGTTCGTTTGACAGTTAAAAATGGCGCAACTCAAAATAGTAGTTGCTTTGCGTAATTTTATTGTTTTTCGGACTCATTACAATAAGTCTAATAAAACTCAGGTTTTAAATACATCCATCACTGTCTAACGTCTACAAATATTATTGAAACCATCTCACGTAATAAGATAATTTCAATTTAATACTTCTACGAAAGTGATCCAAACTTTTAAATTTTAAAATTTAATTTGTATTAAACCGTCAACATCATGTTTATGTAATCACTAGCGTCCGCTCCGTGGTTTTACCCGCATATTTGAGATAAAAAGTAAGCTATATCACTAAGGGGTAGTGTAGCTTCCTGTTAGAGAAAGATTTTTTGATATCGAATCAGTAGTTTCGGAAATTAACTCCAAAATCAAAACTTAAAACTTTACCTCTTTATAACACTCATTTAGATAGAATTAATGAGTGATAGTCCATTAAATATTATGCAATAAAACTCGCTATCCTTTGTAATTCAAAATCAGCAAAGTTCGCCCATACGAAATTGAACTTAACCGACTAAAACATTGGATCGAAACTCCACGAGTGAATGTTGAATATTTTCACTAATATTAATAATACAGTGAGGCAACATGTGGCAAGTGTGTAGTGATAATGCTTGTAAGGTCTGAGAGGGGACTTTAACTTTTATTCTAATTTGGAGTTCAGAATTCTGTTTACCACGGTATCGAATACATTTAAAATCTCCTCTTTTATTTTCAGACCATAAAATTCACATAATGTTAGTAAGTAACATATATTTTTTATATTCTTTATAATTCTTTTTTTATATTCTGGATAAGCTTGTGTTTGACCACAATGTCACCATGGTAAAAGATGATGTGGCCGAAGGTGGTAAGCACATAAAGCCTAGATGGGAACTGGCCCCCAAGTACAGCTGTCGGAACACACCGATAGGTGAAATAAACTACTCTAGGATACGCTATCTTTTTTATGTTGCTATTAGATACTTAATTTCGGTTCATATAATTTATTTTGTGTGATTATAATCTAAATATCATATTACGAATCAACTAACGCCCAAATTATAATACCAATAATAACAATATCCTGGGATTTTTTTCACACACAGCCATATGTTCCCGAATTAATCAGAGCTTGTGCTATGGAAACCAGATAGCTGATGTACCTACTACATATACGACTTTTAATTATAGATAGAGCCATCTACGATGACGCGCCCCACTCTTTTTCCCATTCTCTTCCCATATTCACATATACGTATCGATATGCTTTTTTAGGGTTCCGTACCAAAGAGTAAAAACGGGACCCTATTACTAAGACTTCGCTGTCTGTCCGTCTGTCCGTCTGTCTGTCACCAGGCTGTATCTCATGAACCGCGATAGCTAGACAGTTGAAATTATCACAAATTATGTATTTCTGTTGCAGCTATAACAAAAAATACTAAAAACAAAATAAAATAAATATTTAAGGGGGGTCCCATAGAACAAACGTGATTTTTTTGGCTTTTTTACGGAACCCTTCGTGCGCGAGTACAACTCGCACTTGGCCGGTTTTTTTATTAAATATTGGTATCCCGTTTGACCACTATCTCACTTGATGGTAGGTGACGATGTGGTCTAAGATGGTGCACGCT
Source organism: Ochropacha duplaris (assembly GCA_951361185.1). Taxonomy (NCBI): domain Eukaryota; kingdom Metazoa; phylum Arthropoda; class Insecta; order Lepidoptera; family Drepanidae; genus Ochropacha; species Ochropacha duplaris. The sequence goes on from OX592696.1 coordinate 2,485,396, forward strand.
TACCTAGAAATAACCTGACCTGAGACTTGAAGACTCCCAAGTTGTAACTATCGGGAAACACAGACCCAGGCAAAGAGTTGCTTAAAGACATATCAACAGCACTACAACACTAGCGAAAGGGTGCACACTTGCACTGTAAGGCGATGCTAGCTCAGTGGTAAGTGACGTTGGATACCTCGGCGAAGGTCGTGGGTTCGAATCCTACAATGAGCTTGAGCTTTCGGTGAAGGAAAACATCGTGAGGAAACCATAGGTCGGTGGTAGGGTACTTTGTAGTACCCGACTGGCTGGCTACCCTGGCTACCCTCAAGTTGAAAATCTGTCGCCAAGCACCTATCGGTGTGTTCCGAAAGTTGCACTTGAGAGCCAGTTCCCATCTAGGCTTTGTGTGCTTACCACCTTCAGCCACATCATCACTTACCATAGTGAGATTGTAGTCAAACACAAGCCAATCCAGAATAAAAAGGGTTTAGGAAAAAGAGTGGGGCGCGTCTATCTATAATACCTACTATATTCAAGTACCTACACAAATGAAATAGAATATTCTAATTGAAATTCAGTTGGAAATTGCAAGTTATATAAATGTTTATATCAAGATGAAATCAATGGGAATGGAGGTCAAAAGATTCGTCAATAGAAAACAGACGGCCGCTGAGTGATTTCGCAAGATAATTGCGAGCGCAGCCGCGGGCTGAGATAATTGTTATTGTAATAACTGAGCAGTCCTCGAGTAATCACGAAATTCCTTTTCTCTGTGTTACTCGGTTCATTTGAATTTGCTATGTTTGGTTTATTTCACTGAAGGATTTAAATTATTATCATTGAAATTAATATTTGTAATAGGAATTTAGATTGACGTATGTACGGGTATGGTGTATTTAATTAATTAAGTTAACGAAATAATTTAATCAAGGTTTTTTATCAGAATTTTGGCGTCAATAATAAACATATTAATTGTTAAATAATTAATTGTTTATCCGTATACTAAATATACTAACAAAATAGGATCATAAAATTAGGTTAATCTACTCCTTAGCCACGTGAAGGATATACCAACAAACACACATGTAATATTATTATTCATATTGTATCGGAAAATATAATATGTACCTTCTATGTCTAGTACGGCTGCAGACCCAACATGCAAATTTTGCTTCAAACTTGAGCTCTTGAACTCTTTTGCAAATTGAATTAAACCACTTTCGCATGTCTTTGTTGCAAACATTATTGTAAAATTATTTATGTTTTTTAAAGTGATCAATTTTGATGGTTACTAAATTCTATTTCGAAACAAGCAATTGCGTTAGGTTCACATGACTAAATTATACTTTGTCTGATGTTAGAAAGAGTTATAATGACACTAAATTAGTTTAGTTTATAAACAACGGAATCAGCATAAATAATTTCGTCTGCGGGAGAAGTTGACACGAAGAACTGCAACGGTCTGCAACAGTGGGCCTAATATTGATCCCTGTGGAACCCTCATCCACTTGCGGAATTTATCTCTCTAGATTTTCCTATATTGATCCTTGTACACATGAACCTAGACGAAGATCTGAATAACGAACATGACTCACAAACTTTCATAAGTATTTTCATACAAATAACTTTTGCTTGCGTGGAATTAGTTTATCACAAAATCGTGTTTTATTACCCCAAAAACCTTTGTATATCCTTCATCTTTTCAACTTTTGGATAAGCTTGTGTTTGACCGCAATCTCAATATAGTAAGTGATGATGTGGCCGAAAGTGGTAAGCACACAAAGTTTAGATGGGAATTGGCTCTTAAGTACAGCTGTCGGAATACACCGATTTTCAACTTGAGGGTGGTAGTCAGCCAGTTGGGTACTACAAACTACCCTACCTACCATCGTACGATGTTTTCCTTCACCGAAACCTCAACTTCACTGTAGGATTCGAACCCACGATCTTTGCCACGGTATCCGACGACACTACCACTGAACTATCATGAGTATTATAAGATAAAATAGCGTACTTTTATTTAAGAGTAACCTTATTTTTTGTACCGTGTAGCCAAGTACGTATCGTTGCCGACATGCGGTCGCCTTGGGCTATCGGTCCGGATGCTTGCACTGTCTTCTAAGAACGGATTTTTAATATCCTCTCTATGGTAGTCCAACCTCATTTCTTTACCCTATTAACTAATGGCCTTATTCATAACAAACTCGAAGGTGTTTAGTAAGTGCTTAGCAGATTCTAAATTCAAATTGTCGATAGAAAATTCGAATTTAGAATCTGCAACTGTTTTAGTTGCTAAAAATCGTCGAAATCTTTATGAATAGTTTATTCTAGTAGTACTCGACCCGCAGATTGAAAGTCTATTGTCAAGCACCTAGCGATGTCTTCCGACAGCTGTACTTGAGAGCCTGTTTCCTTCTAAGCTTTGTGTTAATCACCTACGGTCACATCATTACTACCACGGTGAGATTGGGGTCAAAAACAACGTCACTTAAAATAAATTTACGTGAAAAAAAAAACAAATTGCTGTAACAGTAAATTTATTTTGGGAAAAATATCAAATAGTTTATTTAACAGGAGCGGTAATAACGAAATTCCGGTGACCGCAGGGTATTCGCGCGGATTGGCGGCCACCACTGCGGGCTGCCGCGCGCTTCTTGCCCGTTTCACACAAATTCAGCCAGTTTAGGTAAATAACCGCTTTAAATTATTCTACCTGGACACTAAATTGATTCTCAATTCAAACTGGTTTATTTAAGAAAATAGAATTACATTTTCTGAATTTAAAATTTTGCTCTAAGACGAAACTTATATTAAAAAAATGGAATATTTCAGCAAAGGAACCATAAAGGATATGTATTTATGACGAATAAGAATGTTTCCTGAATTGAAAATAATTGATCGTTGCAATAAATTATAAAAACAGAGCAACATGACATCGAAGGTTTTAAAAATAAAAAAAAAATACAAATAATTTCATTTGTTTTTTGTTACCAGTCTAAATATAACAATTTTATAACAAGCTCTATGAAATATAAGTTGGACGGTAAATATTGACCATAAATAAATTCATAAAGTATCAAAATTGGTGATACTATTACATGTACACACACATACAGCAGCGTGGCAGCTAAAGACTATCGAGTGTTTACTAACTATGCCGCAAGAAGTTTCGTATTAAATTCTACAAGTTTAAAGATTTTGCTTCAACTCGTAAGTAATGTATTACATCGATTTATTGGACACACTTGGGTGCCGCGAGCTTTGTATGGGTTAACTTTAACGTTAAGGGTGTATAAATAACCATATAGGAGTTCAGTTGTTTAAAATTATACTACAGCAGAGTACGTTTTAGGTTTGTATTTGATTAAACTCAAATAAACGACAGTAGTAGGGATTCGCCGGTTCTGGACCACCCCAGGCGGGGCGCTTAGTTAGGTCCTACGGGGGCGCTTAGTTAGGTCCTATGGGGGCGCTGGCTACTGGCCGCGAATCAGCTTTATGCTTATACCTATTGTCAATTATCCATTTTGTTCGCGGTGCAATTTCTACATTTCTCAGCTCTCGGGTTTACTTTAGTTTTGTCGGTATCTTTTGTGTCCAGGTACTCAACCTTCTTTTGCAATTGTTTATTTTTATCTATTGTCTATTGCGTAGGCGCCTAAACCTTTTCTTTAATTGTTTCTTTGTTGTTTTGGTTTTTGTGCAACTACCTTTATTTAATTTTTTTACTACAGCTTTATTGCACTAGTGTTGTAAAGAACCTTTTTTTTGTGTCTCGTCTATCCACACCAGTTTTGACTTGTCTGTCCTTTTATGTACCGTGCTATAGGTGTTTATGAGTCGTACTGAAACACATGTATATTTTGATTAATCATCATTTATTTTACTTTTTTACAAAAACCTAACCCAATACTTCTATCTATATATCCAATGTAGTCTGTCTTTTGAAACTTATCCAAACTTAGTCAACATTTATTTCAAATGAAAAATAAATATACTAACCTAACCTAACCAAAGCACAATTTGAACATATTACACAACAATACATCATTTAACTCGGTGTTGCGATCGAATATTCTTACAAAATCACACATTGTGTGTCCATTTAATTTGTAGTGCAAATACATCAAGCAGTATTTAGCACATACTGAACTCCAATCATTTTGTATCCTTTTACTATTAAAATCCCATTGTCTCGAGTTCCTCTTCAAAAAGGTTCGATGGTGACCCATTGGTAATCTACCATACGAATCAAAATATTGACCAACACCATTTTCGTTTATATGCATTGCGACCCAATGAGATCCAGGTTTTGTATCAGGATCTAAATTGCTTATTAAATATATTGGAGCTTCGGCGTATATAGGCAATCGATTTGCGGCATATACATTATATTGTAGGTTCGGGTGAATTTTACTTAAATATTGCTGAATCTCTATAGTATCCATAATGGAAGTATACTAAATCTACCTACTCAGTTCAATACATAAGATGAAAGTGTAAAATTACATGTAGTAACCTGATACTTATAGTACCTACTTATGTACAAGGATGGTATAAATAATACAAGAACATGCTTCTTCAAACTTATATTTTATTAACATTATATCTTAAAACTATTACAATTAATCACTAACTACTATAGTCAACACTAACATTACGGTTTTTATCAATTTCAATAACATTATCGAATTCTGCATATACAATACAATTAACAGTTTGCAAAAGAGTCGTTTCAAAACGAACTTCCAATCTTACGCTACCATGTTTTATAAGATTCCAATGAGTTGTTGAATTAGCTGACAAATCTGGTGTTAGATCGAAAGCTAATAAACAGTAACCATTAGCATATTGTTCTCTAGATATTCCATTTCCTTCGTTAAGAAAATGAATGCCCGTTCCAGAGAATAGGGTATGGTAAGCAGAAGTAAATACTTTATTTTCAAATGATGGTTGTATAGCTTTCGATGGTATTTGTTGACCATCAATGTATAGTGAAAAAGTATTTATATCATAATTTTGAAAATCAAATGGATTTTTTGTGAGATTACCATTAAATGCTGCGTTATTAACAAATCCAATTATACATCTTTTCGGTACTTGCCCCAAAAAAATATTGTCAAGTGTTTTCCCCTGTACCCCTGAAGGTATTGTTAATACTTTAACTTCGGCTCGGGTGATTGGATACTTAGCTGTAGTTGAGGATAAAACTTTTTGATGAGCCAGTAAAATAGATGGATTGATTCGAGCTTTACGAACAATAAGTGTTGCATCCGTAATGGATATTTTAAACTTCAAATCATTTGTAGAAGACATTAAGTTGAATGCTTCTCTGGAGCGAACTAGTTTTACAGACATTTCAACAGCGTTAATCAAAAACTTTTCTTGGTTGAATATATCCCCATGTAGATGTCCAATCATTTCAATTTCTTTGCTTTCACTTGCTAATTCCATTCTTTTAGTAAATCCTTTATTTTCTTCATCAGTTGAATTCATTTTTCCATGCGTATCTTCATACCAAAGACCACATGTAAGATGAGATTCTTTAGCAGTTGGGGCATAGTTTAACAATGTTTCTATGTAGGCACGATATGCATATGTATTATTTGGAGGTGACACCAGTTTTTGGTTTAAAAAAACATCTAATTGACTAAATAGAGAATGCAACCAATTATTCACTGGAGCCACTTTTGATGTTGTGAGCAATTTGGTTGAATCTTGATTCATTATCTTAGCTTTTATGTGAATCAAAGTATGAGACAAATCAATGTAGTCATCACCAGTTCCTGGTATTTGAAATTCAATGGGTCCATCGTCAGCAAGAGAAGAAATAGGTTTATAGTATATCCACATTCCATTTTCGATGCTGGTCTGCGTAGATGGTAAAGCAAATAAATCTAACTCAGATTTAACGCACTCACATGAATGATTATGTAAAAATGACATTATTATTTTTTATTCTATGAAAATATGTCTTTAATTTTATTATGTTTCAATCTTTGTTTTTTGTTGGCGGCTTTCACTTTAGCTGTTAGTGGTGGAATGAATGATGAAAGCCGTTTCCTCTTAGTTATATAACCTGATCCCGACATATTCAATCGATCGATTTTATTATCGGCTTTGAGTTTTAAATTAGAAGCTGCTTCTTTCAACCGAGTCTTAATTGCATCTTCCATAGGACGTGCTTGAAACATATCCGATACAAGTCCCATACCAGCATTTAAAGCCTCTTTACCAATAACTCGAGCTCCACTAGAGAATAACGGAATAACAGATCTAAATAAGCCTCCTAAAAAGCTACCAATTCCATTGCCGCGTTGATATGGTACCCCCCTATATATGACTCCAATACCAGATCCAGCTTGATGTGAATAATAATGTTCATAGGGACAAGTTGAGTTATCATATCGAGGAGACATTATAGTTTTTTGAAATGTAGTTTAACACACACTGTTCCAAACTGGAATGGTATTTTTTGACCTGTACTTGTTCTTATATCTATTTCAATTGTATCAAACTCTCTACGCATGAGAGGAAAGTAGTGAGGTGGTGAGAATACGTGCATATTATTGGAACCATAAATATATTTTGAAGGATCCAATGGTATAATTCTTAGAAGGGGGGCCATTACATCACCAACAATCTGTGGGTCGATTATATCACTGTAAATAAATAACTGAGATGGTAACCCTAAAAGCAAATTGGCTGGAAATTTTCCTTGACTTCCCTGAAGAACAAAATTTGTATTAGGTTCAAATCCAAGTTGGAGACACAATTTTGTTGAAAACGTCAATGATTTTATTGTTTCATCCATTACAGTAACGGAGACTATTTTTGATTTATCATCATATTTAAATGTAATGTTTTCTTTAATATCGTTTAACTTCGATAAAATATGATTGATATTATCATAATTTGTTGAAGGTATATATGTTTTATAGTACACAAGGGAAGGTTTGACTTCACCAGGCATTGTCATCTGTTTAGATATGTAAATAACATTTTCATGATCTTGAATGGTAAATATTGTGCATGGATATTGAAATTCAACAACACCAACTACCCATGATCCTTCCATTACAATGGACTTTGGTAATTTAGTAGCAAAACGAGTTGTCGTGTTTTCTGGATAGTAATCCATAGAACTATTACTAAGTAATGTGAGATAAAAACTTTCTTTGTTCATTGTTGTTCTAAGCTAGAAGCTAAAATCCAAGTGTTGAATTTATCAGGATAACCTTTCCACTTCACTAACAATTGCTTTCTGGCACCGGAGTAACGAGAGCTAATTATTTTATCTATTTTGTAACTCGAGGTAGGATTATAATTTACTTTTTGCAATTCTTTTTCATAAAATGTACCCACAATCGGATCATTTTGCAAATCGTTCAATGTGTACACAATCCACGGTGATCTTTCTATTATTGAAGATATTGTAAAAATTTCATCACTCCAGTTGGATTCGTATCCTTTTTGAAATATGTGTTTATATTTTGTTATTCTAACATGATCACCAACTTGGAATTTTGAATGTGATATAGTAGATTGTTCTTTTATAGATTTTCTATCGTATAAATTATTCCAAACAGTCATTATGTTATTTGAATTTACATCATTGGGACACATTTTAATGCTGGAATGGTAACTATGATTATAAGCAAATAACAAGTCTTGTAATATATTTATATACCTATAAGTATTTTTATGTGTAAAATAACGCCACATTTTCATCTTAAGTGTCCTTTGAAATCTTTCTACAATACTTGCTTTAATATCGGGATTATTCGTTGTGTAATAGTTAATATTTTTGGATTTAAAGTATTTCCGTACATCTTTAGAAACAAATTCAGTTCCTTTATCAGATTGTATATGTGTTGGAGTAGTATTAGCTTCATTAAATATACTTTCAAAACAACTTTTAATAGTTTCAGAATTTTTATTTTTCATTGGTCTAGCATATGCATATTTAGAAAACACATCAATAACACAAAGAATATAATTAAAACTTTCGTTATATTTAGAATAAGTTCTCATATCACTTAAATCAGCTTGCCAAAGTTCATTAAGATTAGATAAAACGTATTTATTACGTGGAAATTTTCTATGGACCGGTTTGTGAAGCGTATACGTTTCTTGGGCTTGCAACCATTTTTTGACATCTTCTTTATTCATTTTACCTTTCATAGCTTTTGATAATTTTTCGATACTGCTATATCCAGCGGGGTTCGAAACATCATAATAAATATCATTTATTTCTAATAAGGTGTCCATTTTTCCCAATCAAGTTTCTTTTTTATTTTATTTATGTGCTTATCTGAACTTTTTGGTGTAATATTAACTTCTTTCTCTTTTGTGGTAGGTTCTGTGATCTCTATCATTTGAGATATGTAATCACTTCTTTTTGGGTTTCCAACATAAGTTAGTGGTATTTTTAAATCCTTTAATGCTTTAGCAAATTTTTCCCAACCTACTGGATCGCTTTTTTTTAACGGACGAAGTGAGTCGTTTACTAAATCTATGATATTACTTCCAGGAATTACTTCATTATCTATGATAACTGTACCGTTATCATCCCAAGAGATTTTGTTTTTACTCGATGATACCGAATCCAATAACAACTCACCTTTTTTTATATATGATTTAGGTACCAAACTTAGAATTTGACTTTTTGTGTAGAGAGGATTTATTTCAACTTTAAAATTATCTTGCTGTTTCTCTTCGTTACTCAATGTCTGATTAGCAACTAAATCTTTAATTTTGAAGTCGTTGTTTATATTTGAAATTTCATTTTTTGTCGTGGTTTCAACAAAATCATTATTGGAACTAATTATTGGAATCTCAAGAGGTCGACGATCTTCTTCCGTGAAGTGAAGATATCGTTGTAAAATTTGTAAATACAATTTACATTTTTTACGATCATCCATATCACTATTCAAAATGTTCTGCATTTCAGTATCTAACCTTGAGGTAGAATTTTCATTTCTCTTTTGATTTATTTTATCTATTAGTCCCGGTTCAACTAACAACATTTTTTTTGCATGTTCCATTTTAAACTAGTGTACTTACTAGCCCACTTAAAATAGCACCCAATATGATAGGTAGAAATGATCCACCTTTTTGAACAATTATGTTTTTTCTTATTTTATTGGCACTTTTACGTACCAATTTTCGAAGTATAGATTTAAATTTTTGTAGTTTAGTCTTAGATTTTTCCTCAAGTTTTACGTTCCCTTGTAATATATTATGAATGCACTCACAAATAAAATTAATTTCCTTTTCACTGCAGGATTTTAGAAGGGCTTGTTGATGTTTTGGTTTTAGTTTACATAAAGCATTTAATAAATTTTTGTACGTCTTGAAGCGTTGATCCATCATTTGCAAATGATGGGTATTTGTCGATTCTTGACATATTTAAACTCTTTTGTGGGGACATACACTGTACAATACCCATCGGATGGTAATATTTTAGACTTGATTCGACATATATCAATAGTATCTTGTTTTAGATCCATCATCAAATATCCATGTGCGTCTTTAGTAGCATCCCTGTAGGCGTCTTCGATAAATTTACGATTTTCTGGTGAAACTTGGCGTGCTAAATAACGAATTTGAGTCTTGTCGCGAGGATTTTTGAAATAAATAATATAGCTTGAATTTAAAGAAATATCTCTTTGACCTTTACCCTGATGAAATAAATTTTGAGTAATGTAAAATACACTTAAGTTTCTATGATGACTACCTTTAGTAAAAATGTCAACAATGCGTCCATCAGATTCTCTCATAAGATCATCAATAATAATAAGATGTGCATCTTTTCCATCAAACATGTTCAAATCTGGTATACCTTGATGATAATTCACATTTGGTAAATTGTACAATGGTTGCATTTCATCAAAACACCAAGTAATTTGGGTAAAATTTCTATTACATATTTCTTTAGTGTATTTAATAAAATTTGTTACGAAATTAGACTTTCCGCATCCACTTGGACCTGCGACTATTGCAGTAAAAGGATGAAAAAAATGAATCATTTTAAAAACACGTGTAAACTCTAAAAGGGTATTGGAATGAATAAAACAAATCGTTAGAATGAAATGTATTATATTGTTTATAATAAATCACGACTTACAATTTTTAAATATATATTTTTAAAGGTTTGAACACACATTGAAATGAAAGAAATAAAATTAATTAATTTTTTTTATTCAAACAAGTCTTCTCCATACTTTATTGATAGTCAGATTTTTAAACCGGTTCGGAAGGTTGGCTTACTGTTGAGAAGAACCGGCAAGAAACTCAACAATTACTCTTTTCAATAACTATTCTTAAATCAAATCTAACATGAAACTAATTAATAGGTAAACACATCATGCACTTATAAATAAGAGGTTAAAACAATATACTATATTATATAAGGTACAGTTCTTAAATCAAATCAAACAATAAATCTAACATATTATGTACAACTTATTAATAGGTAAACACATCATGTACTTATAAATAAGAGGTTAAAACAATATAAAAATAAAACATCAATATTTATATTTTATATAGTACAGAAAACAGTGATAAATTAAATGTTCTTTATTCTATAATGACCCCAAGCAAGCGTATCGGTAGAATTTTCTAGTAAATGTCTTTTGGTATCACTGTGTGATAGTGATATTTTGTTTATTTTTTGGGTAAAAATGGCGTGTTTAATTGATTTAAATCGTAACATTTTACTATAAAGAATTTTCTTTTCAAATAAACATGTTTTATAATCATTTAGGTTAAATTTTTTTGATATACATTTATTGATTCCCTTAGCTTTAGCGATAAAATTATTTTGCACATCCATCGCATACATTTTTGCACGTAGTCCTACAAACTCTTTGAAAATTTTACCATTATTTTCATCTTTAAAAAACCCTAAACGCTTTTTATTGATTAATGGTAAACCATAATCATTATTAGGTGGATAATCAGATGTATCAAAGTGAAATTCTAAACTTGATTTAATATCTGCATAAAAATTTTCGGTAAATATTTGATAAATTAAACTGTCTGTGTCTGTGTAAAGTAGTTTAAGATTATCTTGATATTTTGATTTCATAAAATCGTAATGAAATTGATACATCAGCGTTTTTGATAAATCTAATATGCAAAATCCGAGGTAAATTGGTTTGTTATACAAAACTTTAGTCTTATTTAATTGTACTGCAACTAAACTTTCTGAAAATATTGAAAGACTATGAAATTCAGGTCTTGCTATTAAAGATTGGACACCTTGGGTTTTCCCTCTATTCAACCAGTGATTTACTAACTTAACGTTAACTCGTTTTGTTACATTTTCCATCGTTTTACCGAAAACGGAATTATTCATTAATTTAAAAAAATCTTTTTCAAAATCTGAGGTTGCCAACGAACGCATATGAGTGTTTAAATCTATGTATTTTTTTAACCATGCAGATTGCTCAAATTTTAGTATCCTATGAATTTTAGTTAAACGCAGACCTTTATTTAAACATTGTTTTAGATTTCTGTAATGAAGGACATATTTCTTTTTATCAGTTAAATTCGGGATCAGTTTTCGATTTTTACTACCTAAACATATATTCTCAGGACAAAAGGGTAAATCTGAGTGAAAATCATGTAAGTGGGTAGGATACTCTAAATCTACTTCTAAAATAAAACCGTGTTCGGAATCATCGGTGATGTTAAAATCTGTATCAACTTCTACCCACTCAAATTTACCTGTTGGGAGGCATTGAGACATAGCCCATCCGTAAAGGTTATTTGCGTCTAGGTACATGAGAAAGGACGATGGGGAATTTGGATCATATTCAGACATAAATATATTATTTGCCTTAGCATGTCTATTACTGCATTGAGATATGCCACCCCTAACATTGTTTGCAATAAAAGCTATTTTATTAATATCTGTTAAAAGCTCTAATTTTATTTTAGTAGAAATTAACATAGCGTCCCAACTTAATCCAGGTGCTGTATAATAATGAGCAGGATCTAATTCGTATGTTTTAAGACAAAGATCCCTAAAATTTTCAAATATATCTGCCAACAACAAAACATCTGTTTTTAAATAAAGATCAGAATAGTTACCCATGTTTTGACATTTGAAGTGATTCCATACATCATGAGCATGGCGGTAATCATTTTCGGAAATATCACTATCATTTAAAGAACTATAAAATTCATCGCGAGTAGGAAGATAAGTTAATTTTAAGGAATCAAATGAAGTCATGTGTTCATATGGATAAACACCCTTCCGTATTAATCGTTTAAAATCATCTTCACAAGGAAACTGCAACTTGAGTTCACGGAATTGATCAGGTAATAAATTTTTAGCTAAGTTATCAAGACTACTAGACATAAATTTAAGTGAATCGAGAAATCTTAATTTCATAACTCGATTATTAATTTTTAAAACCTTGGAAAAAGATATATATTTCTCTTTATTCTCAGGTATTATTTCTATATCTCCCTCTTCAAAATTAAGTCCATGAACTATAAAATGAGCGTCATAGTTACTTAAATTGTGGAAAAATACTGGAACAAAATTAGGTGAGCGGTATTTCTCAGAGCAAAATGGATGAGCAACCCCTTCAAACACACCCGTATACCAATTGTATGAAATAGAGGAATTACCATTTAAATCATTATTACAAATATAACAAATCTCGCTTTGGGCAATACTTATTTTATTTTCGGGTGTTAGTGGTAATGGACACCTATAAAAAGAATTTTTTTTACAAATATTTTCTAGGTCTTTTTTGATAGTTTTCATGAATATTTGAGCACAGTCTTTACCGGTATAAGTTTTGTAAGCTGAAAAACTATCATTGTATGAGCATTTAATATAGTATCCAAAACTATACATTTCATGCTTTTGTATGTTATTAGTTGATGACTTACTAGGGTCGTAAGAACAACCATGTATCGGATTTAAAAATGCTTCAAAGTCAGCGTACACAACGAAAGGAATTCTTAACTTACGTTCATAATTATTAAATGAGATTTGACTAGAGGGAGTTAATTCGTTAAACCAATTTCTTTTCCTATCACTTTCCGATGGTAAATTTGTACATACATGAAAACAGTCATTTTTTTGATGCTGTTGTAAATTATCACGTGATGTGAAATTTAATAAACAACCATCACAAATAAAGATTTCATGTTCTGATGATGATAATTGTTTAGATACTAATCTTGAAAGATTTTTAATATAACAATAATGTCCGTTACTACCTTGGGATATGTACAATAAATTTAAATGTTTATCTTTCCTATGTTTTGTTAAGTGTAACGGACCTACAACTTTATTTGTCTTACTTATTAATTCATATTCTAAACCAAAAACATTAATACTTATGTCATTTAGTTTTTCAAATTTATAAATATCGTTAATTTTTAATGGAAAAGAAAGCTTATCAAATTTTATGAAATGTTTATGAGGTAAATAAGATGTTACTCTATTAGAGTGATTTTTAACCGGAAACAACCCTGACAATACTGCCCAACGAAAGCATTCATTATCATTGTTTTGAACGTTGATTACGGCTTTTTTGTGTTTTATATCTAATGGTAAGTCTATGTATGATGATCCACGTAATGGGTTAAATTTGTTAACGTTCATGTCCAAGTGTTTTATTTTAACTAAACTCCATCCGCTATCTTTTCTTTCAAAATTAGAAATTTTATTTTTAATTTCAGTAACAATAGATGAAAAAATTATATCCTTATCATCCCCAAGACAAATAACATAATTAGAAATTTGGAAATCAAACGTATTAAAAATGTTTTTTGTTTCTTGTGTAAAGTCAGCATTAAGAATAAAATTTACTTTAACAACAGTGTGTTCTTTATTTGATCTATCTAATAATTTATATATCAAGTCTTTGATCTTTTGCAAAAAGATTTCGGGTGTTTCTAATGGCTGTTCAAAAGTTAGTTTAGATTTAATTCTATAGGTAATAATTCTTTTTCCGAACGCACTTTCAATAATTTCAACGTTTTCTAATTCATTGTCAGATTTTAAAACATTATTTTTATGAGTATTACTCTTTAAATGGTTTGCAAAGTATTTTTTAAACACTGATATACCACACACAGAACATTCAATTTTATCTCTATTTTCTGTACTTACATTAAATGGGGACACAGACGAAGTTGATGTTGATGGGGCTTCAAGAAGTCGAATCCTCTTCAATGTTGAATCCTCTTCTATCAGTGTTGTCGTCGCTGGTCTTTTTTTTAAACCTCCTCCATTTTGTATAGATCTGTGTGAAAAACAAAAGAAAAACATTAACATAAATTTAACAACAAACCCACCATACATAGTATTCATATAACACCTCAAATACTAACATGTTTATTATTTACACAGTAAACAATAAGCCTGCATTGGTAAAACACCATCAATTACGTCTTGATCCATTAAATTATGCCCGTTACAGGGAGTATAATAAGGAGTAATTTCCGGATCTCCTATCATTGTCCCCGGTAAAATATTTTCTATGAACCAAAATCGAATCATCCTATGAAATTTTTGTAAAATTAGGTTTTTGCCCAAACTTGCTATGTCACTTTGAGATAAACTGTAAATTTCAGGACCACGATACATTTTTCTGATTTAGTAGCTAATAAAATACAATTACAAGACACGAATGATTCGGAAACACAACACTGTCCTCTTAAGTACCCAGAAATCTACCCCCTCTTCATAGACATAGACGAGACATGTTACAACAAGTTCATATATAACAACAAAATTGTACTCACGTTTTGTCCTGATCTATTTTCTCACAGAGGTCGTAGAGTTCTTGGTCGAAATCTGAAGATATGAAATCCAATGATTCTGCACCTTCAGCGAGTCTGACCAGTTCAGTATTGTAGACGTCACAGCTTAACCTTTCCATGGTGAGGAATAACAACAACTGTTTTGGTGCAAAGTAAATTTGTGAGCTTTATATAGTCCGTACACAATACATTTCACAAAAATACCACGATATTAAAATTTAAATATTCTTCATAGAGACTTAGAACACTACAATAGTTTAAATACCATCACAAAGATAAATAGGTTGAAAAAGTTATACAAAATTGTAGGTTCAACAAAGAACTTGACTAATAAGATAAGATTTAACATTTTTACAATATACAATAAAATTTATTTGAGATTTTTAGGCATACAAAATAAACATATTTTTAAAAGGCGATGAACACAATACATATATTACAATAGTCTGAATACCATCATAAAAACAAAAGGTTTAAAAACTTACAAAGAACTTAAATATTATCAGTAAGGTTTAACAATTTTACAATACACATAAAATAAACGTAGTTCGATAAAACACAATACATCTTAACTAAAATTTAATCTAAACACAATCTTATTTATCAGTACTTATAAAATATTTCGCACAATCGTCTTTGGTTGCCAACTCCTTGGTGATGTTAAAAATAATGTCTTTCACACTTTGTAAGTTCTTATTGTCTTCCACTTCCACATAATATTTCACACGAATATCGGCATGCTTCCATTGTTCCATCGGCTCGATATTTTTAATTTTTTGTGTGTCGTAAATTTCAATCTTGATTAAGTGTGATGAATACGCACTATTGTCCTTATTGGAACTGATGTACGCGACACCTCCGTTCATAGCTTGTCCAACGGTGGATGATTTTTTTGAGAGCTTCTTCTTCTTCTTAGGTGTCTCAAAAAAATCATCAATGTTATTGTTTGCCCGTTTTGCGATAGCTTGTTTAACTTTCGAGGCAAGTGTACCTTCTTCATCACTGGGGTCGTCCTGGGTCTCGGCATAATAATAACTTTTGAAGGTATTTTCAGAGAACTGAAACAATTGTAATACATCATATTAATTATTTGTTAAAGAACATACACGATGAACACATAAATAAAGAAATTATAATAATCAACAGTACATACAATAAACAAAGATAGACAATAAAGATACTTACATCCATTATTCAGCAGTTAAACAATTTCAACGGTTCACGAGAGACACTTAGAGATCATATATGGTGTAGATCAGAGAGTACAGTGAGATGCTGTATGATTTGAACCACCCTTTTTATACAGAAACCAACGAATAGACGTTCCAGACAGGTTTGAACTTGAATTCGATAGAAAGTATGTTAACTTGAATACCGATATAAATAATGTTATTGAAATTGATAAAAACCGTAATGTTAGTGTTGACTATAGTAGTTAGTGATTAATTGTAATAGTTTTAAGATATAATGTTAATAAAATATAAGTTTGAAGAAGCATGTTCTTGTATTATTTATACCATCCTTGTACATAAGTAGGTACTATAAGTATCAGGTTACTACATGTAATTTTACACTTTCATCTTATGTATTGAACTGAGTAGGTAGATTTAGTATACTTCCATTATGGATACTATAGAGATTCAGCAATATTTAAGTAAAATTCACCCGAACCTACAATATAATGTATATGCCGCAAATCGATTGCCTATATACGCCGAAGCTCCAATATATTTAATAAGCAATTTAGATCCTGATACAAAACCTGGATCTCATTGGGTCGCAATGCATATAAACGAAAATGGTGTTGGTCAATATTTTGATTCGTATGGTAGATTACCAATGGGTCACCATCGAACCTTTTTGAAGAGGAACTCGAGACAATGGGATTTTAATAGTAAAAGGATACAAAATGATTGGAGTTCAGTATGTGCTAAATACTGCTTGATGTATTTGCACTACAAATTAAATGGACACACAATGTGTGATTTTGTAAGAATATTCGATCGCAACACCGAGTTAAATGATGTATTGTTGTGTAATATGTTCAAATTGTGCTTTGGTTAGGTTAGGTTAGTATATTTATTTTTCATTTGAAATAAATGTTGACTAAGTTTGGATAAGTTTCAAAAGACAGACTACATTGGATATATAGATAGAAGTATTGGGTTAGGTTTTTGTAAAAAAGTAAAATAAATGATGATTAATCAAAATATACATGTGTTTCAGTACGACTCATAAACACCTATAGCACGGTACATAAAAGGACAGACAAGTCAAAACTGGTGTGGATAGACGAGACACAAAAAAAAGGTTCTTTACAACACTAGTGCAATAAAGCTGTAGTAAAAAAATTAAATAAAGGTAGTTGCACAAAAACCAAAACAACAAAGAAACAATTAAAGAAAAGGTTTAGGCGCCTACGCAATAGACAATAGATAAAAATAAACAATTGCAAAAGAAGGTTGAGTACCTGGACACAAAAGATACCGACAAAACTAAAGTAAACCCGAGAGCTGAGAAATGTAGAAATTGCACCGCGAACAAAATGGATAATTGACAATAGGTATAAGCATAATCCGCGGTAGGTATGAAGTTAATCCGCGTAAGGTATTAAGTAGATTCGCGGTAGGTATTAAGTTTATCCGCGGTAGGTACGAAGTTAATCCGCGGTAGGCATTAAGTTGATTCGCGGTAGGTATTAAGTTAATCCGCGGTAGCTACGAAGTTAATCCGCGATAGGTATTAAGTTGATTCGCGGTCGGTATTAAGTTTATTCGCTGTAGGTATAAAGTTGATTCGCGGCCAGTAGCCAGCTCCCCCATAGGACCTAACTAAGCGCCCCCGTAGGACCTAACTAAGCGCCCCGCCTGGGGTGGTCCAGAACCGGCGAATCCCTACTACTAACGACTGATGATGTTACAAAAATAGTGAGCAAAGCCTAGGAGGAAATTGCTCTGAAGTCAAAACTTGGAAGAGCACAGTTATAAGTTGTTGTACGTCAATATTATTGGCTTTGGTTATATGTAGTTGCGTACTCGCCAAGCACTTATCTTATCGGTGTGTTCCAACAATTTCACTTGAGAGCTTTCTAGACTTCGTGTACTTACAACTTTTTTTTATATCATAAGTCTGACAAGCAGACAGGTAACCTGATGGTAAGTGCCTACCGTTGTCTACAGACATTAACATTGGGATTTCCAATGTGTTGTTGCAAGGCTTTAAAATGCCTTGAAGGTTTTCAACATGATGGTGGTAGCCAGTTGAGTACTAAAACCACAGTACTATGGCATCCTCACGATGTTTTCCTTCGACAGCTCAAGCTCATTGTAGGATTCGAAACCACGATCTTAGCCGCGGTATCTGAAGTCACTACCACTGAGCTATCTATTTAAGTATGTATTTACAAAAAAAAGTTGTTTTAAATAGCACAAGCTTTGCTTAGTTTGAGATCAGATAGCCGTGCGCAATAAAATGTCCGAGGATGTTTATTTATTTATCAAATGCTAGCCGTAGGCGTGCCACCATTAGGGCGTGTTCAGACGGCACGCGCCCGCTAAGCGCACGCCACGCGCGTCAGCACCCGCGTCTAACTGTGCCTTACCGCGTCGGCCCGTGTCGTCTGAATACGCCCTTATCTATACTAATATTATAAAGAGGAAAGATTTGATTGTTTGTTTGCATTGAATAGGTTCTGATACCCTGAACCAATTTGAAACATCGAAGCGTCACGTGACCGGAGGGCTGGCGAATACTTTGCCCAACGTATTAGCATTGCCATCCAAAGAGGCAATGCTGCCAGTGTTCTGGGCACGCTACCACCTGACAGCGATCTGGACCAGTTGGCCTATTTAGTGTAGTCAAGTTTTTGTTATTTATTTTTATTTGTGTAAATTAGATTATCTGTAATATATTAGTTCGTCTTAGTTTAATTATCAATTGAGGATAATTTTATGGCTTAATTAAGGATGATGAATTGAATCGGTTTTTTTATGTAATAAATATAAATATTTGAAACATTCTTTAGAAAGCTGCATTATCCCTGATGAACATAGGCTATATTTTGTCCAGGGAAAAGATAAGATCCCAGGGGAACGCGGAAAAAAAACCATTTATATGCTCTTCTGACACTTTATCACGGCTCAGTTCCATAATTTGCGATGAACAATGAATATAATGAATCAGTCGTTAATTCCGAAGCTCGTAAGACAATTGTAACGTTCATTATCCCCGCAAATTAGCGACGAGTTAACCGAATGATTGTGTCGTTAAGCGCTGAATGTACCAGTTAAATATACATCTGCTTTTATTATACTTATACTGCAAAAGGAAATGGTGATTGAATGTTTCAAATTATAATCATGGGTGTGATGAGGTTGTGTTTTCAACATTAAACAACAATCAAAATAACTAAACAATTATTTAAGACATGGCTCAGTGGTAGTGACGTCGGATACCGCGGTGAAGGTCGTGGGTTCGAATTCTACAATGACATAGTCTGCCTTCAAGGCACTTTCTTGCCGGAGTCTTCTCAGTTTGAGTGTATTCCGAACCGGTGGTAGAGTCAATTGTAACGTTCATAAGTGCTTTACCAGCAATTCTATTCTCTTAAATATCTTTAGTCAACGGACATACTTCTGCCATAAAAATAAAAGTTTTATTCGACAATTTATTATGAAAAGTTTTTTTTATGAGATTTCAGTTCAGCATCGTGAGCGGAAACACCCGCTCTTTCTCACGACAGAGCCGCTTTCACTGCTCTCGGTCTTTGGCGTGGTGTAGGGCGTCTGAAATTCTTGTGTCCAGTTGCTTGAACACCTGGTCGGACCATCTTATTGGGCTGCGTCCCCTAGGTCTCTTTCTTTCCAGCTTTCCCGTTACTATCAGCTTTTCCAGATTGTCGGAGGGTTTTCGGGCTATGTGGCCGAAATATTGCAGCACTCTGCAATAACTGCAACTCGGATATTTATAAATAATAAATAAAACGGCAGAAAAATTAAATAATATTATATGAGCTAATTTCGAATAAGGGTAGCATTTTAAAATAAAAATCACATACTCTAACAACATGATATCTACATTCGTTTAGTTTATAAACCTACAAAGTACGACTGTCTAATAGTTTTGCGTTGAGGACCAACTATATAAAACTTCTCAATGAATCTTTACAGGGTGCTACGGTTTCAGTCTACCTATCCTTTAAACATAAATAATTACCAGTTCTATTTTATTTACCTGCATAAACAAAAGAATGCAATAAATCCGTTGCTTGAATGCGACTGCAGGTGAATTCTAAAACAGACCATTAATTTTAATTAAAAAAAAACGTATATTCCTTCTCAATTTTTAATAACAATAATGTTTAAATAAAAACTCTTTTTAACCAGCACTGAGGCATGTAATTCTTCTTATGTCAGAGTAAAACTGAATAGTATTCTTCTAGAGTCAATAATATTTTTTTTTATTTTTTTTTATGTCACAAGTGACAACGACGCAGGCGGGTCACCTGATGGTAAGTGACAACCGTCGCCTATTGACATTGGCAATACCAGGGGATTGCTAATGTGTTGTACACCTATTCAATGCCTTAAAGGCGAACTGGCTTTCAAGTGCAAATGCCGGAACACACCAACAGGTGCTTGGCGACAGATTTTCAACTTGAGGGTGGTAGCCAGTCGAGTACCACATAGTACCCTACCACCGTGCTGTGGTTTCCTCACGATATTTTCCTTCACCGAAAGCTCAAGCTCATTGTAGGATTCGAACCCACGACCTTTGCCGCGGTATTCGACGTCACTTACCACTGAGCTATCTTCGCCGTTCTTGTTGTTTTTAAGTCTTTGTGATTATCTGTGTATGTGTGTGATTCCCTTTGTTTCTTTTTTATGAAGTTGTTAAAGCGCCAAAATTATAATAGTATAATGAACTCATTAATAAAACATGGCCATTCTAAAACAAAACTTTCCTATTAGAAACCAAACTCTCATTATAAAAAGTAAAGAAAATTTTAATTGAAAAATCTCGTTCTTAATTTAAAACTTGAACTATTATTTTGAAAAACTATTTTTTACCGGCGGTTTGTTTTCAAACGTCGTTTTTCCCTTCCAATCGGCTGTAAGCATTGAAGCTTGGCGGGCAAATTCAATTCAGCCTGACCGCTGAAAAACAGCTCGGTGCGGTTTACTAGATCGATCACTCTGGGAATAAAAACATTTTCCAACGATTCCCATGTTCTGTTGTGATTTGAGATTAATGTAAACCGTTTATTTCTTGGATGGCTATTTTGACATTATGGCAATTTATACGTGGACCGTGATTTTGGAATAGCGTCCAAAACAAAGGGACTTTTATTAGTTATCTTGTATGATGGCAAGCATCATTTTTTTTTTGAAAGAAAATATATCAAAGACTTTTGAAAAGTACTCCAGTATTCGATGGTTTCGACATCGATATATATTTTGTTCACACTATCATCACCATGTTTAATATAGTTAATAAATCACTATATTTATAAACAAAATGATTTTGGAAATAAATATTTGTTTCTTATAACACCGATATTTTGGGGTATCACATCAAATATGTTTTTCACAATTAAGTCATCATCTTTGTTTGTGATTGTTTTAAAGCGGGAACATATATACCTATAGGTATATTTAAATATTACATTTTTTTATAAAAAAAAATATTGACAAGCAGTAGAAGGTACAATTGTGCACAAAATTGTTCAACGATTGACCACCCAGTAATATTATTAAATTATACAAAAAAAATAAAAATAAAAATCATGATTCCATTAAGTGAAAGCATAGGTATTAGGGCGACAGAAAGATTGCCGAGTAAACGTCGAAAGCTTTTAAGAGATGAGATCAGCACCTCGGTACATCAGCCATGGTTACCATGCTCCAGTGCTCAGCCACGACAAACCTTGATTGTGTACTACTCGCACTATATATATCAGACTATTCTATATACGAATTTGTCCGATTACAGAGCGCTTATAACATATTTTACCTTTTTACTTATAATTATCATTGGGTTTTTTTTTATAATCTTTAGTCATGACCATAGATACAAAGTCTTTCAGTCGAATACATTTTCTTCAGTTTCAATTTCTTCTTTTAGGTATGTTAAAGTCACATTCACCGTGATATCTAGTCTTCGTCCGTACAAGTCCAGTCAGGTTTTAGTGAAATTGGCGGCTGTTCCACTAAATTTTTCGCGAACTTTTTGGAACAACCTGAAAAGTCACGATACATGCATTAATTTTATTTCACTCCACTTGTGCACTTATTGGACAAAACACCACTGAAATTATTCTATAAAACTCAAAATACACGAATTAAATGAAAATAAAACAAAAACGCAACATCACTGCCAAAAAGTCTATCATTGGGTACATACTTAGATACCATTGTCAAAAAAGAAAAATATTTTAAATAAAGAAACGGCTTAAAGGTCTTGATACTAAGCCAAAAACATTAAAAAAAAAATACCTTTGTGGTATACTTTTTTACGATGTTTTACTTCATCAAATGCTCAAACTCATTGTTAGTTTGGAGCCCATGACCTTCGTGATTCGATATTATGAATGACGCATTTCGGTGTTTTTGCAAATCATAATTTTATGTGGTAATACGAAAAGACCAGCACATTTAATAAAACTAGTAACTTAATGACATAGTTGCTAGCCTATTCCAAAAAGATTAATTTAGGAACTTAATTAAGCTGTGATAGTTGAAAAGAAAGTGGGCAATGAAACCTTTTAAAACATTAAAATTTACCCGCTGGCAATTTGAAAATACAAACCGTCATACTAATATAAACTACATATATCTACACAATCTATTTTGAACTCTATTACAAAACGTTAATGTTCATAAGCGTTTTGATAGAGTGGTAATTTAGTGACGACGTTGAAAGCGTATCTCCTTTGAAAGTAAAACGAAATAAAAATAAACTTGGGCTTATCTAAAACCGTTTGGAATAAACACACGAAAAATAAACAGTAACTGGTAGACCATTAGAGTTTCCTTTAGTTTTACTAGTAAAAGCCACGCTGTGGCTGGTCTTGGGATCCCATCCGGAGTCAGGTGCTAAAACAGAAAGATAAAGCGGCCAAGACCGGATGGCGTATATACGAAGTATGTTGCAGGCATACTCTGACGTCGGTTAGATTTTATATTGAGTTGAGCGCTTTTAAAAACGGCAATAAACGATGTTAACCTGTCAGTTCTTTCTTGGGACAGTCGGGGTTTCAGAGTCCGCACCACTTGGTTCTCAAAAGGGACAATCGGGACAATGACATTTACTTGAAAATTGCGCGCGAATTTTGAAATTTTGAAAACTGTGCGCGAGTTGACATGTTATTTGACAGGTTGATGTCGCGAGTCAACAGATTAATACACATTGTGTGATTTTGCTAGGGTAGCATAATCACACGTATAGAAAAAAATATTGATTGTGTTATCAACACATTTCAAAATAAAATAATAAATAGGAGAGTAACACAGAATAAAACATTTTGTTATTATAAGTACGTAAAAAATGTTTTTACTGAGATTGAGTTACATAAAGTGATTTGTCAATGCAATATTTATAATTTTAAACCTTTTCCCTGATAGTTGGGTGCATCTAGCTATCGGATTCATAGTTTCACCGCTGACATCTATTTAACCCTCACCCCTTGGCTATCATTGGGACTAAAGTGCCAGGAAAACAATAGGATAATAATAGAATCTATTTTCTAGCAATTCAGGTTAATAAGGGTTGTTTTGATTTAAAAAACTTCCTCAGATATCTTGTATGTTTGTTTGTAATAGATAATATGATAATGAAAGCTACATTATCAGCAAAGCAGTAACAAGGGCTATATTTAATTCCCTCGGGAACGCGGGTGAAACCGCGGGGCGGAAAGCTATTACGTTATAAATGGAACTTGTGTGCAAAAAGTTTCTGACCCCAGCGGTTTATTAAATATAAAGTTTAATAGTTTAGGCTATACATTGATAAGCCAATCAAGATTAATTAGTTCAGGCAAGAATATTATTGATTTGTTATTCTTGCATTTTTTTACTCTAAAACGAACTTTTAACATTTTGTTTGAACTTTTCTGTGTAAAATCTGGATTTGTTTCTGTTATAATAAATCCGATGCCCTGCGATTAATATCTTTAACTTGAAAAGCCAGGTATAAACTATATTCAGAGCTATTGTGGTTTAGTGATTTTGTAAATACGCGACCGGTAGTGGAGACAGGAGACGGCCTCCGCCGCGTTCACCTCACTACCGGCATGAGTGAAGGAAGCGCTACTATACATAACCCACCTATTCTATTCAACTATACATACTGGTATATTTGTATATGTTATATATTGAGGACAGGTTTAGATTCAGACGTCTTTTGTGTTTGGATGTTCTTTAGTCGGGAAATAACTTTAACTTTCGGGAGAAGTTGGTTGTAGTAGGATAGGATTTTTAATCAGTTGTTGAGATCTTGATTCATGACCAGTTTTGACGCTTATTTAAATTAAAAGCAGTATTAGATATACTTTAAATTAAACTTCTATAAAATATAAAATCTGTTTCCTTAATTATGTTTTCTTTCTAATATCTTCTAATATTATAAAGAGGAAAGATTTGTATGTATGTGTATATGTAACGAATAAACTCAGTAACTACTGGGTCGATTTCAAAAACTCTTTCACCATTTGAATGCTACATTATTCGAGATTAACATAGGTAATATTTTTATCCCGGCATAAGATAAGATCTCCCGGGAACGCGGGTGAAACTGCGGAGGACAGCTAGTAATACATATAAATCTTTCTTTACATGTGGCCATGTGATCACAAACTTAAGCACCGTTTATATTTACTATGTAAACTATTGTAAAGAAGAGTTTGTAGGCTACTTGTTATCCCGGGAACGCGAGCAAAACTTTAATGAAACCTAGTCTATCAATAAAAAATTAAAAATAACAACTTCTTAGGTTATTAACACTAAAAAGACGTATGATTAGCTTTACGCTGAGCAACGAACTTAAATAGATACTCGAAATAATTAAAGAGGAAATTATGGTAACTGTGTTTATGTCAAAATGGAGTTTCGGGAAGCCAGAAGTTGTTCCGCGTGTGGAAATTTTGGGGTGAGTTGAGATTTTCGGCGACATGCCCTTGGTTTGAGTCACGCGGGCTTATTACTTTTTAAATACAAACACTTCCCGCAAATTTACTATACCCGCCGTCGTCGACGCGTGCGAGATCTTCAGCTAGTATTGCCCGCCCATTGGGCAATGGCTTCACTACTCAAACTTTGAAAAATCAACGGGTTTGATTCCTGTCTTGGGAGATTATTTTTTCAGTTTTCATCAAAATCGGCTCCTTCCAGCATTTTTCGCTATTCCCTATAGTTTCATATTTGTCCCTCCGTCCACTTGAAAAATAAAACCTGTATATACAAATTGATCGTCGTAAGTAGGTACTCGTAAGTAGTAAGTGTACAGCAACCAATCGTGGGCAACCTTTTAACTTTGAATACCAAATGCCGCTGGATTTTATGAGTCGTCAGATGAGAAAAAGTTTATTATATGCCTGAAGGAAATTGGTTCCGGCCTTTTGATGATGGTGCTATTTCCAAGGCTCATTTATTCATCACCAACATTCTATTTATGTATTTTATAAACAGTGTGTTTACAGAAATTACCGCACGATGTGTGTTTGATTACACTTTTACATACAAATAAAACCTGAAACTGAAATTTACAAAGTAAAATCTCAATTTCTAAAATGTTATTTAATTAATCTCACAAACACTTTATAATGACTAATTAGTACACTCCTGACATAATATATTAACAAGTTGACCCAAGTCTGGGGTGAATTTTATTTAATTAGTAGCCGACCAGTTGAAATTTAAATTTATATTACAATATGAAACAGCGCTCTCGTGTAAACTGGGCCCCAATTAAAAGTGTTGTGTTGTTTGATCCCGCCCTTATTACGGTGACACGTTTTTGAAATCTTCTATTTTAATTTATTGTAGGTATTTGAATTTGCGGTCGAATGGGGTTTGACCGGATATTGGGTTAATCCGGATAATATTGCCGTCGAAAAGTTCCTCTTATCTTTTCATTTCAGATTTATGTAACGATTAGGTATACATTTAGAAAGTAGCCAATACTGTTATTGAATCTGCTATCTACAAACAAAACTAATTGAATTATACTGTATCTCTTTCTAACAAAAACATAAGAAAAGGACATAAATAGTCCTGTCAAATACTATTAAAAAATACATTCTAGAAACTAAAGAAATTTAATCATTTTAATGCCTATCTGTTTCTAAAATGTAGTTTTTTTTTATTTAAATGCAAGATGACGTAAGATGACGTAGATGCATTGCAGATGACGCTGTTCTGTTAAAAAAAACCATACCAAAATGCTTTCAGTTTTTCCAAAATTTTCCAATTCTCCGGGAAGCGTTTCAAGTTTTGACCTTAGCAAAATATTTAGTCATTATTCTATTAGTGTTGGATAGCCTATTTTTTGAGGAAAGATATAGGCTATATAGAATCAACCTATGACCAATAGGAGCGGAGCATAATGTTGCAAAATAGGGGAAAATTTATTCCTTTTGAGAGCTTCCGTTGCGTGCGCTGCGTAAGATTGTGATAAAACTTAACACACAAATAGAGTATAACCTGGAATAAGGATACTTTTTTATCCCGGGAAAAGATGAATTCCCTCGGGAATGCATGTAAAAGCGCGGGGGGCTAGTAGGTACAAACATAATTCCCTTATGTAACTGAATATTAAAAAAAGAATATATCCTACTGAATCCGACGAAATGCAGTATAGCTTAACTTAAATCCATTACATTAAAAAATTCTGAATAACAATCGGTAGGTAACCAAAAACCTACAATGTACAACAAGAACCAATTAATTGGCTTCAAATTATTGTAAAAGGTCGCCAACACATTGGCAATGCCCCTGGTATTGCTAATGTCTACAGGCGGCGGTGTTCACTTATCATTATTATAAATAAATAAATATCCTGGGATTTTTTTATAATTACACCCAGTCTCAGGACAAACAGACATGTTCATGCTCACAAATGTCTGTTCTGGATTGGAATCGAACCTACAACCTGTGGCGTGATAGGTCCAACCACGTCAACCGGCCCGTCATTAGGTGATCAGTCTGCCTGAATGTCACTAGTAAAAAAAAAACGAAAAGTGTCGTGAAAACGGTAAAAATATAACAGTCTGTTATTGTCACAGTGAACACACGGCTACTGAGTTGTTTATGATTCTCTCTTATACGGATCACGTATATTTTCCTCGTAAATGTTTTCCTTAAAGGAAAGAGAGTGATAAACATTTTTATGTAGATACCGTCAAAAATTTTTTTATTAGTCCATTAACTTGCCATTGTAAGAATTTCCTTAATGATATCAAATCAATGCAATATTATCTATACTTACTATATAAGTGACGTCGGATACCACGGCAAAGGTCGTGGATTCGAATCCTACAATGAGCTTGAGCTTTCGATGAAGGAAAACATCGTGAGAAAACCATAGCACGGTGGAAGCGTACTTTGTAGTACCTGACTGGCTGGCTACCACCTTCAAGTTGAAAATCTGTCGCCAAGCACCTGTCGGTGTGTTCCGATAGTTGTACTTGAGAGCCAGTTCCTATCTAGGCTTTATGTGCTTACCACCTTCGGCCACATCATCACTTACCATACTGAGATTGTAGTCAAACACAGAATATATAAAAAATATATATATAAAGAGGTAAAGTTTGTGAGTTTGTGAGGTAGTAATCTCTGGATCTACAGAACCGATTTTGAAAATTCTTTTACCAATAGAAATCCACGTTATTTGTGACTGTCATATATTTTTATCCGGAAAAAGATGAGATCCCACGGGAACGCGGGTGAGACCGCGGGGGACAGCTAGTAATATATAAAATTCTAGTGTTACGATGTTCGTTCGCGATGAACTCCAAAACTTCAAAACAGATCTTGATGAAACTTGGCACACAAATAGATTTTGTCCTGGAATAAAAGATATGATAATTTTATACCGGGAAAAGAAAAGATCTCTCGAGAACGCGGGTGAAACCGCGTGGGACAGCTAGTTCAAAATTCAAATTGAAATTAAAAAATATCTTTAGTAACTTATTTACTTTATATACAATCATGTGTAGCTTAAATTAATGTATGAACAATTTGAATTTAATTTTATCGTTTCAGTAGCTCTCCAACGCGAGTCGCGAGGTACACGTTCATTAGTTAAGTAGAAAAGGATGATAGATAAGCAAACAGCCCATCTGATAGTAAGGTCACCTTTGCCTGTAAACACTTGCAATTCCAATGTGTTGTCGACCTTTACAAATACTAGTTTAGTATTAAGTGGGAATGCCATAGGTATTTTCTTCTTAAGTGGGATGAAACTTGGCACAAAGGTAGATCATATCCTAGAATAATACATAGGATACTTTTTATCCCGGGAAAGGATAAGATACCTCGGGAACCGGGTGAAACCGCGGAGGTCAGCTTGTACATAATAAATAAAAAAAATGTAAATTTTAGAAATATAATTTAATCTGTCTGTTATTGTAGCTCATTTTTGGAGCAAAAATTCGTAGGCTATGTGTTACTAAATGATAATACCTACTATATCGATTACTACCTCAAAAATAACCTAACTGTTTATGAATGGAAAATAGTGGACAAGCCCCGTATACACCCTGAATTATAGAAGACGTCAAACTAACCTAGATCTTTAATAAAACTTTGCACGTAATCTGTTTGATGGTTGTCAACTTGTCGCGAGATACATCTCATTCCGGCGGCTACTTCTGCAAAAGTACAGCGTCCGCGCTATTAGCCAGCCCGGCTTAAGGCTTCACAAATTGAATAACCCGCCGCCGCCATGGTCCCACTATAAATCACCGAGTTACCAAACAACGCCGCCCTACCGAATCAACTTTAAACTAATTTATTAACACCGAAGACGTTATTATGAACGCCATTGAGTGGCTCGACAAACAGTTACTGAGGGAAGGAACACTGGCTCGGTAACGTCATTATTTAGTCCAATTTGCAGAATTAGCTTGATAAATGTGTTTGAATTAGCGTTTTCGTAGACCGATGCGCGCGCCGTAGCCTCGTAGCTCCGTAGAGGGTCTACGAGCTCAGTGTAACCGCGCGGTTCGGGTTATCGCCACGTTCGCGCCGCGTTTCGCTACTATTTTGCGTTTTATGAACACGTATTTTTAGATTTGGTGACGATAACAGTGAAACGGGATAAGTGATCTGTGACGTGACAGTGAAATAGTGATATTTGTACGTAAGTTTATTTTTTATTATTATTTCAAGGCAAAGGCCTCAAAATGGTGAATTGAAATTTAAATTACTGTTTACTTTATTGAGAAACGTTCCACTTCCCGTTTTAAATGGATGAAATAATAGAATATTCAATGATACGAAAATAGTGTTGTAGGTTCAAAGGGTTTCATGACAGTTAATTAATATTGTTTTATTAAATAAATATAACATTTTCCTCGAAACATTTACTAAGCGAACGGAAAATCGATGAGTTATCCTGTTTTTTTCCTGTTACTTTACTTGTGAAAAATCTTCTTTAATTGATCATATAAAATACATGATACATATACATTAATTTCCTGCTCCCAGGGTAAGGCTTCGAATTAAAACGTGTCAAGTTCCTTTGACCCTTATAGCACATACATATAAAGCTCAAATTATACATGACATTCAATTGAATCCGATACAATCCCTCAGGGGATTATAGAGTATAAAATCTCTTTTACTTAATTCGCAATAAAATTGGTTTTAAACTGAAAATCATTATTTTATTATGAGAAATTACGTTTAATACGTTTATGTGGATGTACATCGAAATGGCTACTTTTGCCGAGGACTTCATACTATTTTCATACTACCAGATTCTGTGGTAAAATTAACCAATGTAATTTTTTAAACTACTTAGTAGGGTGATTAGGAATCTAATGATTTTCCTT
The DNA here is from genome assembly GCA_951361185.1 of Ochropacha duplaris. Lineage (NCBI taxonomy): Eukaryota > Metazoa > Arthropoda > Insecta > Lepidoptera > Drepanidae > Ochropacha > Ochropacha duplaris. Next base: position 2,515,226 of record OX592696.1, read on the forward strand.
GATAATAAAAATCTGTAAGTTTCATCAATTAACGTGAGATACGAAATAAAATCGCTGAAATAATGTATATTGTTGTTAGTATATGAGGATGCCAATATGTCTATTACTCTTTTACGCATAAACTAAATAACGGATTTTGGTGAAACCGCCCTCAAGTTGAAAATCTGTCGACAAGCACCTATCGATGTTCACAGCTGCACTTGAGAGCCAGTTCCCATCTAGCCTGTGTGTTTACCACTTTCAGCCACATCACTTACCATGAGATTGCGGTTAAACACAAGCTTATCCAAAAAGTAATACACATACATTTATATACAATAAGGTCTTGATAGCAGTGAATTAATTTGCCATTCGCATGCCCAAAGCCTAAGTGAATATTCTAAGCCAAACCTTTATCCACACTTATGAGCAGCATTGCGATTAATTCCAGATAAGTAAACGCTAAGTTAAGCAGTAAGTACTCTTTAGATTCCAGTGATTTTCTTAGTAAGAAATCTTGAATGGCGTTTATGGGTATTTTTCACTCCTGTTTGTAATTATATTATAACTAATTTCTGATACAAATTTACTTGACTTCCCGAGATTTTATGTATGACTAGTTTTCCGCCCCGCGGTTTCACCCGCGTTCTCGAGGGATCTTATCTTTTCCCGGGATAAATGTATCCTATGTCCTTCTCTAAGTTTCCATCTATCTCTATACCAAATTTCATCTCGGTCGGTTCAGCGGTCTAAGCGTGAAGAGGTAACTGACATACATACACACCTTCGCATTTATAATATTAAGTAGGTATGGTTTTGGCTATGATAGCTCCAGTGGTAGTGACGTCGGATACCGCGGTGAAGGTCGTGGGTTCGAATCCTACAATGAGCTTGAGCTTTTGGTGAAGGAAAATATCGTGAGGAAACCACAGCACGGTGGTAAGGTACTTTGTAGTACTCGACTGGCTGGCTACCACCCTCAAGTTGAAAATCTGTCGCCAAGCACCTGTTGGTGTGTTCCGGCAATTGTACTTGAGAGCCAGTTGCCTTCAAGGCATTGTAATAAGGTGTACTACAACACATTGGCAAACCCGCTGGTATTGCTTGTGTTATGAAAACATCTATTTTCATCTTTTTTATATAAACCGATTTCTCCGCCAATTTTGTCAACCGATTTTCAAAATTCTTTTTTAACAGTATATTTTTGTTATCTTTAAAGCGGGCTGGTTGGCATTGTTCGTTAACATATTACCTATAACTTTGCAGGTCTTAGGTTCGATTCCCATCCAGGACAATGTGTGTTAGACCATGTATATTTGTCCTGAGTATGGGTGTAATTATCTATTTAAAAAACATACAACCTAATTGAGAACCTCCTCCTTTTTTAAGTCAAAAAAAAAAAAAAACATACAGACGAATTGAGAACCTCCTCCTTTTTTTGAAGTCGGTTAAAAAGTAGAATAATATGTAGTATATAATTTATCTACATAGTTTCTATAGCACTGCTTACGGTAACAATCATAGGGTATATATACCTAAAGGTAAGTTGCACATTAATTTGTGCTCGCGGTTTCTTTTAAATATTGTGAGTACGTAATAACAAAATCATACATTTAGGGGAGCCTGTTGCGATCTGCTACATTAAATACACACATAGGTAACTAGCAGGTATATACAACAATACCCTCACGCACACAAACAGACAATCAGGTCGTATATATTCTTAGAGGCGGTAATCTTTCTGGACTGCGATCAATAGTATTGAATATACATAGATTAAAATAGAATTTTCAAGAAACTGTCAGGCTGGAGATATTTTTATATTAAATTAGTTATACAAGCCTTACACAATGTTGGAAAATGGAGCATTTCTTTATTCAAACACCGAGACCTCTTAACGTCTACTTAAATTTAATTGAGTTCCCTCCACCGAAAATCTGCTTTTAATCTATTTTATATCAAAAAGTAGACAAACGGACGGTTTACCTGCTTTAAAGTAGTTACCACCGTCAATATAATTTTTTTTATTTTTTATTTCCGTCTGTTATTACGTGAATACCATCGTATATGGAAATTAGCTGTTAAGTTTCTGACCTTTTTAAAACACATAAAAGATAACTGGCTCTCATGTGCAATTAATAATAATAATATTTATTTATTTCCCCACACATAAAAGAAAATATAGATATAACAACAACAAAAAACTATCAATTGGCTAAATTACACAATTACAAACATTATGTGTGGGTGTATGTGGGGGTTGAGTGCGTGTGTGTGTGTGTTGGCCTAATTAAACAGTAAATTCCGAATCAAACGTATATTTTAAGCCCATGTTTTGGCGACCGATTCTCAACTTGAGTGTGATAGCCAATCAGATCACTACAAAGTACCCTACCAACCTAAAGTGAGAATAAAACATAGAGATACAAAACTAATTATGATCTGTGCTCGATCTATAGATATATGTATATCAAAAGAAAAGGCCTGACTCACTGACTCTGCCTTGGACCTAGAAAACTGATTTTATTCACGTGTTATTTTTAAGCTGTAGACGAGAATAAGAAAGGATTTTTCGAAATTCAACCCCTAAGGGGATAAAAAAGGGGTACACGGGTGAAACCAGGACAGAAAGCTAGTTTATACATAATAACTCGAAGTAAAACAAACCAACGAACATTTCCAAGGTACACTTGAAATATGATTGATGCGACTTATTTGCGATCCCAGCGTTCCTAAGGTAAACATTGCAAGTCCGACAATTAATCATGGCGTATGTCGCCGGCCTAAGTAAGCAGCCCGGCTTTTGTTTCCCAAGGTCGTAGAGTTTGCGTTTCTGGTTTTAACTTCGAAACATGAAGGATTAGTTATGACTTGTTTTTGTAAGTGTTCTTGCATATACTATATGGCGCTTATCCAGTAGGTACAACAAGGATACAATGATACATATAAGTAAGAATTTGTAGATAGGTTAAAAACTGGATAATTGGCCAACTTTGATCTGTGTCGCGTCGCCAGTGTAAACTGATGCACTTCATGTACAATAGGAAATATGCACGTGATTTCAAAATGGTCGATTTTTTTTATGTAATTCATATTGTTACAAAAACATACCTACATAATTATTTTCAAAATGTTTCATGATTTAATAGCTAAAGTTAATCATCAAAAAGTGTCTGTTTTTAAATTCCCTCGCAAATTTCCAAAACGCCCCGTGAACAAATCGTGAGTAATCGTGACGTCACTTTTACACTCGATCACAGAGTTTGTAACCGCTACGCTTATATTTATTATAAGTTATAAGTTTTCTATGCTTTTCCATGGCAATAAACTGATTTTAGTAACTTTGTGAACCAAACACTTCATTTTTGACATCAAACTCGTCTAATCTCACATCACAAAATAAGCACGTCAAAATGGCCGCGTTTGGATCACCCGGGAATGATAGTGATTTCAGTTGTTTTTTTTAGCTTAATTAATTAATAGTTTTTTTTTAAATCTTAACCGTTAAGGTTAATATTTTGGCTGTGTTATTTTTTTTGTTAATGTAATAACCCGTAGAAACATTTAAAACAAAACAAAAAATACGTGCATATTCCCTCTAAAAATGCCGTCGTGTGTATAAGATATCGTAATGGTACATGTTAATATGTGATAAAAGCCACCTATGGATGTATATCCTATTTGCAATACCAGGGTACTTGCTGATGCTTAATTTCCCTTGAGTTCTTTTTACGCTCTTTTTGAAGAACCCAATATAGAAGTACTGAGAGATAACCGTAAAGGTGAGCTCTCCATTCCACATCCTAATGGTCTGCCATAGGAACGTCCGACTGAATCACTGTGCTAAGAACTCGAGACTGCTGGTTTCATATATCGAAAAGCTAAGCAAGTTGCATCCTAATGCTTTATTTTAAATTTAAGTATCAATTTATATAAAACTAGCTGTCCCCCGCGGTTTCACCCCCGTTCCCGTGGGATCTTATCTTTTCTCGGGATAAAAATATAGCCAATGACACTCACAAATAACGTGGCTTTCTATTGGTAAGAGAATTTTCAAAATCGGTTCAGTAGATCCAGAGATTACCCCTACAACCTCACAAACTTTACCTCTTTATAATATCAGTACCTATAGATACATTGGGCATGATATATAAGGAAGCAACTAGCTTTAACAGTGATTAAATATTAAAAGACTATTTCAATGTCTATTACAATAGGAAAAGATAAAAATAAATTGATAAATATTGCAAAAAAACTGTTTAGAAAAATACTACCACGTAGAAAACTGAGTCAGTCGACAGAATATATTTATATCCAATAATGGATAATAAGGAATCTACACAATATCTTGTAATACTCAGGCGTGTTCTTCGTAATTGTGCTATAAGGAGGGCACAAAGGACTATCAGTTATCGTCTGAAATGTTCATTGATTTTGAGCGATTTTGTTATTTCTGGATACGAACTATTCTTTGATTTGTTTCGTTTACGTTCACCAGGAGCTGACAACAGCGGATGAGCGTATATGTGCTTACCAAGTTTATTATTTTACATGTTTTTTTAATGACATTTCTATTTATTCTCAGTTGAAGGCTGACTTCCAAACCGGTTCTTCGATGCACACAAAAGGAATCGAACCCACGACCCCTTTTTGTGTACATCTTCGATGCATACAAAATACGTCACACAAATCTTACGTTTTTTGCCGGAAACGCCCCGTAAGGAACTTCGTTCCAAAAATCATTTCAATTTATCAATACCTCGTAATCCCATATTAATGCAGCCACAATCTACATGCATCATTAATTTTCACATTATAAATATATAGTCATAACATGAAATTCAATTAGCCAATCACAACAGGCTGTATCAACAATGTGTTCCACACATCAAAAACAGACGACACGGAACGTTTGAAACGTTTGTCTTTGTTAACAAACTTGACAATAGCTCAAATAGAGAAGCTCTGTTTAAACTGTTACAACATTCATGGTTACTAGCTGTCCTCCACGGTTTCGACCGCGTTCCCGTGGGATTTTTTGTATTCCCGGGATAAGTATCCTATGTGCTATTCCAGACTATAATCTATCTCATCCAGATCCGTTCAGCCGTTCTGACGTGACTGAGTAACAAACATCCATCCATACATCCAAACTTTCACATTTATAATAATAGGTCTTTACTTATGAAATTGCCGTTCTGCAGTACTGGCCATTTCAAAACAAAATAATTTTTGTTTGGCTAAGAATTCTAATTTCAAATTAATTTTATTTTAAAAACATGGTTTTTTTTTCCAAAAGTAGTCATTTGTTTATTGATTAGTGTTACATTTTCATCGCATTTCAATCTTTTTCGTCATCATGGATACGTTAAAAATTCGAGTAATTATGGAATATGAGTACCGTCGTGGCAGCAACGCGGCACAAGCGGCACGCAACATCAACGACGTTTACGGAGCTAACACTACAAACCAACGCACCACCTGTTATTGGTTTGTTCGTTCCGTTCTGGAAATTTCGACCTGAAAAATGAACCTCGCGGTCGTGCGAAGACTTTGGTCGACAATGAGGAATTAAAGGCGATTGTGGAAGCTGATGATACACAATCTACGGCTGAATTAGCAGCAGCTTTCGACGTTAGCGTCAAAACAATATTGGTCCATTTGCGTCAAATTGGCAAGGTAAAAAAGCTTGACAAATGGGTGCACCACGAACTCAATGATCGCCAGCGCGAAGTACGCGTCGAGACGTGCCTTGTACTGCTCAACAGACACACAAATGAAGGAATTTTGAACCGCATTGTTACCTGCGATGAAAAATGGATTCTGTTTGATAAACGCAAGCGCTCAAGTCATGTTGGTTGGATCCTGGTTCAGCACCTAAAACAATGCCCTAAACGAAAACTTACCCCTAGAAAAGTGTTGGTCACTGTTTGGTGGTCTAGCGCCGGTGTGATTCATCACAGCTTCTTACCAAACGGGGTGAGCATTACTGCAGATGTGTACTGTGAAGAACTGAACACAATGATGGAGAAGCTGGCACATCTCCAACCAGCATTGGTCAATCGCTCGTCTCCGCTGCTCCTGCACGACAACGCGCGACAACATACTGCAGACTGCAAGTTGCAAGAACTGGGGTAGGAAGCTCTCCGTCATCCGCCCTACTCACCAGACCTTGCGCCTGCAGACTACTACTTTTTCCAGAATTTGGATAACTTTTTGGCGGGAAAAAAATTCAATACCCGAGAGGCAGTACAAAATGCCTTTGAATAATTTGTTGCCTCCCGTCCAGCTGATTTCTTTAAAAAGGGCATCAATAAACTGCCACTGCGTTGGCAAAGATGCATTGATTGCATGGGTGATTACTTCGATTAATACAAATAAAAAAATACATGAAAAAAATCGTTTAAATTTTTTCATGCAAAACGGCAATTTCATAGGTAAAGGACCTATATTAGTGGGATAAACAAAATGTTCTTCTTGCATGGATTATTTTTATGGGGTATGTTAATGCAATACAATATATTACTTTTAGAGAGTATTTTTTTCTTTATTTTCACTAAATCATCAAAAATTAAAAAAAAAACTGCGTAAATATTTTTCATACTTATAAGTAGGTACCCTAAAATATTTCGAAGACAGTCCAAAATTGTCGCAATTTACTACTAAAAGTAGAATATGAATCAGAGGGAAATTCACCCTCACAGATATTATCTCTACCTTTACGATCAGCAATAGTAACGTATTGAACAGAATGGTATCTCGAATAGTGCGAAACTGTTCGATAACTAGCGTGCACTCAATATTAAAGATATACGATAGTGTTGTGTGTCCTATCGACAATCCTACACCCTATTGTTTCTCTAAGATGTCCAAAAGGTGTTACTTCACTGCAGTAGCAAAGCTATGCGTTTTGTAAGCGATTTAGAAGATATTATTTTTAAATCAAAGTTAAGATAATTAAGATATAATTGTATACTGTTTGATAGTTTGTGTTATTACCATCTTTATTTTGTATTTTGTTTTAGTAATATAAACCTAATCCACAACAAAAAGAAACAAAAACTAATTCACACACGTTCTGTAAAGTAAATAATTGAAAAAAATCGGCCAAGTGCGAGTCGGACTCGCACACGAAGGGTTCCGTAAAAAAGGCAAAAAACAACACGTTTGTTGTATGGCCCCCCTTAAATATTTATTTTATTTTGTTTTTAGTATTTGTTGTTATAGCGACAACAGAAATACATCATCTGTGAAAATTTCAACTGTCTAGCTATCGCGGTTCTTGAGATACAGCCTGGTGACAGATAGAAGGAAAGACGAACAGACGGACAGACAGCGAAGTCTTAGTAATAGGGTCCCATTTTTACCCTTTGGGTACGAAACCCGAGAAAAGAGCGATTGGCATAAAACTTAAATGTAATCTTTGTGAGTAAAAAGTGAGACCAAAATATGTAAATAAATAGCAAATAGCTTGCCATTAAAATACAAGTGTTCAAAGAGTAATTGATAGTTTCGATAACTGTACTTCAAAACGTGAATAATTCAGACGATTAATTCAACATGGCGATGGCGTTAGCTTACTCGACTAAAAACTGGTTGTTTTTATGCTATTTCATTTTACAGTTTTCAATTTTATACTCTACTGGTATAGCAGCGAACATATTATTGTGACTGTGATTTTAACTAATGAATAAACGCTGGCGAGATCTACCATTTATTTTTACGAATGAATTTATAGTTTTATGAAAATGCGATTTGGCAATAAAAAATTAACTTTTAGTGGAATAATTTTAACTATTTACTATAAATCAGCAGTGTGATTGAAAATCTTAATGGACATCAATAAATTGCCCTACGCGTTAAATGTACTGTGTGTTTTCTTTTTATGTTTTATGTAAGGCAATAAATATTTTTCATTTCATTTTTCATTTTTTTTTCATTTTCATTTCATTTTCATTTCATTTCATTTCATTTCAAATTTGCTTTTTTTAAATCAAAGTTCAGATTGAGTTCAAACTTTTGTTCAAAATCTGACCAACTCATTACAAATAGTTTCAATTTAAACTAATGCTTAATTTCAACGAAACGTAAATTACAAATGGATTACGATATCACATATGCCTTCAATTAAGTATTATATTATGAACTTTCAGCCATTAAAAAAAGATCTACAAAAAGGTTTAATTTGACGTTTTAATATGCATTTACGTTGATTTTAAGGTATATTATTAACCTTCCATTGCATCTTGTTTCTAACATAAGAATTCAGTATTTTTTTTATATAATTTCCACCCACATAACATCATTTTCTATCGAGTGGTTTTTAGTAGGACAATATTTGCACAAACTACCTGATATCGCTTCAGCTTCTCTTCAAGTGGGTAGCGTACTTAAGTGTTCTAGCATAGCTACTCTACAAAGCGAGTATCAACCCATTGTTTTGCTTTGCCCTAATATAATTATTGTACATAAGGAATGGTCGTTATTGGAGGGCCGGAGATCTGTCGTATGTCTTTGTTAACATGGCTATCTGTGTTGATATGTTTGTAGATTCCTTAGGGAGTTCATCACTATTCTGTTGAAGTAACAAGTTTTTAATGGATGTTACGTGTGATATAGTTCTTTTTTGAGAGTTTTGAGTCTACTATTTTAAACGGAGTAATGCAAATTGATCCATTGTTTTCAGAAATAAAAATATTTTCTAAAAGAAAGTTAAATATTTCCAGTGACAGCTCACTCTTCAATAAAAATATTTACTATGATGCGCGTTTTGACAAGAGGGTGTCTCTCTTTGATTTTGCTATGCTTGTCTCTTTTGGTCATGATGGATTATGCTTTCAGATCGGCTATCATAGCTTGACAGTTTAAAATTACATGCTAGCTCTATCGCATATCCTTATCTCTTTTGGACGCGGGCCTCACTCCAGCCACTGACGGCATTTTTGAAGTAGACAAAGCCTAGATGAGAGCCTATTTTAGGTCCGAATTATAGACGAATATCAAATCTCTTTATTGTGTTTTTAAACAATCAAAATTAACTCGTCAAACTCAAACTCAAAACTCATTTATTCAGTTTAGGCCCTGGTAAGGCACTTATGAACGTTACAATTGATTCTACCATCGGTTCGGAATACACTTAAACTGAGAAGACTCCGGCAAGAAACTCAGCAAGGCAATATTTTTTTAGCATAAGCGTCGTTCCATAATTTTAATTCATATATTTTAATCACGATATAAGGGTGTACATGGCCCTTCAGGCCTCCATCTATTTGTCCTCCCAAAAAAAACCAAAAAAAAAATACAAATATCAATTTAATATTTATTATCCAACAAAATTGCACGTCATTTATATATATATAAAGTAGACTTGAAATTGGAACAGAGTTTTAAACAATTCGTTCAATATTTGAAACCTAATAACTTTTTTTGTTAGGAAACATAATTTTTATCTTTGTGATTGTTAGCTTCATATTTTTTTTGTTTTATGTTTGATGTACAAATACTTTACATCAAAAATAATTCTATATGTATACCTTGCATAACTAAAGGATAGATAACGATTGTTTATTTTCTTGAAATAATATACTGATGTACCCGCATAAAATAGATAAATTATGAACATGAGTGCATAGAGGAATAGCTGGAAGCTTCTCTGGCAATAAAAAAAATCCTAAGTGAAATTAGATTCTCAGGTAGACTTTATATTCTATAATAAGTACGTGGGTACATAACAAAGTGGATGGAGATTTATAAAATAAAAAGAAAAGGTTAGGTACTGTGAGGATGAATACATCCGTTATTATGTTCAGCGATAGAATTGGAAAATACAAACAAATAAATGAAAATTCATGATAAAAATGTAACGATCATTATCAAAATTGAGACTACATGCACATGCAACACAAATTATATAAATACAGCTTATTTACTATGGGACCAGTACATAAGTACCTACATAACACATATACTAAAAACAATAACAATAATATTTTTAAAACGTACACAAATACAAAAATATCAAACAAAATGTAAATTAGAACTGAAACATGGAAAAACTTAATAAAAATTATAAAGCCAACATAACATAATAAAATTATATCGAACAATAACTTAACAAAACTCAAACAAAACTCTGATCTAAATCAGAGGTACTGGCCATAAACTCCATCAAATGGACCATTAAAAAAAAACTCACCTGCACGAATTTAATATGACGTCACACAAACTTACACCCAAGTTTTTCCAGCCCGGGAACATTTTTAGTGTAAATGAACTAATTATTTTTAGCGCAAGCAGTTGTTCCAGTGTTAGCACCGTTGCTATGACAACACTTGACTCAGTTTTGCTGGTAACGAGTCCGCTACGGTTGAATAGTACTTGTCTTAAAAATGCATGCAAACGACATGTAACATTCTTTAAGGGGCTACCCTTATATGGCCGTACATTGGTGTTAGCTTTACTTATTTAGGTTTTAGGGTACCATTAAATGAATAGTAGAGTAGAATCATCTTTGAAACTTGGGCCAAATAAATAAAATGAAATATATAAAAACTTGTTCTATTAAAACTAAATTGGTTGCGTTTGAGTTTAACTACAATCTCACTATGGTTAAATAAATTAATTTATTTCCCCAAAAATAACGTATTTAAGTACCTTAGTAAAAAAAAAAAACTTGAGAGGTGTCAAGGGACACCCGGATGGAACGAAGTTATATAAGTTATATAAGTCGAGAGAGTATATATATATTAAAAAAAAAACATTGAATGAAAAAATATCTGGCTTGCTTTCTATAAGAGAGAGAGAGAGAGAGACAGACAGAGAAACATGCGCACGCCGCACAACTTACAATAAAGTGACACTGACACTAAAAGTGTCGGACAATTTTTCGTAATATTTTTTTCCGTCTAGCCCGCTTTGTACTTCGTTCCAATAGACATTTCACTAAATAATTACATGTCATAAATATTAATGGAATCTAATGTAGGAAATATAATTATGTCATCACCTAACACAGTATCATCTTAAGAAAGAATAAAAAAACAACGGTCAATTCAAATAAGTACAAAACTACTCAAAGAAGTTTGAAATGCGGTTAGAACTAAAAAGTACCCTACCACCTTGCTATGTTTTCCCCACGACGTTTTCCTTACCTACCGAACCCTCAAGTTTACTGTAGAGTACAAAACCACGACCTTCAAGGCATTCCACGTCACTACCACTCAGCTATCATCGCTTTGAAATATTATCTTTGATGTTACATTTTACATGTCAAATTGCCAACATTATTGCTTCACATAGCAACATTATTTCAAATTACAATAAATATAATACAAATAGCTGTCCGCCGCGGTTTCACCCGTGTTCCTGTGGGATCCGCGATCCCGTGGAAATTTTTATTTTATGCAAACCTTTTTCTAACAATAACGAATACATAAAACAAAGAATCATCCAATTTGGTGCAGTCATTCGAAAGTTAAGAGCGTACATACATTTTGAAGATCCATTTTTATTTATATAGATTGACTTTCAAGATCATAAGAATATACATAAATACATTATTTTATAGAATATATTTTGTTCTGACAATGTGAAAATATTTGAAGCATTTTATAAGTATAATACTTGTTTTTGATACTACATTGGTTCAAATAATAACATCTGAATATGTGATAAAATGTGACATCTCATTATAATTATTTTCTATATCTATATTCTGTTGGCGAAAACACAATTATGTTTTATTAATAAAGCTGAAGTAATTCAGAAGATACGCTCGTACAAAAAATTGATTCGACATGTTCTCATAATTTGTGTCACTGTGCCCTATAAAATCAAACAGAGACGGTATTTAAATAAAAATATAATACATACTTAGTGATTTCGGCGTGATGTTATATCAAACAATTATTTTTGGTGTAGTAGGTATCCACCGCGGTTTTTTTCCGTATTTCCGATGGAGCTTTATTTTTTTGAATATTAAAAGTATGCCATATTTTATTTCAGGATTTGATTTATCTCTGTGCAAAGTTACATCCAGATCAGTTCAACCATACTAATTCGTAACTAGTTTTCCCCGCGGTTTCACCCACGTACCCGTGCGATCTTATTTTTTCCCAGGATAAAAATATAGCCTATATTACTCAAAGATAATGTAGCATTCTAATAGTGAAAGAAATTTTGAAATCAGTCCAGTCGTTTTTGAGTTTATTCGTTACAAATGTGGCGGACATTACAGTATTACACCTATCGCTCCGCTCGTGAGAAAATGCAACTTGGGCCAACCCCTGTAGCCTGTACATAGTTCACATCGGTTGCGCACGCAGAGATATACTTTTTCTGACATATTCCTTCTATTACGTGCTGCTTGTCAAATTGTATATGAATATTTTATTTAATTAATTTAATGAGTTTATGTTTATTTTCGTCTGTTAATTATACCTACTATCTTACTATCTACGATATAACAGTATTTTTCTTTATTTAATTTCGTAAAATTCTTTCCAAATTATACATGCTAAAATATATGTATAATCCAGATAATGTATACATCTGTTTGGACTACGAGGAGACCAGGTACAGCACAGGTCTTACACCACACAAACATACAACAAAAACAAATCTTTCCCTTTAAAAATATTAGTGTAGATGTAGATTTAGACAAACATCAAAAAATTACTCCGTACCTAGTGCGATATTACGAAAATGCAATGTTACATTTTACCATAACCTAACAAAAAGGTGTATAGACTTGGCAGAGGTACCAAAACACTTAACAATCGAAGCAAAAGCATAAGTTAAAGGATTTATACAAGCGCAGTGGTACCAAGTGCATAGCGCTTACGGATAAAAGCGGAGTTTAGTCACCCGCGGCGCATTGCCACCTACAAAGAGATGTCGCGACCCAAGCGACGCTTCTGTCTTTGTGCTTTCGATACAGACCTATAGGTGCAAAGGATGTATTTATCATCTTCCTTACTTGCCAACTGCGTTATAGACATTGAAAACCATCAATTTGTATTTAGAGTTAGTTTCTACTAAGTAAGGCTTTGTAATATATTTTTTGCTTTTTATATAGCTTTTGTTGGTAGGAGTTTAATTACAAGTAGCACCTATTGTTATTATAACTAGCACTAAATAGCTTATATGTATACCTTTGTGTTTTTTTTGAGCTATTTTATATTGAAATTGTAAAAATTATTAAATCGATAAATAAATAAAAAATAAATAAACAATAAGATGTACAACACATTGGCAATCCCCCTGGTATTGGTAATCGTAGTCACTTACCATCAGGTTATTGCCTGGTTGTCACTCATGGTATAAAAAATAATCTTAAAACGACTGCATGAGCTTTTGGTAAAGAAAAAAATCGTGTGAAAACCATAGCATAGTGTTGGGGTTTTTCTACTCGATGGCTGGGTATCTATATATACATTGGTGAGTCCTGGAAGTTGCACTTTTTTTTTTTTTTTTTTTATTCTGGATAGGCTTGTGTTTGACCACCATCTCACCATGGTAAGTGATGATGTGGCCGAAGATGGTAAGCACACAAAGCCTAGATGGGAACTGGCTCTCAAGTGCAGCTGTCGGAACACACCGATAGGTGTTTTGGCGACAGATTTTCAACGTGAGGTTGGTAGCCAGCCAGTCGGGTACTACAAAGTACCCTACCACCGTGCGAAGCGCCAGCCTTTAAGTAATTGAAAAGACGACAATACATTAGCCCCCTTTTGTTAATGTCCAAATAACATGGTATTCACTTACCATCAGGTGACCCGATTGCCTCTTGTTAGACTACTGATATAAGAAAGTCTTACGTTTATTTTTTATTTTTTTTATATCCTGGGACATTTTTCACACACGGCTATCTGATCCCAAACTAAGCAGAGCTTGTAATATGGAAACCAGATGACTGATATAATACATAGACTACTTTTTTTTGTAAATACATACTTAAATAGATAATTACACCCAGACTCAGGACAAACAGACATGTTCATGCACACAAATGTGTGTCCTGGATGGGAATCAAACCCACGACCTGCGGCGTGATAGGTAGTGTCTTAACCTACCACGCCAACTGGCCCGTTTTATTGTTTCTACTGATGCAAATCTGTAAATAATAAAAATCAATTCCTTTTACCTATTCTCTAAAGACACTATAGAAATCAACGGAAATTTAATACCGCCAATAAAATACGGAACAATATAAATGTCAGCATAATGAAGCAACAAGCAACCAATAAGTAAGGTTCAACAATACTTTATTTAAGTGCGGATACAGTTTAAAATTTTCATTCGCAGTAAGACTTCAGAGGACGATTCATAAAATGAGTACAAAGGACATTGAAATGTCCTGAATGGTTTTGTTCGTTCGAACTTCGCCTTTTGTGTCCTCGGACCCATTGTCTGTAACTAAACAGAATAAGCTAGTGTCAGATCAGTTGCAAACGGAATACAATGGGGCGATCGACGGAACAACTCCGTATTTCTTGGTCGCTCTGTAACTGACCGATTTTGGGATCTTGTGCCAAATAAGGTATTCATAAATTGGGTCAAATTTGTAATACTAGCATCTCAAAAACAATAGAAGCTAGCGATTTGCACGTCTTTGTAAAAATAAAAGATTTGTGTCATTTTTCAAAGGAAATTTAATGCGTGCACGCTCAAAAAATGCCATTCATAAACAAATATCCTATTCTCTGTCTTCCGCGTTGCTAGCTTCAGTTAACCGCCTTTCCTTTGTAAATTTAATTGCCCCACTGTATCCAGTTTGCTTTGGACTTTTGCTGACTTCACGAACAAGGTAACTCTTGTTATTCAGCGGAAATATTATTTTGTTTAAGTGTCTCGCTCAAGACTACGCGGGTGTGCCAAATACATTCACACAAACAATGTTATGTTGGGCTTAAGTATCGCACATTTGGATACGAAACTTGTTTGGTGGACTGTTTTTCGGTTTGACGCATCATAAACGACGGATACAATGTAGTCCAATTATGACGAAAAAATATAGATCGCTGTGGTTTGTTTTTTTATTTATAACCATAAAACCTATTGAATTTCCTCAAGGAGTGTCAACAAGCATTAGCGTTCACAGAATAGACGAAAATAACATTTTTAGATCGTCTCTGTATATAATTTGTTGACAAATTCCAATGTAAAGATAATTAGATGTGATCGTATTACTGTATATAGGAAGATAAATGAACGAAATGCTTTCGAAAAGTAGTGTGCAATAATTGCTAAGTAGTAGTGACGTCAGATATAGCGGCGAAGGTCATGGGTTCGAATCCTACAAAGATCTTGAGCTTTCGCTATCAAATCAAAATCTCATTTATTCAGTTTAGGCCCTGGTAAGGCACTTATGAACGTTACAATTGACTCTACCACCGGTTCGAAAAACACTTAAACTGAGAAGACTCCGGCAAGAAAACGGTAAAGGAAACCATAGCACGGTGGTAGGTTACGTTCGCAATCTGCCAAGCAACTGTCGGTGTGTTCCAACTGCTGCATTTGAGAGCCGGTTAGCATCTACGCCTTGTATAAAAGCATATATGCTTACCACTTTCGGCCACATCATCAATTACTATTCCTACCAGTAATATTGCGGTCAAATACAAGCTTATCGTAAAAAAAAATGGGTACCATCTTGAAAATTACATTATAAATAAACAGTTACTATGCAATAAATAAAGTTCTATATTCAGTGACATAACTTAGATTGATTATAAGCCACAAGCATTGCAATCATAAAATAAACACAAAGGATGTTATTTAATATAAATACAAAGTTACAATGCATTGCAGGCATACAACTAAGTTGGATTCAAGATTACTCTCAAGTTGGCCAAGCGTTGCTTAATTCAATTCTAAGTACAAACTGAGCAAGGTTTAAGCTCTCCATCTGTCTAGGCACCGACTGTAGCAGATTTGTGTTTACCACAGATTATTTTGCAATTCAACTTCGATTGAGTTTATAATGAATATCCTATTAATATTATAAATGTGAAAGTTTGGATGTTTGTTGCTCAATCACGCAAAAACGGCTGAACGGATATTGATAAAACTTGGCACACAGATATATCATATTCTGTAATAAAATACTTATCTTTTTAATTAAATTTACTTACATTTTATTATCTACCTGTGTGCCAAGATTCATCAAAATCCGTTCAACATTTTTTTGCGTGAAAGAGTAACAAACATCTTCATATTTATAATATTAGTAGGATAGTAGTATAAAAGGACAGGATTATACATTAAAAGATCAGGGAACCCTATTCCCTTAAAATTAGAGATCCTTTACTAGGATGTATAAGTAAGCGCCAAGCATCAATGATGATTAAAAATTAAACTTAAATATTTAAATCACAAATTGAATCCAGCACTAATTACAAAAAGGTACCATAGAGCTAAAACGCCGGGACTGAAAGACTAATTAAAAGGAGGTTCAAATTAGATAGTGGCAGGAACGGAGGATGTCCTACGTCTCAAACTACGTTCAAAGCCTTAATATTATACGGTGATGGTTAACAAGGGGCTGTGTCGACTTCGGATAAGATGACTCTTTTGCTGTATGGTCTCTTGGTACCTTTGAAGAAACTTTAGTTTTCTGTGAAGGAAGAATGCACTAGGGATGTATTAATTGAAATTGCTATGAATAACTAAGCAGTATCTTTTGATGGTAAGTGATTACCGTTACCTATGAATTTTAAAAATCCCAATGTATTTGTAGGTTTTGGAACAAACAACCTCATAATTTTAGTTTTAGGTAGGTAAATCATCTTTTACCGAGTAATTTCAAAATATTATTTTGACTATTACCTCAATGTTTTGTTTCACGACTCATATTTACTACTTAAATTTTCTTTTGACCACGGTCAAAGTAAGTCAAAATTGAATTTATTTTTTTCTAGATATTTTTTACTAGCGGATGCCGTCTTTGACTACCCGGTGTGCAAAAATTAAAATTAATCTTAAATAACTTCTACGTATAAGAAGCCACAAAAGAAGTATGTTAATTAACGGGCAAATATTAACTTAAACAAGAATTAAGTTTATATGTACGGAAGCAAGGGCTAGAAATAATGGAGTTATTGTTGACTTGTAAGTGGGTCGAGCGTTAATTAGCGTAGCGCAGCACAGCATGGCGTAGCGGGGCGGAGACTGTTCTGTGAGTTGCCGGGATTATGCGATTACTGTTAACTATTTGATACGCATTCAGTTATTTATGAGGAAACAAAAGGTTTATTACCATTAGTCAGTTCTGGATTAGCCTATAATCAAAGCAATTGTTTAGGGTATCACGTCTCAGCACTATAGGTATATGACATAGGGAGATTTTTTCTTTCAAACGTACAGTGCTAGTAGGTTCTACAAAATTTAAAGCTAGACCAAAACGATAACGAAACGAACTTTAATGAAATATTGGTAGGTACTCGTATGTTAGAAATATTATGATTAACATTTTATACTGCAAATAAGAGAGATATTTAAGTATAATATTTTATTAGACGAACCAAATCATATTTTAATCACACACAATCATAGAGAGATAGACTATATCGTAGACCACAGTTCAAACAATGTTGTTGTTACGTTCAGACAGGCATGGTGGGATTTGGGAGAAGAACCTACAAGTAACGAATGTGAAGAACATAAAATAGGTTCAAAGAAGCTTTATTTCTCAAAAGAACAGAGTTCACTTAATGAGTATTTACAATCTATCTTATAAATATTTTAAATACACGTCCAAGAATTAACCACTATGTTAAAAATAATAAAAATAAATAACAATGCAAAAAATAAGTTGAAAACCACACAAATTACTTAGACAGTTTTCAGAAAGAAATAAAAATGAAAAGAAAACATTCAAAGTATTAAAAAACGAAGGTTGTTAGTGAGCTTAGACAATCAATACATCTAAATTAAAAATGATAAAACAGAACTTCAGGGGTAGTAGTTAAAATGAGAAGTGTTTTATAGCCTTCCATTAAAAAAGCGATTGAAGATGATACGCGAATAACATTTATATGATAGAAATATTTGATATCATATTCAAATTATGGAGTCGATTCTGATGTGCACAAAACTAAACACAACTAAATTTCCATTATTTGGAGATGACAGGGATATTTTTAGTCCAGTTCAAAAGTTTAGTTCATAATGGTAGTGTTATTATTTTTACTAATCAAGTTGAGGCTTTTAAATTCATATTACAGAGATTGTAGACTTCAAATTGAAAGTCAGTAGAAAGAGATAAAAAGTTATAAAACGAGACAGAATCGCTAGCGCTAATACAAAACTAGTGGTCTTTAATTAGTCCCGGGGAGGCCGAGGTTTTAATTTCATTGTTAGAAAAGACTTTAAAAGATAATGCAGCCTCTTTGAATGTACGGAATCTGTTATTTTTCCATTCTGCTAAATGTCTCTTGAGATTGCACCGCTTGGAGGCACAATAAAAAGCGAATTATATGTATTTTTTTTAAATCCGCTCATGTTGTTTTACTTAGTGAAGTTTTCTTTAGTAGACATTTGCATAAACGTTTGTATAGTAATAAAAGCGGTTCTAGGAAACTTGTTTGTGCTTCAAAGTGTACATTGCTCTCTTTGAATAATAAATTCTCATTTTTAGGGCTTCTTTGACGAGGACTTATGAAGATAAGTAACTTTAAGATTTTTTTCGTTTATTCTGCTCTTATCGAACCACAATCTTATGAAAAGTAATAATAAAAGCAAATAAGTTTTAAAGTATTTTCACAACTAATTATAAAATATTTACTATCTAAATGGATAAATTTAAGTTAGAAAGAAAACATTAAGAATTTTTAAAATCGGTCGGGAAGTTTTTGAGTTAAATTGTAACAAACAAACAAACGGGCCGGTTGGCGTGGTTGGTTAAGACACTGCCTATCACGTCGCAGGTCGTGGGTTCGATTCCCATCCACATTTGTAATTATCTATTTAAGTATGTATTTAAAAAGAAAGTAGTCTATGTATTATATCAGTCATCTGGTTTCCATATTACAAGCTCTGCTTAGTTTGGGATCAGATAGCCGTATGTGAAAAATGTGCCAGGATAGTAGACCCATTTTACATCACTTTGATTCAATTTTTAACAAACAAAGAGTTATTGTTTAAAGCCAAAAAAAATACATATCATAGTTCACTATATGTACTTAGATAATTCTCGGTTCAAAACATGATATCGAAAACTTCACTCGATAAAAAAAAATTCCGAAGAGGGGTCTAATTCGATTATTTTTCTTATTTTACTTGAAGCATATGAAAGTTTAACCTCCAAAAAAAATATCTAAGCAAAGTTAATAACATATAGAACAATAATCCTCGGTTACATTTTGCAAAATAGTTGAATTATTTTAATAATAAATTATTATATAATACAGCGGCTTGCGGTCGTGGCTTCAGTCGCCCGCCGGGCCTTGACGAGGTAGGACCTGTGTTCCTTTTGCTCTCGCACGGCTGTCACGTTGACTTAGATCGGACGATTTATTCACACTACGTACGAACCACAGTATAAACTAAGCGGTTGTCGCTAGAGAATAATTTATTGTTTTAAAATTGTATTCGTCTGTGTGATCGATCATAATAAATTCGTAAAACATAACACAAAATTCAAATCCAAGGTGGCGGCTGCGCGAAATTATCAACTTTATCGTCATGGATGTCGTTTTTATGGTTTTCGAGGGTGCTGAAGCCGATAGTGCTGTCAAAATCTAAATCCAAGATGGCGGCTGCACGAAATTATCAACTTTTTCGCCATGGGTGTCGTTTTCATGGTTTTCGAGGGTGTTGAAGCCGATAGTGCTGTCAAAATCTAAATCCAAGATGGCGGCTGCAAGAAATTATCAACTTTTTCGTCATGGATGTCGTTTTCATGGTTTTCGAGGGCGCTGAAGCCGATAGTGCTGTCAAAATCTAAATCCAAGATGACGGCTGCAAGAAATAATCAACTTTTTCGTCATGGATGTCGTTTTCATGGTTTTCGAGGGTGCTGAAGCCGATAGTGCTATCAAAATCTAAATCCAAGATGGCGGCTGCGCGAAATTATCAACTTTTTCGTCATGGATGTCCTTTTCACGGTTTTCGAGGGTGTTGAAGCCGATAGTGCTGTCAAAATCTAAATCCAAAATGGCGGCTGAACAAAATTATCAACTTTATAATTTACGAAATTACTAGACGAATTAATTTACATCTTCGATGCAAGTAAAAAGAATCGAATCCACGACCCCTTTTTGTGTTTGTTAGCCCTCCGCAACGCCCCATAATAGTATTAACAGACGTTCAAACTTGGTACGGGCCGGACAGCGGATTTGTACGGCGTAGTCACAACAGACGGCCGGATCCAGTCCATCGACACTGCCTTACAAGCTAAATTAGGAACGTACTTTGTACCAACATTGTATTATAAAAATAATCCTACTAAATTAAAACGAGTACTGATTCCTTTGGGTAGCAGGTGTCTTAACGTCTATTTGATTTAGACGCATTATACCTTTTTTTACTGTTGGTAGAATTGTTGAGGTATTATAATCTATGTTTGGATAAACAGTTTGGGTTTTTTGTCGTGGTGAAATTATTGTGTTATACAGTGTTTTATCTCCGATTTCAAAATCACTATTTAAGTTTCTTACATTGTTTTGGAACGAAGTTCCTAATAGTATTAACAGACGTTCGAACTTGGTACGGGCCGGACAGCGGACTTGTACGTCGTACCAAATCTGCTAGTCACAACAGACGGCCGGATCTCGCAGTAGCCGCGTGTCGTGTGCACAGTTCAGACTTCATGCCTCCGACGTTACCCAAGCGCGCTAAAATTGCGATTTATCTTGCGGCAACAGTAATACCGCTACAAGCCTCGCTAAAAAAAGGAGTGGGCAAAAACGTATTTAAAATACGTGTGGTGTCGTGGGACACCAGATAGGAACGAAGTTTTAAAAAAAATATTTTTCAAGTTATATTCGATAAAGAAAATGTGCGTGTCAGCTCCTTTTTTTTTAGAAATACATACTTAAATAGATAATTACCTACACCCAGTCACAGGACAAACAAACGTCTTCATAGACACATGTCTGTCCTGGATGGGAATCGAACCCACGACCTTTTGTTTTAAATACATACTTGAATATATATATATATACTCTTCAAGGCGATGATAGCTCAGTGGTAAGTGACGTCGAATTCCGCGGCGAAGGTCGTGGGTTCGAATCCTACAGTGAGCTTGAGCTTTCGGTGAAGGAAAACATCGTGAGGAAACCATAGCACGGTGGTAGGGTACTTTGTAGTACCCGACTGGCTGGCTACCACCCTCAAGTTGAAAATCTGTCGCTAAAACACCTATCGGTGTGTTCCGACAGCTGCATTTGAGAGCCAGTTCCCATCTAGGCTTTGTGGGTAAGCACACAGCCACATCTTCGGCCACATCATCACTTACCATGGTGAGATTGTGGTCAAACACAAGCCTATCCAGAATAAAAAAAATAGATTATTACCTACAACCCAGTCACAGGACAAACAGATATCTACATACACACCTGTCCTGGATGGGAATCGAACCCACGAAATTTTTTTTGTAAATACATACTTAAATAGATTATTACCTACAACCTACGAATAAGTTATCAGGATAAACAGACATCTTCATACACACATAATAATATCTGTCCTCGATGGGAATCGTACTCACGATCTTTTTTTTCCGCCATAGTGCATTGACGCACGTGCTACCTACCTCCAGAACGTTTCGATCGTGACTGCCGTGCGTTTGTCCGGTCCGAGCGTACTTACGCGCGGATTTGGTACGGAGCGGACCAAATCCGACGCGCAAACCATCGGACCGGACCGAACACGAAATAATAATAATTATGTTCGACAGACAACTCTCCAGACGAACGGATATGGTACGGAGCATACCGAATCCGCTGTCCGGACCGTACCGTACCAAGTTCGAACGTCTGTTAATACTATTAATGCACTATGGCGGAAAAAAAGGTCATGGGTTCGATTCCCATCGAGGACAGATATGTGTGTATAAAGATGTCTGTTTGTCCTGATTACTTATTCGTAGGTTGTAGGTAATAATCTATTTAAGTACTTATGTATTTACAAAAAAAAAGTCGTGGATTTGATTCCCATCCAGGACAGGTGTATATGAAGATATCTATTTGTCCTGTGACTGGGTTGTAGGTAATAATCTATTCAAGTATGTATTTAAAAAAAAGGTCGTGGGTTCGATTCCCATCCAGGACAGACATGTGTCTATGAAGATGTTTGTTTGTCCTGTGACTGGGTGTAGGTAATTATCTATTTAAGTATGTAGGAGTATTTCCAAAAAAAAGGAGCTGACACGCACATTTTCTTTATCGAATATAGTTAACTTGAAAAATATTTTTTTATAAAACTTCGTTCCTATCCGGTGTTCCACGACACCACACGTATTTTAAATACGTTTTTGCCCACTCCTTTTTTTTTAGTGAGGTTTGTAGCGGCATTACTGTTGCCGCAACACCAATCGCAATATTAGCGCGCTTGGATAACGTCGGAGGCATGACGTCTGAACTGTGCACACGACACGCGGCTACTGCAAGATCCGGCCGTCTGTTGTGACTAGCGGATTTGGTACGACGTACAAGTCCGCTGTCCGGCCCGTACCAAGTTCGAACGTCTGTTAATACTATTAGGAACTTCGTTCCAAAACAATGTAAGAAACTTAAATCTCAAATAAATTAATTATGACTCACAACATTTTTCATTCACAACATCTATTCAAAATAATATAATATAAATGTTAGGTTTTCCCGATGACTACCTTCTATAATAAAACAAGCAGACAATTTAATAAAATAAGTTGACCTGCTGCCTACACGACACGTTTACTTATACTGTGACAGATTTGGGTTCATGTGAGTTCACGCCGGCAACGTCTGCGCTCGGTTCGCCTCGCGTAAAGGATGGTAGCGTTAAATACCTACTTTGCTCGGTCTACCTGGCCTTAAACAAAAAAAATAATCTTTCTTCTTTATATAATATTATATATTCTATATATTAGTTTAGATATAAATATATGTAAAGACATAAACTTTACTATAATATAAACAAGAATGTATTAGAGTTTTAATACATTGATCATCTAAATTCAATAACGTCTCGATCTAGACTAAGTTAAGGCTTGGGCTTAAAACTATTGAGAACTAAGCATGGTTAGTTTGAATATTTATTGACGTGAAGTAACTTGGGCGCTGCTGGTAAACCCAGCTGGTATGTACTGCAAATATATTGGTGTTAACTATACCTACTAATATTATAAAGAGGTAGAGTTTGTGAGCCTGTGAGGTTGTAGGGGGTAATCTCTGGATCTACTGAACCGATTTTGAAAATTCATTTACCAATAGAAAGTCACGTTATTTGTGAGCGTCATAGGCTATATTTTTATCCCGGGAAAAGATAAGATATCACGGGAACGCGAGTGAAACCGCGGGGGACAGCTATTCAATAATATGGACTCCCTAAGGTAGGGTAATCCAGTGAATTAACTTTTACGAACGCTTTGTAATATTTTTAGCCATGTATGAATAGTTATTCGTCTTAATCTTATTTTTGCAAGTGCTATAATATTTTTTTTTTCCTATTTCGTAAGCTATGTTCTTATTTTCTTATTATGAACTTATTCTAACAGTTCTTCATGAGTCTTGAGCAGGCAAGGAAGTCACTTCAAAATATCACAATGATAAATAACTCAGTGACACTTTTGTAACTCAAAAAGAAAAAAAAACATATTGCAAAAATACTTTACAAATTATTCATACAACGTCTAAATTGGGAAAAAACTTTTATAAATTTCATACTTTTCATAGTGCGGTTACGTAAGTTTCTGAGTGTTTACTTTACAATTATGCTGATGAATTCTCAGATTTGTGAGGAAGTTTATTAAGTTCGGGCGTGCTGTTGTTAAACTACGTCAATGGCGTACGTAGCTCGAGATCTCGGAATTTCAATTAGCTTATTACGAAAGTGTTTGGATATCAAAACAGAAACTTTATTTGTTATTATGCCGTTTCCGTCTATTTGATTCATATGTGCCAGTATTTGATTCCAAATTCAAATTCTCTCAAGACAATTCCAATTTTCTATTATTAGCTTTAATATTTGCTGTATTTTCCTCTTCACTTGAACAACTTCTCAGCAAACAGGTTTTATAAATAAACACGTTACACACAAAAGCCGACCTTACTTTGTCAACTAAACAACAGTATTTTCTTTATGCCCCTATTAACATTCGATCCCAATAACCAATTCTCACTGACTCTTAGGAGAAAGCGTACTTACGATACAAAATATACGATCTTACGTAGACCTCGACTGACCTAAAACTCTATCCAAAGTTATCTCTGATGTAAACGATGCAAAGGAACCGTCTTGTCATACTAAAAATGAAAGTGGACCTTCCGTTGGAGGTATAAGAGCGACTTCAGCTTGCTGATTTCCTAAATAGTGTTTTTGAGGATGCTAGTTTCATTTGGTACTCTGGGACGATATTCGCGATACGATCAGGGGCAGGCTGTTTTGTTTCCTTATTTCATCAGCCAATAGTCTACCTATACAATATTGTGGGTGACGCTTCTGCTACTACGGAAAATCTAAGTACGATTAGTATTAGATTTGTTATTTATTATGAAAAGTTTGATCGCATTAGTAAAAGTTTATTCTCCTAGACAAACCCAAAATACTGATGGTATATTTTGAAAATATACCATCTCAAACTTTCATCAATATTTCTAAATTTTAATCTGCTTACTAAAAAATTCTAAAATAAAGAATGATTCACTTTAAATTCACAGTACTGGGTCCTCTGACACCTGGAGCATTTTAAATCACCGAAACCCATTAGCAAAGTACTGTAAATCGTAATGTAAATGTCCAATTTCGCCAACATATGATTTCCATCGGCGATGAAACTGTAATCAGCTTAACTCAATTCCGATGAAAAAAGGTAATGGACTGAAAAAAACGCGACTGGGCCGCGCCCGAGTGAATTTTTGATTCAATGGAAAAGGGGCGGTGTATTTGAATGAGAATTGTTTGACCTTTTAGCCGAGAAACAGACGTAGGTATTTTGTTAACGATGTGAAATTGCTTGTTTTCTCCCTAAAGAATTAAAACAAATTGAATCTATTTAACGTAGGTAACCTTATTGGAGGTGATTACGAGGGATATAATTTATTTATGGAGTTTTTGAGCTGTTACTTTTGGTTCTAATCTATAAACGTACCTAGTATATGATTACATTTCTACGTTTCTTGCTACTTGCTTGTTCTGTTTGAACTGAACAAATTATTCATTCATCTTTGGCGTATACAATTTTTCATATTGACGAAGCTTTACGCTATTCAATTTCAATTGTATTTTTTTGAATATGCTTTTAATCAGTTTCTATGATAGTGTCTTATGTCGTAAGAAAGAAGAGTACAGTCCGAAACTTGCAAAATTTCGTCTCCATAATTGATGTCCCACCCCGAAGCGGTGATAGTCGAAATTTCCTAATAAATTGGCTAATGAACTTGTTTGTCTGTTGCACCGTCGCTATAATTCCTAATTAGCTCTCGACAGAGACAATTAGGTACTACTAACTTGTTCTTATACACTGTGTTATGTTTGCCGTTTCAACTTTATGTTCGATTTCTTGGCAATTTATGTATTAACTTGCTTAAAGTTCAAGTCAAGTTTCAACTTAAGTTATTACTTTTAAAATACGCTGAGAAAATTATTTCTGCTTTAGATTTTTTGTTGTGTTCGAGAGTTAACTCTGTTCTTACTCGTTTCTAATGTTCTTTATGTATATTGCCTGTGATTAGAGTACCTCTGACGTAACTATTTCATTCTTAAATGTATTTTAAACATGATTTACTATACCAATGTTGTTTCGTAACCATATCCCTGCTTAGATTTAATTAATTTTAGTATCTTCTATCTGATCATTCATATTGTTTCGCGCCATTACTTTGGTGTTGCATCAATAACGCACTTACGTCTTGAGACACTTCCATTTAATTGACCAATCGCTGAGCGTCAATTTTGGTGCTCACACGCACGGGCCAATGGGAAGCCTGAACACGGTGGAGGTATTTTTTACTACTTCTACTTCGCATTGTCACGACTAACAGTCAAAAACCGAAGAACGTTTTTTCCTCCGTGCACGGAACACTGGACCCATTGCCAGGATTAGAAGATATTAAGGTGAACCTTGGTCTTTAACGTGAGTCGCTTTTCGTTTGTTTTATGGTGGTGGATCAGGACAA
The DNA here is from genome assembly GCA_951361185.1 of Ochropacha duplaris. Taxonomy (NCBI): domain Eukaryota; kingdom Metazoa; phylum Arthropoda; class Insecta; order Lepidoptera; family Drepanidae; genus Ochropacha; species Ochropacha duplaris. The sequence continues at coordinate 2,541,523 of OX592696.1, forward strand.
GGTGCAGATGCAATAATCACTTCATCAATACCTATTCGAATCGATCCCAGTGTGCTATCGTTGCACATTTTTTTGGTGCCGAAACCCGGGAATTTAGTGATAAAAACTCACTTATTCTGGGACGGACCACTTCCTTTTTGTTTATTCAGTCTAATAAATCTCCTCTGGTGCCGAAAGTAATCAAATTGCAAGAATTTAGCATAAAATTCCATTCAAGTTGCTTGAATTATTTCTACCCACCTCCATATAAAAAAAAAAAAAAAGAGGAATAATAATGTTCCATTCCAAGTATTTCCAAGGCATACGAACTTAACTTTTAATTTATGTGTAGTGATTACCACCAAACAAACTAAAATAAACATACCTACTTATTCGTTATAAACGTGGTACGCGCGTCCCACTTAAGAACCAACAGGTCAACCTGTCCAAACAAATTCAAAGACATTGCCAACTTAGATCATACGGATAATTCGGCCGTGTTTACTTGTGAAACATACTGCCGCAATTTAGTCGTATAATAGTAATAGTTGCGGTCCGAACGTTCCGTGTCCATTACCGAATTATAAATCGTATGCAGTCTATTATATTATCACTTTCATACTTTAACGTACTATACATAACGTTTATAATCGCAACTCTTTATTCTGTCAATGCATTAAACAAAACTTATTACATTCTGAAGAACCCTATATTAATTTGCAAAGATTATTTATTCCGTCTGTACCTACCTACATTATTTTCTGTATTACTGACTGAGGTGTGATTTGTTGTGACTTTCGTGCGTTTAATGTTTGTTATAAATCTTTCAATACGTTGTTATTATAACATCCATACTATGCTCAATTCTCTCACTCGAAATTGCTCTTGTTATTAATATAGATAGTACGATCGTTAACCTAGGACGCCTAGCGTTGTTATTCGCACGTTCTAAAATAATAGTTACCTAGGTATTTGGGTATATTATTCACTCGTAAAATAGATATTCGTATACCTACCTAAGTTCGTATTTATTCTCGCACTATACCTTTTCTCCGCGTGTACATTCACATTTTATTCGTGTGTATGGGTGCTATTCGTAAACGTAAACATTAAGGTACATTTTCCTCACATAATTATTTATAGGTCTTGTTATTTCATATTATCATGTCTTATCCTTTGCGAAAACGTTCTAAGGCAGAAATACTGTCAAAAAAGCGGTTATCATCATCAAAAGCGTGTAATGATGGACCTTCAGTTCTGGATTTACCTGCGCTGCGTCGTAAGCGTACTCTAGCCTTAAACCGTATGAAGAAGGTTTTAGAAGTCGCCGAGTTGGCAAAGTGTGATGCATCTCAGCTAGACGCATTTATCGCACACTATTCTACGGTACAAAAATTAAGGGACAGCTTTGAGTATTCTCATGAGGATATTCTTTGCGTTCTTGATGATGTCGTCTCGGAGGAGCAGGAGGATCTCATTCGCCGCGAATTTGATGACATTTATTTTAAGGTCATTACGTTACATAAGGGATTGGTTTCGTCCAATGATAATCAATTGAATTCATCATTAGAGTCAGTCGTGGGTCGCTCTTCCGCTCCCAACATAAAATTACCTAAAATTGAGTTGCCAAAATTTTCAGGTAACATTAAATCATGGCCAGAATTTTATGACATTTTTAACTCATTGATTCATAATAATGATTCATTATCAGATACTGAGCGGATGCATTATCTCGTGTCAGTGTTAAGCGGAGATGCTTTAGGTCTTATTCGGTCGTATCCTGTACAAGGTACATTCTACCGTGAAGCATACGAAACATTGACAACGCGATATCGTGATAAGCGGGAGTTAGCATTCATGTGCTGGAAAGAGATATTAGATATTCAATTCAAAACTAATTCGCCTCTCGAATTTCGCCGCACTTTGGATCTTTTGAGTGAAAACTTAAATATTTTAAAAGGTCTAACTTTGCCTATCGACCAGTGGGACTTTGTACTATGTTATCTGATTTTATCAAAAATCGATTCGAAAACTCGTACTGCCTTTGAGCAAGACCACACATCCACAGAGTTACCTAGTTATAGCGCGTTGATATCATTTCTATCTTCAAGGTGTGAAGCGTTAGTTCGAGATACACATTTTTCTACAACTAATCATTCGGTACAGGGACGTATTCAGGAGAAAGGTCAGTCGTCAAATTATTCAAACAAAAAGACTACAGTGTTTCTTTCCGACACTAATTTGAAGCAAACTCAACTCAATAAAAATGAACCATCCTCATCTTTGAAGTCAGAAACGCTTCAACCATTTATTGTTAAATGTTCATTTTGTTCAGAAAATCACTCAATTAATCTATGTAAAAAGTTTGCACAAACTTCTGTTGCTGAACGAATTGAATTTGTTCAGTCTAATCGCTGGTGTTTCAACTGTTTGCGGCCAAATCATAGCGTTAAAGAATGTAAGTCCATTTTCAGGTGTCAAAGATGCCGTCAGCGACACCACACTCTTCTACATGACGAATCTTCAATTACTTCTGAACAAGCCGTTTCAAGCAACCCGGTCCAATCGCTAGCTAGTGTTGGTGATTGTTCCATAGTATTGTTATCCACTGCTAATGTACAAGTTCGTGATTCTTCCGGTACTTTTCAAACTTTACGCGCCGTTATTGATTCAGGCAGCCAAGGAAATTTTATCACTGATCATGCTGTTCGACGTCTTGGCATTGATCCTATGTTATCATCACGTCGTATCTGCGGCCTAGGTCAATCAACCACGTCAGTATCTGGCAAGGTTAAGTTAGAGATTGGTGCAAATCAACAGGCCCTATTTAATATCGATGCGTTCACGTTACAAAGCATTTGTGGAAAGATGCCATCCACTCGTTTTGATAAATCTTCATGGCACCACTTGCGTAATTTGCAACTAGCTGATCCCGACTGTAACAAACCTGGTCCCATTGATCTCTTGCTAGGAGCTGAAGTTTTCGCCTCACTCCTTCTTCCAGGCAGTGTAGGTGGAGGGCTGAAGCAACCTTCAGCACTCAACTCCGTTTTTGGTTGGCTATTAATAGGAAGTGTAGGCTCTAATAAGGATGAGATTCAATCGTTACTCGTAAATCAGAATGATTCTTTTCATGAAGAACATGAAGAAATAAAGAAGTTATGGGAACTAGACTCGTTTGAGTCTTCTCAACCTAAACGTTTCAATACTGAAGAACAAAGGTGCGAGGACATTTTTGTTAATACTCACTCGAGGGATTCCACTGGTCGGTATGTTGTTTGTTTGCCCTTCAAAGATGAGAAGAAGAATCTTTCATTTCTCGGATCTCGTGATATCGCCTTACGTTGTTTCCACTCAATCAAACGCAAACTTATAAAAAATCCAGAACTTTATAAACAGTATTGTGACTTTATGAAGGATTACATGGATAACGGTCATATGAGCCCCGTTCCAGTTGAGGAGCTCGGATCGGGAAAGAATTATATACCTCATCATTGTGTCCTACGTCCTGAGAGCACTACTACAAAATTACGCGTGGTCTTCAACGCCTCTGCCAAAGATGCAAAGGGAATTTCCCTAAATGAAAATCTTCTAATCGGTCCCAAGTTACAAACAAACATTGTCGAAATCTTACTAAATTTTCGAATTCATCCCGTTGTGTTCACAGCCGACATGCGACAAATGTATCGACAAATCTTGGTAGAGGACTCAGATCGCGAATTTCAACGTATATTTTGGCGATTTGATCCTCGTCACGAAATTCGAGAATATCGGCTGAATACCGTTACGTACGGCATGTCTTCTGCTCCCTTTCTCGCGTGCCGTACTATTCAGCAGTTAATCTCCGACGAAGGTAGTAGTTGCCAGCTTGGCAATAAGGTTTTAACATCAGATATATATATCGACGATATAGCAACTGGGTTTCAAAGCGTTAGTGAAGCTAAGCAGGCAAAGTCAGAGGTGATCGACTTACTAAAAAGGGGTCACTTTGAACTAAGAAAGTGGACTAGTAATGTTCCCGAACTGTTAGCTGACTTACCCCAGGAGCATTGTCTCACTGCTCCCGTCTCACTTGATGTTGAGGAAAACCATTTTCTCAAAGTATTAGGGCTAAAATGGGATCCTTACTCTGATTCCTTCTGTTTTACAGTGACTCCCCAGCAAAAAAAATGCTCTAAACGAAATATTCTCAGTGAATTAGCCCGTATTTTTGATCCGCTTGGCTTTCTATCACCTTTGACTTTGGTCGCTAAAGTTTTGATACAAAAGTTATGGATTCTCGAAATTGACTGGGATGAGGATCCTCCCATTGACGTGATTAGCTTCTGGAATCGTTATCTCGAACAGTTACCTCTTCTTGAATCGCTAAAGCTTCCCCGTTGTGTAACTATAAATAACATGGAAACTTGTGAATTACACGGCTTTTCGGATAGTTCGGAAACCGGATATGGTGCCGTCATATATTTACGTATTGTCGATGCGGATGGAAAGATCCAAGTATTTTTTGTCTGCTCTAAGGCTCGTGTCGCTCCGACAAAATCTGTCTCTCTTCCTCGTCTTGAGCTCTGCGCGGCAGTTCTTGTTTCTGATCTACTGAAATTTGTAAGTGACATATACTTACCTAATATGACGATTAACAAAGTCTTTGCTTGGTCTGATTCAACCGTTGTGCTCGCCTGGCTTCGATCTCATCCTTCTCAATGGAAGGCTTTTGTTGCGAACCGCGTAGGTCATATTCTTGATACTACACCCAATGCTAGCTGGGGTCATGTGACCTCCGAACATAATCCAGCTGATATCGCTTCCCGAGGTCAGCTTCCATCCGATCTTATCAACAACAGCCTATGGTGGGCGGGGCCCACATGGCTAGCTAATCCGCCTGATCAATGGCCTTGTCATTACGATGTACCTAATCAGGATATATTACATGCTGAAGAGAAACGTCCACATATTTTATTTACTCACGATAACTTCTCTCTGTTGTTCATTGATATACTTCTTGAACGGTACTCATCAATACGTAAAATTCAACGTATAATTTGTTGTTGGTTGAAATTTATTGCCTTTCTTCGTTCGAATCGTACTCTTAGTACTGATTCGTTTTTTACTCGCGCTGAATTACATTATTCGTTAATGATAGTCGTAAAACATATTCAATCGCGCTATTTCGCCAACGAAATTCGACAGCTGAAGGAAGGCATTTTACTTTCTAAGCAGATGCGCAAGCTGAACCCTTTCATTGACACTCAGGAAGTGCTCAGAGTGGGCGGTCGTTTGACCAGGTCCGGACTTGAGTTCGAGCATAAGCACCCCGCCTTACTTCCTCGTGAATCTCGGTTAACTGACCTTCTTATCACCGCCATTCACCGAGAACATTGTCATCCAGGTGTCAATACGATGCAGTATCTTTTGTCACAGCAGTTTTGGATTCTTTCTCCTAAGCGCGCTATACGCCATTGTTTGTCAAAATGTTTACCGTGTTACAAAACGAACCCCACTCCTTTAGAACCATACATGAGCGATTTACCCGCAGTTCGTGTGAATCAGGTAAAACCATTCTCTGTTGTCGGCACAGATTATGGCGGCCCCTTCAAACTTAAATTAGGCCAACACAGAGGTGCAAAAATAGGCAAAGCTTATCTTTGCCTTTTTGTATGTCTGACTACTAAGGCGTTACATCTTGAAGCCGTAACTGATCTTTCCTCTGACGCTTTTATCGCTGCTCTACGCCGATTTGTTGGTAGGCGCGGTCGAGTTAGTATCATTCACTCGGATTGCGGGACGAATTACATTGGTGCCCATAACACCCTTAATCAGTTCATGCGCGTCGCTGCTCGCGGGGAACAAATAGAGTTTAAGTTTAACCCCCCGTCTAGTCCGCACTTCGGTGGAGTATGGGAAATCCAAATCAAGGCCGTAAAATCGCACCTCTATCGCATTGTCGGATGTCAAGCTCTTACTTTTGAAGAACTTACTACCTTATTCGTTCAAATAGAATCGATGTTAAATTCACGGCCCCTTTGTCCTTTGAGTTCAGACCCTAACGACTTCAGTGTTCTCACCCCGGGTCACTTTCTAACCCTTGAGCCCCTTACATCCGTGCCAGATGAAGACCTCACGGCTTTAAAATTAAATCGTATGGGTCGATGGCAACTTATTCAACGTTTCCAGCAGGATTTTTGGAACCGATGGAAGCATGAATATTTACACTCGCTAACTCAACGGGCAAAGTGGACCAAGCATTCGAAACCATTAAGCGTGGGAACAATCGTTATTTTGAAAACTGAAAACAATCTCCCTTTATATTGGCCCTTAGCAAGAGTTGAAGAATTGCATACAAGTCCCGACGGAATCGTGCGTATCGCAACTATTCGTACTGTTGAGGGTTCTCGTCTAACGAGACCCCTAGCCAAACTTTGCCCTCTACCTACCCCATCCGATTAGTACGTTCTACTTAGATTTGATTCGTTAGTATTTAATTATATTTAGCTTCATGTTATTTCTATTTTATTAGTTCGTATGCCTTCTCATAGGTTAGGGGTATAAGTTTTTTTTAAAATACCTTACTTGTATTTTGGTGGGCGGGATGTTTCGTAACCATATCCCTGCTTAGATTTAATTAATTTTAGTATCTTCTATCTGATCATTCATATTGTTTCGCGCCATTACTTTGGTGTTGCATCAATAACGCACTTACGTCTTGAGACACTTCCATTTAATTGACCAATCGCTGAGCGTCAATTTTGGTGCTCACACGCACGGGCCAATGGGAAGCCTGAACACGGTGGAGGTATTTTTTACTACTTCTACTTCGCATTGTCACGACTAACAGTCAAAAACCGAAGAACGTTTTTTCCTCCGTGCACGGAACACTGGACCCATTGCCAGGATTAGAAGATATTAAGGTGAACCTTGGTCTTTAACGTGAGTCGCTTTTCGTTTGTTTTATGGTGGTGGATCAGGACAAGGTGCAGATGCAATAATCACTTCATCAATACCTATTCGAATCGATCCCAGTGTGCTATCGTTGCACAAATGTGTTAAGTATATTAATATACTAGCTTTCCCCCGAGGTTTCACCCGCGTTCCCGTGTGATCTTATATTTTGCCGGGATAAAAATTCCTTATGACACTCAATAATAACGTGGCTTTCTATTGGTAAAATAATTTTCAAAATCGGTTCAGTAGATTCAGATATTACCCTCTACAACCTCACAAACTTTACTTCTTTATAATATTAGTATAGATGGGTTCATTTCTTTTTTTTTTTATTCTGGATAAGTTTGTGTTTGACCAAAATCTCACCATGGTAAGTGATGATGTGGCCGAAGGTGGTAAGCACACAAAGCCTAGATGGGAACTGGCTCTCAAGTGCAGCCGTCGAAACACACTGATAGGTGCTTGGCGACAGATTTTCAACTTGAGGGTGGTAGCCAGCCAGTCGGGTACTCCAAAGTACCCTACCACCGTGCTATGGTTTCCTCACGATATTTTCCTTCACCGAAAGCTCAAGCTCATTGTAGGATTCGAACCCACGACCTTCGTCGCGGTATTCGACGTCACTTACCACTGAGCTAGCAATCTACCGCAACTAGCATTAAGTTGTTATTTACAATATGCGACTTTATTATAAAATGCGCATTAAGTTCCCTCCATAAAACCGTATCACAATAGGAAAAACATCGGTACACTAGCGAGGCAATATTTCAAGCCATTCTCTCAAGTCTTGCCGCCCATTTTTCATGTTACACCATTTTATCTGCGAAGTCGTTCGGCGCCGCCTTAAGTGGACTTGTGACTTTACGCCCCGACTCTTGAGTGGTACGGTTTATAATAACGAGCTTTAATTCCTATTGTCAAGTTTTAGGCTTTGTTTCGGTTGTTTGGTCTGATAATACTCGGTGGACGGTGGAAGTCTTCTTGTTATCTCATCCAATCGATTTACGTCTGCTCTGCTCTGCTTTTATAACTTACGTTTCTAGTTACAGTGAGCGTAATATCTACGATCATTATATTATTTTGGCACGTATTTTTTTATAGTATATTTACGTTATAGAAATTTGTATGAATATAACTCATGAACATAATAATAGTGTCACGGTGGTAGGGTACTTTGTGCACGGTGGTAGGGTACTTTGTAGTACCCGACTAGCTGGCTACCACCCTCAAGTTGAAAATCTGTCGCCAAAACACCTATCGGTGTGTTCCGACAGCTGCACTTGAGAGCCAGTTCCCATCTAGGCTATGTGTGCTTACCATCTTCGGCGACATCATCACTTACCATGGTGAGATTGTGGTCAAACACATGCCTATCCAGAATAAAAAAATAAATTAAAAAAAAACAATATCTCAAATTGTTATGTAAAGATAAGTTTACGCCGTATCTCCAAAAACAATAAAAATAAAAACATACACAAATACAATAATGCTATGTAACTAAAACAAACGCCCTGAGACATTTTAACAAGCTTTATATTAACTTGCAATGTGTGTATGTTTTTCCGGGGTGAATCTTGCAACTCAATTTCTCATTTCTTTCTTTATCCGATCTTTAACCGATTGAGCTGAAATTTTGTATACACGTTTAGTTTGGATGACAATGCATGGTCAGCTGTGTGACGTCATTCTAAATCAAACATGGCGGAACATCTAAGATAGGGGACTATTATTTTTTAATGCAAACCTACAATATGGGTATCAAATGAAAGGGCTTGCTGAGAATAACTCGAAAAATATCACTCTAAATCCAAAGCTTGTTTTTAAAAAAGATTTTTAATTATTCACCCTAGGCCTTCTGATCACAAACTAAGCAGAGCTTGTACAAATGATTTCAAATAACTACTACACTTACTACTACTATTTAAATTGATTATCAACCAAAGCCACCGAAAATCAGGACCAAGACAAAGGTTTGCCCTGGGTATCAAACCCATAACCTGTGGCGTACAATGAACTTGAGCTTTCGGTGAAGGAAAACATCATAGGAAGTAATATTATGGTGGTGGGTGCATCATACAAAGAACTCAGTGTATTCCGACAGTTGCACTTGTTCTTTACCTGATATTGCTAATGTCTATACGCAACGGGAGTCACTAACCATCTCCTGAATATACTTCTGACATGAAAAAGTATCTGAATATACAACAGCAGTAAAAAAATATGAAGATTTTATTAGAGTTATATTTGAAACAAAACACGATGCTTGAGCTTGAGTACGATAAGGTACCTGCTATTCACAAGATCGCATCTGAAATTGCCAACAAGATTTATTGTCCATTGTTTGTACCGTGTTTTGATTTGTTTCTATGTCGTAAATTCATGAATTGGTAAATTTGGCTTCAGCATCTAGTGACACATTCTTTGAGATAAGTTCTATAGGTGTCTAGATGTACAGATAGATCGCGCTTTTATTATCACTGTGTTTGCCCACTGAATCCCCCCCCCCTTGTCAGCGAAAGTAAGTAAAGTTCTTACCCCCTCCTATGCTTTCGGAAATAAATATTGCTGACTTAACTACCATTCAGACCCCCCCGACTCCATGTCATCAATAATAAGCAAATCAACCCCCCTCGACCCCCCTTTGGAGCTTACTCATTTATTCTTCTGTTCTCTTAAAAAATACTTTTTTCATTATTTAATCATTAAATTATAATGATTTAGGATAATAAAAAAATATATGAATTTACATGCGAAAAATAACGAACCGTTTTCAATTTTAACACTAATTCTCATTAATAGTTACTAAATATGAATCAGAAAAAAAAGATTGGTTTTATTTTATTTATTTATTATTACAGGAACATATTAAGACCTATAGTTTCCTTAATTTTTTAAAAGAATGACTTTTGAAGTGAGCTATGTACTAATCATAAAAGCATAAAACATAATCTATACTACGTATTACATAATTAAGTGTAACAAGAATGAAGAATGGTTGACAGAGGCGAAAAAAGTGCCGTGGACAGGCACACTTACCTATGACGTCACCGATGGGCATGGAACGTAAATGGGTGAGGCTAGAGTACGTAACCACCTCTTAAGAGATAAGTCTGATGGGTGTGAAGTAAGCCTAAGCATCGATGGATGAATCTTATGAGAATTTGAATAAGGGAGTATAGTGAAGGCAGATATGGTACAATCTGGAATACACTTGACCTGAGCAAGGACTACAGCGACTTGTAGAGCTTGAGATAATGATAAAACACCATAATTATGATAGGTCGTATGTAGATAGGTACACTTTTTATGTTCGAACATGATGCATGTGATGTTTTATAAGAAGTATCACATGTTATTTAATATTTCATATTATCAATTATCAATGTGTGAATACGTACGTTAATAAAACTTTTTTATATTGTAGGTACTTACTTATTCTCTATTTTATTTGTTCGTTTATTTTCAGAACACCTATTTGAGAACAGAAAATTATTTATTTGTATGAATATGTTAATATTCGAAAATTATATACCTACATGACTGTGTATTTCATTCAACATTCACTAGTTGGTTTCACATCGAAACTTTTCGTTTAAATGAAATGTATTTTAGTATTAGTTATTAATGTTGGTAACATTTTCAATTTACTTGGCAAGTATTTAATATTGAGCGAATCCTTCTTATGGCGATTCTCTTGATCAAAATTGATTCACATTGCTATGTTAAAGTCAAAGTTATTGTTTAGGCCCTTAGAATTAAAGCGATGAAGGTAACACCGGCAAAAACCTAACAAAATTTCTTCTTCATTTTTTCCAGAATCTTTTTTATACTTTAGTTTAAACTTCATGTAACTAAGTTCGTGCTTGGTTTGCAAAAATAACATAAGCATGTAAAATGAATAAACTAGATATAATATTACAAATAGGAAAATTCATCATACACGTAACGGCAAAAAAAAAAACAACGCATTCAAGATAAAACGTCCGAAATAAAATATTTTGAAAATAAAAGCAAACCTAGGAAGTACGAAGAGTAATTCGGTCGGTGCATTTAAAATGTACACAGGTAGATAATGTCAGTAACAATCGCATGGCCCGAAGCTGGCGCAGTCGCCAAATTATACACGTAGAACGCGAAAACGGCGAAATTGGGATGGGATGGAATTTTGTGCGAAATTCGCCGCGATAACCCGTAGTGATTGTCCACGCCCGCGCCGAATGTCTGGGGACAGTTTTTCTGTGTGTATTATTTTTGTACGTGTGCTGTTGTTCTTACGTAATGAAGTGTGTTTTTAAAGGCTACATTTTCTCCAAACAGATTTATGTATTTTAATGTTATAATATGTAGCAAATAGTGTGGGCAAAGTGTTGTGATTCACTGCACCTAACTATGGAAATAAAGCGAGATCTTTCAATGTATGCGTCAAGCTATAAATATGCGCCCAGAAAGATCTCAAATAAGTCTAAATATTTCATTCGTACCTTTTTTTTTTGTTAAAACATTACTTTTTATTTATTCTCTTACAGCTCTCTTCCATTCCCGCGGAATATTACAGATAAGGCCCTCAGACCAAAGGTCAAAGGCCCTTCATATTACACAAAGAGATACTAAATTTGGAAATGGTATTTGGTGCTCCGTACTCTTATACGTTATTGCGAACGTGACATTGCTCCGAATGGTGGGAAATTGGGAAGTTTTTACTAAAATGGAAATTGAGTCCCTTTAGGTCAGTAGAAATGTATCTTAAGTTCCTCATAATCTAATATAATATAACATAATGGTGCATTAAAAAACATCAATAAATTTTTTCGGGACTTTTAATCGAGATATTAAAATTAAAAACCTAATTATACAATATGATAAAAACAAAGTTGTTTGAATGTTTGTTACTCAATCATGCTGTCATGTTCAAATGGATAAGTATAAAATTTTACAGTCAGATAGATCGTAGTCAGGAAGAAAACACAAGAACATTTAATTCTCCGGGAACATGGATTAAGCAGCACAAACGTATAATATTAATCCAGTTCTATTCCTCCATTTATTTCTCGCGGTTCCATTTTCAAACTTATGATTATTATCAATTCCCAGAAATCGATTCGTAACAAACGGTCCAAATATCGAGTTTAAATCTATCGATATCCAAAGCGATTTATCATTAAAGCCGGCTGGACATGAAGTGATTCAGTTTCCACTTGAAATATGAGTTCGATAATGTTTTTATCAGGAGTCATCTTCAACTTTATTGAACAGATTAAAAGCTTTGCTTCGGGTATCTTCGACTCCAATCGCTTCGGCCAACAAGGCTCTCGAAGTTTTAATAAAGGGATTAACTTCTGATTTTTGTTGAGAAGTTTAAAATTGCTCTTGTGATCTCTGGGTTGATTTGCTATGTGAGTTCTGTGGCTGTCTACACTTGACCTTTTTAGATTTCCGTATCCTAAAAGGAGAAAATGGAATCTTTATAAGATCACTTTCGTGTTCGTCCGTCCCAAAAGTCACCGATACATTACTTGAAAATTTTGAAACTTGAAAATACATAAAATATAGTTTATGATTTCATTTTGTCTGAAGTTTGGCAAGGCGGTTTATATGATGGTAAGTGTCTATTACATGTGATATTAGTGTGATTGCCAAGTTGACATCTTTTTGCAATACTTAGACGATTACTTTGAATATTTAATTTATTATAAACGAAGAATTTATGATGTAGTATGAATAGTTAGATATCGTAAATTCATTAAAAAATACTACTATCAGTTTTAAGTGTAGGTACTTAAACAACTTGATTTTCATACAAGCTGCCCAGTTTGCAATATACATATATGTAGGTTAAAATTGAAAATTCAATTTTCGTATTCGATTTTATGAAATTTCCAGTCCACACTAGCGGTCAACTTTTATTAACTCCCGTGTGACGTCATGGAAATAAACTGATGTCGCCAATATAAAAAAATGTTCATAAAATCACCGGTGAATTGGTCGTTTATGAGTCCGCGCCGGCTTATCTCGAAAACTAATTAATGAAGCTCAATAGAATGTAAAAGGTTACGTCATTCAATGAAAAAAGCGTGGTACAGGATTTTTATGCTAAATCTTGTGGTGTTAAAGTCAAAGTCAAACCATTTATTCAGTTTAGGCCCTAGAAGGCTTATGAAGGTCGAATTATAGAAGTTACTATCGGTTCGAAAGTCTGCCTTCAACCGAGAAGAACCGGCAAGAAATTCAGCAAGGTTACATTAAAGATACGTTAGTGTTAATAAATACACGATTGATTCTCATAAAGTAATAGGTATTTCAAATACTGTTTCACCTTTGATCCTATTTTATCCCCTCCAGAGTTAAACTTTATGCTTCGCTTAATTTTAAGGTCAATTTTGAACCAGTTTTTACAAGAACTTTTAATTATTTTTACGCCGAATGTCCACAAAAATAATTAACTTCAATCGTTCTTATAATTAAAATTATTTGGCAATTTAGCACCTACCACCAATTGCAATAGCCCAATCAATCGTACCCAAGTTCGGCCCTGATCAGCCATTAGTCATTTTGTAATTTAGTTCTATTGACGGCCCCCAAGGGCAAAGGCTCCTATAAATTAGCTACGCAGACACGACTCAGCTTTTTACTTAGCCAGAACTTTATGGACGCATTAACTATCATCTCTTTCTTCGTTATGTTTTGTTTTCTTCGCAATGTCTCACTGAAAGTCGTTTCAATTAATTAATTTGGATTTATTTTTCAAACTGTTGTCTGATTTAAATGTTTATAATCCTCATTTTTACGATAAGAAAAAGATAGAAGAACGTTTGTCCTGTCCAATTAGTTCAATTTATAATTCTATTGTTTGTTTTCATTATCCTACTAATATTATAAACGTTAAAGTTTGGAGGGATGGATGTTTGTTACTCATTTACGCCAGAACGGCTGAACGGATCTGGATGAAATTTGGCATGGAGATAGATTATAGTTATTATATATTATATATTAATCGCCATCAATAGTTAGCACCGTTGGTTTAATATTATAAATGTGAAAGTTTGGATGGATGAATGGATGTTTGTTACTGTTTCACGCAAAAACGGCTATACGGATTTTGATGAAACTTGGCACACAGCTTATATCCTTTAAGGCGATGATAGCTCAGTGGTAAGTGACGTCGAATACCGCGACGATGGTCGTGGGTTCGAATCCTACAATGAGCTTGAGCTTTCGGTGAAGGAAAACATCGTGAGGAAACCATAGCACGGTGGTAGGGTACTTTGTAGTACCCGACTGGCTGGCTACCACCCTCAAGTTGAAAACCTGTAGCCAAGCACCTATCGGTGTGTTCCACCTTCAGCCACATCATCACTTACCATGGTGAGATTGTGGTCAAACACAAGCTTATCCAGAATAAAAAATAAAAATAAAAAATAGCACATAGGATACTTTTTATCCCTGGAAAGGATCCCTCGGGAACACGGGTGAAACCGCGGGGGACATACAGTATAATAATATAGGAGATAGCATATACGTCCTACAATTATTTGTTTGTTATAGTTAGTATTGTACATTCCATATCAACAACATGGTACAGAATTTTTAAATCGACATATTATAAAAATTCGAAATGATAAGCTACCTTCGTACTACTACGTACACACATCAAAAAAAGTTTGCGATCACTTTGAAAAATCGAAATCATCATTATGATTAATTACCTACTAATTTTATTTTTTAATTTTAAAACAAGGTACTTATTTCTATATAAAGAAAACACATAACAAATATTTTTTCTTGATAAAGTTCAATCTAAGAAATTATATCAGCTTATGCTAGTGATCACAAACTTTTTGTGTAGGCATTATTGTAAATGGTCTTGACACAACTTGGTATTTAATGCAATACTCCAAATAAACTATAGCTTCGACATTTAATAAAACGAAGCTGATTTGATATGTCAGTCAAGATTCTTATTGCGGGTTGGCGGCAAAACTAAAAGTAAATAGCAGACTAAGGCCCGGACTCCACCAAAGCTGAGCGGAGCCGAGCGGAGCGGAGATGATTTTTAAACAACCAATAGGCCCGGCTGAGCGGAGACGAGATGTGTGAATAACGAAATTATATTGGTTGTTTAAAAAATATCTCCGCTCCGCTCGGTTCCGCTTAGCTTTGGTGGAGTCCGGGCCTTAAGCCCCCACAGCACATGTCCACAAAAATGACGCGTGTGGCAGCCATCGCACTCGCCATATTGGGAAAGTGGGCGAGCTGTCACAAGACGGTGCAAGCAAAGGTTTTAAAGCGAGATGACTCTATGTCTATATATCAAAAAATACTCTCTATATAAACATAATTATCAAAACCACAATGAAAAGTCTTTGGTCATCTTTTGCTTTATAAACGTGAATAGATCGTACGTGCAGTTACTGTACCGTCTTAGAGACTCGCTTTTTTCTACAGACGAACTCTTTCCCGCCTTCATTATAACTTGGACGAGTTTCAAAGAGTTCCCTTTAGTTGTGCTAATTTATTTAATTTAACTATCTACAAGTAACTACGTAGAGTAGACTTTTGCTTCTAGTTTTTGTATTTTTATTTCGTTTGCTTAAGATACGAGTAGATCTTTTATAAGGTAAACAAGTACATCATTATTAAACTAATCTAAGCATAAATACTTCACGTTGAGTTTTGTGTCCTTTGAAATATGACAAAAAAGTTAATTAAAAGATGCCAAAATTACATGATCTACCTAATAATATTTATTAATTATAACTTAAAATTAAAATGAGATACAACACAGATAAAGCTTCGATCCATTGTTATAATAATTTTAGGATCAAAAAAAATAATACATGCACACACATTTTTTTAAATTTTACTGTTAAAGATAAGCGGAATCTCCTAATACAGGCATTAAATGTTTTAAAGGATGCTCTAAATACTAAATATTTAAACTGTGTGTATCAAAATAAAATAATTTTTATTATTATAATATTTTCAAAAATAGTAGGATTACCTACCTTTAAAGTTTCTAAAACTGAGCCTAGTTCACGTTTTACAGTCAGTTGAACTTTAATAAATCTTAGCAAGTTAGTCAGGCATTCGTTTTTATTATTTAACTAGCTGTCCTCCGCGGTTTCACCCGCGTTCCCGAGGGATCTTATCCTTTCCCGGGATAAAAAGTATCCTATGTCTTATTCCAAGATATGATCTACCTGTGTGCCAAGTTTCATCAAAATCCGTCCATGCATCCATCCATCCAAACTTTCACATGTATAATATTCAATCATGGCAGCATCTCACGATAACCATTGCCATTTAGAACAATTTCTTTTTAAGAAGAATTGAAAATAGTTTTTGAATAGAGAACAAAGGTTATCTTATGTATGTATACCACTTTAATCGGATCGGATTTCCCACACAGTATATTGGATTTCAAAGCGTAGCCGTTTGGTTAGTTTGGTCAATTATCTCTAAGCCATATTAATGAACACCACTTGTGTGTTATTTAACACACAGCGCATACCAATCCTTCAATTAATTCTAGTACCTGAATGAACGAGCTCAGCTCGTTTTTTATGGTAAAATTTTAATAGTTTTTCGCACAAAAGAAAAAGTAATCATCTGGACTCGAACCGGGGTACTTTGGTTTTAGTGTAGCTCGATTTTCGCCTGAAATTTACCTTCGTATTCTAATGATATTGTAGCAGTTTTTCATTGCCTGAAAACACGGATAAAACGACGTTTTTTAAAAATAAAACCTAGCTAGATCGATTTATCGCCCATATGCTCCTAATATGAGCTTGAGCTTTCGGTGAATGAAAACATCGTGAGGAAACCATAGCACGGAACCATAGCACGGTGGTCGGGTACTTTGCACTAGCTGGCTAGCTGGCTACCACCCTCAAGTTGAAAATCTGTCACCAAGCATCTATCGGTGTGTTCCGACAGCTGCACTTGAGAGCCAGTTCCCATCTAAGCTTTGTGTGCTTACCACCTTCAGACAAAAACAAGCTTATCAAAAAAGTAGAAAAAATAATAATTTGAAATAACAGTAAGAGTTCATTTTTTTTTACATGTGACGTTTTGTTTACGAACAAGACAAAATCCGTTTAGCCACATTAACACCGTTTTGGTTATATTTCATACAATATTATGCGTAAGTGTATGTTAATTTCAACATACTTAGCATACGGTTTCATATAGTGATGTAACAAAAAATATAGATTTCATATAGTGATGTAATGACAAAATAACATTTATACGTATATCCAAATGACCACGAAATTCAACCCAATTAGGAAAAAAATATTCCCAAAGGAGCTCTTGATTCCTCGTATAGGCAACCGTCCGTCAACCCGCGAGTATCAATTGAAAAATGTCGCGGTCGCTAACGGACCTATTTAATTAACTTTTCCGGGGTATTATGACCGGTTTATTCCCGGGTTTTATACCCGGGTGGCCATTGTGTGGAGTCAATATCGGTTGGTTTATTGTCGACGTTGGATCGACTTCCACTCGGATTCTTTGTCAAGTGCTCGGATTGAGTACGTTTCTACATTACGTTGGCTTCAATTGTTATGTAATGTTAATAGAATGTAGATTTGTGGGTGTACGTAACGATTCATTCTTACATTGTTTGAATGTGAGTGGAAGAAATATCTGGAAACTACAGTTCATTTCGCAGCATTTTACTGTTCTTTGAGACTGAATATCTGTTTCTTATAGAATGTTGTCTATGACTAGTTTATTTTCTCAGACGCAGAGATTTACATAGGCTTCATTTTGTCAGTGATATATTTTTTTGGTGTATGTTTATTTTGACTGTTTTTCCTTATGTCACGTTAGTTATCCGCTTAAATTTTTTATCACCCGCTTCGGTTGGCCCCGTCACGGTCATCAATCATGTACGGTGCGCGCGTCTATACACTTGCCTCCCGTGAAATTGTTAGGAAATCCGGTTTTTAGGTCAAATTAAAGGTTGACATATTCGGCTCGAATAAAGTGTGGGTTTATTCAATAATTGGATTTTTTTATAAACCTTGGGAATCTAGGTATTATTTTTTGGATAATAGGCAGAAAATCGACGCCTTTGAAATGTGATGTTGGCGCAGGATGCATCTCCATCCTGCAAGAATTGAAAATAGAGACCACTCCGCGTCTGTCTACGGTCTGCTTGCAACGTATACTGCGATATTTTGGCCACATTGCTCGTAGGGATAACAACAACTTGGAACGCCTGATAGTTACTGGGAAGATGGAAGGAAAGAGACCCAGAGGCCGGAGCCCCAGGCGATGGGCAGACCAGATATCGCAGGAGCTGGAGATGCTGGTTAGTGCTGCAATGCACCTAGCAACGGAGCGAAACCGATGGAGACAGCTGGTTGACAAAGTCAAAAGGAGCCACGATCCACAGCAGTGAGGAAAGCGACTAGGAAGAGAGAGAGAGATTAAGATAATAATTTATTTTTACGACCTTCGCTACGGTATCCGACGTCACTGCCACTGAGCTATCATCGCTTTATTATATGACTAGCTGTCCTCCGCGGTTTCACCCGCGTTCCCGGATCTTATCTTATGTAACTCAGGGATAATGTAGCTATCTAATGTTGAAATAATTTTTTCACTCCTCTTGCTCAAAAATACCGTCATTGTAGCGTACCAGAGCGAAGAAAAAATAGCAATTCTTCCTCTAGGGGATATTTTTTTTTTAAATTTTTGTGTGTCAAATGACAATGAGCCTACAAAAACGAAATAGTCTTTAGTCATAAGTAGAATAATTATGAATAAAGACGACTTATTACTGTTTCATAAAAAAAGAACTTCATTTTAATTTTGAAAATGGAACTAAAATCGGCGATCTCTGGTAGAATGCATGCAATGTGTTGCGGCTACAGAAGAAACAAAAAAAGACATTATAAACTACATATTTCATATTGTATCGGATTGTTTTATTTTCTCGCAATCGTAGTGAAAAGTATAGTGTAACACACGGCGCTAAAACCCATTAAATCTCGGTTTCTATTTAGTCCCTCGATAAAGCTCGGGAGTAAAACTACCTCGTATATAATGGGTCATTTTAGCTCCTTGTATAACAATCTACTATTAATATCGGTCCAGTAGTTTTTAAGTTTATTCGTTACATACAAAAATACAAACCTTTCCTCTTTATAATATTATTAGGTATAGATAAATATAATCCTAACAATTTTTTTCACAAAATTCCGTTGTTACAGATGCTGTATACGTGGCGCTTAAAACAATGACCTATGAAAATCAAATGAGTGAATAGTTAAGAAAAATGGTCATAAGTTGATATTTGGTGGTGAATGATCAGATGAAGTGATTGTGAACATGGGGACGCTTAGATTCAGTTTTGTGAAGGTGGTTGGATACTTCATGCTCACCTGGATATCTGGTAAGTTAACATTTTAATAAATTTTTTTAAATCGGATCTGTTATGGTATGATGTGACTTGTGGCAAATGAAAATTATATAAGTAGTTGTAATAAAGTTTACACAATTATTTATTGATTCAGGAGAGTAATTAATTTAATTTCATAAATATGAACAAAATTATTACAAATAAAGCAAAGTACTAAAACTGCTTTGAAATAATGAAAAAAACTAGTTAAAAGAATTTAAAAAAAATGTGTGTCGTAGAGAAGAAACAATACCTATTAGCATAAAGAAACAATATTACTTACAAAATTCAACAAAACCATTCAAAAAAATATCGTTACTCTAAAAATAAAAGAAAAATGGAAACATCACTTGCAGATTTCACCTTAATTAAGAAATAAAACACAGTCTTCAATTCACCATAAATTAACTCGTTTCTTAATCCCAGAAGTAAAAAAAGCTTTTAGCTGATTAACTTTTCAACCGGCTCTGGAGGGTTTCCAAGAGTTATAAATCAAGTATAACACAATTAGAGCTAACGTTTGATTAAATACAGTGCGTCTAGTGATGTACCGGTTGACCCGGTAACTTCATTATAACAGGATAAAATACGTTCAATAATCCTATGTAAAGAATTTTCTTGTTGTTCGCATTTTGGTTCTTACTCAATTGATATTGTGATGCATTTTTCTTTGCAATTTAAATTAACTGATTTACTATCGGTTTTGTAGTTTCAAATTAGTCCAAATACTTGCTGGAAGTATAGATTCATCGAGAGCAATCTTACAAAATTAGGACGTTATAGTATTTATAATTTTGCGTATCACCTTAACGCTCAAAAATGTAGTGAGAGATCAAGATAGTGATTCTAGTACAATGGAATAAGAGATCAAGATAGTGATTCTAGTACAATGGAGTAAGAGATTAAGATAGTAAATGTAGTGAGAGATCAAGATAGTGATTCTAGTACAATGGAGTAAGAGATCAAGATAGTAAATGTAGTGAGTGATCAAGATAGTGATTCTAGTACAATGGAGTAAGAGATCAAGATAGTAAATGTAGTGAGAGATCAAGATAGTGATTCTAGTACGATGGAGTAAGCCGCGAATGCTTCCAAAGTAATTTGGTATTTCTTTTTAATCTGTTTTCCATTATTAATTTATCTACAGTATTTGTATTTGTTTTGATCCCTTTCAGAAAACAATACCCAATGAAAAACCAAGTGTTTTTCCAATGTAACAGAATTGCACTGAACATTAGTTATGTATAGTTTACAGTCTAACATATTGTAATCCAGCCGTGTTAGTCGAAACTTTTGTTGATGATGACATTTAGGTCTCTAGAGGATTAACTAACTTGGCAATGCAACCAAGTTATCACAACCACAGCCTCTGACCAATGTTTGTATTGTTGATAGAGCAAGTTCCAAATTATTTGTAATGTCTTTGTAGGGACAAAGTTTGCAGGTGCTAAAATTAAAAGAAAACCAAACGTTTTGAGTTCTAAGAAAAAAGTTGATAATCGCAAAAAAAATAAGAAAAATTATTGAATTAAATAAAATATTTCACATTTTGTGTAGGTTTTTTATACCTACGTCAGAAGTTTTACAAGCAGGCAGGTGGGTCATTTAAGTACTCTACCACCGTGGTATAGTTTTCTCATGATATTTTCCTTCATCTAGCTCAAGTCCAATAAAATTTGGAATGTATTTATATGCTATATTCAAGTAAAACCTTGGTAAGGCACTTGTGAGCATTAAAATTGACTCTACGACTAAACACTTAAACTCTATACTTCGGCAACAAATTAAGCAGTTCATGACATACACTATATCTGGGGCCACATTGTAAAACCACATTTAAAGCAAACAAATGGTATATTTGGTAGGTGACCCATCCACCTATCTCCCCCCTTGTCGTACTATTTACCGGCCACCCTGTGTGTGATGTACTGATAGATCATTCACAATCCACATGCATACCAGATAGAGTAGTGTGTGAAACTCAGCAATATATTTGGTATGTCGACAACGGATTGAACTATTGCAGCTGCATTGTTCGCGATGTGAGGATGCCTACCTGAAATATGTGTAGGTATATCAAGTAATTAACACTCTAAATTTGGTTGTATAGGTAATAGTAATTATGAGTCAAAACGGTAATAATTATAGTTATAGTAATTTCTGTGCTAACGGTACCTAATAATGGGTAGTTGATAAGATTTAAATATTGTTTTTATTGAACACTAACTGTCCTCGGCGGTTTCACTCGCTTTTTATCTTTCCCGGGATAAAAATATAGCTTATGTTACTGAGGGATAATGTAGCTTTCTTAGGGATAATGGTGAAAAAACTTTTAAAATCGGTCGAGTAGTTTTTGAGTTAAATCGTAACAAACAAACAAACAAAAAATGTAATCTTTATAATATTAGTTTAGATGTATCTTGGTATCTACAATATTGAAAATAATAATAAATAATGTTTATATATATTTAAATATACTATCATTTTTATAGTAATTTATTATTATGGTTATTTCGGCATGTTGTCAAAAACCGTTTTGGATTCAGTAACACAAAAACACAACCTTCTTTATTTGTTTGATAAATCAATTCCTCCAACAGTATCAGAGAATATCTGCCAATGACCCAAATCAAAGCATCAAATGTAGGTACTATCTAGAAAGTTCCCTCAAATTTCACGTCACATTACATTCGTACAGGAAAACTAGTCCAATTCTCTCGCCACTTGCGACACTCGCATGTAAAAAATATCAAACCGAACCGACAGAAAAACAGTATAAAGCATGTGCAAATAAACACGAAATATCTTTCCAACTTGCGTATTATTCAATTTGGCCGGACAAAAATCAAATTGGTCCGGAACAAGTCCGCATAAGTTTCGGCGGGAGAAAAAAAGAGATATCATTCTCGAACGTCCGATATGGTTATACTTGCGCGGCGTCTGCGAATCCAATAATTCGTTATATTGAAGAAAGTTTCTTTGGAACTTCCCTGTTGGAAATGATTTTCTTTGACCCGGCTTTGGCCATTATTAGTGTTATTCGACTTTGGCAATACTCTTATTTGATTCTTGCATTCGAGAGTGAAAATTACGATTTGTTTTCATTCTAAATACAAAAGTTTCACAAAATTATTAAGGTTACTGACTTGTTTACGTTATACGAGTAAGTTGGTAATTTTAGGTTGTAAATTTCAATAAATTAACAGTTATTTACTTAGAAATTATGTTTGGCTATTATTTAGACTTCAATTTCAGATACATAACCATCAAATAAATAAATAAATATCCTCGGACATTTTTCACACACGGCTATCTGATTCCAAACTAAGCAAAGCGTGTAATATGGAAACCAGATGACTGATATACTACATATACTACTTTTTTTGTTGTAAATACATACTTAAATAGATAATTACACTCATACTTGCAAAAATTTAAGGATTGTATTAAAACTGTTTTGGTAAAAAAGGCTTACTATAATATAAATGAATATTTTAATGATGATAATGCTTGGTAAATTTGTAACATTTGTGCGTTTGAATATTGTTATGTCGCGGAATGTTAGATACACTATTATATTACCAAATTTTACAAACCGTGTTAGTAGTAACAGTGATAACATATTGTGTGTTTTAATTCGTTTTGTTTCTTTTTGTTTGGAGCAAGCTTAAGTTAGTCATGCTCGCTTTAAGGCCTTTGCTTGCGGCGGCGTCGTGTGGCGGGTCGCTCACTTCCCTATAAAATGTGCGAGGAGGTCGATGGCTGCCACGCGCGTCATACTTGTGAACAGGTGCTGCTTGTGGGGGCTGGTCTGCTTGAGTTTGTTGTTTATTAAGTCAGTCATAATTAAATTCTATAGATTACTATTTTTGCCGCCATAACACGCAAATATTGTCAGTGAGACTAGATAAATAATAATTATTGAATGTAATAGGTGTAAGTTGTTTTTGAAAAGAGTAATTGCTGAGTTTATTGCCGGCTCTTCTCAGCAAAAAAAACCTTCCGAACCGAGCATTTAGAGTCTGACTATTCATAAGTGCCTGTGAAGGCCTATTTGGATGAATAAACAATTTCATTTCATTTCATTTCATTTCATTTCATTACTCAGGACAAACAGACATGTTCATGCACACAAATGTGTTTCCTGGATGGGCATCGAACCCACAACCTGCGGCGTGATAGGCAGTGTATTAACCAACCACGCCAAATGGCCCGTCAAATTTTTGAAATATCGTTATTGAAATATCTCTTAAAATTTAGATCCCTATACGTCAGCATAAAATATAATAAGCCTAAAAGCAGATAAAAGAAACATCTAAGCCTCTATCTACATAACAAAAACCTGTTATCAGGTAACCTTTCATCTGAAAGGCTTTGATGTAAAAATTTATTCCCGATTGAGAGCTACAAAAAACGTAGACAGAGAAGTCTTCTCACTCTACGGCCACAAAGGTCTGTGTATATAACCACTTTTGGCGGATACTGCAATGGTACGTTTGTAGTTCTTATTGCTTTGAATATAGAGGTCAAATTTATTGTTTCCATGTACCTATCTATTTTAATTGGAGTTTTAGGCATATTTTTAATGTTAATTTGTTATCATAGCTTTATAAAATATATATTCCTTTTTTAAACAAACAAGACACAAAGATAAAATTGTGACCCCTTCTTTGTGATTCAGGCTAGCGAAAGTTAATAAATCTTTTCTCGGGAATTGTGTTCGTTTTTACAATAGGATCCCACGTGAGGTAGCTGGAATGTCTTATTTTAACTTTAAAAAATTTATTAAACTTAGGTTAATGAACAAAGCCTACTATAAGGTGGCTCATTACATGGAAGACAGAAATATATGGTTGTAGTAGCTTCTCTCTGCACCTGCATCCCCCTGGCGTAGTGTAAAATATTTGAAAATGTATCTAAATGTACTTATAAAAATGTAAATAAATGTAAGAAGGATGCACTGTTAAAAAAAAAATTGCCTTGCTGAGTTTCTTGCCGGAGTCTTCTCAGTTTAAGTGTATTCCGAACCGGTGGTAGAGTCAATTGTAACGTTCATAAGTGCCTTACCAGGGCCTAAACTGAATAAATGAGTTTTGAGTTTGACAACAAGTTTTTTTAAATATTTTTTTTATGCTACAAGCGATAACGAGGCCGGCGGGTCACCTGATGGTAAGTGACTACCGTCGCTTATAGACATTAGCAATACCAGGGGGATTGCCAACGTGATGTACACCCCTACAGGCAACTGGCTCTCAAGTGCAATTGCCGGAACACATCAACAGCTTGGCGACAGATTTTCGAGTCGAGTACTACAAAGTACCCTACCACCGTGCTGTGGTTTCCTTACGATGTTTTCCTTCACCGAAAGCTCAAGCTCATTGTAATATTCGAACCCACGACTTTCGCCGCGGTATCCGACGTCACTACCACTGAGCTATCATTGCCAGTATTCAAAGAGAAAACAGCAAATAACATAAACTCATGCATTTATTTACATGATGAGCATCATAATGGCAGATTTATGTATTGCCATCAACGCTAGGTAGTTATCATTACAACCATCAAATAATCCTCAATAACATTACATCATGAATCGACGATTAAATCCAAATCCCATATGAATGGCTCTATCAAACATACAGGGTGCTACTATCTGTGTCCAAATATCTACAATCAGATCGATAGTAAGCAAACGCGCCGATCGACTCGTACGACATACATGTAATAAATCTGTGGCGAATTGCTTCCGAGTCCAGTGCCGTTGAAATACTGCCAGATTATACGTACATGCCTACTGTCTCTGCTATGTAGTGTACCTAATGGTATAATACCTTCATTGTGTTGTATACAGACATATTATATTAATGGTACACTGGAGTAAACTTCAGTGTATTGAACAAAAAAATATTTTAAATAAAATGTATAAAATATGTAGTGTATCAGTTAACTGGTTTGTATAGAAGTTTTGCTTAGTTTGAGATCAGATAGCCGTGTGTGAAAAATTGCCCGGGAAATGTATAATATATTATTATTAAAAAATAAATATTTGTTTTTTTAATTTTATTATTAAAGTAAAAATACAACTGAGTATTTTGTGAATATTTCAAGTGCCTACCTGTTGCCATTATTGATATCGAGCAAAAAAAGGCAAAAAATTGCGTTTTGTGTATGAGAGCCCCCCTTAAATATTTATTTTATTTTGTTTTTAGTATTTGTTGTTGCTGTAGCCTGGTGATGATATCGAGCAAAAAAGGGCAAAAAAAATGCGTTTTTTGTATGGGATCCTCCCTTAAATATTTATTTTATTTTGTTTTTAGTATTTGTTGTTATAGCGGCAACAGAAATACATAATTTGTGAAAATTTCAACTGTCTAGCTATCGCGGTTCTTGAGATACAGCCTGGTAACAGACAGACGGACAGACGGACGCACAGCGAAGTCTTAGTAATAGGGTCCCGTTTTTACCCTTTGGGTACGGAACCCTAAAAAGATCTCATTTAGTTTTGATACTGTTTTATATAAATGACACGAAGGATTTACCTAATATTTGCACATCAATCATAAGGGTGAAATATGCGGAGTTATATTATGAAACAAATCTAATGTAGCATAACTTCAATTACATATAATTTACATTTCATTGAATGATTAATTCTGAAGCCTAACTAAATAATAGGGATATATTTATACGTTGTATGATTCGAACCCATGACTGCCTCTATAAAATACTAGCTGTCCCCTGCGGTTTCACCCGCGTTCCCGTGGGATTTTATCTTTTCCCGGGCTAAAAATATAACTTACGAGACTCACAAATAACGTGGCATTCTATTGGTAAAAGAATTTTCAAAATCGGTTCAGTAGATCCAGAGATAACAACCACACAAACTCACAAACTTTACCTCTTTATAATATGTATAACTATAGATTATTCTGTCATTATTCTATAGAATGATACAGAAATTATGTACCTACCTACTCAGAAAATATATTCGGAAAAATCTGGTGAAAGTGACCTTTTATTATTATGACGCATAGTCACATAACTATTTGCGAATATCGGTCATGGTAATCCGAGACGAAATATCTGCCTAAGCTCACTGGATACTACGAGCTCTCAACAAAAAACGCTAAGTCAACCTTTTGATCTTTTTGGCCACAATCCTCTTGTTAAATGATGAATACATTATTTTTATTAAAGTTTTTTTTACGTTTTGATAAGCTTGTGTTTGACCGCAATCTCAAGAGTGATGATGTGGCTGAAGGTTGTAAGCACACAAAGCTTAGACGGGAACTGGCTCTCAAGTGCAGCTGTCAGAACACACCAATAGGTGCTTGGCAACAGATTTCATCTTAAGGGTGTTAGCCAGCCAGTCGGGTACGACAAAGTACCCTACCACCGTGTTATAGTTTCCTCACGATGTTTTCCTTCACCGCAGTATTCGACCTCACTACCTACCTAAAATGTTATGTTCATGTAGAGCTAAAAAATGATTATTGTTTTTATTTGAATTCATTTTTAAAACCCCAACGATAAAAGGGGATGCACCTACCTAGTGAGCCCCGATGCGTATATTAAACGTAAAGAGACATTAAAATATTTTGTCTTTTTAGAGGTTTTTTTAATATCTGTCTATAACAAGTCATCTAATGCAGTTAATATGGGAAACTTGGATGTTTGTCCATGCATATATACTTCATTACTTACGTCATCATTATAAAATAGCTTTATGTAGAAACATGTGTACCTATATAAGAGTTAAGATAGTGTATTGGTTGGCGGGAACGCTTTATCAAAAAAACGCGTCTTTTTGCTACAGCATTGAGCCGATAGACCAAAAGCTGACTCCAACGGAAAATGATACATGCAAATAACCGGGGAGTGTGACCCATATAGCCGCGTGTTGTGGCTACATAAATTACTGGGCCAATTGTTTCCTATGGCCGACCTATTGTGTTCCCCATAGCATTTATTTCTGGGCTATTTTGTTAAAACAGCACATCCATTACTCTTTCTGCTCCTGGAATAAAAGTTGCTTCCTTTTTTAGAGTTTTTATGGACAGTTTTATAGACGAGTGGATTTTGTAATTGGTTTGAACTTAAACGGCCAACATTTTAGAGCGAATGCTTTTTACGAGCATGTTGCTTTTTGTGAAGTAAATGTATTTTTTGTAATGAAAGCAATGGTTTTGCAATATGGTTGAATTATTTTAGTGGTCATATCAAATCTATATAAAATTCTCGTGTCACAGTTTTAGTTACCCAACTCCTCCGAAACGGCTTCTTATGTTTTTTTTTTGTGTATATTCGGGAGGTCTGAGAATAGGTTGTAATAGTTATTTGTTATACTTTTTTGTAATAGTTTTTTGTGTAAAGTTGTTTATTAACCGCGTGTTCAATTTTGATGACCGAGCAAGCGAAGGATTCTAAAATTGAATCACGAGCGCAGCGAGGGATTCAACATTTAGAATCCTGACCGTAAGCGAGGGAATAAAAAGAGCACGTGGTCAAAAATCTTTGCACTCGAGTGCAACACGTAATTTTTCATCCCACCTCAGCGAGGAAATGACTTAATGCAAAAAAAAATGGGGCGCACAAAGCTAATTAAAAAAAGTACACCAAGAAGGGTCCGAGTCAGAGTTTTTAACAAATTAAAAAATGAAATTAAAGAAGGAGGTAATTTTTTTTAATGTATTTTGTATTAATTTAAGAATAAAATTGTTAAACATTAGAAAAAAAAGCCAATATAGTCAGATGGTCCAAAAATATTTCAAAAATGTAACCTTGCTGAGTTTCTTGCCGGTTCTTCTCAGTTGAAGGCTGACTTCCGAACCGGTGGTAAGTTCTGTAATTCGACCTTCATAAGTGCCCTTCTAGGGCCTAAAATGAATAAATGGTTTTGACTTTGGCTTTGACTTTGATGTATGATAAATTCTGAACCATGGAGGGAGAAGTAAATAGGTTTAATAATGATTTGAATTCACAAATTTAGTGCACACGATGTTTTATTTACTTTATCCTCTAGAGGTTAATAACGGCTTTTACAGTCAGATATCGAAGAGTAAAAATACTCTTTCCGAGATAGGGGGATGAAAAGTATAATTTATACTGCTAGATCCCATTGGAACGCGGATCCCACGCGAACGTGGATCCACGGGAACGCGGATCGAACTTGGATTTGTATGCATTATATGTCTGTTTGTTCTTCACCTGTAAGTATCTAATTAGTTATTTACTAGTCATTTTAAGTTTAGCTTTGTTGCCAGAACTGATGTGTAAATAATGTTCCAGGTTATAATTATATTGGTATTTTCTAAATGATTACTAAGAAAATATCTATTGATTTAATTATTATATCTATATAAATAAGAATGAATCACTAAATGTGTTGCTAAGCGCAAAACTCGAGAACGGCTGAACCGTTTGGCTGATTTCTTTTTTGTTGTGTTTGACGAAGTCTGAGGAAGGTTCTCATGGAGAGAAAAAGCGTAAAAAAATACGAGGAAAATAGTAAAAACAACAATTTTCTTTTTCCATACGAAACCCCCCAGCTCTGTCCCCAGCTGTCAAACATTCAAATAAAAAAAAACAAAGGTGCGTTTTAGAGAAATAGGGTAGAACAAAGTCTGCCGGTACAGCTAGTAAAAAAATATAAAAATGTACTGATGTTATGGCCATTTTGATCCACATAATGTCTTTTAATTTACTTTTCTTTTCTATTGTTTTTTTGTTATTGTGTGTCCAATAAATGCTTTTTTTATCTTATCTTTATCTTACTCTAATACTAAATAGAAATCCAAATCATTTTCTGGTAAAATCTATGACAAATTTCATATTTTTTCTCCAGTTCAAGACTTATCCAGTGTATTATCTACGTCTACCGACTAGAGTTATTCCCATACAGGCTTATTATCATGTTGACGTGTTTTGACCAACAATATGATGCATGAGAATTGCTCTAACGACTGTTATGCCATGCCTCTGACCTCAATGTTCCTTACAAAATAATGTTACATATATTTTTTAGAGAAAACATTCGGCTTACGCGGTGAAATTGCTTTTTTTGCCTTTCATATCCTACAAAAATCCTCTTTGGGGAATAGGTTTGTTTGATGGAAGTCATAAATGGTAGTTATTTACCAAATTTCATGGAGATTCGCTCTTTTATTTGCTAACTAGGTATCCCCCGTGGTTTTTGCACTCACGGGACAAAAAGCAACCTATTATATAGGTTGTAATCTACCTTCATTCAAAATTTTAAAGTCCTTTAAAACGTTACGGAGTTGAGTCAAAACAAACATACCTACACATTTACAATGATTACAATTATTGTGGTGGACAATTATGATTTTAACTTGTACGGCAAATTTTCCATAAAGGAAACTAGTAAACTAAGAATTAGGTTGTTTTGTAAACAAAACCGCAATCATAATAAAGTAGTTATTTGTTTCTATTTAATGAGAACTTTATAAAGATTCTTAATAAAATTTGATTGTTTCGGAATCATTTTTTTGTTAATGATGAATATATTACCGCCAGCATGTTTCTATCATAAAATTCTATTCAGTTTACGTCTAGATCACCAATATATTTTAAATATGAAAATGTCCACAAACTATGGTGTCTAACCACAAAATATAGGATGTTCCACATTAGATATATAAATGCCTATGTACATATAGTTTAAATATATTTATTAATAAATATTGGTGATTGTGTTGCTTATAAGCTTTATTTCACAATATTTCGTTGAAACTAAAATACACACTTTAAAAAAAAACCTATTTGTAGATTTTTTCAACATAAATATTGTCGCCATTAAAATTTACATACAGTTAATAAATAGCATATAATATTTGACCGCTTTATTTTTTCAATAACGTTTACTAAAAAGAGTTATTATTAGTTAAACAACAGAAAGAGTAACATTTTCCTATTCAACAGAATAAGGATATCATGGCCACAATACAATTTTTTTTTTTATATAAAACCAACATGCGTTGAAAACAAACAAAATAATAAATGATGCCGTAGATCGGGTGACCCCGCAGTAATATGGACAACCGAATAGCTCCCTTGGCTTATTTACTACAGAGTTCATTGCTTTATTTTTTTTATACCAAGCGTGTTTTGAGGGTCATTTAATACACGTAAGTATATGAATAAATTTTGGGGACTTACTCACCGTGTTTCAAAAGGCTGTTTTTCTTTCGTTCCGTAGATCATAAGCCTTTGTGATACGCTTGTATGCTTTAGGTGTTAAGGACCTTGTCAAAGATTTGCACTTAATATTTTACTTGCTGTCCCCCGCGGTTTCATCTGAGATTAAGGGACTTGACAGACAGACGGATGGACGGACGGACAACCAAGTGATCCAATAAGGGTTGCGTTTTTTCCTTTTGCGGTACGGAACCCTAAAAACAGGCTCTGTCACCCATGCGAAGTCAGGGCGGTCCTTAGTAACAAAAAAAAACTTGAGAGGTGTCAAGGGACACCCGGATGGAACGAAGTTATATAAGTCGAGAGAGTATTTATAAAAAAAAATACAATATATATATATAGTTTTTTTTTTAAATATAAATAGAAATGAAAATATCTGGCTTGCTTTCTATAAGAGAGAGAGAGAGAGAGAGAGAGAGAGAGAGACAGAGACAGAGGCAGACAGAGAAACATGCGCGCGCCGCACAGCTTACAAGTGTCGGTTTTTCGTAAGATTTTTTTCCGTCTAGCCCCCTTTCACAACGCGCGATAAGGAACTTCGTTCCAATAAGCATTGTGTATACCTACTTTTATTTACTTGCAAGAAAATCTTAATCTCTACCTTGCGAAAACGCTGAATATTTATAAATTCTAGGTCATAATAATGTAATTATAGGTCGCATTCAGAAATTGTCAGGCGAACATTGAGTGTAGGGCCACGATCGACGGAACCTAATGATAAATCACCGACACATTACGCTCGCATATAGAGACCTAATGTGTGGCTTAATTCTAAAGATCAAGCAATATTCTTGATTAAAAACGCTTTTGTAACTTGTAGGAAAAGAAACTGCAACATAAGTATGTAGTATGTAGCAAGAATAGTAGGTATATTTAGCTTTTTACCTAGATTGTTATTTTTAAAATACCTAAAGTAAATATGATTTTTTTTTTTTTTTTTTTTTTTTAACGAGGCAGGCGGGTCACCTGATGGTAAGTGACAACCGTCGCCTATAGTCATTGGCAATTCCAGGGGATTGCTAATGTGTTGTACACCTTATTAAGGCGAACTGGCTCTCAAGTGCAAATGCCGGAACACACCAACAGGTGCTTGGCGACAGATTTTCAACTTGAGGGTGGTAGCCAGCCAGTCGAGTAGGTACTACAAAGTACCCTACCACCGTGCAGTGGTTTCCTCACGATGTTTTCCTTCACCGAAAGCTCAAGCTCATTGTAAGGATTCGAACCCACGACCTTCGCCGCGGTATCCGACGTCACTTACCACTGAGCTATCATCGCCTTAATCGCTTTTAATTACTATGCCTAACTTTTTATTGTGATACCTTCTGCTTGTATATTATGGATCATTCTATGGATTACTATTTTTGCCACCATAACACGCAAATATTGTCAGTGAGACTAGATAAATAATTATTGAATGTTATAGGTAAGTTGTTTTTCAAAAGAGTAATTGCTGAGTTTATTGCAAAAGTAAACTTCCGAACCATGCATTAGAGTCTGACTATTCATATGTGCCTGTGAAGGGCTATTTGGATAAATAAACATTTCATTTAATTTCATTTACAACGGATTTTTTATTCAAACCCTAAACAACATTCGAGCCTACTAAAATAGGTTCCTTCCCACATCACTGCATTTCTGAGTGACTTATGGTATTTATCATGAGTCAGACTCACAAACGGGGGCTATATCACACAAATCTCCAAATTTGTCCGCACCTAATTTCTGTCTAACTAAAGCTTGATCACCCTCATACTCAGTAAAGCGGTATTTTTTATAAAAAGTGCCCGGTAGCACGACAAAATTAAGGGGAAGGAGTGGGCGGGTTTAAAATAGGAAAATTCAAAAATCAATATACAAAAATCAGAAATACTGTAATATCTCAAAAATGGTGATACTTTTACTCAGGTCAATTTTGTATATTTGATAGGTTACTTGCCCACCTATTTACACCTTAAGTTTGTCATACTACTTGGCAAAATTATCCCCCTAATCTGTCATAGAAAACCTTGTCATTTTCTTGTTGACAAGGTGGAAATTCCAAATCGAATGTGTTTCCATCTTTATTGGAAAATGTTTCACTTTAACGGAATGCTGAACATCCCCAATGCACGCCATTTAATCAACCGCACTACACTGTTGGTGCCAAATAGGAAACTAATACGAGAAATATACGTTATGTATGTTCGTTCATTCATATTGAGGTTTGAACATGTGTTGTGGTTTGAATTCAATATCCTACTATACCACTATATAATATTATAAACCTACTAATATTATAAACGTGAAAGTTTGGATGGATGGATGGATGTTTGTTCCTCAATAACGCAATAACGGCTGAACGGATTTTGATGAAGCTTGGCACACAGGTAGATCATATTCTGGAGTAGCACATGGGCTGCTTTTTATCCCGGTAAAGGATAAGATTCCTGGGCAATGCGGGTGAAACCACGGGGGACAGCTAGTATTATAAATGTGAAAGTTTGGATGGATGGATGGATGTTTGTTCCTCAATAACGCAATTGGCACACAGGTAGATCATATTCTGGAATAACATAGAGGATACTTTTTATTTCGAGAAAATATAAATCCCACGAGAACGGAGGTGAAACCGCGGGGCCAAAAATATTATAAACTAGTTTTCCGCCTCGCGGTTACACCCGCATTCAAATCCAATGTCAGTATTGTAACACACTTTATACGTGAACGGATAGTTTATTCAATGACTAACAATTCTAGTATCTTACGCATACATTACGCATTTTAAAATAAAATAAAAAACTGCAGACTTACCTACAGTGTTATTATAAATATAAGTATCCAAGTAGCATTTCAAACAATTTGTACTTTATAGAAATAAAACGAGTTTTTACACCGCTATATCCTGTAGCTTACATAGTTTAAGACAGAACAGTGTACCTATGTCGGTGGATCACATCGCATCTGGAATATTAATAGATCATAGCCTCGTCCACAGTTGTCGCTCCCACGTGTTTAAATTTGAATCTAATCGGTTTTCACAGCCATGTAGGACCATAATAATCACTATCCACTTTATTGGATTTTAAAGATTTTACTATAGGTTGTAAAGAGCTCCCCGCAGTGGTTTTCACCTAGGGAGTACATACATTTAAAAAAAAGGTTTTTTCAGAGAAAAGAGATTTTTTCAGAGTCAGCAAAGTGTGAGTTATACTACTGACCTCAGATTACGTAGCATTGAAGTCAGTTTCAATTAAAACAACCTAAATCAACAGAAATATTACAACTGCAAATTAGAACGTAAAAAAACCGAATACAAAATTGAAACTGATTGCAACCAGATGCGTAATTGACCCACCAGTGTTGCAAGCATATGCATAATGTATAGACTACGGTAACCGCTTACAATCAGGCGTGCCGTACAAAAAGAAAATAAATCACAATTTGAATGAAAATGATAATTATTAGATATGAACAATGTGCTACGAATATAGAAGATTGTAGCAGCATGCTCGTAGTACTTTTGGAACATTTTGTAGCACTCTCATAGCACATCGACGGTATTAGTATTCTACATAAGAATCTTATTTAACCTTCGTCGGTGACCTGAATAGTTTTTACAAAAAAATAAATTTTATTTTTCTTTCTCTTTTATTTGTTTCTATTGTAATCTTTAAGATAGTTTACTTCAAAAAATATTTACAATAAAAGATGATTCTAAGCTGGTTCTGTGACACGTAAATCATCTTAATAAAAATAACCTTTTTTAGTATTTTGTATATTATGTAAAACTTACTGGCCTTAAAGCCAGAATGTTTATATTTAAACATATTATTATTTTCAATGTATTGTTGTACAACTTCGTATTTAGTAAAATATATTTTATTTCATTTTATTGCAATCTTTATATTATTTTTTTTGGGATTAAAATTTAATCCATAGCTGTTATCGGCTATTATCACGCAAAGTAAAAATATTTTAATGATTAAAATAAAATTGACTAGATAGTGTTTTAGTTTCTGTATCGATATTAATATTTCCTCTAAGTATCCAAAACTATTTAATATACAGATTATGTCTCGTTACACTTTAATATAAATAACAATAAAGATAATGTGTTTAATATACAGATTTACCTATGTTTAAAATGTGATTAATTTTAAATTTATTCTGATAGCCCTTTGGTTTATACATAATACGTATTAATTTCATTAATTTAATTACTATTTCGTATATCAGTTTTCAATTCAATTATTCACTTTTGTGAATATTTAAATTCAAACGTGTCATACTGATTTTATCATACTAGGTTCCAACCCTCGGTTTTACTCGCCTTTCTAAGATAAACAGTTGCCTATGTAACTTATCATTCTATCCTACTAATATTATAAATGTGAAAGTATGTTTGGATGTGTGTGAAGATAATATTTTGTTACTTTTTCACGCAAAAACCAAAAATCATATCATCCATTGCTCCATTGGTACGTAAAAATATCAAGAAACGGAATAAGTTTCTACCTGCTGATCATAGGTGATTTTTTATTAATATATTTTTTTTCATTTTCAAAACATTGTAAAGCTCATATAGAGCTGAAATAAAAATACTGCAGAAGGTATGTACTGAGTTTATTCACAAAACCGGTCGCGGATTAAGTGTAAATATTTTTTATTGCAATGGCTGTAGTGGAATATCCAAGTACAGTATTTATCGCGCTCGAGACTCAGACGTCTTGATAAATGAGAGGAGAAATTGGTTCCGTAGCTGTAAGATGTACCAACATTGTCTATTAAGGCACAACTGTATCGTAGTGCAAAATTACTGAATTATCATGACTTTAGTGAATTAAAAAAAATAGATCTAGGCATTATAGTTTGGATCTCAAAAAAATATAAGCAAATAAATAAATATCCTGGGATATTTTTCACACACAGCTATTTAGATCCCAAACTAAGTAGAGCTTGTAATTTTTTTTTAAGTCACTAGTGACATAAAACTGCCTGCCTCGTTGTCACTATTGACATAAAAAAAAAAAAAAGTGACAACGAGGCTGGCTGGTCACCTGATGGTAAGTGACTACCGTCGCCTATAGACATTAGCAATACCAGGGGGACTGCAAACGTGTTGTACACCTTATTACTATGCCTTAAGGGCAAGGGCAACTGGCTCTCAAGTGCAACTGCCGGAACATACCAACAGGTGCTTAGCGACAGATTTTCAACTTGAGGGTGGTAGCCAGCCAGTCGAGTACCACATAGTACCCTACCACCGTTTGTAATATGGAAACCAGATAACTGATATACTACATATAAGTTCAATTTTTTTAATATATACTAAACATGATCACACTCAGACTCAGAACAAACAGACATATTCATGCACACCAATGTCTGTCCTGGATGGGAATCCAACACACGAACTGCGGCTTGATAGGTAGAGTGATAACCAACCTGTCAACATTAATTATACATAATGTAAATTTGATGCTTACTCATACTACACCAATGCTACCATTGCATAAAAAAAACCGGCCAAGTGCGAGTTCATCTCGTGTGGAGAGGGTTCCGTACAATGCCAAAGTGAACGTATTATATTGAGTTTATTTTCAATCACTTTATTTTCAATTGATAGAATTCTTATAGGTTTTCCTGTAATCTACAAGCAATGAACGATATCTTGTGGTTTTTCAAAATTTTAGGCTCAGTAATTTTAGAGAATGGGGGGGATGTTCAATTTTCGTTTTCTTTCATGAAAAAAATCAAAAACTATTTATTTTACAATAATAACAAAGTATAAAATTTAAATAATTAAAGGAGCACTGTGCCTTAAACAGAGGGGAGGAAGTCGGTTGTTGATTAGTGTGGAATAGTGTTTATTCTCTTTTCCTTTATTGTGGTTGGGAATAGTAAAATAATTTGAGCGAAAATTCGAATGAATACGGTCAATTCAATCAGGGAGCTCAGTGACGTCACACTCGATTCGATGTATGAAACTGCCCGGGTGAAATTCATTTCATAATGGGCGGCGACAATTTGCTTTATCGAATAACATGTAGGGTTGTGCCCAAGCTAAATTTCACAATTTTTTTGGCAAAATAAATAACATCCTCCACGGCCTTCTGATCCCAAACTAAGCTATATCTGATGTATAATAAACAACTTTTTATTAAATGCAAACTGAAATAGATAATTACATCAAGACATGTTCACAGTTTAAGGCGATGATAGCTCAGTGGTAAGTGACGTCGGATACCGCGGCGAAGGTCGTGGGTTCGAATCCTTACAATGAGCTTGAGCTTTCGGTGAAGGAAAACATCGTGAGGAAACCACAGCACGGTTGTAGGGTACTTTGTAGTACTCGACTGGCTGGCTACCACCCTCAAGTTGAAAATCTGTCGCCAAGCACCTGTTGGTGTGTTCCGGCAATTGCACTTGAGAGCCAGTTCGCCTTTAAGGCATTGTAATAAGGTGTACAACACATTAGCAATCCCCTGGTATTGCCAATGTCTATAGGCGACGGTTGTCACTTACCATCAGGTGACCCGACTGCCTCGTTGTCACTTGTGACATAAAAAAAATATATATATGTTTGTCCAGGATGGGAATCAAACCCACGACCTGTGATATGTTAGGTAGTGTATTAACCATGCCAACCATTGATATCTAATAACTTTACGACTCATACCTGCTAGCCAAAATATACCTTAAACGAGCACTGAGGCATGTTTACCGTCGGTCGGAGCGTTCGAATGCTATTAGATTAAAAGACCACCCAAATGTTCGAGTGGGTAGACATTCGGTAAGGCCATTTTTGTCGCTGATTGTGTATATTTAGTTATTAGATATCAAAGATGCCAACCCACAAATCCAATTGGCCACAAATTCAATTACCGATATAGTTCATTTTTCATTCATTATCGTAAAGTGCAAATTCCTATAAACATGAAACTTATCAACTAATCATTAAGTCTTATTTTTCGTTGTTTGCATTATAACATAAATAATTGGAGAGTGTTTACTGAGTATTTATCACACGACACGTACTCTCTGTCTGCAGTACAATACTCGCGTTGGGTAAATAAAGCTCATATATCATCTGGGTTAACCGATACTGAATGTAAATTGCTAATATTACCGATTTATTGAACTATCTCTCTTCACAGTTAAATTTACACATTTACTGTGCTCGCGTTGAGCTTATTTCAGTTTGTATTACAATCCTACTAATATTATAAATGCGAAAGTATGTTTGGATGTGTGTGAAGATGTGTAAATGTTTGTTACTCTTTCACAAAATAACGGCTGAACGGAGCTTGATGAAACTTGGTACACAGGTAGATCATATCCTGGAATAACACATAGGATACTTTTTATACCGGGAAAGGATAAGATCCCACGGGAACGCGGGTGAAACCGCGGGGGACAGCTAGTATATTATATTTTCAACAGTATATGCAGCTTTTGTTTTAAGTTAAAATTGTCATGATGTTAGCTACTCGTATAGCTTGCATGTTATATTTTTAACCGACTTCAAAAAAGGAGGAGGTCCACAATTCGACTGTATGTTTTTTTTTAATCATAATAAAGTTCAGTGAGACCACTTTTTTAGTTTATGTTTTGGTCTTGAAACTGTGGATAAGCATAATTCAAATTCAAACTCAAAACTCATTTATTCTGTTTTGGCACTTATTAACTATACAATTAACTCTACAACCAGTTCAGTTTTATAAAAAAAAGTCGCTAACAGAATGCAAGTGCAGAGAGAAGCTACTACAACCATAATTATATTTCTGTTTTTGCACCTAATGCACCGCCTTATAGTATGAGTTGTTCATTAAAATGAGTTGTAAATAAAACATTCCAGTTACATCTTCTGAGATTTTACTATGGAACACAATTTCCAAATTTAGATTGAAGGAAACTTCTGAGTAGCCTAAGAGCTCTGAAACAACAATTGAATAAGTATTTCATAAACAATGTAGATCAACTATACAGAGTGTAGTACGATTGGGACATAGTTAGTAACTTGTGCACGGACAATCTGTCTTTTGTCGCGCACGGCGCTCAGTCGAGCCATTGTGATGGTAAACGCCACGAGATTGCTTCTGCGGGCTGCCACCATTGCCCCCTGAGATTATACACCTACGTGAGCTTTGCTTAGTCTATCTGCACTGTATTGTGTACAGCCTGTATTTTTATTTGTCATAAAATGTGAAAGCAAAAGCGTGTTTGTGATATGATCGCTTCGATATCGCATTCTCGTGCGTCTGTCTCTGCGGTCATGTCACAGTCATTTGCTCCGAATCTACTGGAGCAAATCAGGTGAAATTTGGTAGGATGGTGTAATTCTATGACCCAAACACAGATGTACAATTTTTTTTTAAATTCATTTTCGGAAACAAATGAGGAAATTAAAAAATCAACGGAACCCTCTCCACGCGAGTTCAACTCGCACTTGGCCGGTTTTTAACACACTTTTTTTTAGATGTAACATTACCAGTATCGCCTGCCTATGATACCGCTAGTATTGCAAGCGTCTTTAGGCTATGGTAACCACTTACCATTAGGCTGGCCGTATGTTAGTTTGCTTCCATAATGATGTACAAGTGTATTAATTCAGATAAATATTTCATGACACCTTCAAAATTAAAATAGTCTACATAAAAGAAGCAGTTTTTCGGGTTTTCTCCGACCAACATTCTTTTTCAGAGTTCACTAAAGTTCCATTGTTATTCCATCTTCTTATTGGCGTGAATTAAATGGGATTTCTATTAAATAGAGTTAAAATTTATGAGATAAAGCTAGACATTCATGATGTATCCCTTGCACGAACAATCATTTCTGAATACCTGATACTTCGCGCCTCAGCGTACAATACTTTGTATTCAGTAAGAACGGCTCGCGCTAGAGTTCACGTCACAAATTCGATAGTGAAGCTGGGTACGAGCCGGGTACGAGCCGGGCACGAGCCGCGTGTCAAACGATGTGGGGACGGGATGGGGACAGAGCACGTCTTGTCCCGTACGAAGATGGAAATACAGCCTTATGTTTGGATAAAGGGATTTCAAGTTGAATGTTTAGTTTTAAAGAGAGTTTCTTGTCGAGAAAAATGAAACCCCTCAATAATATTTACACGATTTATGTTGAAACATTTCGTTGTTTTATTCTATTTAAGTTTGATTTCTTATGATGATAATTACGTCACTAACCCCGCCCTTAGGCCCGGTCTCCACCAAAGCTGAGCGGAGATGTTTTTTTAACAGCCAATAGAATTTCGTTAATCACACATCTCGTCTCCGCTCAGCTTGTAAGTTTTACTCACGTAAGTAGGCTTATGTAATCAACTTACGATAAATTTGCAAATGTAAACACGCTTTGTAAGTAGCTTACCGTAATTTGTTAATACTTTAAATTGCTTTCGTAAGTTTTATATAAGGTACTTACATAAAACTTACGAAAGTAACTTACAAGTGTAAGTCCGGCCTAATGTCCGATACAAATCGGATTCAATTCTGGAAAAAATCTTCTACCTCGCGGTTTCAACAGCATTCCCGAGTGAATAAGAATATAATATCCTACTAGCTGTCCCCCGTGGTTTCACCCGCGTTCCCGTGGAATCTTATCTTTCCCCGGGTTAAAAATATAGCCTATGACGCTCACAAGTAACTTGGCTTTCTATTGGTAAAAGAATTTTCAAACTCAGTTCAGTAGATCCAGAGATTACCTACAACCTCACAAACTATACTTCTTTATAATATTAGTATAGATGTTACACATAACAAAAATAACAAACAAACATACGTTAGACAATGATACTGTAACTTTCCATTGGTAAAATAATTTTTAGATAGATTTTCTAAAGTTTTTCTAAAAATTACTCCCTATATAAACTAGCAAAAAGAGCTCGTATTGTCAATTAGCCGAAGTGAAGAGCCCATAGAAGACGAATGGGTAACTAACTAGTAATGAAAAATATATACACATGTACTGGGAAGTGTTGAGCGGGATCTTTCATCAGATGGACCCACGATGCCTGATTCTCAAGTGCAACTGTCGGAACATACCGCTAAGTGCTTGGTGACAGATTTTCAACTTGAGGGTGGTAGTCAGCT
The DNA here is from genome assembly GCA_951361185.1 of Ochropacha duplaris. Lineage (NCBI taxonomy): Eukaryota > Metazoa > Arthropoda > Insecta > Lepidoptera > Drepanidae > Ochropacha > Ochropacha duplaris. Next base: position 2,582,152 of record OX592696.1, read on the forward strand.
AGTCGAGTACTATAAAGTACCCTACCACCGTGCTATGGTTTCCTTACGATGTTTTCCTTCACCGAAAGCTCAAGCTTATTGTAGGATTCGAACCCACGACCTTCACCATGGTATCCGATGTCACTACAATGAGCTGCGTTGTGTAAATCGATGGGGAAGGCCTATACATGATTTAATTAATGATATGAGATACATAATGATGATTGATACTAATCAAAAAAGAATTAACAATGAAACACACTATCTTATTTATTTTAAATTAATTTAGGTATTTCGTAATGATTCAAATTGCAATAAACCCATTAGAAAGATACGCTCAAATGAGTCCATTAAATTATGAGTTTTTATACTAAAAACTTATGTACAGAAGTGAAATAAATTTTGTTTCATAAAATATGCTCTTTGCGGTTTCCAAACGGGAGTTTTTTTTTCTCTTTGACGAAGCTCGTTTGATGAATTTTTTTTCGAGATTGGTTAGTTATTTACTTTGCGTCCGAACGAAGATTCTTCTAGATATTAAGCGGACCCGATATTTTTAATATTGCAAGATGTTGCAGAGGAAAATAGGAATTCAATTAGTGGCTACTAGTAGTGCCCGATGCTAAGCTTTTATCCTGCTTATTACTAGGATATCGACATTAAAACTATTATCTGCATGTAATCAAACTGTAAATCCAGCGTCAATTAGGTAAAGTTACCAAGAACTGGGGGTGAGGAGAGTAACAGTAGGTGTAATGATCCTATTTTTTTGTTGTGTCAGACTGGATACCCTAATCTGCATTTTAATAGGTTTTTCTCCTGCTTTGTTTCATCAACATTGGTGAATGCAAAATATAAATATTTTTAGTGAAAACCGTGTGGCTTAAATTGTATTATCATAAACAATATACAAATAAACTGGCAAAACTGAATTAAAAAAACACTTTACGCAATGAGATACCTCAGATCGAACTGCAAATTCATCAAATTCCAACAATTGCTTCCAATCTGATTGAAGATTTGGAAACCTCTTAACATAGTTTAACACTTAAACTGGTCCCCGTAGACTAGGCTCAGCTTGCTGAATTTCCTCCCCTCCCTAAAGACCCGTCTTTACTGTAACTGTCGATCTTATCTCGGGCTATATACATTTAGAAGTGTTTACCATATAAATTGCTTGTTCTACGGGATATATAGCGCGAAAACCAGCAATGGTTCACATGGGAGAAACCTCTAGTCGTTTAAAGGTCTATAGGCGCGGAGTAAGCTATTTTAGCAGGTACGTGTTTGTAAATATTGACGAAATACCTCGAGTGTCTTGGTTAGGTGCTACGCAAACGTAGGCACTTTGAAAGGAACGAAGTTCCTTATCGCGCGTTGTGAAAGGGGGCTAGTCGGAAAAAAATCTTACGAAAAACCGACACTTTTAGTGTCAGTTGGTCGGGTGACATTGTGTGTAGTAAGCTGTGCGGCGTGCGCATGTTTCTCTGTCTGTCTCTCTCTCTTATAGAAAGCAAGCCAGATATTTTCATATATATATATATATATAAAAATATATATATACTCTCTCGACTCATATAACTTCGTTCCATCCGGGTGTCCCTTGACACCTCTCAAGTTTTGTTTTAATGTAGCGGTATTCGAGTGCGGCAACTGGACACATGCATTTTAGCACAGGGTATAAAATTATACCAACGCTTTTATAAAGCATACTCCACACATGTAGAATAATATAACACAGTATATGCATCGAAATAAATCTTTTAAGGCGATGCATCCATAGCAAGGTACTTGGTAGTACCCAACTGGCAGGTTGCTACCCTCAAGTTGAAAGTCTGTCACCAAGCACCTATCGGTGAGTTCAGTTGCACTTGCGAGCCAGTTTACATGAAAGCTTCTTGTGTTTGACGGCAATCTCACCATGGTAAGTGACGATGTGGCCAAAAGTGGCACACAAAGCTTAGAAGGAAACTGGCTCTCAAGAGCAGCTGTCGGAACACACCAATAGGTGCTTGGCGACAGACTTTTAACTTGAGCCAGCTGTGCTACGGTTCTTCACGATGTTTTCTTTCACCAAAAACTCAAGCTTATAGGATTCGTACCCACGACCTACGCCACGGCATCCAACGTCACACGCACTGTGATATCATCGCCTTACGCCGTTTTCCCGATCGTGACGTCTTGTTCACGTTCCGGTCCCAGCGGAAGACCAGCGCTGGTTTATAAACAACCAGTATTATGCTGAGCTGGGACCGTTTTGTGGCATAATTATGTCTATTTTATATACATGAATAAATTTGTACTTTTATTGTTTTTGCCATAATACATTAATAAATGTGTACTTTTATTGTTTTTGCCATAAATAAATTTATTTTCTTTCTTTCTATCTTTTTTTCTTTCCTTAAAATTTCATTCAACTCCTCACTTCATTCAATTTCTTACGCGTTAAAATTGATGGTCGGAAAAGTTACTTCATTGAAATAATTCGCGGACGTTGAGGAGAGTCTTAAGATATTCAGGTCTACGCCAAACAATCCTCACTGACATTTAATAAGGATGATTTTTATTAGAATCCGCTTGGCTGATTTCTTTGGGATTCCCGTTTGAAAAAGATCCAGTCAAAAAGCGTCGGCGTTCATCATAGGCCACTTTATTTCGATCACGCGCGCGGTTGTTAATGAAAATAATACGAGAAAAAGGACCCAACGTAGAGTTAAAGTTGATAGATATGACAGTTTGAGATATTTGATTTGTTATGTATTACGCGGAGGTAAAGTGAAAAGGATTTTGTTTGCCGATTGGTAGCCGAGCAGACAAATTCATATTAAAGTTATGTTATTGTTATAAAATTCATGTACGTAATTTAAAAAAAGATTAATAGATCAAACAAATTAAAACATGACATCAAAAATCTTAAATACATCCGTGAATAAAACAGGAATTTTTGGATATTTTTGTTTCATATTTATGTATTTAAAATGGATAAAAATAAAAACTTGACCAATATACTTATATTGTGTATAAATGTAACTTTGCTAAGTTTCTTACTGATACTAATAGGCAAGCAAACTGTTTTTAGGAGACCGGGAGGCAAAGCTTCGATTTAACGAGACTAAAATATTAACCGAATATTTTATAACATGTAAAATTATATACAAAAATATATTTACATGTCAATGTTTGTGATATGTAAGTTAAATAAACGGTAGATAATATATTTTTAGCCATCGCTAATCAGCTTCCCTTTAGGACGTCAGAAATTTAGCAACAAAAGAGTTTACCCTGTCATATCCAGTAACTCTTCCCGACCACAGAGGCACGATGTGTGTCGGCCTCGCTTTGTATTCAACCACATCGCCGAACAATAAAGGCTTGTCCCGCGGGAGTGACAGTGCCGTCACTAAATATGAACTCCTTTTTGTGTGCGAGCTTTAGTCGGTGTCGCTTCATTCTCATTTTACATCGAGTACGGTACGCGTAATTGCGTGTGATTGTTTGTGTGGTACATTTTTCTACGTATGTGACGAATAGAGGGAAGGTTTGGATAATAATAATTAATTCAGTAGCACAAATTAACTATCCAAAATGTCAAGAATAAGCTAGTAGCGGAATACAACAAGTGTACCGTGCCACGCCAGAGCAAAGACTGCCCTTACGGCAATCGCTCTGTCTATGATTACAGAGTGGGAATTGAATGACGCGCTTGGTGGCGTGATGTGTTGTTTACAAGATTCGTTCTAGGAATGCTAGATGGCGCAGGCGCCTACATATGTAACTCAAAATTGATTTTCCAAACAAATGGTCAATTTTGATGAAATTATAAAAAATATATAATGTCAACATTTCATTTTACCAAGATTTTATTTCATGGATTATGATTCAGGAGTTCGGTAGACGCCTATGAAAAAAATTATTCGGTCAGCACTGACTATAAGGTACAAAAACGGCCGGTCAGCAACGAAAGGAGTAAAATGTGGGCGTGAACTTAACATTACTATTTTCATGCTCGTAGCTGCAGCGGCGGTGGCTCCTTCTTCATTGACCTCAATAAAAGCTTTCTGTACTGCGTTAGATACATACAACTGCTCTGGCATGTTCAACAGCCCAGATAAACTGGTACAATCTGGTTTAAAAATATCTTGAATCTGTAGCTTTGGTAGTAGTTCCGCTAGGTCTATTTCTGTTTCTACTGTGAATTTGGGAATGCCAACTCGTACTTTAGTCGAATTACATTTTGCTATATCTGCCAATAAGTCGTAACCATCGGCTAGTTTTTGAAGAACTTCGTTTAGGCCTTCGATTTCATTTGGTAATACAACGACCATACTTGCCTTTTTTCCGACATATGGTAATTCTAAAAACTGGGCATTCAGTTCTTCACTCTCTCCGTATATATATGTGTCTTCATTGGACATCATTGGCACATCGACTGTCGTTTCAGAATTGATATAGAACGGTAGATCTAACGTGGTGTATGGATCAAATGGTTTCATCCACTTACCCTTAAAGTAGATAGCATTAACAAGAACAAGGCTTGTGAGTTCATTGAGACTGCTAGGAGAGAGCAGTCCTGTAATTTTGTAATTGGTTTTTCTTTCCACCCATGCGTTAATAACGCCAGCAGCAGCAGTTCCATTGCCAAAGTCAACTTTCTCAAAGTCAGCATCAAACACTTTAACCGCATCTGTTTTTATTTGAGGATTTAAATCATATCCACTATCCATTATATACACCTTATTTGCTATATTCAAGGTTACACCTTTTATTGACCTCAACTTAGATGAAATCGATGTAAATGATTTACGTATGGAATTATCATCAGGAAACCCAAGAGAGTATAACAGCTCAGCATGAGCTGGGTCGTGTGATCCTAAAGTTAATAGAGCAAGGACAAATTCAGCAGATAAAGGTGAAGAAATTACATTTATGTGTTTGTCAAGTTCATTTAAAAACTTGCCAGAAAACTTTGTTATAGCATAGGATACTGATTTTGTGTCCAAGTTGGATTGTATACCAGAAGTCTGTTGTAACCCCATGGTTGCTACATTCGTGACATAGTCCATACAAGAATCAGAAAACTTGAAAAATACATCGATCGCCCGCAAGTATTTGTGAATCATAATTTAAAAATCTTTAACTGATAGTATACTCGTACATTGTGTGTATTTGTAACATTAATTACATTCTACTATAACAGCTAGAAAGCTTGAGATTAATGCGTTATTTCTTGTTGGTAATTTATTTTGTATCAGTATTTTGACGTTTATTTGACAAAGGTTTGCCAAAATAAAATGTAGATTTAAGTTTTTTTAAAGATTTTTGGCTTGGTGTGTAAACCTTTAAGCCATTTCTTTATTTTTAATATTCTTCTTTTGTGGTATTTTCACGCACATTAAATCATATTCACAGTAAATCTAATCCTTGCGGCCTCGTCCGAACAAGTCAGGTCAGATTTGAAAAAAGATACACACTTTCATTTCATTTCACTTCACTGATGTACTTAGATTGATCTTTATTGGACAAAACGCCATGTATTTTGAGTTTTATCGAACAACGATTGTTTGTATTTTATGGTCATGTGTAGATAGGTATATAATTTTTGATACACTTCATGTGCATACAATTGTAAAAAAACATATATTACAAAGAAAAACAACATAAAAAACCGGGTCGACACAACAAACCACCGCTACAGGCCAACATTTACATACAAAGAGTGATTTTGTAAACCGCGCCTCGGTTCCCGTGTTGTCTTTGCAAACATACCACGAGGAGTGACGATGCGTGGAACTGACAACGATTAGGGATGTCACCGCTTACATTTTTTTAAATGTTTTTAAAACATTCAATTTGAAGTGTAGGTACCTACTTAAATTAGTAGCTCTTTCCTGTAAGCTTGCTCCCTGATTTATTTGATTTTTTATGTGAGTAGGATGAATCGAAAATTTATTGATATGACGTGAGAATTAAAGTTCCATTTACCTGATATCTAGAAATTTTAGAAAAAAAATAGCCGATTAATAACAATACTTCGTTTTTCTATTACTTATAATGAACATTATCATTGCATAACGCCAAACAACTATTAGGTATTATTATAGTAAGTAAATATGAAGAAATCCTTTATTTGTCTGTGTGACAACCCTGAAAACGTAAGTGAATTTTAGAGTAGAGTAGATTTATATTGGCGAAAACTATAGCTTTTTCCCTTAAAATAATAACATGTTTGATGTTGTACTTTTTATTTATTTTATCGTTTCCATCTTTACGGGGAATCCCCAGTACATGCTTGAAAGACAATTATTTAAAAAAAGTGATGAACTCAGTGGAGGAATTTCTTCCATTTTCAAATAATAAATTCCAATAAACCAATATATGATATTGCAAATGTCCATAGGCGGCGGTGACCACTTACCATCAGGTGGACCGTCTGCCTGTTTGTCAACCTAATGACATAAAAAAAAATATATAGCTATAGATAACTAAATACTAGAATATCGAATCATCATGCTGGAATTAACGTGTATGGGTGGATACAAAATTGCAACGCTCATTAAAAAGGCAACGTCACCTTTCCGTGATATTGTATTTCACCATTGACATGTTTCTGTAAAGGCTGTTTACACCCCAGCACTCGAGGAGCGCTCGTTAAGTCAACACCATTCATAGATGGTGGGTTTATATCTTGGTTTAAACAAAAACTTTACAGCACAGTTATAAATAATTGCAATATGCAGAACGACGTAAAAAATATTAATATATATTTTTATATTGGCTTTTTTAATTCAAATTTTATGTTTTAACTAAAACAAAAATGCATAAAAAATATAACCCGCACTAGTAACATGCTGTTTTACTCTATCGAGCAAACACTTCGAGTAGTAATTACTACTACGTCCACACATTCAGTATTTATCAGCGGTCGAGCTAAAGGATGCCTGTTCAACAAAGAAACGGTGGTTACATTTCTACTATCTTAGATAGTTGAAGGTCAAATATAATATTAGAAGTTATTTAGTCGGTGTATATTTTTAAAAACGTGTAACATTCAATGGGAGTGAGCAGGTTGGTCAGATAGAGACGTAAGTAAGTAATTTTGTTTCCTCTATTGTAGTGCTGGCAAAGGGATTTGGCCTATACATCCTCAACTTAAAACTCATGACCAATGAGCGCGCGGTGCAAGACGGTACCAACCCATTTTCTGAGAGGCAGGTACATATATGGTATTACCAAGGAGAGATGTCAGATGTTACACATCATATGCAACTACTGTAAGGCTCGCTCTTTTTTTTAAATAGAAAAAAAATGTGTTATTTACTCCCACTATAATAATATTATAAATGTGAAAGTTTGGATGGATGGATAGATGTTTGTTACTCTTTTAAACAAAAACGGCTGAACGAATTATGATGAAACTTGGCACACATAAAGATCATAACCTGGAATAACACATAGAATACTTTTTATCCCGAGAAAGGATAAGATCCCTCGGGTACGCGGGTGAAACCGCGAGGGACAGCTAGTACAAACTAAATTATGAATATGAACTTAACACAAACAATAGACCAATAACACGGTAGCATAGGTTCCGGTAGCCCAAAATCAAGGGATAACATGGAACCATTAAGAAAACGTTGTTCTTGCTTACTGCACCCATTAGGGGTATAAAACTATCGTTAATCCCGCCCTTCGCCGAAACAAAACCAATTATGCTTTTAATAAATCACTGAACGTGTCCAATGGTCAACCCACGTAGTTTTCCTGTGGTCATCAAAGAAAATTACACCGTACGTTGAGGCTCTAAGATTGAAATTGCTTTGGACTTCTGTTGTCAATTTATTTTTTTCAATTGCTCTCAGATTTTGCTTATAAAAACGATATTGCGTAAACATTGGGGTATATTTTCGTAGTTGCTATTCTTGTCATGTAATAGATTTCTTATTTCTTTATATTTTCTTTTGTCTTTGTTTATTACTATCCTTTTAGCTATTGGGTTGAAATTGGGTAAAAAGCAGTGTCAAAATTTATCGTGTATGATGTGCTACGAAATACTCGTAGAGCATGCTCGTAGCAAAAGTTATTACGACCGTAGAGGAATGTTTGTGCATAACGTTTAAATTAGGGGAAAATTATTTGTTTTGTTTATTGCTATTAGATTTTTGATCACTTTGTTTCACAGATTTGTTTTGGTAATATATTGAAGGATTTCGTTTGATATTATTGGACGTAGGTATAAAATTTTATGTCAAAGTACGTCCATGAAACTAGCAGGTGATTCTTTCTTTATACTAATACTAGTTGTTTCTCGCGGCTTCACTTGCGTTCCCGAAGGAACCCCTTTAAGAGTTGAATTTTCAAAAATCCTTTTTTACCGGTACGATAATCTTTTTGGACCCTGCCAAATTTCATTTGTTTCATTCATTTTGTGATATCAGTGAGGCATATTTCGCTTTTATATTTACTAGTGCTCGCCCTCTGATCGAAATTCGACCAAATTTTTTTTAGGAAAAAGTATCTTCAATAACTGTCAATAAAAAAAAAATCGGTTGACAAACAGAGGAGGATAATGATTTGTGTGTGTGTGTCAAACGAATGGTAGTGTGTGTAATATTTTTTTTATTAATTTAATTGATTTCTAAAGCACATTTTATAAAAATATCAGCTTTCTGCACTCTTTCTCCATATAAACTTTAATTGTGCCAAATTTCATACTCTTCCGTCCGCGTAATTGTCGTAAAAAGGAATACAAAGTTTTTTCTTCACGTATCAATATTATGATAGAAGATAGATAGATAACATTATAGAAACAATACACACAACCTTTAAACTAGAAACTCGTTAACATGGCAAAATGACCTCTATATCACAGTTACTAAGGGCCATCAAAAAACTGATTGTTTACTCGTGAAATTGCTAGTATGGTGTTGAATAATGATACTATCGTCACTCGTCAACGTATCGTGTGACTGTGACGTCAAAGGCTGACATTTTGACATGCTATAAATTGAAGTGGATACTACACATAGTTATGACGTTTGTTGAACAGTTTTCCTTATACAAAATGATTTTGTGTTTAGCTTATACTGAAAGGGCATTGAAATATAGGTACCATTAATAAGTCACAGCCATTAGTAAGTGACAGCATATTTAAAAAAAATCTACAAAATTATTTTGGTACCTGGCAACATTGGGGTACTAAAAACTCAATTATGTGCTAAATTTCATGCATTCAGCTTTTACGAAATTATAGAAACCAGCGCGCTAAACATTTAAACTTATATCCACAATCGTCATTATGTAATTTATAATATTACCAGTTTCAATTGTTTTTTTAATGTAGACTATTAGTTCGAATTTTGAAGTCGGTTGAGTATGTTTTTAATTTGTTTTTTTATTTCATATTTTTGTGAATGAGACAATCTAGCGTCATCTAAATAAAATGATTCAAGGAAATCAAGAAATAACTAAAATCGCAATCAACATGAAAACTACAAGCTAGTTAGGAAAAATAAATATTTATTTCAAATTCGAACATGAAAAAATACAAAACTAAACTAATTATAAATAAAAAAAATTGCCCCAAATCGCTGCCCGATGGAAGCGTCCCACGAAGACTGGCAGCATTAATAGTAATAATATCAATCGCATAAGCTATTGCTAAGCTAAGCTAATTTTAGTAAAAATAATTTTAAAACATGCTAGCTATACTTAACGACAGTGTGTATCGTGGGTACGAGGACTGTCGATTGCAGTGATTGGTCAATGACGATCGGCCAAGTGTTGTTGTTTGATTTTGCAATGACAAGCGTTTGTAACAAAGGAGCTTGTTACTTATGTAAATATGAATACAGCCCTAGTTCTAATATCAAGGAATACATGATCGAATGCTGTCTACTATGAAGTTATATATAACCTATATGAATCACCTTGTATATTAAAGTGATATACAGGGTGTCGACAAACTTAAGGGGGAGATAGGTGGGCGGGTCCTATCAAGTATAATTCAGTAAAAATTACACAATTTTTGAGATATTTCAGATTTTATGAATTGATTGTATAATTTTAGATATTAATGGCCTTATTCATAAAGATTTCGACGATTTTTAGCAACTGTTTAGCAGATTCTTAATTCGAATTCTCTATAGAAAATTTGAATTAAGAATCCGATAAGCACTTACTAAACACCATCGATTTTATTATGAATAAGGCCATAAATATCTCGAAAATGGTGACACTTTTACCTAGGTCATTTTTGTGTATTTGGTAGGTGACCCGCTCAACTATCTATCTTCCCTTTAAGTTTGTCGTACTATTTACATTTTATCGGCCATGTAGGTAATTAATGAATGAATGAAATACTCTTTATTGTATACACCTTAAAACAAGAAAATACATGACACAAAAAAAAGAAGTGAATACAATTTAGGCGGCCTTCAACCTTTGGGTCACAGGAAATTCATAAAATAATGGCGGTAATCTCAAACTATTAGACATAATGTAACTTTCCTTTAAATTATTTTTCAAAACAATTTAGATCGTAGCTAGAGATCCTATGTATATTTTACGTCAGCATTACTTTTTCTTATATTTTTAAATGTAAATGTTTACAGTCACCTATGGACATTAGTAAAACTAGGGGATTGCCAATGTGATGCTGACATTTTTACAATATATTGAAGGCTCTCAAGCGCGTGTATGAACTTGGCGTTAGGTTTCAAACTTGAGGGCGGTAAGCAAAACCACTTTGCTATGGTTTGGAAAATTATAGTTGACACTGCTTGCGTCATTGCCACTGTGAAAATAATAATTCACACGAGACTGTATCTCATCCATTTACTAAACATTCTGTGTTCTAAAAACATGCAGTTGTCGTACATAGTTATAGTGACAAAACTAGTTGTTTAGCGTCAAAACTTACAAACAATAGCTCCGGGGAACTCCCTAGTGCCAGTGTTACTGACGTGGATGTAGGTTAGTGGTACTGCTTTAAATTAGATTAATTTGAATTTGAAGGTTCAATGATAATGGTACTCGTTGGTTTGGCAACACTGACTATTTTATTGTCATTACAATGTTGAATTTTGGTCATAAATGATACAATTAGTGATGTTCTTTTTGTTAAATATAAAAGTTGAACTAGTATTCCTCCCCGCGGTTTCACCCGTGTTTCCGAGGAATCTTATATTTTCCCGGAATAAAAAGTATTCTATATGTTATTCCAGTATATGATCTACCTGACTTTTTGGCGGGAACTTGCGAAGTGACGTTGTGTTTTCGTTTTATTTTCATTAAATTTGTGTATTTTGAGTTTTATTGAATAATTTCGGTGGTGTTTTGTCCAATAAAGATCAATCTAAGTGCACAAGTGAAGTGAAATGAAATGAAAGCGTGTATCGTGACTTTCCAGGTTGACCCAAAAAGTCCATGAAATGTTTTAGTGGAATAGCCACCAATTTCACTAAAATTAGACCGGACTTGTACGGACGAGGACTAGACTTTACAGTGAAAGTGACAATAAAACGTGACTAAACATAAAATATGAATATTTAAAATAAAGAAATGGCTTAAAGGTCTCGATACCAGGCCAAAAATCTTCTTAAAAAAAAAAAATGATCTACCTGTGTGCCAAGTTTCATTAAAATCTATACAGTAGTTTTTGCGTGAAAGAGTAACAAACATCTACACATCTAAATATACTTTCGCATTTATAATATTAGTAGGATTGAGTTTAAGATTAGATCATGTTGCTGCCGTATAGAATTCAATTATAGTTTTAATTAAATTAGCGATATAGTTTTTTTTACACCGTTCAGGTTTATTCATACGCTGGATAAACATTTGTGATACAAACTTGCGACTGCTTGCCGAGTCTGGATGTAATTATCTATGTAACTGTATATTTTGAAACGAGGTGTACCTTATGTATATATACAGGGTGCGCCGTAAGTAGTACCACAAACTTATGGGAGAGATAGGTGGGCAGGTCACCTACCAAATATACAAAAATTACTTTTGTAAAAGTGTCACCATTTTCGAGATATTTAATTAATATACAAAAAAATCAATCCACATATATCGAAATATCTCAAACTTTTTTCACATCCACTTATCTTAAGTTTTTCATATTACGTTCCGGACATATAGTTATACAGGTTATATCAGCTGATATTTGGTTTCCAAAGTACAAGCTCTACTTATCATAATCAGAAGGTTGTGTGAAGAGTGTCCCAGGTTATTCATTAGAGGAAATAAGGCTCATGGATAATGATATTTAAATAAATAAAGGTAGATAAGGCCGTCTAAATTGTTTTCACTGTTATTTGTCTTTTGTGTGTGTGTAACCTGTATCTTTTGACGTGTTGTCAGCAATAAAATATATTTGTATTGTATCGTTTATCCTGGGACATTCATCACATACGGCTATCTGATTCCAAATTAAGCAGAGCTTGTACTATAGAAACCTAACGTAGGTATACCTATAGATAACTAGCTATTTATCAATACCCTCAATTAACACGGTGGTAGGGTACTATGTGGTACTCGAATGGCTGGCTACCACCCTCAAGTTGAAAATCTGTCGCCAAGCACCTGTTGGTGTGTTCCGGCAGTTGCACTTGAGAGCCAGTTGCCCTTGCCCTTAAGGCATTGTAATATGGTGTACAAGACGTTGGCAGTCCACCTGGTGTTGCTAACGTCTATAGGCGACGGTAGTCACTTACCATCATGTGACCCGCCTGCCTCTTTGTCACTAGTGACATAAAAAAAAAAAAATAACAACCAGCTTTTCTCTAAAGAGATCGCATTACGGCTTCTTCTTAAAGATAAATCTACTTGGTAACCAGTAAGGTGGACAATCCACATGGTGATAATCCCCATGTTATTGCTAATGTTTAAAAGCAGCGGTAGTTTTATAGCTTGCCTATTTGTCAGACTTCATATAAAAAAGATACAAAATAATTCCATTTATTTCTCAATATTCAAAGAATACAGAGGCAAGCTAGTTATATTGCCAACTTACAATAGCCGACGCAAAAACATAAACAACGCCAATAAAAACGCGCTGACATCAAACTTTCGGCAACAATAAAATAATAGTCTATGGTATAGACTCTATACTGTCAGTCGATCGAGTTGCCCACAAAAAATATTAACAGCGTTAATATAAAAATACCCAAGTAGGTCTTATCGCATCTCACCAGCCGTTCGGGGCTTGGGTCCCCAGAATAAATATGGATTAGCTAAGAAAAATTTGTGGAGGCAATACTACTACTAAAGCCTGTGTTCAAATGTTGCCAGCATTAAATGTGTGGTGGATTTATTTTTTTCGTCTTAGCTTAGTGGATAGGTGAAGATGTTTAGTTGAATAAAAAATCAAGTGTTCTTTTTAGGGTCCTTTAGTGAAATATTTAACTGTTGTAAGTTTGTCTTATATATGTGTCTGTAATGGCCATTTTAATCGGAATAATTAGTACGTATGTATATTTTTGCATTTGTTTAAGATCCCACGTGAGGTAACTGGAATGTTTTAAAAATTATATAAAAACTTAGGTTAATGAACAAAGCCTACTAATGGAAGACAGAAATATATGGTTGTAGTAGCTTCTTTCTGCACCTGCATCCCCCTGGCGTAGTGTAAAATACTTAAATGCATTTTTGAAAATGTTAATAAATTTAAGAAAGACTTATGCTACAAAAAATTGCCTTGCTGAGTTTCTTGCCGGAATCTTCTCAGTTTAATTGTATGTTGAACCGGTGGTAGAGTCAATTGTAGCTTTCATAAGTGCCTTACTAGGGCCTATATTGAATAAATGTTATATACAGTAAACTATTTTGTTAACTTTATAAAAGCTAAAAACAGTTGATAAATATAAAACTAAAAAATTAATCGAGGCCTCGGGTGACCGGCGGGCGGGGAGCTTTTTCCGCCAACGCATCAGCTTGGCCATCCAAAGAGGAAACGCTGCCAGCCTTCTGGGAACCTTGCCGATCGGCAGCAGCGGCAGCCTCGAAGATGTTTTTTATGTATTGTAATTGTACATTTGCATGTATATTTTGTACATTTGTTGTAAATATTAAATGTTTATAAACTAAAAATAAGATGAATATCTTCACGCTCCTTATCCTAGAAGAGATAGGTAGAGATCTCAGTTATAGGCACATAGAAGTTATTTGTTCCAATGTAACATAATTGACAACATGTCTTTAATCTGATGACTCGCGAGATTAACCTGTCAAACAACTCGTCAACTCGCGCACAGTTTTAAAAAAATCAAAATTCGCGCCCAATTTTCAAGTAAATGTCATCGTCCCGATTGTCCCATTTGAGAACTAAGTGGTTCGGACTCTGAAACCCTGATTGTCCCAAGAAAGAACTGACAGGTTAATACTTTATCACTTCTGTGCTACAGTAATAGTTCTGAATATAAAAACGTCAATAATATATTTCCCGAGCCGGGAATTGAACTCACTACTCTCGATTTATAGTACGTCGTTATACAACTCGACCGCAGTAGCGACTCACTTTTATTACTCTTGATTAATCGATAAGGGTCAGAAGTTAGCCACAAGTGCATATGCCGAACTAGGATTCAATTTACATTTTAAAAACCGAACGGTGGAGTGTTGGCAGCACGGGCCGAGCCGGAAATACGACCATTATAACTTGACCTCACCTTCAACTTTCACGGGATAATTTTACAAAGCTTTTTGGTTGGCCGGGAGGTCGCGGTAATTTGGATGTTATTTGGGCAGTTTTTTTATGGAAGTCTATCTAGATATACCGAATAGAAGCTGAAGTTACGTGTAGCGAGAACGTTTTGTAAAAATGGAAGGTATGGATTGCATCGTGAAATAGATAGGAAATTGATTTTTGGATGCACACATTTTAAATGCCTATTGGCAGAATATCATAAATTTTTAAGGGCCTGTGTAATCCTCCGATGAAAAACTATGTTGCGTGTCTATGGATCGGCTTTTATTGGGATTATCTCTCCGAAATAAACACTGAATATTGAATTCAATACACATGATGGTAGTATTGGGGTTTATAAACGTTTCATATTTGTAATTTTGATTTTTACCAAACACCAGTGAAGCAATACTTGCTTTTCTTTTTAATATTCTTAGTGTAGGGTTATGAAAATTGTTGTTATATACTATCGTCCGCGTTTTCACCCGCGTTCCCGAGGGATCTTATCCTTTCCCGGGATAAAAAGTATTTTGTGTGTTGTTTCAGGATATGGTCTACTTGTGTGCCAAGTTTCATTAAAATCCGTTCAGCCGTTTTTGCGTGAAAGAGTAACAAACATCCATCCATCCATCCAAACTTTCACATTAATAATATTAGTAGGATTACTAGCTGTCCTCCGCGGTTGGGATCTTATCTTTTCCCGAGATAAAAAGTAGCCTATGTGCTATTCCAGACTATAATCTATCTCTATGCTAAATTTCATCCAGATCCGTTCAGCCATTTTTGTGTGAAAGCGTAACAAACATCCATCCAAACTTTCACATTTATAATATTAGTGGGATTAAAAAAAAAACCCTTATTTGGAATTGTTTCCAACTGAAGAGACTACCGCAATACAAATCTCGAGAGAGTCAGTTTCAAACACTCGTTGTGATCGACGTGATCGTTAAGTTCTATATCCTACTAATATTATATTGGTATGTGGATGTTTGTATGTTTGGAAGTTTGCTACTCAATCACGCAAACATTACTGAAGGCATTTTGATGAAACTTTGCACACAGTTAGATCAAAAACATCGAATATGTTTTGTCCCAAAAAAAGATAGGCACGGTGGTAAGGTACTTTGTAGTACTCGACTGGCTGGCTACCACCCTCAAGTAAAAAATCTGTCGCTAAGCACCTGTTGGTATGTTCCAGCAGTTGCACTTGAGAGCCCGTTGCCTTTAAGGCATTGTAATAAGGTGTACAACACATTGGCAATCCCCTCGGTATTGCTAATTTCTATAGGCGACGGTAGACACTTACCATCAGGTGACCCGTCAGCTTCGTTGTCACTTGTAGTATAAAAGAAAAGATAAGATAAGATCCCACGAGCACGCGGGTAAAACCACGGCAGCTAGCCATGGGACAAAAAATAAGTTATTACGTAATTAGCTTACTTAACAACATTTTATAGTGACCATATCAATATTAAAAATCTTTTTTGTTTTAAATAAATAGATTGACTTGGCTATCGCATGAAAACACAATGTATCTATCACACATGTTATATTAAATTAGATTGTGTAGTGACCTAGGTTAATATAGTCGTCTACAACTTCGAGTGCAGTGTGGTCTGTGGTGATAAAGCCTTTACAAAAACCAGATTGTTCGGGAGACTGGAAGTCGATCGAATCTTCTCACGACGATTCGATACTAATACTAATATTATAATGAGGAAATATTTGTATTTTCGTATGTTTGTAACGAATAAATTCAAAAACTACTGGGCCGATTTAAAAAAATGCTACATTATCCCCGAGTAACATAGGTTATATATATTTATTTTTTCGGGGCTTTTTGGCGGGAACATGCTAAGTGACGTTGCGTTTTTGTTTTATTTTCATTAAATTCGTGTATTTTGAGTTTTATTGAATAATATCGGCGGTGTTTTGTCCAATAAAGATCAATCTAAGTGCACAAGTGAAGTGAAGTGAAATGAAAGCGTGTATCGTGACTTTTCTGGTTGTTTCAAAAATCCGTGAAAAGTTTTATTGGAACAGCCGCCAATTTCATTAAAACCCGTCTTGACTGGACTTGTACGGACGAGGACTAGACTGTACCGTGAGTGTGACTACCTAAACGGAAGAAATGAATACCAACGTAAGACTAGGCAATATGGTCAATAGACTTTAGCCTGCCCTGAAGTGATGGAAACAAACCGTATATCCCGTGAAACAATCCCACGGGAACGCGGGGGTCAGATAATAGTGGATCAATATAAACCACACTATCAAAAGAAGTAACAGATAATTAATAGAATAACAAACCGAACAATTTGGGTAACATGTTTATTTATAAGGTACCAGAGTTTAATTAGTAGGTACATAAGTCACCCTGAAGACGTAATGCAATATCTTGCGGTCTGTTATTATACGATACGTACCCGAGGCAACGCCTGTTAGTATAATACATATAATTATGTTTCATAGCTTTCGCGTCGCAGTGACCCACGATTGATTCGTACGTGTAGGGAAATAACTCTAAACATTAAAGTAAAGAGAATAGAACATAGTGAAAAAAGAAAAACTGCATTCAAAGCATATATGACGGCTCAGTGGTAGGGACACTGAGCGAAGGTCGTGAGTTCAAATCCTAACAGTGAGGAAACCACAGTTGAAAATCTGTTGCCGAGTATCTGTTGGTGTGTTCCGTTCCGTCCTTGAGAGCATTTTGCCTTTAAGACATTGTAATAAGGTGTACAACACATTGGCAGTCCCTCTGGTATTGCTAATGTCTATAGGCGACGGTAGTCACTTACCACCAGGTGACCCGTCAGCTTCGTTGTCACTTGTGGTACCAAAAAAACTCATATGTAGTGTTGTAATAAAGTATCTACTGTTCCTATCTAAAAATCCTTATAAAAACATTTTATTTAATTATGAAATCAGGTATCACTTCGAAATAAAACACGTTTTTTCTCGTGGACTTTTCGTAGAAAGTACTCCAACTGCGTAATAAGGGCGAGATCTGACCGTCCATTACCGGAATAGGCCACTCGGGCCGATAGCAAAGCAATTACGTTTTCTATAAATCTAGTCGGTCGTACAAACGTTATTGCATTAGGGACATGGGAAATGTTGTTACATTTCTCTTACCTACTTTGTTTTATTTTACTTATTTTGGTACAATCTATAACAATGTGTAAAATATCTGGTAGTATCTGTTGTGTGTAAAACGAAGGAAATAAAATCTTAGGAGCTCAAGAATAGGTTGTGTTATTAAATAAAAATATAAGCGCTATTGACTTCTTTGACTGAGACAAACTTTTTTGGAAAAAATTACAAATTACAATTCAGAGGCGTTGCCGGCACGTGGCAATGCTGCCAGCATTCTGGGTACGTTGCCTACTGACAACGACTTTTTTATTTAGATTTATTTATCCTTTGATTGGGTGTAATTATTTCAGAGGTAAATACATACATATGAGATATTTTTTATAATAAGAAAATCCTAATTAAATCTAGGTATAAGGATTTATACCTACCTTATAACTTCTTGAGTGACATAGAACCTGCATCATTAAGGTAAAAAGAAACCAACATATCGTCGGTCTAGATGTGATAGCTCGTAACTATAAATTTTTGGTAAAATTAGATTTTGATGCAGAAAGTTTCAAATAGTATTACCGGTGCTAAAACATTTTAACAACGACTTTTAGTAACATCTTGTAACAAGCACTGGTAACTTCGGCCACATCATCACTTACCATGGTGAGATTTTGGTCAAAACACAAACTTATCCAGAATAAAAAAAGGCTATAAAGCTTCTTGCTAAAAAGGCTACGCTGCACTGAATTTATTGAATATAGACATTTTGGAAATACGCACTCGTGATTTGTAGTAAAGAAAACGTAGCATCGACTCAGTTACTTGTAAATTGGTTTACCGATTGAATATCACATTATGAATTGGGTTCGAGTACCTCGATATCGAATTAAAGATACCCATTACTGGTAATTTTGTTAAGGATATTTCCGCTGTTTATTTCTATTTACAACGTTGTTTAATGATTATTTTACTAGCTGTCTCGGTTTTACTCATATTCCCGAAGGATCTTATCCTTTCCCAGGATAAAAGTATCAAAATCCGTTCAGCCGTTATTGCGTGATTGAGTAACAAACATCTAAATATACAAACATACAATCTTTCACATTAATAATATTAGTAAGATTCCAGACATTACTTTTTTATTAGTAGTAGTAGAATGAAATCCTGTAGGATCCTGTTTTGACTTATTTATGTTACATTTTAGACTACAGGCATGACTTCTGATGGTAAGTGACTATCGTCGCCTACAGACATTAGTAATACCAGGGGGATTGCCAATGTTTATTTACCTTTTTACAATGCCTTGAAAATCCTGACTTATTTTAACATTGGATAAGCTCGTGTTTGATAAGTGATGATATGGCCGAAGGTACACAAAGTTTAGATTGGAACTGACTCTCAAGTGCAGCTATCGAAACACACCGATAGGTGCTTGGCGACAGATTTTCATCTTGAGCGTGGTAGCCAGCCAGATGGGTACTACAAAGTACCCTACCACCGTGCTATGGTTTCCTCACGATGTTTCCCTTCACCGAAAGCTCAAGCTCATTATAGGATTCGAAACCACGACCTTCACAAGGTGTCCGACGGCACTACCACTACAGCTATCATCGCCTGACTTGACTACGTTCATTGCAAAGTATAAGCCTAAATATAAATATAGTGGACACCACCTTTTCCGTGAAATGTCACAACGCCTGGTCGATGCATCTTGTGACCAGAATGCTGGCATATACCTCGCTCAAAGAATCAGCATTGCCATCCAACGTGGCAATGCCTCTAGCATTTTGGGCACGCTGCCTACTGACAACGGCTTTTTTATTTAGATTTATTTATCCTTTGTTAGATACTTAATATAAATTGTTTTGTTACAGACACTATCGCCCTTCGAGATGTCCAACTAATAGCGCCCGCTGCCGTCAAACTGGGCGATACAGTGCTTCTAGGATGCAAATGGACTCTCGAAGGCAACGAGACTCTGTACAGCGTCAAATGGTACAGAGGACGGCAGGAGTTTTTCAGTTTTCTACCCAAAGAGTATCCATTCACAAGGATCTTCGCGCAACCTGGAATCGATGTTGATGTAAGTTTGTTTTTTACCTTTCGGGCTTGTGTTTCACCACTAATAATTCGACACAAAAGTAAGTTCAAACTCAAAAATCTCTTTATTAAGTGAACTCATTATAAGTATTTTTAATCGTCACATGTTTGATATATTACGTTTATTTTTACTCTGATGCACGGTTCTAAAGGTTGCTTTTGCTGAGAAGAGCTGGCAATAAACTCAGCATACTTACTTACTCCGACGGCTCAGTGACCCGAAGTGAGTCTTGGCCTCCGACACAAGAGAGCGCCAATTTTCCCTGTTCTGCGCGATCTCTCGCCAACAGTCGTCAGCTGACAGCTCGCGCAGGTCCTGCTGCACTCTATCCACCCAGCAATACCTAGGACGTCCAACAGGCCTTCGGCCGGTCGGCCGCCCCAGATACGCTCTCTTCACCCCTCGATCCTCACTCATCCTTTCGACGTGTCCGAGCCAGCGGAAGCAACATAGACTTATTACATTTAATTCTTAAAAATTGTTTCATAGTACCCTTTCAAACATAACTTTTGTTTAACTAAATGTAAAGATGTGATCAAAAGTGTTAAGTACACAATGCTTAGAAATGAACTGGCTCTCAAGTACTATCGAAACATGGTAGGTGACCCATCCCCCTATCTCCCCCTTAAGTTTATCGCACTATTATAGAAGATGTGTATAATACCCTATATATGAAAACCGCATCAAAATCGGACTAGTAGTTTTGGAGATAAATGGCAATATGGATTTGCACAAACAATATTTGCTGCAGCGCCCCCATGAGTTGTCGCCGTAACATCTATCTAAGAATATGCACTAATCAAACCCAAACTCATAACTGAAAACTGCATCAAAATCGGACTAGTAGTTTTGGAAAAAAAAATGGCATCATGGATTTGCACAAACAAACAAACATCCTCTCATCCCAAACGCATATACCGTCTCCGTTCCGTCGTGGGCAAAAAATAACGCTATTGCAATATTCACAAAAATATTACTGAAACTTTACATAGGTATTTAATAAAAAAAACTCTGCCATCAATCAGAGCCCTGACAATAATCAAAAGGCCCCCTAATACAGCAAAATAACCTGTCCCGACCCGAAGTCCGATTTTGTTTAACGTTCCACAATAAACAGGTTTTATAGGTCGTTAACGCACTTTTCATGTTTTATTGTCAACCATTGTTAAGAAGATTCGCTTTACGATCGCCTCTAAAAACCTTCGTTTCATATAAATAAGTAACTGAAAATATATACTGGGTGGATCTTTATAAGTTTACTAGCGGCAACACTCTCTATGAAATCATTTTTAGTTTTTAGAAAATCTATCATTACCTCAGTATATTCGCGTGTGTAAACTTTATACGTTAGTGCATGATATAGAATTATTAGTTTGCCCATAGAATTGGTATTGCCATTCAGTGCGGCAATGCTGCCAGTCTTCTTTGACGCTTCCATCGGGCAGCGATTTGGTGCATTTTTTTATTTGTAATTAGTTTAGCTTTTTAGTTTCATTTTGTCTTTAATGATTAGCATTTTTTTTCTTATCAACTCAATAAATTAATAACTTTTGAATTATGTATTTTTTTTTATAAGTTTAACCATAATACTGTTAAATATTTGAATAAAAAAGCAAGCCAATATACGCAGACGGTCAAAAATATTTAAAAATGTTTCTTGCCGATACTTCTCAGTTAAAGGCTGACTTCCGAACCGGTGGTACTCTGTAATTCGACCTTCATAAGTATCCTTATAGTCTACTCGTGACCACGATCAATGTGACTTGATCGAAACGTGGAGTTTAGTCAAAATTATATTTTGATAATATTCTGTGCGCGAATAGACCCGGTATAATTTACAAATACCCTCTTAGGACCTAAACTGAATAAATGGTTTTAACTTAGACTTTATTGTATTTAATTTTGTTTTCAGTTAACAGGTTTTGTCGACTTTTCCAATTTCAATTACAAATTATTCTCTAGTTCCGTTTATAAGATACACTTAATTAAATTAAGCTTTATATATTTTGTTTATATAAGAAATAAGTAACAGCCTATAATACAGTATTATTGGAGAATAGAAGAAAGCAAGGCCAAGTATAAGTCCTTTACAAAAAGAAATTCTTAGTAAACAGTAAATAAAAGAAAAACAATATACTTATCAGCAACTTGTAGATGACAAAGAAATTATTGAAGCGAATGAAAATAATAAGCAAAATCCATGAAAATGAAACATATCGATAAAAATCAAGAACCGAATAATTCCTAGTAAATAGTTATCTCTAATAATATAATATTTGTAAGAATGTTTTGACGTGGGCGCATACTTTTCAAAAGAGAAATATAATATTAATAGCCCCGCGTATTTATAGATTCAAGTTTTAATCGAGATAAACAATTGAATTTGAATTATAGATCTTTTAAATATTATCGTTTCCTTTCGATTATATCTAACACAATCTTTAAATGAGATTTGAGTTAAATTTTAAATTATAATTTGCTGCTAGCAAAATATTGTGTTATCCGAAAAATAAAAACGTTTTCTTCACTAATATTATAAAGAGAAAATTAGATAAAGATTTAGTTTATTTTTATATTTCTTTGTAATCGATAAACTCAAAAATACTTCACCGATTAAAAAAAAAACCTATAGAAACCTTCATTATCAGATAGCAACATGGGCGGGCTATATTTTAATTTAATTCCCTTGGGAACTAATGAGCTATTTATTAAGAAAAGACTTTCCTGCCTGCTTGGCTACCACTGTATGTTGCAAATCTGTTGCCAAGCACCTATTGGTGTGTTCCTGACCACTTGAGAGTCAGTTAACTTCAAGGCTTTGTGTGCCACATCATCACATACACGATGTAAAAATATAAACAACACAGACAACATGCTGTATCTACTTCTTTGTACATATTTCCTGAAGCCTGCCTATACTGCCTTAACGATGTTCTTGATGCATATTTACCTTCAATGATAAAAGTTTAATACGACATTTTAGTATCCTGTTTGTGAGAATGCCCATTTTTTCGGATAATAGTATTATTCGCATCACATTTTATTCGGTTATTTGGGCTCCACGATTTTGCTAAGTAATAAGTAACTATATGACGTCATTGTTTACACGTTTTTTTTTAATATAACATGGCAATGTAATATACGTCGCATGCCGCCGGTATTCGAAATTTAAACAAAACCATTTTTTATGTTACTTATTATACAGATTTTATTTACAACAAATGTATGTATGTTTTTATTTTTATTTATAATTATATTTTTTTTAAATATAAATATATATTATCAATTTATTTACAACAAATATACAAACTAAAATATATAAAAAACTTCTTCGAGGCTGCCGCTGCTACCGATCGGCAGCGTTTTTTTTTCCGATAAAATATTAAATACTTGCAACAAGTGGAATTAATTATATCAAGTGTGTATGAGCGTAATGACTTACATAACTGTGTATTTGAGAAGATTTCAGAAGATTCTGGAAGATTTTTTTTCTTTCAGTATTATTCGATAAAATCCGTGATTCTATTAAAATGGTAACCTAAGGTCCAAAATAGTACGACTTCATCAAATGCTCTCGTAGCAAATACTACGAATGCACCTCGTAGCAAATACTACGGTCACAATTGCTACGAAGTGCTACGTATGCATGTTTACTACGAATATTATTTTTTTATACTACAAGTGATAACCAGGCATTCGGGTCATCTGATGATATACGACGATAAGCGTTCGAATCCTACAATGAGCTTGAGCTTTCTGTGAAGGAAAATATCGTGAGGAAACCACAGCATGGTGGTAGGGTACTATGTGGTACTCGACTGGCTGGCAACCACCCTCAAGTTGAAAAATCTGTCGCCAAGCACCTGTTGGTGTGTTCCGGCAGTTGCACTTGAGAGCCAGTTGCCCTTGCCCTTAAGGCATTGTTATAAGGTGTACAATACGTTGGCAGTCCCCCTGGTATTGCTAATGTCTATAGGCGACGGTAGTCACTTACCATCAGGTGACCCGACTGCCTCGTTGTCACTAGTGACATAAAAAAAAAAAAGGATTCGAATCCACGACAGACATCTTCACATCTAAACATACTTTTACATTTATAATATTAATCTCATTGAAATACTTCATTATGTTATATTTTTTGACCAATAATGTATTACTTAGATTAAAATTTTATACATTTTACAAAAATAACTTTTGTTTTTGGAGGTTTTTTAGAAAATCTCTTGTTTTCTCAGTATTTTGCTATTAACTGAACCTTGACGTTATAGCTAAGCCTTGTTTTCGGGCCAATGAGTTTCGATATTAAATTCGGGGAGTTCCTCGATAGTTGCAAACTTTATTAACTTATTAGATAAATTTATCTACCGAAACTCGCCGTAATGTTGTCTTATAAAATGGAAATGCAAATTTACGTCTATATTCAGTGTTATTGTTTTACTATATTGTGTTGATTTTATAAAAATATTTTTAAATTAACTAAGCCTCTCATTAAACTTATATTATATATATATTTTTTTCTGTCGCCAAGCACCTATCGGTGTGTTCCGACAGTTGCACTTAAGAGCCAGTTCCCATCTAGGCTTTGTGTGCTTACCACCTTCGGCCACAGCATCACTTCATCATCATCATCATCATGTCAGCCGGAAGACGTGTCCACAGCTGGACAAAGGCCTCCCCCAAGGATCTCCACAATGACCGGTCTTTCGCTATCCGCATCCAGTGGCAGCATCACTTACCATAGTGAGATTGTAGTCAAACACAAGCCTATCCAGAATAAAAAACAAAATAACTAAGTAATTCATAGCAAAAATAATAAGACCAATTCATTTCAAACATGAAGCAAATTTGGAGTTGCAAAGACGAAATTATCATCCCAGAGCCCTTTCGATAAAGAGCTAATAAAATCATATCATCCATTTGAGTGCATTGCATTTTTATCCGATACGCACAACTTTGCCACAATATTATCACATTAAAACCAGGATGATAGCTGGCAACATTGTAATAATAGGTGCGCTCGTATAATAGCGACCCTGTTACGATTATAAATCGTTTCGTTTCGGATTGAAACGATTACAGTAACACCTTCATAGCAGCTGAGTGTTATTGCGTGTTTATTAGATTTGGACCCGTTTTTGGGATACGAAAAACCTCGTAACTTGTAATAGTACCATTTTAATGTGTACCCCTTGTAGAATAAGTGGGAATCGTTATCTTTATATGTCCTATAACACCCTCACCACAGCGCTATAACTGTTATGTTAAACGCGATTAAGCTATTTTCAATAGCTTAATTTCGGTTATTTAAACGAGGTATCGTTATTGTTTTAACAATGAAACGATTTCAATGTTTTTTTAATATTGTGGATATACATGGTATATATATATAAATAACACTTTTACAAAGGTAATTTCAGTATATTTGGACAGTTTCTACTTACCGGACAATTACATTATATTAAAGGATTAATTACAAAATAATTAATCATTTTTCATTAATGCCGTAATTTTAATAAAACTGGGCAAGCGCGAGTCTAGGTCGCGCACCGAGGGTTCCGTAAAAATTTAGTAGTTTTTTTTTCATAGTTGTTTATAGCGGCAACAGAAATACATCATGTCATTGTGTGAATTCAACTGTCTAGCTATCACAGTTCATGAGATACAGCCTGGTGACAGACAGACGGACAGCAGAGTCTTAGTAATAGGGTTTTTGTTAACCCTAAAAACGAACAACTTACAGCATTATCGAACGTCGATACAACATAGTATATTGACCCAATCATGATTCAATGCAATACGAACCAATTAGACTGTTCACTGGTCGCATTACCTGCTCGCTGCGTTCCTCTTGTGTAAGCTCTACTACTGTTCAGTGCCTACTGATTACTCTAGAACAATGTAAACTGAGTAAATGTTCTAAGAGGGGTGTTAATGGATGGTAGGTTGATCAATATTGAATTCATTGTCTGGTTTGCGAGAGCAATTGTTATTTCACTAAGTTATTACAGTCCATCAAAAATATATATTGCTTATCTTTTTTTTATAAGTTACTAGCAGAATGGCTATTGTAAGAACTAATCAATATCGTAGTTTATTAAAAAGTTATAGTTGAAATAACTTCAAATTGATAAAATTGTGGTCAAACAATAGCTGAATTAAAATAAATTAATGCTAAAAAAAACTTTTTAAAAACAAGCTTTTATTTAATTGCCCTGAAAAGATGAAAATAAACATAAAATTAAATCAAAGCAATCAATTTAGTACATGTATTACACAATTTATTAAATGATATAACAGCTTGTCGCGAGATTTACCTGGGTACTAACTAGTCTGACTTACTATTAGAAGTAATTCTATGAAAGAAAATGTTTCCTATAAAATATGCAAATCTCGCGACAAGCTTTTATATCATTAAATAAATTGTGTAATACATGTTTAGGTTATATTACTATTCAGTTCGGTATTGAAGGTTCAGTACTAAATTTATTGGTTTGATTTAATTTAAAGTTCATTATATATTCTTCTTTTCAGGGCAATTAAATAAAAGCTTGTTTTTCAAAAGTTTTTTTTTTACTTTTAATTTATTTTTTACTTTTTAGTTGTCGCTGGACAGGTTTCTCCCTACTGAAATCTGTGGATTTCTTAGTATGTTCATCTCATAGCAAGTCCTTTCATTTGAAACCTATATTGTAGGGAAACAAAAACTTAGTCCGCTATCTTTAGAAGTCTGCAACATTGGAGTTATTCTCAGCAAGCCCTTTCATTTGATACTCATATTGTAGTATTGCATTAAAAAATAATAGTCCGCTATCTTAGGTGTTCCGCCATGTTGGATTTAGAAAGACGTCACACAGCTAACCATGCATTGTCATCTAAACTAAACGTGCATACAAAATTTCAGCTCAATCGGTTAAAGATATCTGCTTCAAAATTGAGTTGCAAGATTCACCCCGTGAACGGTCTTTGTATTGTCTGATCAGGTCAGGTCAGTAAAATTATATTAATTTTACGTCTCGTCCGGCTGTCTGCCTTTTTTCCTTTCTTTTCTCTGTCTTCCAAAAACGTCAAGTTCAAATTTTAAAAATCATTTTGTCTCGTCATACCAGTCAGTCTATCAAAAATAACCATGTAGGTTGGACAGCCACAACACCCCGGAAAAACATACATACATTGCAAGCTAATATAAAGCTTGTAAAATAATCAGTGTTATAGGAAAAATATGATGTAATTTGTCTAGTAGAGATTTTTATCTATTTATATAAAAGTGAAATACCACTCTTTGATTAATGACGAAATCTCTGAAAGTATAAATAAAAAACTAGAACTTTGGCAGAATACTTTGGCTAATAGGGAGAATGTATACGCTAAGAAAAGATTTTTGGAAGTTCAACTCCTTAAACGTTCCCTCGTGAATGCAGGTAAAACCGCGGGGGACAACTAGTTAATGATCAAGTTGTCCAATGTGACACCGTCGAAGTTGTTCTGTTTTTAAAGTTTTTTTTCTTTACTTTAGGATAAGCTTGTGTTCGACCGCAATCTCACCAAGGTAAGTGATGATTTGGCCAAAGGTTGTAAAAGCACAGAAAGCCTAGATGGGAACTGGCTCTCAAGTGCAGCTGTCGGAACACACCAATAAGTACCCTATGGTTATATCGTCATATGGTTTCTTCACGATGTTTTTCTTCACCGAAAGCTCAAGCTCATTAGGATTCGAACCTACGACCTTTGCCGCGGTATCCGACGTCACTACCATTGAACTATCATCGCCTCAAATCTTTGCAGATGGTAAAACCAAATAACACTCAAACAAAACTACAACCTTAATTTATCATGTGTACGTAGTTAATCCACCCCGATAGTCAGGTGTAGGGTGTAGTGAGCCATCCTGAACTAATTATGGGCCCAGGAATAGCCCCATTTCGTCCCATAGGTAGGACCCATGCAAGTGTGCGTATTAAATATTTGTGCTCATTTATAATACAGCGATTTGGTTAGGGCCATGTCGTGGCAAATTTAATGTAAATTGTTATGGATGAATTATTGTTTTGCTTTCAAACTTATGGGACGGTCGGTTGCTTTTGAATTTATTGTTATTTTATAATAATCCTTTGTTATACTTGTGTAATTAATTCATTAATCACGGGGTATTGTTTTATAACTGTTATCCTTATACTAAACTGAAATGAACTTGTATTTGGTTAAATAATTAGGTAACATGTTGAGATGAGATTTGGCATATAATTGACTGAGCGAGCGAAGCTTCTCCGTTTCAGCTAAGGCAAAAATGCTTTCGTATGTCCGTCTGTCTAACCGTCCGGCTGTTCTCCTAGACAGATGGCATTTTTCTACCGATTCTCTTGAAATTTTGTGAGCACGTTTATAATTATATGGATTTTTTGGTCCATTCAATTTTTGTAAAACGGCGGAGTCTTGGGGTTTGAAAACACAAAAATACAAAAAAATATCAAAAATGTCACAAAACTTTCGTGAGGTCTACAGCTTTCTGAGCCAAATAGGGGTAATATTAGCGCTCGCTCTTGCAGGACATACATTTATGTAATAATTCTAAGATTGTTTTGAAAAGAGTAATTGGCCTTCCGAACCGTGGCGACGTTCCGACTAGAGTCATTAAAATCTGACAATTCATAAGCGCCTGTGAAGGCCTATTTGG
The DNA here is from genome assembly GCA_951361185.1 of Ochropacha duplaris. Taxonomy (NCBI): domain Eukaryota; kingdom Metazoa; phylum Arthropoda; class Insecta; order Lepidoptera; family Drepanidae; genus Ochropacha; species Ochropacha duplaris. The sequence continues at coordinate 2,610,682 of OX592696.1, forward strand.
ATGAATAAACATTTCATTTCATTAATATGAAGCACAATATCTTAGATTTTCTGGGAAAAACATAAAGTCCATCCCAAGAAGCATTTTTGATATGGAGGCATTATTTTAACAAGAAAAATAGCACCATCATATTAGGTATAAGGATTAAAAACGTGTTAGCCAACAAAAATCGAGGTCGCATATAAAAGAAACCCATCAAAATCTATTGAATAGTCTTTCAAGAGATATCGCCGAAGCAAACAAAGTTGTTTTCATTTCCACATCCAACAAAGCTACTTTAAACTTTTACTTCATATACGTATATGAGAGAGTTTCTGAGATCTGTGACAGTAAAATATTAGCAGGGAAAGAATTTTGGTAGAAATATTTTATGTTATAGATTTGTCAAAGAAACTTATTTCTTCAGATAATGTTTGTTATTATGATGCTTCATAGTGTTAATTTTTGACATACTTTTACCGTTTTTATAATAATACTAGTGTTCCGCCGCGCGGTTTCACTCGCGGTCTAGATGAATCTTATTCTTTTCTACTCTTTGTTTTATTCTAGGATATGGTCGAATGATGATCTACCTGTGTGCCAAGATTCATCAAAACCCGTTTAGTCGGTTTTGCTTGATTGAGCAACAAATATACATACATTCACATTAAAATTCATAATATTAGTAGGATTATTTTTTCTTCTAATGATATTATAAAGAGGAAAGATTTGTATGTATCTATGTGTGTGTATCTATGTAACGAATAAACTCAATAACTACTGGGCTGATTTCTAAAATTTTTTCACCATTTGAATACTAAATTATTTCAGATTAACATAGGCTATATTTTTATCCCGGGATAAGAAAAAAACCCACAGGAACGCGAATGAAACTGCGGAGGACAGCTAGTACTAAATATTTATAAAAACAGATTTACCTATTATATTAAAAGTAAGCTGTAACTTTAGGTGGGGCACATGACTTTAAAACGACCTCAATCTTGAACACTATTTTCCATTTTCATATTCCCACAAAAAAATTTACCCCACAACATATCTCAGGAGTGCGACTGTATTGTCTGCCAAATCACTCGTTCACAGCACTATTGCACCAACTTTTATTATTGCCAGGCGAGATAAAAATGATAACGCCTTTTTCATTGTTAAAAATATAAACTAAAAAGTTTTCAACACAGTAACATAAAATGGCGCATACAGGATTTAAAACCAACAATAGTCTTTTTAGAAAATAAGATGGGTACATAAATTGAAGTAAAAAATGTATGAAGAGTAATTTCACAGTTTCTGAAATAGTTTTAATGAAGCTTTGCATTGTTATCCTTCACATATTTGTGGGGCTGAATTTATTTTTCACATCTGAAAAGGTGGTGAATTCTAGAAAAATAACAGTCCGTGGTACAGCTTCAACTTTTATAAACTCTTTAATGACAACTTGAGTGAATAAATTTCTTTGACTTTCAAAATTTAAATTGGTAAATTTTTATATTTTTGTTTATTATAGACTGGGATATAAATAATACAATCATTCAAAATACATTATGTCATTCAAATTCATGATCTATAATTGTGAAATAAAGTCCTAAATTGCATAACATATTTTCATTAGAATTAATTCTAGTTCCATAAATTATTCATGTTACACAAGACATCCACAATAATAATCACTGAAACTTTTTATATTGAACGGAATACCCGCGGTATGTTTCCATCAAATAGTTTTGGCTTGCGTGCATTTTGGAAATACCTACTGTAATTCTTTGTTTCAGACATAATGACTCACACTTTGTGTTATTTTGACGCCTGATAAAAACCCAATGCCGTAACGTACAAACGTTACCCACTGAAATTATTTTTAGACTATCACGTCCACCGTTCCGTCGACGATTAATTGTCTATTATTTATATTGAAAAGTAAAATAGTAGTAGTGTAAATCTAAATATATTTTTGTTATTGATACATTTTTTACATAAATATTTATTTACAACAAATATACAAACAAATGTACAACTATAATATATAAAAAACTTCTTCGAGGCTGCTGCTGCCGATCGGCAAGGTTCCCAGAAGGCTGGCAGCGTTTCCTCTTTGGATGGCCAAGCTGATGCGTTGGCGGAAGAAGCTCCCAGCCCGCCGGTCACCCAAGGTCTCGATTAATTTTTTAAATAAAATATTTACGAAACGCCGAGCTTCAGACCCCCACGGACCCATGGTCTCAACCGCAAAAGGCATACATAATTAATTATTATATAAATTAAAAACTAATTGTAATAAAATAAATAATTAAAACTAACTAAAATAAATTAAAAAAGTTAGGCCCCCCTCGGCATGGTTCCGAAGATGCTGGCAGCGTTTCCTCGCTGTATCGCAATGCTGATACTGGAAACTGCCAGATCTTCGGTCCCCAGTAGAAAAAAATTACCTATTATTTATTTTTTAGATTTTTGGTTTCATGTAGATAAACAAGTTATTTAATTAAGAGTATTCCATAAATTGTTATAGTATAATATTGCTTAAAATTTAAGTAGGTACCTAGCTTGCTAGCTTGTTTTAAGAGTTTCTTGGTTGTTCTTCTCTTATTAATAAAAACACGAAACTACTAAGAAACTAAATCAGAAACACTACTCAAATATTTGAATCACTCAATAAACTTTATTATTTCTGTTACACAAATTGAACCTTTGGCCGCATAGAATAAAGATCAAAATTTAATAGTCATGTTTTTAATCACGTTCCTAAATTAATTCAGCCCGCGTAACGCACAAAAGAACAAGTTTTGTGAATATTTATTAAAACTTTATTTTGATCGGAATTTCCACGGAATGTTTACATGTGAATATTTTACTCTACTTTTTTTTTGTTTTTTTTTTTTTTGGAAATGTTGTTGAACCTATGTCTGTTTAGATTTTTGGCACCCGTTACAAAATAGAATGTGAAAAACACCAAATTCCTCGTGATTCAAGTTATAAAATCTCTTTTTGTCAGTAAGGGTTTGATTCTAGAAATCAACACAGCTATGTTCGAAGGGTATTTTACAAATTGTAGCAACATATTACAAATAATTTTAAAAGTATAATATTTTCAGTAAATGAATTCATGAATTTACTGTTCTTTCAAATAAACAAAAATAAGTGTTTCACCAATCCATAAAAACAACGAATCAGATAAAAAATTAAAGAGCAATCGAAATAATCTTTCCAACTCGAGTGAATTATTGTCAATTCACCGAAAAAATCCATCGTTACCTTTTGGACTAAATAAAATAAGCACAATCGATAAAGATCCAATAAAAAAGCGACGAAGATTATTCGATACAGTGGAAATTGTTTGAATAAATTTCCATCGAGCGAGAATTATAAAAACGGGGCATCGCATAAAAAGAAGTAATAAAGGGGTGCTGAACTCTTTCTTGTCGCCAAAGATAATAATGGAGGAAATATCGTGAGAAATTAAATGAGCCCCGAGCTTGGTCAGTGTAAACAAGTGACGGGCTCTAGACGTGGGAAGTCTATTGAAGAATAAAAGGAAAAAGGCCAAATCTTTCATTTATGTAAAAGTTGAAGAGCTTTTACTTGAATCTGTTCTCCGATTCAATTTGATTCATTTTATCGATACATATTTATGGTTTAGTGAATTATAACAACATTGTCCCATATTTGATTAAGTAAACTAGGGTGATACTGGGACCATGTCAATACAACGATTTAAGGCGATGATGGCTCAGTGGTAGTGATGCCCGTTGCCGTGGCGAAGGTCGTGGATTCGAATACTAAAAAATGAGCTTGAGTCTTCGATGAAGGAAAACATCGTGATCACAGCCAGGTGTTAGGGTACTTTGTAATACTCGACTGGCTGGCTACCACTCAAGTTTAAAATCTGTTACAGAGCAACTAACGGTGTATTCTGGCAGTTGCACTTAAGAGCGAGTTGCCAATCCTCCTGGTATTGCTAATGTCTGTAGGCGACGGTAGTCACTTACCATCAGGTAACATGCTTGCCAGTGTCAGACCGCTGACAAAAAAACATTATTTTACAACAAAAATCTCAATGAACGGAGAAAATAAACTATGTTTAGGAACATATTTTATTTCGCTTCAATCTTGCACTCAACATTTTCGAATCTAATATTAAAAGGGGAGTAAAATCTAATATTAATGCTAGTGATATTATTTTCCAGAATTTGATCTAAGAGATGCTAAAAAAAGTTTTAATTACACTCTCTATCATATGTAGCTTTGAAGAGCGTGACCATTGAAGTGTTTATTCACCAAGTTTGTTTTCCTGAGGCAATCAAATATTTACGCACATACCCACTTCACGTTCAATATAAACTTTATTCTATTTGGTCAATTTAAATAGGTTTGTTGTTATTTATTTTCTAACTGTTTTTCAGTTGCTTTTAGTATATCAGTTGGAGTATTTATTTATAGTATTATTTTTACCTTTTTACTGTAGTTTTAGTTAGTAGTTTAAAGTAAAATAAATGCGTAAAATTATTTATTATACTCTGAAATTTTAAAAGAAAATATATAATGTGGTAACGCGCTACCAGTCGCTGTGTCTGTTATTATATAATTTAGTGTACGGCATTTTCATGGAAACTAACAAATAATAAATTAAGAGTAGTACTAGCTGTCCGTCCGTCCCCACAAATTGTTTCAATCTCCTTTTCATTTTACAACCTATCAATAAACTTAAATTACTTTACAATATTTTAATAAGACATTCTTCTAATTTCCCAGGTATCAAGGTCAACATCCCAGCAGGTGGTGCTTCGTCAAGCTACACGTGCCCTTGCAGGCAGGTACCGATGCGAGGTGTCAGCCGATGCACCATCGTTCCACACGCAAGTTAGATCAGCATTTATACACGTCGTTGGTGAGTTGATACACCTTTATTACGATAGTAGAATCTTTTTACAACGCCATCTAGCGTCAACCCTTGGATTACGTAACGTTTTTGCAGTCGGTTTCAATTAAAAACAACCTCTAAATCGATGGATAAATGTTTTTATTCCCAATGAAGTCTTTGTACCTATATGCAGTTAATAGAATGTAAAAAAAAAACAGATTTAAGGATTCAATCTGATTGCAACGTGAATGACCCGCAGATCTGCTAGGAGAATAAATTTAAAAATAATTTTGTATCAGTAACATAAAAAAATTGTCCTGAGTAACTGCCAGCCCAAACCGTAGGATATTTAAAAAAAAGTTGGCAAATAAGAAATTGTTTCTTTTATTTCAACTTCTGATATAGCAACAAGCCTTAGTAGTCTTTGTTAAATAATGTTTCATTTGTTTCATAAAAAGCACACATAGAAAATGGTTTTATAGATATACAGGGTGGAATTTTGTGATGCCACCTGAAGGGAAAGTACTGTTGATAGAAAATTTTACTCAATGAAACGATTCCTTTATTTTTGAAAAGAAACAAAACTGCATTCAAAGATTTCATCACACCCGGGTATCGAACCGACTAAAATCTGTAAAAACTACATCCCGTACTTTTATTGCATCGATCGTTAAGGTCAATTATAAGGATGAAATCTCTCTAACCTACTTTATAAATTAAATTAAAGGATCTACAGTATTAAGAGTACTTTCCCTCCAGGTGGCATTACAAAATTCCATCCTGTATACTAGTTGACCTTTGCGGTCTCATCCGCGTTATTTAAGAAACCCTTAGGGATTGAATTTACAAAAATCCTATCTTAGCGGATACCTAATCCATATGAGGAATCTACCTGCCAAAAAAGTTTGTAGCATTTATACTTTTTTGTGATTTCGTGATTAATCAGTAAGTAGTATTTCGCTTTTATAAAAGTAAATACTTAAAAATAAAAGGGAAAACCAGTAGCTTAGTAAAGAGCTGTCGCCAAGTGGGCAAGCAATCTGATTTAACTACCTTAGGAAGTTAACTCTGGGTTTATCGGAGTGTTTACTTTAATAAACCTGGCTGGCAACTGCAGCGGGTGGAGGAGGTCTCTGGTTGAAGGTTGCGGGGCCCACGATAGGTGCTGGTTTCAGAATTTAGCGGGCAAGCGTGAGACGAGACACATGAGTGCGAGAGTCGCTTCACCAACTCAGCCATCAAGCGACCCTCAGTTTAGGTGGCAAAAATGTGGACGCTGCTGTCGCTCCCGTATCGGACTGTACAGTCACTCCAAGGCCTGCCACACGGACGCTGTTTAGATCCTTATATTTAAGACGTATAAGGCCCCTTATTACTTTAATATAAATAAACAAAGGTCGGTAATACAAGTATCGGTATATAAGAATATTATTATCCAATACCCCTTTGTATAATACACAAGTGCATAAGCGTGGTACCTACCGTTTTGCATGTTAGAATAAGCGCAATCTACCCGACGTCGCAGCAAGCCATCTCATCAATATCGGAGCTCATATTATATTATCATAAAATGAGAAAAGTGTAGCACTAACAGCGAATCTTCCAATAAGGTATTTTTTACGAAGGTAAATAATGTGAATATACATTAGGTAATTATTACTAATATTTAAGTTCTATCTCTACTTTTTAGATGTCAATAGGTACTTGTGTATTTTGATCGTCTGTGTTGATCACAAGCAAACTCATGCAAGAATCAAAAATTAATTATTTTATGAAAACATTTTAGTAAAAACTTTGCGCAATAATTTGTCTACATCATTTCTAATGTTAAAATCATGTCGAATATGATTTTAACATAAACTTCCCATTTTAATTTACACAAGTAAAAGTAAATTAAAAGTTACAATGTAAACAAGTGTAACTTTTATAGTAAAATTTTCTAATGTATGTACAAATCTAGTTATAAAAAAATATTATATGCTGCCGTAGATTTTTATTAACATATCTAGGTATCTTTATACAAGTGTGTGGCAATGATAGAATATTTATGCTAACAAAAAGGTTTTTTTTTTTCAAGTTTCGATTAATCATTTATTCGGTCAAACGGTTCTTTCAACAAATATTTTACAGCTAAACTTACTTGACGCTTAAATTGAAAAGAGCTAATTCAGTAGGTATCCGTAGCGGATGTTTTTTTACGTCAAAAGTTATGCATACAGAAACTTTTCAGATAAAAAATTCTATGACTTCACGTATGTAGCGGTTAGGTAGTAAAATACTGTTTGACATGGAAATTAGTTTGGTCGTAGTCAAATTGCAACGTTGCAACTCGGAGAGTGTATTTTTATTTTAGACGTATCTTTAAAAAGGTTTCCGTAATATTTTATACTAGATGTCCCACGTGGTTTCACCCGCATTCGCAAGCAACCGTATCCCGGGATAAAAAGCACGTCTTATTCATTTATAATATTAGTACGATTCCATTGATTTTAAAGTCTAATTAGTAAATAATTTATTAAATAAAAAAATCTTACAGTACAAATATAATTTAGTAACATTTACCTTTTTTTAAGGATGGAAAAACATATTCAATGGAAGAATGTCATTTTTGTAATTATTATTTAACTACTCATAAAAAACAATCATCAATGAAGGTCGCAGACAATTAATTGCGTTTGAGACAGTATGCAGAATCCTGCATACTGTCTCAAACGCAAAGTAGACGAGAATGGTTTTTCAATTTATTTTCATGAAATAAGATCTTACCCACGCACTACATTTATGAATATTAGCCCATTAGGGCCTGGCCTCAAAAATTGAAGGGTATGCTTCAATTTCGATTGGCTATCAAATAAACCCCGAACCAAGCCTCAGGGCAGTCTGAAAATGTAGGTAATATTTTATTCGGCAATTTAGGCGGACGCGGAGTAAAAAAAATTACATACGCCTTTACCAAAGCAAACGGTACAACTTTATGAATGCCGTGTATGAAAAAAATCGGCTGCAAATAAAATTGTTAGTTTCTGAAAACTTGGTATAGGCAGTAATTTGGGGATTTTTCGGCATCCTTTTTATATTTTGGAGTAGGATTTTTGCGAATTTCTGAGGACCCTTAGTCATAACTAGATTTGTGGTATCACAGCGGTAAGTGGTATATTGTGGAGTGGCTTGTGGAGTATTATGTTTCTTTTTTATATAACGAGGATTTTTTTTTATCACAATTGACTCGCATATTGTTTATTGTTATTGCAGTTGGAAAGACAAACAAAATTATTCAGCAATTGTTTTAATTTAAAATATTCTCGGTTAAGCAACACGCAAATGATACGTTTGGTGTTGCAGACGTCTATTAGCTTCAGTAACCGCTTACCATCAGGCGGGTTGTATTAGTAAAATTTTAGTGGTAAAATACAAATTAAAAAAGAAAGAAAAAAAAATACCTAACAAATATTACAGAAACAAGAGACTTTGTAATATTGTGTGATTTCTAAAAGGATTACAACTCAGTTTTTCTGTGAGTCTGTGAGGTAAGTAGAAGTACCTACATACCTCGTTATATTTACTCTTTACTACCATTATATTATACGAAACGTCAGGATTTTTGCACGGTGGTAGGGTACTATGTGGTACTCGACTGGCTGGCTACCACCCTCAAGTTGAAAATCTGTCGCCAAGCACCTGTTGGTGTGTTCCGGCAGTTGCACTTGAGAGCCAGTTGCCTTTGCCCTTAAGGCATTGTAATAAGGTGTACAACACGTTGGCAGTTCCCCTGGTAGGCGACGGTAGTCACTTACCATCAGGTGACCCGCCTGCCTCGTTGTCACTAGTGACATAAAAAAAAATGTGAAAATATTTGTTACTCTTTCCCGCAAAAACCACAAAACGGATTTTGATGAAACTTGGCATACAGGTAAATCATATCCTAAAATAAAACATAAAATACTTTATATCACTGAAAAAAAAAGATCTTTCGGGAACGCGGTTGAAACCGCTGGGATCAATTAGTAAAAAAAATTATAAGTATAAACCTTTATGAACCTGCGGACTACTCCTAAATAATGCTAAAAAAAATCTATGAAACATTTATATTATTGTTAAGCCTCAACTTAACTGGACTGTAATAGTACATGCAGAAGTTAAAAGCAAGCAAAGTAAGTCGCCAGCCCGTGAACTGTTCACAATTGAGACAGCTTTGTTTGCAAGTGCTACGGTGGCAGTGTGGTATGTAGCTGGTATCAACATAATTCAGAAAATATGTTTTTTTTACTGTCGCTGCTATATTATTTTCAGTTTCATTTTAGTACTCGCAAATGTTTAATGTTTCTTTACAACCAAATAACTAATGTTGCTTGTTATGATAATACTATGCATAAATGTTATTAATTTGACCGCTCCATAAATTATTTTTACGTATCTATGCCAAATAGTTTTTATTCTCATCGCACTTTTTTAAGTTAGGTAAGTTTTAAATTTTATATCTATTATTACATAATACATTTTCGTGTTTGTGGAAATTTACTTAAGAATTACTTCCAAAAACATATAAAATATTTGTACTGATTAAGAGACCGGTAAAAAAAGAATATTTACTAAACACTTTTTATAACGTATCTTCTATACATAACTGAGGTCGCTTATATACCGGATTCGATTGTTATCTTATTATTTAAGTGCGACGCGCGTCCCTCAGCATACCCAACAGCTTAAAAAAGGTATTTATGAAATTCAATCTCATTCAAACAAAACTAGAAAACGATAAATCAACTATTAAAAATAAAAATTAATAATTTATTACCAGCCAGCTACTGACTACAGCGCGTCCGGCGTTTGCTTAGCCCGAGCTTATACATTTGTTGGTTTATTTTATTTTTCATTCTTCCTGTGCATACAAGCGGCCACCAATCCGATTTGCGTATCTGGGAACTGAATCGGGCCACTTATATTTTAGTTTTAAAAACAGGATTTGTTGCTATCGCCTTTTTAGCATATTCCCAAAGTTTGTGATTTACTGGGTTGACTGTGCCAATTCGTTATTTTTGAATTATGATACGAGGAAAATTATATTCTTTGTTTGTTTACAGTGAGTTTAAGATCTAGAGGAGGTAAATACCGTGTCATTTTGGTTGGGTATGTTTAGCTATACTGCAGATAATGTAGGTACAGTTTAACAATAATCCTACTTCCTTACAGATCTTTTCCTTCACCGAAAGCTCAAGCTCATTATAGGATTCGAACCCACGACCTTCGCCGACCTTATCCGACGTCACTACCAGTGAGTTATCATGGTCTCAAAACAATCTTCTTAGGTAATGAGTATAATTTGCAAGGTTTATTTGAATTTAGAATTCGTATAAAAAATATAGTTTTTGTACCACACTTAACTCCAGTGAGTAATGAAACGTTTTTGATATTTACATTACCTATTAGAGCTTATATTTCTCTAACCTGTTATATCACCTAATAAATCTACAAAAAGATAACTCAAGATAACACGCATGTATCCAACGCAATCCCTACATCTATGAGTGAAAAATGTAATGTTACTCTTACTTTTCCAATAAAACAAGAAACTTTTGTTACGCCCTGTCTGTCTGTCATCACAAATCCATGGCGGAACCCACTTTGGAGGGGATTTCTTTTATTCCCAACTGATTTATGGGTGTATGCGCCCGTTCGATCGTGTTCAGAGCAATAGGGTTGTCAGTTTTATAAAAGAAATGCGGAAACATACATAGTTAGCTTGAATATGAATTGATGAGATACAATTTGCTTCACATACCTACTGTATTCAGACAGATACGTAAATTAGAATGACATATAAGTTAAGTATTTTTATTGAAAGAGATACATCATATTTGACCTCAGATTAAGTAACTGTTGCTGCAGACAGTTTCAAAAATAACCACTAATATGAAAAATTTAAATGTTTTTTATTCAAATAGGCCTTTACAAGCACTCATGTATAGTCTAGACTCTAATGCACGGTTCGGAAGGTTGCTTTTGCTGAGAAGAGCCCGCAATAAACTCAGCAATTACTCTTTTGAAAAACAAGTTACATCTCTAACATTTAATCGTTATTTATCTAGTCTTATTGATACAATTTGCGTGTTAAGGCGGCAAGATAGAATTTAATTATGACTGACAAAGTAAATATCAAGCAGATCAATATGATATAAATATGACTATTATACAGGTAATAAAATGGTAAAACTAGGTTAATTTGCAAGAATAACTGTTCATAATATATGTAGTTCCGAGTACTAGAACGTACAAAAATAATAAACTGTTTAAATAAACCATTTTCAAGATTGAAACTGCAACAAGTTACGTATTTGACCCGCTGTGCGTCATATCCTTAGATTGCAAAGTTAATAAAATAAATAATAAAAATAAAAATGTTTATTTTCATTAGCTGATCTTAATCTAAGAATACAGTGGTTGGAGCACTCCTTTTAAGTAAAATGATACCTGTGTTAGGAGACTCCGCTCTTCCCTTAAAGTAGGTAAATACAGATTAAGTAATAGGTCATGAATTAATAAACTAAACTAATATTATAGGTGTGTGTGTGTGTGTGTGTGTGTGTGTTGTGCGTGTAAACAAACATGTACGTATGTTATGTTAATAATTATTTATATATATTAATTTTATAATATAATTTTTATAAGTGTCTCAATTTCATCATAATTTAATGTTTTTAACCACTCAGTTAATCTTTTTTTGCAGTTGTATGAATTTAAAGGGTAAATTTTTAGAGTCCTATTAATTTTATTATAAAGATGAGATGATTTTTTTAAATATTGATTTTGGCCGAAACTGGTTCTATTTGTGTGGGAAGGAGCATAATTTCTTCTCCTGCTCAGAATTTTAGGGTCAAAGTTTAATGATTTATGTAGCTTAATAACTGTTTGTAGAATATACAGCTTTCTTACTGAAAGAAAGTTGCCTATTCGGTAAAGCTCAGTTGTAGGAAATCTATAAGGCTTAAAGTACATTACCTTTTTCAATGTTAATCTACGCGCACAAAACGTAACACCAACTTCAATCAAATTCAGATATACCGCAGAATAATGAAACTGTCAATATAACGTACATTAAATTGACGATGATGACGGCATGAAATTGCCGAAGGCATTTAATTGGCGAGCAGTCATCGGTTGAAATGATCATTCGTTGACAAATCATTCGTATCGGGGTAGGGCGCGCGTGTATTGTCCGAATACATCATGTATAAAATTCAACCCATTTATATTTCCAGTTATGTTGGAGTAGCGTGGACTTTTTGTAGTGTTTATTTATATAATTCCTTTATTCATTTATTTCAAGTCCTGTATGTCAGTCGGAAAACTCCCCAAGGATCTCCACGATGGCCGGTATTAGCCTACCCGCATCCAGGGGCTTCCCACGACCCTCACAAGATCATCAGTCCACGGGAGGCCTGATTAATCAACTAATTTAAATACATAGGTATAGAAAAACATCTTTACGTAGATACCTTTTCTACCATTTCCTACCTATCGGTGGTACAAGGTCGGCAAAATATTGGCATCCTCTTGATACTACTTCGTCTATAAGCGACTGTAGTCACTTACCATCAGGTGCCCCGGCTGTTTGCTTGTCACGCTACTGGCATAAAAAAATCTATAGTACAGTGATCTTAAAATCTGTCGCCAAAAACTAGACCATCTCTAGTCAGAAAAGTTTCCTAAAAATTAAACATTTAGAAAAATACCTACATTTTACATTTACATTTTCAGAACTACATCTCATCTTTATAATGTTCAGGTTTAATTACCTATTTAATGTAATTACAATAATTTCATGTTGCAACGCGGTCATTTAGCATTAAATGTAATTCCTAAATAAATAGTTTGCATACGCAGTATCCTTTTAACAACATAGTTTGCAAAATCATATGCATTAATATTCAAATTATTGGTGTAAATATTATATTTGCAGGTACATAGGTGAATATCCAATTGACTCGCTCGCGACTCACCGATTCGAATCTATTATTGACAGGGTTTTCAAAATGGCGGCTATTCATTAGTCCTCCGATACGCGACGGTGGCACTCGATGCGCGAATCGATTCCGCTAAATCGATAACTCGTTTTAAAGTATAATGAGAATCGAGTGGACACATTATATCGAATATGACATCAACTGGTTTAGGGTGATTTAGTCAAAGTATTTTGATTCGATACGTATCGATAGGTGTTAGTAATTTATCTTTCTAATACATATTATAAAGATGAAAGATTTTTATGTATGTGTGTATGTAACGAATAAACTCAAAAACTACTATGCCGATTCTTTCACCATTTGAATACTACATTATTCCAGATTAACATAGGCTATATTTTTATCCCGGGATAAGATTAGATCCCACGGGAATGCGGGTGAAACTGCGGAGGACAGCTAGTGTTAAATAAAATAGTATGTGTGTACTAGCATTTTTTTCTCGTTGAATTATTTACTTCGTTGGTTTTTATGAGAAACTAGCAAATATTGTTTCGTAACAATTTTTAACTACAAACAAATACCAAAAATATAATTTTGATTTAATTATTACTTTAATCGTGATTTCTGGTTTTTATTTTAATAATAGTTTTAGAACCGTCCTTTCCGCCAGCTAAGTGACTTGATTGTATTAGTTTTATTAAAATTAATACAATCAAGTCACTTAGCTGTATTTAAAACGTTATATAGGTACCTATGGAATAATGATCCCAAAAAACCAACGTATAGTTTCCATGAAATATTTCATTATCATATGCCTAACCACTAACATAAAAATACTCTAGATATTTTAAACAAAAAACAAATGTTTCACAACCAACAAGCGGGCACGTTAACTCGACAAGTTCCAGGCAGGTGGCGCTCGCGGCGCTTCCGACGGAAGTGGCGGTAACGGCCTACTTCCGGCACGTCGACGCCCTGAGCCTTTGGCTTGTTGGTACTACATGAGAATTAGGTATTCTTTACCTTTCACAGGTGTTAATGTTTGAAGTAGACGGAAGTTTGTGATGTAACAAGATTTGTGCGCCATTCATGATTTTAAGTTCTTAATCAAATTATCAAGTAGACGTCTAATATTATTTACTACCCTAGGTACTAGCTAAGGCGATGTTTTTGTTTTTTTATGTCATTAAGTTGACAAACAGGCAGACGGTCCATATGATGGTAAGTGGTCACCGCCGCCTATGGACATTTGCAATACTGCCGATGTGTTGCCGACCTTGAAGAGCTCTTTTTACGCCCTTGTTGAAGAACTCCATAGCGCGGAGGGAATACCGTAATGGGCTCATTCTACATCCTAATGGTCCGCAGAAGGAACGTCCGGCTGAATCGGCCGGTGGACGATCGAGGCGGCTCGAGGATATGAGGATGAGCTCCACATCGCCGGCGAGCAGTGCGGTGGTAGAATGGTGACGATGGTACCAAGTCAAAAAGTTATTGATATGATTGGTAGTGATCGTGAGTTCGAATCTTACAATGAGCTTGAGGTTTTGGTGAAGGAAAACATCGTAAGTAAACCATAGCACGGAGGGGATACTTTGTGGTAGGTACTCCCCTGGCTAGCTTCACGAAAATCTGTCGCCTAGCTCCTACTGGTATGTTCCGACACTTAAGTTCCTTTAGCTGTGTGCTTATCACCATCGGCCACATCATCACTAACCATGGTTAGATTGTGGTCAAACACTAGACTATAAAAAATTAAGAAACCTAGTTTTTTGTTATGGAGTATACGGAGCGGCATTACGCTAAGCGATAAAGCTCCATAAATAAAGATTGAAAAAAAAACTTAAATAGTACCTATAAAGAGAAAAGATTAGATTTTTGTATAATGGATACACTCAAAAAATACTTGACCGAATTTTTTTTTCATCTATAGACTGCTAAATTATTAGCAAGTAACATGGGATACATTTCATTTTTATTTCCTAAGGAAAGCCAGTGCTAAAATTAGATATCCTAATTCTGACATAGAAGAGTCGAAACTAATATACCAAAAAATCTTACTTAGTGATTCATTAAACAGTCAGTGGTACAAACTGTAGAAAGACATCAAATTACCTAAATGAGATTAAATTTTTAACATTACACTAAATTAACATAAAGTTAAACAGAAAGCAAGTTCTAAATCTTAATCACTCTGTGGAAACGTCCGTCGCCCCTTGAACCTGGCTTTGAATGTGTAATTTGAATATAATAAGGCCGATTCGAGCCGAGGTCCAAGTTCGGCCTAAATCTTGGCTGAAATAAACCTTACTCTGGGTTGAAGTTTATTTTGAGATATAAACACTAGTTCAGTCCACGTGGCCTTCTCATTCTATTTAATTATTGTTTTTTTTATAACTTTTTGACCGCAATCTCACCATGGTAAGTGATGATGTGGCCATATCAAAAATCTAAGTCAAAACTCATTTATTCAGTTTAGGCCCTGGTAAGTCACTTATGAACGTTTACAATTGACTCTACTACCAGTTCGGAATATACATAAACCGAGAAGAATCCAGCAAGAAACTCAGCAGGGAATTTTTTGTTTCTTTGCAGTGTGTTAATATTTCTTAAATTCATTTTTAATTTTACCATAGGTAGGAAACCGACTCTCAAGTGCAGCTGTCGATACATCGATAGGTGCTTGGTGACATACTTTTAACTTGAGAGTGTGATTCAAAGTACCATACCTGAAGGCGATGATAGCTCAGTGGTAAGTGACGTCGGATACCGCGGCGAAGGTCGTGGGTTCGAATCCTTACAATGAGCTTGAGCTTTCGGTGAAGGAAAACATCGTGAGGAAACTACAGCACGGTGGTAGGGTACTTTGTAGTACTCGACTGGCTGGCTACCACCCTCAAGTTGAAAATCTGTCGCCAAGCACCTGTTGGTGTGTTCCGGCAATTGCACTTGAGAGCCAGTTCGCCTTAATAAGGTGTACAACACATTAGCAATCCCCTGGTATTGCCAATGTCTATAGGCGACGGTTGTCACTTACCATCAGGTGACCCGCCTGCCTCGTTGTCACTTGTGTCATAAAAAAAAAAAAAAAAAAAACCACCGTGCTATGGTTTCTTCAAGATGTTTTCCTTCACCGAAAACTCAAGCTCGTTGTAGGATTCGAACTTAGCCGCGGCATCCAACGTCACTGAGCTATCATCACCTTAGAACGGTAGAAAGTAAAATTTGAATAGGTACTTGGTATTTTTTTCGCGATGAGAATTGAATGTAAATGTTATGTAAATAAACTAAGATTTTTACCAAACGCAACCTGCCTATTAATTATGCATTAATCAATATTCTTTGGATTTAGAATAGACTTTTAATGGAATTGCTTTATTGCTCGATCGCTATCTTATTATACAAAAGACGTGTGAAAAACAAAACTAAATGAAAGTACAATTGTACCCACACATCAAGTAGGTAATGACAGCCTTTTCTACGGATAGTTTTATCGTACGCTTCATAACTCGGCAGAAACTGACATAATAACAATATTAACACACACCACACGTACAGAACTTATTAGGACATGTCGACTCATAATGGTATTTCGTTCAGTGAGAGATGGAGAAAAACCGTAGCGTTTTTAGTAATTAGCCGATACATCGTCTGTGCAGGGCATTAAGCTAAATTACTTATTTTTTGTTCTCGTCGCACGTTCGGTTGGGAACGAAAAAAGTGTAACACGGTATTGTGAGTGGATTTGGTAATAAGCGAAGCAGTTTTATGTAGAGTTGGAACAATAAGCTGAAATAAATAATTTCTTAATAAAATGTGTTCGTACACAGCCAACTGCTCCCATACCAAGCTGAATTTGTAGTATGGAGACCATAATAAATTATATTATACTACGTATCCCACTTATATTTTAAATCTGAAAGTTTGGATGGATGAATGGATGGATGTTTGTTACGCTTTCACGTAAAAATGGCTGAACGGATTTTGATGAAACTTGGCACACGGGTATTCAATATCCTGGTATAAAACATAGAATACTTTTTATCCCGGGAAAAGATAAAATCCCTCAGGAACGCGGGTGAAACCGCGGGGGACAGCTAGTATGCATATATTAACACTCAAATACAGAACAAACAAATACAGTAATGCACACAAATATCTCGAGAGAAAATCTTTCCCACGACTTGTGGTGTCAGGGTATCTTGCCCCCAAACCAACCACCCAATGATTAATTTCCTAGTCAAATCCTCAATACATATTTTATTTCACAATTTCTGTAACTCGATAATTAATATCAAATAAAATATAAATAAACATAGTACACCTGTATAAAGCAATAATGAAACCGACACAAAGATCGTTCCAACATACGGCTCACAAATTAAATTGGCGACTTGGATTACCAGGGTAAATGGCCCAATTAGTGTTTCGGTGGGTCGTCGCAGCAGTTCGGAGTCAAGACAAACGAGATTGCCTGCTACGGGCACCTGCTTCGCTGTTTACGAAATAGGATTTTGCGCTCCGTCTTGATTGTGGTCCGCTCTATTTAAGTTGCGACCGGCCGACAATTGGGTCTGTTACCCCACAATCACGGTGAAATAGTCTGAAATTACATGTGCCTTTGAATATGGTCGCTGTGTTTTAACTATTCTATCCGAATTTAAATTACATTTTGTTACGTTTTCTTTAAAAAGCATATAGGTATTAAAATTAAATATATATTTAGCATTTATATAGCGTTAATGACGATTGTTTAGAATGGGTGCTGTAATAATTATTTTACTATGTTATATTTGCCCTAAAATAAGTATGCACTACTTGAGTGTGAAAAGGATTACCGCAAAAAAAGTAGCTATAATTTTTTGAGTTTAATAATTTATTAATATTTTTTTACATGTCACTATTTTTATGAAAATATATTTTGGCGTATATGTATAGGCTTTTATATAACGTCAAAATTTCCTTGTGAAGTTTATCGGGGTTCTGTTATAAATCGTTAATATGCCTCCAGCCAATTAAACCTGTTGACTGGTGTATTTATCAATAAATATAAAAAATACTAAACGAAGTATTCGCGCGTTGTGAAAGCGGGCTAGACGGAAAAAAATTGTACGAAAAATTGTCACGACACGTTTTATGTCACTAGGAATGTTTATTAAGCTGTGCGGCGTGCGCATGTTTCTCTGTCTGTCTCTCTCTCTCTCTCTCTCGTATAGAAAGCAAGCCAGATATTTTTATTTCTATTTATAATATTGTATATATATAAATAGATTTTTTTATTTTTATATATATATACTCTCTCGGCTTATATAACTTCGTTCCATCCGGGTGTCCCTTGACACCTCTCAAGTTTTTTTGTTCAAAAAGCAATTGAAAACGTAACACATACCCATATACATATGTCATGATTTTTATGTTTATCGTATGATTTTAGAGCTACTTTATCTTAAAATAATAATTTATTGATTAAATTAAATAAAAGTATCAATTTCAAAAATGGCAACACCGTCATTAAAAGTATTCCATAAAGTAGTGATGAAAAAAGAAGGAAAGATGGCGATGGAAGGGGGAGCGTTTTAGCGAATGGATAGCAGAGCCGTAGCTCGGCATTCTAACTCCGGCAGCTGAAGTTAACAATAGTAGGGTGAAACCTCTGCCCAAACTACATTCTTCACATTAGTTTGTTAGATCTTCATTTACTCAACATATCAGAAGTGTTCGTAATCTACTCCCACATCAAGAATTATTTCATGTAAGTTTCACTACCCTCCTTATTTTTAAATATAAATGTGTTAGAATGTTAATTGAAGTTCAATGTAGACTATTCCACTCAAATTGATGAACGATATATTGATATTTTACAAATTGCGTTAGATTCTTTTACATCGTCGATAATATCAAGAACTTGCAAATATAGTTACGACCAAAGTTAAAAGGTACCGCCATATGCTTGGAAATAAACCGCGTTGCTATGTGGTGTCAATCGTTACTTTCGCTTATAATTATTTCAATATTGTATAATCTTAATACTGTCGTTTAACAATATGCTGAAATTATTTTTTTATTCAAAATAATTTAAAAAAAAAAAAAGCAGCAACGTAATGGTGGGTGGAATAATGTATTGTTTAGTGAACCCTTTCACGAGGAGAATTAGAGAATTAATTATCTTAAATAGTACAACCATTTTATTCGCTGGTTCGAATCCTGTGAAAAATACAA
The DNA here is from genome assembly GCA_951361185.1 of Ochropacha duplaris. Lineage (NCBI taxonomy): Eukaryota > Metazoa > Arthropoda > Insecta > Lepidoptera > Drepanidae > Ochropacha > Ochropacha duplaris. Next base: position 2,629,711 of record OX592696.1, read on the forward strand.
AAGTGATGAAGAAAAACTTCCTAGAACGTTACATGGTTGAAACGGTTCTAATAAGTGATTCCTTGTTTTTGTTAGCAAAATTTGCCATTTATAACTAATCATAACTTTTATTTTAAACATGTGGCATTTAGTGAGTGAGTTTAGTGTTGAATAATTTTATTTGTTCAACACATTGGAAATGGTTTTTTTTATTTTAATTCCACATACAAATGGGCAATTTCATACTTAAACCCAATATTTGGCAACTGAAATAATTTTTAAGCTTTTATCATCATTTTAATATCTTGCTAGTGATATTTTTTTTTATTTTGTACTATCTTGTTGACGTGAGAGCGCGTCTGGTGGTTTCGCACACGTGAGCGAGCGTGGTGCTGTTGTAGACGTGAGTTGTGCAGCTAGATTAACTTGTTTAGTGTGAAAGCTCGTAGTAAAATTAACCATGTGTGAGAAAAGCCTGTGTGGCACCGGCCCGTGTGGCACCAGCCTGTGTGGCTAGCCTGTGTGGCAATAGCCTGTGTAGCAATAGCCTGTGTGGCAATAGCCTGTGTGGCGCAATAGCCTGTGTGGCGCAATAGCCTGTGTGGCGCAATAGCCTGTGTGGCGCAATAGCCTGTGTGGCGCAATAGCCTGTGTGGCGTAATAGCCTGTGTGGCGTAATAGCCTGTGTGGCGTAATAGCCTGTGTGGCGCAATAGCCTGTGTGGCGTAATAGCCTGTGTGGCGCAATAGCCTGTGTGGCGCAATAGCCTGTGTGGCGCAATAGCCTGTGTGGCGCAATAGCCTGTGTGGCGCAATAGCCTGTGTGGCGCAATAGCCTGTGTGGCGCAATAGCCTGTGTGGCGAAATAGCCTGTGTGGCGTAATAGCCTGTGTGGCGTAATAGCCTGTGTGGCGCAATAGCCTGTGTGGCGCAATAGCCTGTGTGGCGCAATAGCCTGTGTGGCGCAATAGCCTGTGTGGTAATCAGATTTCTGTTATTCGATAAATGTGGTCGCTCTGCGTTAATGTGGTTTTGTTGAGAATCGCTAGACGTGAGAGTACTTATCGTGGTTCGTAAATGTGAGTTAATGTGGTTCTGCTGAGAATCGGTAGACGCGAGAGCACGTCTCGTGTTTCTTTTTACAAGCTTTATATTAGCTTGCAATGTATGTATGTTTTTCCGGGGTGAATCTTGCAACTCAATTTTGAAGCAGATATCTTTAACCGATTGAGCTAAAATTTTGTATACACGTTTAGTTTAGATGACAATGCATGGTTAGCTTGTGACATCATTCTAAATCCAACATGGCGGAACACCTAAGATAGCGGACTATTATTTTTTTAATGCAATACTACAAAATGGGTATCAAATGAAAGAGCTTGCTGAGAATGACTCAAAAAAAAATTAAGTGACGTCACTCTGAATCCAAAGCTTGTTTTTATAAAAAGTGTTTTCAAACTTATAACTTATTTAAATATTATGTGTGTGTTGTTTTTCTTTTAAATAAATGTACGTGACACAATTGAGACACTGTTGAAATTAATTGTGATTGTGTACATTCGTTGAGGTTTGAGACATAAAAGCCTATGTGAAACTGGTTAGACTTGCTGGATTGTGTGCGTTTGAAGGTTTATTGTGGAGTGCACGGCGGTTGCTCTCTGACTTACAGCATAAAGAGCTTTACTTAAATGATTTGGTAATCAAGTATGCGAGTTCACAAAAAGAAATAAAAGAGCATATATTGGCTGCGACTCAATTATTAGATCTGTGTAAATATAATGAGGATAGATTTGAGTCACTCTCTAATAACCATACTTGTAGCTGTAGTACACATTACTACCTACTGAGGAATCTTTGCCATTGTTGAAGTATGCTCTTTCTCAATTGAATATAAAACAGTAGTTATTACGGATAAAATAGATACCTATTCATTTTGGTTCAATTCTAAATAACCATTCCAAACAACCAGTGGTTAATTATTGTATGCCAGGTGCTTCATTCATACAGATTGTTATAATTATTCAAATGAAATTGGACAAGTAGGTATACCAATATTTTTATATTAGTTGGTCAAGGCATAAATACACATAGGAAAGACCTAGTTAATAGTTTATGAGTCCCTAAAAAAAAAAAAAAAAATTGGGGGTAATGAAAGTTATATTATGTATTTAAATAACACATTAATAAGTTGACCTGTCTTAATGCCAGTTTTATATCTTTCGACACTAATAAGTTTGTTAGTGGAATTAAATCCCTAAAAATGACGGTGATGCGAGTTTAACATTTTTTATCCATCCCAAAAGTGCGCAACGCCGCTAAAGAAGATTTTTTTTTAACTTGATGGCTACATTGATAGCATATCATATTGATATGGTTATAGTGAGTATAACAAACAGTAGGTGAAGTGACCCAGCCTATTATTTAGTCATACTAATAATATTATTGTGGTTAATTATTTAAATATATAGTTTTGACAATAGAGAAGCCTATAGGCAGAATATCACCTTATTGCATCAGAATATAAATCGCTTCTCTGGCAAAATATATGATGTTGAACTTGTTGAACAAAATGAAAGCACAGTATAATATATCTTTATACTGTGATGAAAGTTGATGTTTTATGTTTTACTGAAACGTGGTTAAAGCCTGACACTATAGTTTTCAATGTAAATAATTTACGGTTGCCAGTGCCTACCACAGGGTGTCTACCATGAGCAGTGGATCTATTATTTTAAAACATTGTGTTTGTTCGAAGGTATTTGAATTTGTTTGAGGTCAATAGCAATCCTCATCACCCGAATTCAGGCTAGCTAAAGTCGAAAAAGGTCTTTCTCGGGAACTGTGTTCGTTTCTGCAATGGGATCCCACGTGGGGTGACTGGAATGTTTTGTTTTGTATTTGGGAAATGTTTCTTATATATTTTTGAAATTGCGAATGAATAAAAAAAAAAAAGAACGTGGAGTCAATTGTAAACGTTCATTGGTGCCATGCCGGACCCTAGACTGATTGAGTGAGTTTTGATTTTTAATAAAAATAAATGTAATAATGATGATAGGCATAATCACAAACTGTGAAGAAATTGATTGTAATTTGAGATTAAGATTAGAATGAGCGACACGCATGAATAATGAAGTAAGAGATAATGTATTATTCGTTATACATTCAGTTTTAGTATAGACTTATAATTAAAAGTATGAGGTAAAATCTTCGATCAACAATAGCTATAGATTTAGGGTCGGCACAAAAATATACGTTTCGGTAAATAAGAGCGCACTTGAAAAGTGAGCTCTTATTTTGTTTAGTTTGCTTGAACACAGCCAATATAAACACGTCTCACAATGCCGCAGTGTGTATTCAAAAGTTGCAAAAATAATGCTCGAAAAAGCAATTTAACGGCCGGGGTATCTTACTTTCGGTAAGAACATAAAGAATAAGATATATTTTAAGCTTTAAACTAACAAATAATATACAATTTTGAACAAAATTACATATTTTATACCACGCTACCAACGCTACAAATGATTGGCCAAACTCGCCAACACACGCACAAACTTCGAAGAAGAAAAAAATAAACGAAACAAAACGATGTAGCTCTCAAGGCAACATAACGGGAAAACATACTTTATTTGTTGCTCTTTAAGGTTGATTTCACACTAAATGTTCTTTAACTTATGTCTTTTTCTATTAAGTGACAGGAGTAGTTTATTGCTTTGCTCGTTTTATGTGACTAATGATCGAAAGTATTAGAGAATATTTTGAAGATTTGTGACTTTAATACTGGGTGCTATGGTTGTAATTAGGTTGAACTTAAAACTGTTTTAAAACATTTCTCTCCCTTTGTTATTAAACAAATGTAGCTGTAAAAGTATACTCACGCGGATAGCATTTAGCTTGGATTTTGTACGTGACTCGATATCTATGGCTATACCTATATCTATGGGTAAAATTATGTGTGCCTGTACCAGCAAGGTATATTGAATGTTTTTGAAATGATAAAGTCAATTGTTGTGCGGAAACTTGATCCTCGCACATGATTCAACCTTGACACTGATTACAGCAAACATTTATTACTATTAATTATTTGTATTGCTCATTCTAATCCATTGATTAGTACATGTCTCCACCTTGGTTTCACACTTTGATTGGTTTGATAGTTCATTTCAAAAAGATCTTTATCTTCTCTAAGGTGGTATGTTGGTTTCTGTAAACGGCACAAAGCTGTTCCTGAGCTCTGCTGTCTAAACACGACTCCAGATCGAATTTTATCATTATTACATAGAAGTCTTTCCGTAAATTAAAACCAACGAAGTCTGTTCTTGCCACAATTCTGATCTTGTTATTTCCTGATTGTTGAGGTATAGGTATAAACCTATAAAGTTCGATTCGATTCTGGCTCACGAGAGGGACCCTGATATCAAAAAGACAGTAGGTACTGTTCTGAAGTCGTTGTTTACACTGTTAATAGCTGATAGATGTTTCTGAGATTGTTTTGTATGTCATCTATAGGCAGTGCTAAATGTTTAACAATAGTACTTAGCTCTCTTTTTAGTTGTTCAGGAGACAATAAATGAGGTTTGAATCGACCATGATAGAGGTCAATGATGGTATCTGCTAGCATCTTCTGTGTACTCTTTAGGTTTTGTAGCATATTGTTTGCTGTTAATGTAAACAGATCCATGTCGAAGTTTTATTGAAGTTCCTGTTTAAAACATTTGTTGTAGCATCTAAATTCATCAAATGCTGATTGTTAAGCTTTGTTTGCTTATCGATTAACCTTTCAGTTATTTTTAAGACATTGTATTCTGATCTATAATAGATGTATGATTAGTTCGAAGCAGTTCAACATCCATTTCATACGGTTCCGCAAAACTCTGATCAAATAAACCGAACAGGCGGTTGGCGACGTAACCAACACCGTCGATAAGGCCCCGGTGAGGTCGCCGGAGGAGCCGTCGGAATGTTGACTTTGCAACATATTATGATCGTAGTAGTCGAGCTCTGAACAGCCATGACGTAACTGAAACCATAGGACTTCGCATTGAATATTTTGTTCATCTAGATGCTTTATATACTTAGTCTTATTCAATGCAGCTATGCCTTGCTTGGAGTTCATGTTGTAATATGCAAGTATTTTCCAGTTATCTTTTATCAGTCCCATGCTGTAAATTTTATCAAAGTACATCACTTGACTATCTTTGAACTCTGACATATTATTCAAACATGATGCATTTGAAACTATTTTCAAAAGAGCAACGCCATCATAGCGGATTTAAATGAGTAACGCCGTTTTGGCTCAGTGCACTGATTTGATTGCGTTTGTTGATGATTTTCTCACTCTGTAGGTAAAATAGATCGTTGATTAATAGGACGTTTTATGAAGCCATTCTTTGATTTAAGAGTGACTACTCTGACGTAGCCATGCTACTACGATTTAAAATACTGAATCTTGTAATCAGCGTTTCTATAATGTCGTTTCTTTCTTGATTTGTGACGACATTAACTGCCTTTGATTTTTTTTTCGTCTCTTGATTTGTGAAATATTCTGGTTACTCAGTATCAAAGTTAATGTTAAATCTTGAGAGCCAAATGGGCCTATTCCACCACAGCAAATGATCTTGAAGCTGTGTTGCCGATGTACCTCTGCTGGCACAGTGAGCGAGATTTTCGTTTGACTTCACATATCGCCATGATTCTGATGTTATAACTTATTTGATCTGATTTAGTTCCAGTGCCAGTGATTCGCCTACTTACAGAGTCAGATTATTAAAATATATTTTTATGCAGACCGAATGTCATGATTATGATTCGATAAAATTGTATCTTTTTATTATATTTATTATTAGTAATAATTGAAACAAAGTTTTTAAAATATTCTTAAGTACTTATATCTTATTGCATTTCATTTACCCCAGTTTTTGTGTTGTTTGATCGTACGCCGGAGGCTGTACGATGGCGGATGGCCGAATGTCATGATTTTTATGTTTATCGTATGATTTTAGAGCTACTTTATCTTAAAATAATAATTTATTGATTAAATTAAATAAAAGTATCAATTTCAAAAATGGCAACACCGTCATTAAAAGTATTCCATAAAGTAGTGATGAAAAAAGAAGGAAAGATGGCGATGGAAGGGGGAGCGTTTTAGCGAATGGATAGCAGAGCCGTAGCTCGGCATTCTAACTCCGGCAGCTGAAGTTAACAATAGTAGGGTGAAACCTCTGCCCAAACTACATTCTTCACATTAGTTTGTTAGATCTTCATTTACTCAACACATAGGTTACACTGCGGGTCAGATAAACAGACTTGGTTAATGGTAGACAATAACAATTCACTAGAACTATTTGAATCTAGGGTTCAAATAGCCCTGACTGTGGTAGGCAGTGCTTAGGCGGTGTGAGATCAAACATTAGCCGGCTTAATTTTACAGACAATAAACATTGTGAATGCCTATTTCCATATTTCAAATACATAGCAAATATTTTTTGTCCGTAACTTCTGTTTTGAATTCAGCAAAAAACAAAAAAATGTTTATAAGTTAAATTCAAACGAAGCATCATCCGTTTTTGAGATCGGTTGATAGATTTAAAGGAACAATACCTACCTACTTACTTATCCATGTTCCATCTAACAGGCACTTTGTTAATTTTTAGGGTTCCGTACCCAAAGGGTAAATACGGAAACCCTATTACTAGGACTCTACTGTCCGTCTGTCAGTCCCTCACCAGGCTGTATCAGTATCTCATGAACCGTGATAGCTAGACAGTTGAAATTTTCACATATGATGTATTTTTTTGCAGCTATAATAACAAAAACTCAAAACAGAATTAAAAAAAAAAACTACAAAATTTTTACGGAACCCTCGGTGCGCGAGTCCGACTCGCACTTGACCGGTTTTTCTGTTTTTTTTTTGTTTAATCTGGTAAGTAAATATTTTTCGGAGCAGGTATCAATAAAAGTAGAGGAACTCAGTGTACTTGTAGATGTTAGCTGATATTATTATAAGAGACAAAATTATCATTAAAAACGTATAATCTCCATAAATCGTATTTGTAACCACAATCAATTTTGTACTTACTCATTAAGTTACTAACAATCAAATTGCGGTGAATTTGAAATACGAAAATTATAGTGGCCCGGATAAACTATGCATAATGCAAATTACTATCCACCATTTGAGATTTCCACCAAATAGGCTTTCCAATGATGTCATTTAATTTCATTTCATTGTGATAATACCGTCAAAGCTTTGTATCTCGCTTCAGATTATATACATTTTTCACAAAATTGTGCACAAACTAAGCTACAATTTGCAAAATTCATAGAATTCTTGTTTGTGAAACTGTTGGAAATAGCTGCATAAATTAAGTGAACTTTAGCCAAGCAATATGACAGTACAGAATGTAATTATATATATACTAAGTACAGGCGATCAGGTTTATTGAAGTTGTCATTTGTAATAGGTTTTTTTTTCAACAAAGAGGCTTTTTTTTTCGTACAATAATCTACCAATAGGCTAATAATGCATGTATCTTGAACTTACAATAATGAAATGTCTAAAAGTATGTGTCTACACCGGGCTTGTTTGGGCGCCTAAGAATTAGGAGAGGCCTATTTTGTAGTATACGGTGCCCGGTAAGTAGAACGACAACCTTAAAGTGTTAACATTTTCGAGATACTTTGATATTTCTGATTTTTAAATCATTTATTTTAAATATCTCGAACTTTTACTAAGGTAAGTTTTGTATATGGCCTATTTCCAGCAGTGGACTAATACGGGCTGATATTGATGATGTCAACACCATCTTATCAAATGTGACGTGAATTTTTCCATAGAGATTGTTTATAGGTCTGTGTGTGTGTTTTTTTTTTAAATTCAGATTTTTAGCAAAGGTATTATTGTCTTAACTATTTTCTTCCTACAGTAACAAAACCTCACGTGTCGATATAACTTGCCAAATTTGGCAACGGACATCAATTCTTTTCCTATCCAACTTGTCGGCAATTGGCGAGTTGGGTTGTTCAAAGATTAGCTTAGTTGGCTTTGTGCCATTGACTGTTGACCTGGCCTGTATTGTAGTGCATAGGATACGAGTAGACGCTGGCCTAGATGTAGCTAATGTTTTCAGGATGTATTAAATTAGGAATTAGGTATTTGACGGTTTCACCCACGTTCATTTACTGTAAAATAAATAAAATAAATATCCTCGGACATTTTTCACACACGACTATCTGATCCCAAACTAAGCAGACCTTGTAATATGAAAACCAGATTACTGATATACTACATGTACTACTTTTTATTTGTAAATACATAGTTAATTAGATAATTACAGACTCAAGACAAAGAGACATGTTCATGTACACAAATGTCTGTCCTGGATGGGAATCGAACTCACGACCTGCGACGTGATAGGTTGTGTGTTAACCAACCACGCCAATCGGCCCGTCTGTGATAATATTACTGTGATAAAGCCTATATTTTATTTTAGTGTATGATCTATTTATGTGCAAAATTTTACTCAAATCCGTTCAACCATTACGGGCTCTATTGGTCCCAAACATACACACACACACACTTTTTCATTTACAATATACAATACGCCATGAAAATAGTCGTCATAAAACATCCTCTTACTAAATACGTGTAAATCATCAAAATGTTCCAAATCGGATTAAACTAATAGGATTTATATTAAGTGAATTAGCTATAGTGTCAGAACCTGTGACCGCGTTCGCGTGCAGTGGTCACTGCAGACAATTATCGAGTCTAAACCCCACATTAATAACGCATAACTGGCGTTGCACTTGACTTGTGGCTGGCGATTGCATAACTGCACAAGGCAGATAAATCGCTTTAGAGCCTCTGGGATTTTGGTACATGAAAAATATATTATAATTTATAGATAAGGCGATGATAGCTCAGTGGTAAGTGACGTCGAATATCGCGGCGAAGGTCGTGGGTTCGAATCCTACAATGAGCTTGAGCTTTCGGTGAAGGAAAACATCGTGAGGAAACCACAGCACGGTGGTAGGGTACCAGGTGGTACTCGACTGGCTGTCTACCACCCTCAAGTTGAAAATCTGTCGCCAAGCACCTGTTGGTGTGTTCCGGCAGTTGCACTTGAGAGCCAGTTGCCCTTGCCCTTGAGGCATTGTAATATGGTGTACAACACGTTGGCAGTCCCCCTGGTATTGCTAATGTCTATAGGCGACGGTAGTCACTTACCATCAGGTGACCGGCCTGCCTCGTTGTCACTAGTGACATAAAAAAAAATATCCTAATCGAGAAGTTGTATGGTTTTTTAATATTAAAATAGTGACGTAGGAATATGACTGAGGATGTTGGAATATGACTGAGATACCTTCAGATAGGGAAAGTGTTGTTATACAGAGTTTATTTAATAGACTAGCGGTATTGCCTTCGGCCACATAATTACTTACCTTACTTAACTCACTTAATTTACTTTTGAAGCTTAACTATAGTTAAGTTGCTATGCTTACTTTTAGCATTAGCGTAAGAATAACTACTCGTTAAGTTACAAATCTTAAAATGTATTTAATGAGAAAAAATAAAAATCATATCAAAACCAAAAATAATTAACTTTAAAAAAATTTACACAGACTATAGCTTATGTTAGACAATGATAATGTATCCATTGGTGAAAGATTTTTTTGAATCAGTTCAGTAGTTTCAAATTACCCATACAAACAAACAAAAAAACAAACCTTTACCTCTTTGTAATGCTATACTCTACTTTGAATTCTGCAAAAGCAGTCCTGTAGTGTTTGTATCTATACAATAGATACAATACATTGTCTCATGTACACTAGTAGAGGGCGTACCGTCAACCGGGCAGTCTGGCGATAGACACGGTGCGGGTCGGACGTGCGCTTGCGCTCGTATCTAGTGGTAGTAGTGAGCCAGTGTCATACCAATAGATAGGCGAACACCTTTGTGGTGATACCGATCACTACATATGGCGACGAGGATAAAAACAAAAGGGGTAAGCCCAAATAGTTATCATTCTTATTGAAAACCGAGTGAGGTTAATAAAGTAAAACTACCTACAAGATCTATTCAGTATTATATTTTCATACAATATGAATTTATTTATTTAAACCTGGAAGTGAAAGGTGTAAAAGTCTGGTGAAGTGCTGGTACATCCACCTATAAGCTTCACAAATCTAAAAACTTGGTCTAGTAATGACAAAATCAAAGTCATAAGGTATGTGTGGGAAGTACATGATAAGGGGTTTTAATTATACATAATAATTGACTGATAAATCTGTGTTCGATTATAATAAAATTGTAATAAAATTATAACTTCGATAATAATAAAATTGTTCATGATGAATTTTAATGGTACCTACATGAAGGATACATAAGTACCTACCTATATTTAATTTCTAGAAAAAAAAAAGAATAAGAAAAATAAAAGTTGGATCATATTGTATCTAATGATGGTGGCTTATAGTAAACTCGATATGATTACATTATTTATTGATTTGCAATATATGTGCGGAATGTACGGGCAAGTCTACAACTATAATTTAAAAAAAAAAAAAAAAATTTCCTCGAGGCTCACCTGCTGCCGATCGGCAAGGTTCCCGGCGGGCTGGCAGCGTTTATTATTGCTATAACTTAAACAGCGATACTCAAGAATCAGAATTCGATTTATTATTTCGATTCGATTCTATTTATTATTATTCGAGATATTATTAATGGAAAAATACATACACGCTAATTTGCTTTTATCTAACATCTTAACGAGTCTGAGGGTAGTTTAAAATTATTTCTTTAACATAAATAGTAGTACCCGCTTTGTTTTGAAAAGTTTAAAAGATCAATTGAATATAACTACTGGTTAGATTGAGGCTCACTGGCAACCATACCATGCAACTTGGAGCAAATTTCAATCAAATATGGTGTCACTGCTGGTATCGCCATCTAACATTGAGTAGAGCGAGTTTATGCGCGTCGAATACAGTTGGATGTATTCTAAATGTTCATAGTTTCAGTGAGGGTGTGATTGGCTCGGCCGGGGGCTCGCCTACCTGTGATTTTGGGGTGAAAGTTCGATTCTTGACAGAATTACATAGAATTTCGTTTGTTTCCTTGGTTTCAATGGATAAAGGGGTTTGGGTTTCTCTGTATGAATTAGATTAAATTGATGAGTGCCGGCTGAGGAAAGGGTGAATCTCGGGGCGGGATCTCGAGATAAATTAACGTAACACCATCTATTCGTGATCAAAGGCGCAAATATTATGATAAATAATAATAATAATAATATTTATTTATTGCCACACATGAAAGAAACCATAGATATAATAACAACAACAAAAAACTATGTATTGGCTAGATTACACAAGTGAATTTAGAGTTGCGCATCTATCTCAAGTATATAATAGTGATATATTCTGGCAACGATGCATTGGTCGAAGCAAGACTTCAGAGCCTTGAGCATCGACGCAGAGTTACCAGCCTATCAGTTTTCTATCGGATTCACTTCGGGGAGTATGCGTTGGAATTACACAATTTAATTCCGCCAAGGCCCTTCCATCATCGAACAACCAGACATACGGCAATGCACCACCGGTAAATACCTAAAAAAAAAAAAAAAAAAAAAAAAAAAAAAAAAAAAAAAAAAAAAAAAAAAAACATATAGAGAGAAGATAAAATATATAACTGAATTGCTTTCGTAATTTTAACTGCTTTCATAATCCTATCAGTTGGATAAATTGCATTGCAGATTAGCAATCGCAGATTCATTATTATTATTGCAGTAGGTTTATAAACTTATCTAAAAAATATTGTTTGAAATACCAAAGTATTGCTATTAACTTTGTTTGTATTTAGTTTGGCCGAGCAGTTGTGTAATAATAATTGCTTGGAAATGATTAATTGATTTATACTAGGTATTTGTCAGGAATTTGTGTTTATTGAATTATTGATAAAAAAAAATTGAGAGTTTACATGAAAGTAAATAATAATAATAATTTATTTATTTTCAAAACATAACCAAGAATTTATACATATACCTTAATCAATGCACCGACAAGGTATAATGGTAAAATATTGCTGTTGTATGTACCTACAAGTACATGATGATACTATGAATTATAAAGAAAACCCTGATCTATGATAATTGTTTAAAGTAATTCATAAAAATAAATATGTTACGAACTGATTGATACTGAGTTTATATTGAGATTATCCAGGATAATATTGAGAATTGTATGTGTAGTAATTCTGGTAATACAATGACAATATGGAGTGTTATATTGGCATGGTTCTGGTGTTACAAATATGATATTAAGAATTGTATTTGGAGTGATTCTGGTATCAAAAAGATGATATTTTGAATTAAACAGTGTGGACTACAGTATCACAAAGATAGTATTGAGAATCATATCAGGTTTGTTCTAGTATCGCAGATGTGGTATTGAGAATAACATAAGTACTAAGATGAGATTAAGAATAATACAATGTAGTATTGATTTCATGACACAAAGATAATATTGAGAATCATATTAAGTTTATCCTGGTATTACAAATGGGTATTTAGAATAATATAAGTACTAAATTAAAGTAAAAAATAATAAATTATTGATATTGTGTAACAAAGATAACATTGAGCATAATATCGGGTTTATTCTGGTATCTCAATGCCAAACGGTATTGAGAACAACATAAGTACTAAAATGAAGTTAAGAATAATATAATATTGATTTTGTGTTGCAAAGCTGATATTGAGGATCATGTTAATTTGTTCTAGTATCACAATCTGAATCATGGTGTTTGTCTTGATGCCACACTGTGATATCGGAGTGAACGCTATGTAATGCTATTACGTATTATTAATGCATAATACCATAAAGACGAATTTTACATCGTGTTTATGTGTTATTGGAAATCTCTTGATCTACCTACCTTCGTTTAATTTGACTATGACGATAGCGCTTCTATGGCTATAGGTTGGAAAATGAAAGAGATCTCAGCTTATATATCTTGATGCAACTGATAACTTCGGCATCTAAGAAAAGTAGCATTATTGCATTTCGGAGGATTCGCCCGCGATCCGGATGTGTCTTGTCTTTTCCCGGGTTGTGAGGTGTCCTATGTTTTGTTATCCGTTCAGCGGTCTGCGTGAAGGAGTGGCAAACTGGCAAACATCTTCACCATCAGGCATACTTGCACATTTAGGTAAGTGCATAATATTAGTAGGATACTGTTTTTATTAGCTAATGAAGTCGTTTAAGAAGTACCTACTATTGTTGTTTTGTATAAGTACATACATTGTGCAATATAAATGTGTGCAGAATTTCAGCTCAATCAAATCTAAATATGTATCTGCTTCAAAGTATAGTTGCGGGATTCCGAACAAATTACAAATTGGTACAAATTGCAAGTAAAAAAAAAACCTAGTAGATGTTAATGGACTGTGTTTTCCTTTAAATATATATGAATATATTAATTCCAATGAGTCATCCATTCATTTCATTGATATCGTCGAAGTGGTATAGATTGATGAGAGAATAAATATCTAATGTAAGAAAACGATTAGATGCTTACCATTCTTATATTTGGGCAAAATTATTCCGCATAGGTTATGAAAGTAATCATCTAGTTGAATAAATCATCATTGTTTATTTAAGGTATGAAGAGATTTCATTGAAGACATTATCATTTTTACAAATCTTTAGTACCTACATATAATGGTTGTTTTGAACATTCATTAGCGAATTGATATCGTTAATATTGTATTTCCTATGGGTCTTGGGTACTATTTGTTTGATCTTTGTGGTGTGTCTAAAATAATTACATTTTAATACCCGTTTAGTAACTACATTATCGTTTAAACGGAGCATACCTGCTATAGTGAACAATGATGGTAACAAATAGATATTGTTACTGTGGTCCAAGTTTGGATTTCTATTATGTTGTAAATATCTACCTACTTAAAAAAGAAAAATAAAACTTGATAAACTTGATTTTCATTTCATTGAAAATAAGCTTAAATTTTGGATTTCTATTAAATTGGAAATGAGCAGATACCCAAAACAAAATAAATAATAATATTGATTTTCATTTAATTGGAAATAAACTTAAATTTTGGATTTCCATTAAATTGGAAGTATCAAAGGTTATATGTTATTACGGCAATTAGTAATTCATTCAATTGAATTTAAGACTTCGGATTTCCATTAAATTGGAAGTATGTTATGTAACGACAATAAGTAATTCATTAAATTGAATTTAAGACTACGGATTTCCTTTAAATTGGAAGTATGTTATGTTACAATTATAAGTAATTCATTAAATTGAATTTAAGACTACGGATTTCCTTTAAATTGGAAGTATGTTATGTTACAATAATAAGTAATTCATTAAATTGAATTTACTTCTTTTAAATAAGAGGTACTGTACGTAGATGCTTGTGTGTACCATACGTATTGACTAACAATAATTGGAGGTTTTTCGACGTCCATTTAATTGCAATTACGATTAACCATGACAAATCAGCTACCGCCTCCTGGAAAATTGGATTTAGAGGATGACAGTGCGTCAGTCGGCTTGAGATGAGAAACATGAAAGCGGTCCCTTCGAATTTATCTTGAAGTCTCTATCTAAATAACCCACCATCGAAGCTATGTAAACTCTGTAGACTAAAGCTATGTAGACTCGGATCGGCCAATTCACTCATAAAAAAAGATGTTATTCTTGCGAGACAATGTGCAATTCCAATGCAACAAAAAAAAACAATAAAAGAATCGGAAAGCGATCAGGAAATCACTGTGATCAGTCCATGAAATGATATAAACGAGACGGATAATGATACTGAGGTTAGAGTCCGAGACAAGTGAGAAGGAAAAAGGAAAGGAATGAAGAAACTGGACAGAGACTAAGAAAGTATGTGATTAATCTAAAGCGTGTGGAAGGACAATGGATATCAGTGAAAGATGAGAACAATGGAAATGAGGATCATACAAATCAAATTAAATAAAACTATAGAAATTATAATGTTATGTAATGTGCTATGATTAGAGACGATTGATTGTATAACTAAATAATAATCAAAAATGATTATCTGGAATATTGACTACACTTAAAATAAATAAATAAAATTTGTTAAAAGGGAAGGGATGTAGTGTTTGTATCTATACAATAGATACAATACATTGTCTCATGTACACTAGTAGAGGGCGTACCGTCAACCGGGCAGTCTGGCGATAGACACGGTGCGGGTCGGACGTGCGCTTGCGCTCGTATCTAGTGGTAGTAGTGAGCCAGTGTCATACCAATAGATAGGCGAACACCTTTGTGGTGATACCGATCACTACAAGTCCTATATCGGCTATGTATGCTACTCTTTCGCTAACTTTAAAACAATCCTACCTACATAATAAGCATAGTACCTAACGCAGACCCCATAGTAGTATCTCATAAGATCAACATCGTTATTTTTTATTTTACACGTTTTAGTGTAAACCTACTTTGGGTTTTTGTCTTATTCATCACTGACCTAAATAAACATCGAATACAAAATGGAAGATCATAATAATATAGTAAATCAAATCAAAATAAGCATTATTTTAATAAAATTGAGCGTGAAAATTCATTGTTATTTTCTTAAATACGTAACTTGACTATCGTCAACACATTACGGCCCCTCAAGATGTCACCGCAGCACTTGGATAGCAGATTTTCATAAAATACTTTAATAATATGCATGTCACGTCCCGCCACGAATGTTAAAGTTGGTCAAAATAAATTAAAATTCTATGTGCACGCTGTACAGTGAAATAGCGGGGAAATTGGTGTTTCGTTTTTACGCTTCAGCAGGCTGCGGCTGCAGATTAGGGGAGAAGTACCAATAACAGATTAATGATCCCATAGGAGTGCTTAATTAAAGTAATAAACGAATTTCGTAACTGGATTTAAGGTAAGGAAAAGATGATTGCTATGAGTATGTGTATAAATTCTGGATTAATCCAAAACATCCGTGCTGTAAAAACGAAATGTTCTAGTACAGATAGGTATTAAAAAGTGTATTTTATTATTGATTTTAGAAAATTTAATCAGAAGGCTTCATATCAATTAGGTACTATCTTATTGCCCGCATTTCGCTCACATAGATTTTATAAAATGGCTATACCTTTTTTCTCATCAGCCGTTTGGAAGATACAAAGTTTAGGGGTCGCCATATTTGAATTTTCAGATATGTTTCATATTTGAAGTAAATTCGTCATTGTTTTTGCTATTCATTTATTCGTAATTGTTATAATATTGCTACTATGGCAGTTTCACCATTCTCATTGTCTGGGCATCATTCCTGGGCTTGTTACACAACATTTGTGCAACAAGAAATAATAAGAAACTAAATGATCCGGTGAACTTCGTTCCGTCACCAACGTCATTTATTTTAAGTAATTCCGAGTTATTGCAGCAAACAAAATTAAGATTTTATCGATTCTTCGGCAACGTTAACCGGCTAAAAAAAATCAAATAGTTCGAGGCATTTTCTAGTTCTTCGGTCATTTCATTTTGCATTTTTTATATCTACCTAATCTAATAACTATTCGGTTTTGTACTGGGGACCGAAGAGCTGGCAGTTTCCTCGCACAACGTATCAGCATTGCGATACAGCGAGGAAACGCTGCCAGCATCTTCGGAACCATGCCGAGGGGGTCTAACTTTTTTAATTTATTTTAGTTATTAGTTTCAGTTTTAAAATGTATTTATTTAATTATTATTAGTATTTTATCTTTATCTGAAATTAATATATATTTAGACAATCGACAACCATTTTCATAAATTGTTTACCTAGAAATTTACGCAAATAACATCATAATATTTAAAAATTTAATTAAAGTTGAAAATAACTATTCTTGTATTTTATATATAATATCTTCTATATTATTATCTGAGTCTCGGAAACGGTTCCAACGATTTTCATGTAATTTAGTATGCAGGGGATTCGGGGGCGATAAATCAATCTAAAATTTTTAGGAAACGTCGTTTTATCCGTATTTTCAGGCAAAAACTGTTACAATATCATTAGAATCACCATCGCCATCATTGACAAAGTTATGGTAGTTCAGGTGGGAAATCCAGGTACTGTATATTAGTATCCTATACAACCTAGATATTTTATTCTAGCTATGCTTACGTCTCCCGGTTAATCTTATTTCGTGGAAAACGTTTGTGTATATAGACCACCGACGAAGTTCCGAAAATGACGTCAACAAACTTTTCATGCTCTATAAACTTTTTACGAGTTGAAATATCATATTCTTGAATTACTTATATCACAATAATTCGACATAAACCGGATAATATAGAGATAAGTGAGCAGTGACTTGGCTTCTGTCATAAACGAAGCTCCTTGGAGTGGTAATGCCTAATTCTTATTCAATCTACTCTCTCGAGTCTGGATATTTTTCTTTTCTTATTGAAATACAATGAACTTTTTCAGTTCTTACGTAGCGCGTAGGTACGTAAAAATATTTATAGGGTACTTTGGATTTGGATTATAAATAAGTAGTCGTGAGACTTTTTGGTGGGAACTTGCGAAGTGACGTAGTATTTTTATTATAATCATATAATTTCAGGTTTATTGAATAATATCAGTGGAGGTATGTGCAATATAAGCTAAATGCACCATTGAAATGCACTATTGAAGTGAAATGAAATAAATTGTGTATCGTGACTTTTCAGGTTGTCTCAAAAAGTCTGTGAAAAGCTTTAGTAGAACGGCCACCAATGTCATTAAAACCTGACCTAACTTTTACGGTGAATACTAATAAAAGAGGAATAACATAACTTGACATCGGCAGAAATTTCCCAACGGTTTCCAGTCAAGAACTATTAATTTAGATTAGAAAACTAATATTTTTAAATAAAGGATGAAGTTTTTTTTAATTCTGGTTAAATTGTGTTTGACCACAATCTCACCATGGTAAGTGATGATGTGGCCGAAGGTGGTAAGCACACAAAGCCTAGATAGGCACTGGCTCTCAAGTGCAACTGTCGGAACACACCGATAGGTGCTTGGCGACAGATTTTCAACATGAGGGTGGTAGCCAGCCAGTCGGGTACTACAAATGAAATGAAATGAAATCGCATCAATCAAAAGATCATTCATAAAAAAACAACGATTAAAGCTGTTAAGCTAGATTTATCCATAGTTAGTATAAAACATAATACAGTTTGATGTATCATTAACTTGCCAGTGTTAATTGGCCGCAGTAATCACCTGTTATGTCGGGATATATCCGGTTATATCCAGTTGGCACACGGTTAACTGTTATTGCTTTCTGGACTGTTTTATTGCGGTGCCGTATGCTTTATGTTCTAGCGTGGATTGTCATGTCTGTTTTCATCTTTATTAAAAATATCTATGGTAAATTCCTTTGTGTGGAGATGCGATTGTTATTAAAAATATTATTCGAGTTTCACGACTTTTCCATTGGAAACTTTATTCATGCCTGGCATAGAAAATACATTATATACGAATTTGATATGAACCTAATTTATTTACGAAATATATTATAGATACGCACACTGATTTAGTGCTTATTTACGAATAATGTGTAAGTACCTATTATTTATCAGTTTAAAGACTACAATTTTAACAACAATATTTAACATTCTAGAGTCGTTGTTTTTCGGGAACTGTAATGGAAAAATACGTAAAGCTTCGATTTACGCGCGAGAGAATTTGAGTGGGGAGGTCGGGCCTAACTGGCACAGTCACGATACAATTACCTACTTTCTTACGTGCCGATGGGAAATAGGCTGTTTTTGACAACATCTAATAGGGATATTACATATTTATGAAAGAAACTCTACTATAGAGATTTTTAATGTGTTTTCTTTCATGACTTGTTTTTTTAAGCCAATGTTATAGAAATTGCGTTAAAATTAAATTTATTTGTGAAACTAAGAACTGAATTATTTGTTTCTTGGACAAATAAAAATAATCACAGCAGTCAATAAATGTTTACTACTACATAACTAACATAGATATTATATAATAGGCAGCTATCGTGTAGGTACCTATACAAAATACAAACGTTATTCTTATAAATATAAATTGCAGAGAGAAATACAGTCACATAAATATTAAATATAGTTTCTAAAATAATAGAAATAAAACGTTAAGAGCATTTCAAGAAAAGTAAATCTCGCTAAGTAATATTTCATTTGAGCGTCGAAAAGTAAATCTCGCTAAGTAATATTTCATTTGAGCGTCGAAAAGTAAATCTCGCTAAGTAATATTTCATTTGAGCGTCGAAAAGTAAATCTCGCTAAGTAATATTTCATTTGAGCGTCGATCAGTAGTTACAATGACAGAGAATAAGTCATGAGGAATAAAAAGAACGAATACTGAATTTATGAATGCGATGAACCGTGAGAGTAGTCGACTGGCAGGGTGAGCCGGGGCGGGCAGGACATGCATATTTGATTCCATCATAAACTCAATTTACAGCTAATCTCATCTCAGATTGTCGAAGAAATAAAATTTCACACGCCGTTGGTTCACTCGTGAATGTAAATAGGGTAGGCGCGGGTGTAGATGTGAGTAGCGCGGGGGGAGCGGGGGTGAAGAGGGGTGCTACATCACGAGTGGCGGGGTCGCTAATAAAATATACGCGGCCCGGTTCACGGCTCATTTGCCGCGAGACGCCCGCCCCGGCATAAACTAAGCGACAATTTAATATTTCGACTTTAATTCCGGACACTAAATTAAGCACTGGTACGTAATCTCGCGCCTCGCCGTAAAATTTTTGTCCCCCGTGATCAGTATCGGCTTGTGATCGATTTTACGGGCCTACCGGTCTCCCGTTTCGTACGGTTGTAACTTTTTAGTACTCCTTTTATTACGACAAACGATTTTAATCAAGGGAGTTTTTGTTCGTTCGACGCCATTAGCGCCCCGGAGTCGGAATAAAATTCGAAGTTAAGTCGCATTCGAGACTCGAGAATTTGCTTTTAACTTCGTTTGATAGGTCGGTGCGGGGCGGGTGTTTACTGACCTTTAGGTCACGCTATAAAATAAATCTATACAAACTGTTATTTGAGTTTTCAATAAAGAATCCGATGTATTTTGCCCAAAAGAACTGCGAAAGCAGCTCGAATATATGAAGTTAATTCTTCACCAAACTATGAAACTTCCAAACATGAAGAACATTCTTTTCCGAGAAAAAAAAACACTTATGAAAATATTTATTTCCGTACTCAAATTTAATACGCTGGCTGAAGCAAAATAAAAATACTTTATTAAAAAAGCTTAGTAATGAAACGAGGGTCGCCTAAGTAAACAATGTAATAAGAAAACTTTACGTCACGCCGTAATAATCTAAACATGATTATTCTATTCGAGAATGAGCAAGGCAGCCGGCAAAAAATCCTCTTTCTATTACTACCATGAATTATTGAGGACGATGTTCTGCAAAACACTTGCGAACCGTTTATTTGTTATGTAAAATTTTTGGCTTAATATTGTTTTGATTTGAGTATAAGTATATGTTTCGGATAATTAAGACTGAAATAAATGTTACAGCTTCTTTGTTCCACATTTTCACCCGTGATTTCCCTATTTTACACTCATTGGCTTAAAATTTTGGCAAACTTTACCATAGCAGGCTTTGTGTGCAAATTTAAAGTTTCTTACCAGTAGTTTCATAAATCAGGACATGTATTTTATTAATCCTTTTTAGGGTTCCGTACCCAAAGGGTAAAAACGGGACCTATTACTAAGACTTCGCTGTCTGTCCGTCCGTCTGTCTGTCACCAGGCTGTATCTCAAGAACCGCGATAGCTAGACAGTTGAAATTTTCACAGATGATGTATTTCTGTTGCCGCTATAACAACGAAAACTAAAAACAGAATAAAATAAATATTTAAGGGGGGCTCCCATACAACAAACGTGATTTTTTTGCCATTTTTACGGAACATTTCGTGCGCGAGTCCGACTCGCACTTGGCCGGTTTTTCAGTTTTGTTTATTAAGTATAGTTAGATTTTTTATTAAATTAATTGTCTTTTAGTCTCCGTTGGCTCACGAAGGCTAACACCAGTCCCAAAACTAGAACACAAAAATAAAATTCCTCTTTGCTCATTGCAAGGCCAAGATGATCCATTTTGTTTGCGCGTATTCTAGTTCATTACGCGCGCCATTCAAAATGTAATCAAAAACTTGAGGTAAATACAATGTTGTCAGGTTAAAATATTCCAACATTTCCATGAAACAACGTATTTAATACCTCAGATATTAGTTATGGACGTAAGGTAAGCCAAGAGCTTCGGGTAGCTAGGCTATGCTAACAAATTCCATGCACTCACTCGAGTCTAGAAATTCAAACGCAAAGACACATGAAGTGGCGAGCTTTAGTTTGTATGTAAAGGATCCTCAAAGGTTATTTGGATGCTGTGTATTTACTTTGTCGGCAGTGTATTTAATTTGAGAGTTGATTTTAAACGTTGCTAGTGAAATGATAGAGTCGACTATAGGCTGTTGGACGTATTTGATCGAGTTACTGATTAATTAAAGGGATAGAATGAAGAATTATTTAAGGTCGACGGGCATTATTAATAGTCAATATAGCAGTGACGACAAATGCCGTTAAGGTAAAGGTAGCATGCACTTGAAAGTCAGTTTCATTCTTGGCTTTGTGTGTTTATCACCTTTGGCCATCATCATTTACCAAGCTGTGATTTTCGTTAAAGACAAGACTAAACTGTTAAAATCTAAACAAACTCTAGTATTAAAATGACGAATATGCTCCATCGACTGTCGATATTTCTATAGATAACATCACTACTATTTGAGCTATCATCGCCTGACTTTGGATACGTAGATCTTCGCTCGTGGGCTCCTAAAATGAGCTTGAGGTTTTGGTGAAGGAAAACATCCTATGGTACTTTGTAGTACTCGACTGGCTCTCTACCACCCTTATGTTGAAAATCTGTCGATAAGCTCTTGTCGGTGTGTTCGGCAGTTGCAATTTAGAGCCAATTCCAAGGCAATAACAAGGTCGACAACGCATTAGCAATTCCTCTTAGTATTACTAACCTGCCAGCTTGCAGAGGTCTGAACCTCTGACATAAAAAAAACCGCAGAACAAATAAAAAAGGTAGAAGGAACGTACGTAAACAATTATCTCCAATGAAGTTACCTGCACGTACGTTATCCCGCATGATTCGTGTCATACAGGAACGCGATCGGCTTCCTTTTTAAAATTAGGCTTCCTTTTTTGTGCTTCATTTTAAGTACACGGGGCTCTGTCTACCTTTTTTATTTGGTCTGAGATAAAACAGACATAACAGAATATTAAAATTTATAGTGTAATACTTGCATTCAGTGCATCAATGAAGGTTATTCGATATCCGTGTATCTAATCAGACATTAAATCGTCTGGCTGTGAGCCCAAACTAGCCCGAATAGGTAGACGGAACTAGTTACGTGTGTTGACGAGGAACGATCTCATAACGATATTAAAACGACTTCATTGGAGGCTGTTGTTTACGTACGCTCCTTCTACCTTTTTTATTTGTTCTGTGGTTGGTACAAACAAAATAACATCGCTCCAACTTTTAATTATACCAAATATTCAAAATAAAATTTTATTTTTTATTATATAATTGATTATAATGAAGGGTTTGAAAATACTAATAGTTATCGAATCGAATAAGAATTAAGACGTTAATACGATTTAAGTTGTTGACCGATAATGAGCTTTTTCTTTATA
This sequence comes from Ochropacha duplaris, assembly GCA_951361185.1. NCBI lineage: Eukaryota > Metazoa > Arthropoda > Insecta > Lepidoptera > Drepanidae > Ochropacha > Ochropacha duplaris. Next base: position 2,652,443 of record OX592696.1, read on the forward strand.
ATTTGAATACGTGCTTATGTAAGACGAGTGATAAAAAAGGTATTTATTTGTCATAAAAGAAGCTAAAATCTATAAAAAAAATCAAGACAAAAATGTTATGAAATGGAATATTATAAAAAGTAAATCTACACATAAAAACAAAATGTATTCCGGCACTTGAGACTCAGTTGCCTTTAAGGCATTAGGATTTGCTGTTTATATCTAATGGGCGTCGGTAGTCACTTACCATCAGTTGAAAAAAAAATACTTTGAAAATATTAATTTTAATGATTCTTCTAGACATTGTATTTCTATTAGATTCAAATTGTGGTCAAAAACAGGCTTTTACATATTATCATTTTCTAACCGTTCCTCAGAATAATGCTCACCTAGATTGCTATTCCATTTAAGTAACACAGGTTTACCGTCCTAAATAACTTTAACCGTACTCGACTGAATACGTTGCCTTTCTGTTACCTACCTGATAAAATATAAACGATTCAACCAATACTACTTGTTCATGTAAGCGAATAAAAAGTGCTGAAATGGTCTTATAAAGGCCAAACTTACGACATAATATATTTCATCGAACGACATTTTGTTTGATAAATGTATGAAGCATGTATAACAGTCTAAAATCTAATACCGTCACAAAATAATGTCTGACATTAATTTTTGGTGCAATTTTATGTAAGTACATTGTTTACACGTGTACATACTAATTTATTTAAAACAATGTATTTTTAATGACATTGAGTACTTTCAGAATTACTGAAACTATATGGTAATTTATAGTTACAAGAATAAAGTTTCAGATTTATATGTAGGTATTTCATTTTATAATTCTTAAACTTAGTAAAACAACTACAAATTACAAAGTGACATCCAAATTTCAGATTCAAACATCACAACTAAAACGTTCAATGACCCCATGTATGCCATGACCCGTATACATACAACAAAGATATATAATAGCCAGACAGTTAAATCGCAAAAAGATTGTAGATAAAATCGTTTCTTAAACCTGAAACGCACAATTTAACACCCCCACATGCGCGCGACGCGACGTACATTTCAGAGCGCGATTGCCCATTACGGCGCGACGATATACGAAATTTCAATAAAACTCGATAGAGGAAGCCTGGCCGTGGAAAATCGTCGAGATAGAGTTAATGGAAGTACGTAGCTGTTATGCAGGTTGGATATTCTTTCGCTATTTCAGAGTTGGTCCGGGCAAAAGTTCGACATGGCGAAGCAAACTAAGTTTTGTGAAACTTGTCTAAAAATCCTGCATTATTTTATTGGTAAGAGTAGCACATTGATCTCTACCAGTTTTGATTTAGACTGGCTCTCGTTTAAAAAACTCAATAAGAGAAGATGAAAAGATAAAAAAATGTGAAAGTCAGTACCTCTTAGTATTAATAAAATGGTCGTGGGCTCGATTACCATTCAGGGAAAACGTTTGCATGAAGATACACTTTTTTTTTTAAATATATTTCACAAATTTCCATGGTAAGAGCTGTGCCGGTAAATATCATGATATGTGTGATAGTGTGTTGTGATAGCGTGATATCCAACCACGTCAACCGGCCTGTCAAGTTTCGTAATCTAGATTAAAAACTGAATTCTATAACAATCAGCATCCATAATAATATTGACCTCAATGGACTTATGTAACCCAAGTCATATAAAAATATCAATAAATTATTTCCAGACCAACTAATTCCACGTGGAGTACCTAATCTCGCGATCATGCCACTAGCGCCCTCTGTGCCTCTAACTTACTTTTAAAGTAGACGACTTGAAGTTATTGCAAATAACCGAGCGAAATGTGTCCAATCAGAACTTAGCTTAGCGTGAGCTGTAGGGGTTCAATCATCTAATACTTCAGTGATTATTACTTTAATGCAAGGGGTAGACGTCAAGTCAAATTGGAAATTAAAGGCAATTTTCTGTGTAATGTTAGATTTTTTGTTCTCGTGTATATTGTTTTTTTTTTTTTTTTTTTTTTTTAATTCTGGATAAGCTTGTGTTTGACCACAATCTCACCATGGTAAGTGATGATGTGGCCGAAGGTGGAAAGCACACAAAGCCTATTTATTTTTATAAAATAACTTGAAGTAAAACATGTTAGTACTGGCATCGGCCTCGCGGTTTTGCTCGCGTATATCCTCCTGCTTTGTAACTTGTTATAATTAGTGATTAAACGAACTTACCTGTAAGTGAAGTTCTATCATAATTATACGAAGGGCTTCGTCCGAAAAGATTAGCAGGATAATAAACACTTGTAGTAACGCACAGAACTACCAATCTCACACTTTAGTTAAAATACCCTCGTTATTTTTATACACAATAAAAATATAAAAAAAGAGAGGGTACTTGTACCCCACTTGTTCGACACTTCGACTCTGCTAGTCATTTAGTTCAGAGCTGAAACAAACGCTTATAGTATTTCACGATTAGATAGGGTAGCAATTAAAGCTGGGTAGGGAGGGTTGCTAATCTTTTCGGACGAAGCCCTTCGTATAATTATGATAGAACTTCACTTACAGGTAAGTTCGTTTAATCACTAATTATACTTCGGGCTTCGTCCTCAAGATTAGCAGGATAATAAACACTTGTAGATATTGAGAGACATCGTGAAATAATTAGCGTTGAAAGAAGTAGGTATCATTAAAAATAGTATTTAGTTTTAATCACTTATTTACTTTAGGTACTTTAACAATACCCTGAAATAACATAATATGCAATACCTTGCAATTATAACATTTGAGAATCTCAATTGAGATTTAAATAGCCTTAATGATTTTCAAAAAAAAAATTGCTAGCAAAAGATTTGAATTAACTGCAACAACTCTATTATAAAATCTTCCGAATGTCAGTGAAGAACCGCTCCAACCTGCAGTTTTTCTAATTAAATCCGAGCTGACTCCTAATGTAGTCCTCCTAATGTTTAGTAGGTACTAGCATGTCTTGTGCTATGTGCAGATAATTTAGAGACGTCAATACCGCATATGTTTAAAATGGATTTGATCTAACTACTCAGAGTTTGACATGTCACGTTTTTATATGGTTTCTTTAAAGTTATGAACAGAAATTCAGTTTTTTTTTTTTTTTTTTAAATAATTATTTAACGCTCTTGCAACCTTCATAAAAGGGTAAACTAAGCATCGCTTGTTTCAATTTTTTTTTTACGTTTTAATGAGGTCTGGGATTTAGTAGAAATCTCAGTACGAGAAAAAAGAAAACTATATTTTGTACTCTTATTTTTGAAAATGTCTGTACCCACTTTATGGGCTGTATCTATAGCCAACAAGGTGATTAACTTCTTGGTTAATCTATCGTTCGATAGATCTTCATTGGGAAACCAAAGTGATAATCTATCTGAAACTACAGAAATGTCCCATGTAGAATCGTATCGTGGTAACGGCGGCCGCAAACGAAGAGACGCTTATGTCATATTATTGAAGAGAGAGCTCTGCTGACCTACAACTATTAAGGGTACCATACTGGGCACCTTCTTAAAAAAAATACTGGTAAATATAAATATATATATATTACGTATCGATGCCTCAAACACGTCAATATTATTATGAAAACAGAAAATATACCATTATCTCTGACAGCACTCATACTGAGTGCTTTAGAGAATTCGCAGAGAGCGACGCCACCATGATCGGAATGGTGGAGATGGTGGTACACCTCTCCTCAGTAAATCTGTCTGGATACTATATCTGCAGCCAGGGAAATCTGCAAAGTGCATGTTTTGGTTGCTAGAATGAAATAATTATAATTAAATTTGCATTAGGTTGCAAAAAAAATAGGTCAACCTATTTAGAATCAATATTCTAGATGTCTTAAAAAATAAGGGGTACCAAGGTTGAGTTGGCCAAAATGGAACAACAATAATTTATCTACCCTTGACTGAAATAACCTTTCTTAAAGTTTTAAGTATAACTGTGAAAGGTGGAAAACATAGAGAAAAAACAAACAAAAAAAATATGTTGACCAAGAAACAAAGAATGCATTGATAGCATATGCGTCTGGGTCTCTTTACCATGAGATAAACATGTAACATTTTTTATTAATCCGGCTTGTGAATAATTCAATCATAGGAATAACTCATGAATAATTTCCTGATATGCATGATCTGATAATTTTCCCTCAATATCGGGATGTAGGTATTGTCGGACTGCAATTGTAGGTATTGTCGGATGATCTAATGTATAATGCAATCTCATAATTGTTTTTACACCATTGCCAAAGGTCTTTGGTTACTTTATTGATGATGAGATGGGGGGGGGGGGGGACACTTCAGCCCACCCATACAATTAACATATGAGATAGCCGTGGTGTTATCTATCCTTAAAAGAATTTGAGTCTGATATAAATCATGAGTGAATATTTTTATACCGATGAAAGCTGCCATAATCTCTAATAAATTTATATGTTGAGATTTCCCCTGCTCACTCCAGACACCACTCTAGCAGTCTTACCCCCAGTTGAGGCGTTAGAAAAAAACAAATCTATTGAATATTTATCAAGTTTGATTGTACTAACTGACTTATCAATCGCCTATCGAATCCATCATTTAAAGTCAGATGATAGAGATGAGGGTAAGGTCATAATCTTAATAGGGACAGATGTCCCAGGAAAACCAATAAGATAACAATAGAATCTAGTATATAAGCGATTCAAGTTATTCAAATGTTTATCTCTTTCGAATTATTTGGTGTAGGTACAACCAAGCATATTATTGTTGTGCATGTAGATGTTATCATCTCAGTCAGTCAAGCAAATGATCAAATTTTACAATTAGTTTTCCTACTAAACTTAATTAGCTCCGATTTTATTTTAGTTCTCTTATTAGGAAGCTAATCGATGTATTTTTTTTTTAATCCATAAAATTACCTAAAAACTTGCAGCATGTGTTTGGGATCATATCACTTCTCTGATTTTTGATTATGAAAACTGAAGAAAGCAGCAGCTCTCTTGTCATAGAAGCATTTTCTTGGCAACTTCTGTAAGTACGAGAAACCAAACGAATGGCAATAAATAGTATATTTCATCTTTCCAAGTGAAACGTAAAAATCTTTTTGAATTTGCACCTATTTTTACAACAAAAAAAATACCCGTCTTTTAGCTCTAAATTACACATGTAACTTTAATAGCAGTACGTACGTAGGTCTTTTAATTTGAATTGATTAGTAATTACAAATTTATTAAGACTTTCAGATTTAATATTAATCTAGATTCGCCATTTGGTTTTTGCCATTGGCTTATATTGGCCCTGACGGGGTTCACATTTAGTAATCGCACCGATTGATGTAAGGTTATTAATAGCTTGATTGAACTGCATACCTTCGAGATTAGAATAATGTTTAGGTTGTGGAATACTATTTTGTACCACAGGACGTGAGAATGGGGTTTCATAGCCTCAAACCCAAGAAAGTACTTTCTGATCAGACGTAATTTGTATCCACTGATCATAAAACTAGGTAAGCTAATCTATCAGCATAGATTACCTCGTCTATCTTCGACCGCGATCCGTCGGATGTCATGAACGCTTTGTAGTGGAACCATCATGTTGGGAATCGCATAAAATGCGTCCTATATCCATAAGTAGCTTAAACAGGGCGATATCCTTTTCTTCTGTGGATAAAAGTGATGTCATAATTTCGCCCATTTATGATATAGTGTTATATCATGTTTGGGCGATCTGTTTCTGTTTATAAAATAAACCTTTAACCTTCTTGATTACAATTTCTGAGACTGCAGCTTGTACCTCTGTATTGAGGGTAGGTGCATCAATAAATGTAGGTATACAATTCTCAGGAGGAAGGTATTTGCTTATAATTTCTTTACGAAGTTTTTTTTTTTTTTTTTTTTTCACCGTAGTGAATAGATTCAAATTGCAAGGCAAGGTCTTTTTGAATGTTCTTTTGAACAGATTTCATAGCTGATGGATAATTTTATTCATAGCTAGTGTAAAATTATCCAATTCAACAACACTTGCCGGCTGAACTTCTGTTGTTACAATAACTTCCATACCTTCTGGTATAACGTAACAGGTGATCTCCGATGCTCCAGGCTAAGGTGATAGCTCCCTTTCTGCCAAAGCTAACGATGAAGGCGAATAGCGGCTGGAGTCGGATGAGACTGTACCTGATTGGCTGAAATTGGCGGTGATAACACCCCTTCAGTTCGAATCGGTGGAGTGGGTCACCCAGGTGTTGGTGAATTATAAGATCCCAATGTATCTTGATTCTGCGTATTCATTTTGGTTCTGAAAATTTGTCATCCGAAATGACATTATGATTCAGTAAAGGGTAAAGTAAAACTCAATAGCGTAGTACTGTTAACCCAGCATCATAAGAGTAAGTTACCCTCAAATCGGTGTAACGTGAACTCTTTCCAATCGATATTGAAATTTATATGAGTAAGTTACCCTCAAATCGGTGTAACGTGAACTCTTTCAATCGATATTGAAAATGACATAAGATTCAGCAAGGGGTAAAGTAAATCTCAATAGGGTAGTACTGTTAACCCAGCATCATAAGAGTAAGTTACCCTCCAATCGGTGTAACGTGAACTCTTTCAATCGATATTGATAAGCAATGCAAGTCACACCTCAAAAAACTTTGTGACGTGAGCCCTATTGTTATGTAAGTTGTCTAATCCCGTTACCTCCAAGAAATAGAACCAATGAGCCCCATAGAGAGAAATGCGAATTACCATCAAACACTGTTTAGTGTGCATAATAATTTATCTTAATATAGGCATGTCATACCTCAGAGTCGTTATGACGTAAGCCAGATAAATCGGATTTAATTTTTATGGCAATTATCTAAAAATATTGGGTACCACCTGAGTAAGTAAGGTGATATTTTTTGCTAATAATAGCATGAGCACACCAATAAATAACTTAACATACCTTCTAAAGTATTGTCTAAATAACTTGAAGAATCTGGAACAACGGAGCGTCGGCGTCTTTTTTCCTTAGTAATTTTTATAGAACACTGTCTTTTAGACATAATTTAATTAGTTTTATAAATACTTTTACAATATATAAGATGTTATTAAGTAGAACGTGTGGACTGGCCAGGCACTGAAACGCGAATGACTAGCAGAGTCGAAGTGTCGAACAAGTGGGGTACAAGTACCCTCTCTTTTTTTATATTTTTATTGTGTATAAAAATAACGAGGGTATTTTAACTAAAGTGTGAGATTGGTAGTTCTGTGCGTTACTACAAGTGTTTATTATCCTGCTAATCTTGAGGACGAAGCCCGAAGTATAATGTGTATGTTTTAAATAAGTAATTAACTTCTTTTTTTTTCTCATGATTTATTTACAACTTATTTAAAACAAATGTACAAAATACAATAATATACATATAATAAAAAAACATCTAAAGGCTGCCGCTGCTGCTGATCGGCACGGTTCCCAGCAGGCTGGCAGCGTTTCCTCATTGGATGGCCAGGCTGATGCGTTGGCGGGAAAAGCTCCCCGTCCGCCGCTCTCCCGAGGCCTCGATTACTTTTTTAGACAAAATACTTGTGAAACGACGAGCTTTAGACCTACATGAACCCATGGTCTCAACCGCAAAAGGCATAAATTGATAATTTTGAGCAATACAGAAATTAAGTTATTTATTTATAAAAATAGGTACTATTTAAAAATATGTAGCAGAGAGAGAGATGTATTAATTTAGTTAGCTTAAACATCGTTTTAAAACGTAGTTATTAAAATCCAACAAAATACAAAAGTGTAATTGAAATTCAGTTGAAACTAGATTCAACCTAAATTAGTAAAGTTTATTACTTGTTCTTTGTATGGGAAGAGGACAAAGACTTCGCGAAGAGGAATTAGCCTTGTTTTACAGACGAATAGAAAATACATTTTGTTCCTATTGCTTTCAATAGATAATTTTAAAGAAACATTCTGTACCCGTTTCAAATTATAATTTTGTTTTATCTGTTTGATTATAATTTCCAGGAAAGGTTTCATTTTCAATGTTCGTTTTAAAAAAAGCAAATCCTTTTTTATCCCTTTATCTTGGAACATAAACGTTATAATTAATACAGATAAATATCATTGTTTTTCTAACTACATATATTACTGAGATGGTACCTACATTACACGCAAGATTTGAATAATGACATTATCATTTTGAAACTATTTGAAACCGAAATTCGAAATCCATAAAAATCTGAAGCTGAATAAAATAAAGGAAAATAAATACACAAATATTTAAATTACTGTGACGTACCTAATTAGGTAATTGCTCAACATGTAATTACTGCTGGCACTGCAAGTTTAGTTTTCAGTAATATCTTATGGTGCACTCATATAAACCTCTTACTAAAAAAAACTAAATCTGACTAAGAGTCCTATTGATTTAGCTATTTAAGTTAGGAAAATAGGGATGTTGACAGACATATCAAATCAGCTTCTTTTGATTAAATGTGAAAACGTTTACATGGAGTTTTGTATGAAATACTGGCTTGTGACCATCAAAATAACTACTATTAATAAAAAAAAACATTGATGATTTTTACACCGTATTTGCTATAGATAACCAGTGTAAAAAAACATCTAAAAATACTCGAAAATTTTTTTAGACAGAATTATAATAAACAATCCAATAGGGATGGTGACTGACATCAAATCACCTTCTTTTTATTAAATTTCTAAACGATATAATGGAGATTTGTATGAAATACTGGTTTGTGACGTCATAAATATATACCATCAAAAGATCTACTCTTTATTGTGAAATTGATAATTAAAAATCATCAAATGGTTGAATTTTAAAACGTGTTCGCTATTTTCGAATATTTTTAGTTGTTTTGTGCATTGGTTAGTGCATTATTATAATACAAGACAGTATTGACTTATAGATGAACAAAGGATTTCATAAGATAAAAAGAGTCGCGTGCGTATAAATCATAGCCATTCCGTCGTTCAGTAGCAGGTCGCGACTAAGAAATATGTATGTGCCCGCCCGATTTATTTATAGCACAGCGATCGCCAAAGAAAATTGTCTTTTACGTCTAAAAAATATTGTGACCATATCGATCGGATGTGACGTCATTGTACATAGAACTCATATTTATTCATGTTCATTGTTCTATTTTTAAAATTACATCGACGACTATAAATTCAATTTTTAAAATTATTAAGGAACTTTCAAAATCAAAATCGAAATCTGTATTATTCAGTTTAGGCCCTGGTAAGGCATTTATGAACGTTACAATTGACTCTACCATTTACATCGACAACTATAAATTGATTTCAATGTTGTCAGTGCTGGCCATTGTGATTATATACTCTTTGGTGTTTGGTATTATTTTTAATTTTTTTATTCCGGATAAGCTTGTGTTTGACCACAATCTCACCATAGTAAGTGATGATGTGGCCGAAGGTGGTAAGCACACAAAGCCTAGATGGCTATTCACCTCAAGCAAGATTCCTCGCCTCGGTCGTGTAATGAATGAGTGAGTGAGCACGAATGAGAAACCTATCAATTATTAAAATAATATATCGTATTTCAAATATTTTGTGTTAATTATTTTAAAATGTAACTGAAATAGCAGCAATAATATTACCGATGTTTGCAGTTATTTAAATATACGTGTGGAAAAAAAATGAAAATCCTGTAAAATTCTCAGCCCTGTAATTAGGTATAGATTTAATATTTTTAAATAGCTATAACTTTAAATCGATCTTTCTTGTCTTAAACTCAGCGCACCTAAATATGTATACTCCTCACTTCAAACTTTAGATAACTTTGTAGACAGGGATGCTATCTTTCAAAGATATAATTGATCATTTTATCGTTTCTGCTATGGCGATAGTTTCATTATTTGCTGTTAAGTAGCCAACAAAGCCTATTAAATAAAATACTTCATTAATAATATAACGAAATGGCTAGTTGTCTCCCGCGGTTTTGCCCGCATTCCCGAGGGAACCTAGGGGTTGAATTTTCAATAATCCTTGCTTAGCGGATACCTACTTCCTATTAGAAATATACATACTCGTACCTGTCAAATTTCACATTTGTAGGACTTACGGCTTTCTGAGATTTTGTGATTAATCAGTGAATGCTATTGTAGTCTCTGTGTAATAAATATCACAATTAGCTGGAGTTAGTATTTATTACTTTAATTGACATCGAAAGATGAAATAAATTTCAGTATTTCAATATAGATTGTGAATTTAATTATAACATTATAAATTTGCTATACCTGAAAAAGGTCGCTAAGTTTTTAAGTACTGTGTAATATTAGAAGATCTATGTATGAGACACTTAGTAGCAGAATAAATAAATAAAAAATATATAAATATAATTAGGATTCAGTCAGGGTTTAGTGGCTAGAGGGTAGTGGTTAGAGGGTAATTTTCCTGTCTTTGAAATTTTGACGTTTTCGTTTGGTATAATCATAAATAATTTCTATAATAATAATGCGCTGTCCACAAGGAATTTACCGTCTACGTTACTTAGTCAACGAAATCTATAAATGAATAAATAAAATAATCAGAAAAATATATAAATGAATTGCTGTTGGTTAGTCTCGCTATAACTCGAGAATGGCTGGACCCATTTGGCTAATTTTGATCTAGAAATATTTGTGGAAGTTCTGGGAAGGTTTATATATAATAAGTAAAGGAAAATACTAAAAACGACAATTAAATATTCCCATACAAACTGTTCTTTATGGGTAGGGTAAGCTCAGGACGTCCGATCTCTTACGTCTTTTTAGAAATAAAAAATAGTGTCACTTGGTTGTCAAATATTTATAGGTGCGATCAGAAATTTATTTGTCTGTTTCGTAGCTGTAGTATGAGGTCCGATCTTTAATAATCTATGGTCAGAAAGCTTTAAATTGTTTAAGGGACTTTTTGGCGGGAACTTGCGAAGTGACGTTGTGTTTTCGTTTTATTTTCATTAAATTCGTATATTTTGAGTTTTATTGAATAATTTCGGTGGTGTTTTGTCCAATAAAGATCAATCTAAGTGCACAAGTGAAGTGAAATGAAATGAAAGCGTATATCGTGACTTTCCAGGTTGTCCCAAAAAGTCCATGAAATGTTTTAGTGGAATAGCCGCCAATTTCACTAAAATTAGACCGGACTTGTACGGACGAGGACTAGACTTTACAGTGAAAGTGACAACAAAACGTGACGAAACATAAAAGATGAATATTTAAAATAAAGAAATGGCTTAAAGGTCTCGATACCAGGCAAAAAATCTTCTTAAAAAAAAATTGTTTAAGTGCTAGGCTGAACTTTTTGGCGGGAACTTGCGAAGTGACGTTGCGTTTTCGTTTTATTTTCAATAAATTCGTGTATTTTGAGTTTTATTGAATAATTTCGGTGGTGTTTTGTCCAATCTAAGTGCACAAGTGAAGTGAAATGAAATGAAAGCGTGTATCGTGACTTTTCAGGTTGTCCCAAAAAGTACGTGAATGTTTTAGTGGAACAACCGCCAATTTCACTAAGGCCTGACTGGACATGTATGGACGAGGACTAGTCATTACAGTGAATGTGAGAATGTGACTATAACATAAAAGAAGAAATTAAAACTGAAGAATATTGATGCTATTGAAAGACTTTGTATTGACTAAAAATTATTAAAAAATGAAAGATAGACCCACAGCATAGACCAAGACCATTTCAAATACTTAGACATTGGCAGAACTATCCTAAATAGATGATTTTCAGAAAAAAAAAAAAGTGCTAGGTTTCGATCATTTCCTATTCTTTAAATTCCCTGTATAATTTGTGCTTCATTTGATTTTTAAGTAATAGTAAGTGATATAAACATAAAAAGTATAATTAGTAAGTAATATAAATTTAAATAAGATTATTTCCTTTTTTTTCACTTTATCTGCTATGTATTTCTTAAATACCTAATATTAGCAGTTTAAAATAAACTAATCCAAAAACCGGTATCATAAACAAAAACTACAACACGACAGCCCAAAACTGTTTCATACGAGCCCGGACCATAAACAATCCGGTTTTTGCCCTACCCGCTACCGGTACCCTGAAAACTTTCAACCACTATGCAAATGTTTTTACCATATCGATTGTATGTCGTGACAGAGCCCAGTTTGCTTGACTATTTTGTTATTTACAGGAGACGATAACCAGTATTAAGCCTTTTTATGCATATTTTTTTGTTGTGGTATTGCGTTTCAATAACGACATTCCTTATTTGAAATTTTAAGTTAATAAAGGCTAGTCCATTCTTGGCAAAAACAATGAATATGTATAAAAGTCTTTAAAATTGTAAATATTTTTTGAGTTTTATGTGATTGTTGCAATCACCAAATTTATTTTTATTATTTACTTTCTAAGAAACAGGTGACTAAAATTTTCCATAACACTTAATAGGCTTTTTACTATTGAATTACAGTTGAATTGTCGCCTTAATATTATAACAATAATAATTATAACTTTTTTTCATAAAGTCTAAAATATTACATTTTGTAATATTTTATCTGTGAAAATATTTTTATAAGATCATAGATAATTTACACAAATACCTTACGAATGGCAAAATAAGAATATCTTAAAAAAGCTTTAAGCTCCAAACATTTACGATCTTAACCGCAGCCTTGATAAATATTATACTATTTTATACCAGGTAGTAGAAATAGCGCAAAAGAGGGTAGTTTCTTATTCCGTGAAAGTTCAAACGATATCGTAAGACTTGAGCCAAGTAAACTACACGTTTTGCAGTCGTGTGTAGAAGTGGCCTTATACATAATACATTGCGCCATTCAACTCTGGGTTCCGAGCCCGATAGCCATCTAATGTTAAAAGGGATTTTTTTAACACGAGCAACATTTTGGAAGATTGCCTACTATATAAACTGTATGAAATTTTAAAATTTTGATTATGGAATACGCATTTCTTTATTAATTTCAAGTTTTGAATTTAGAACCTTCGAATCTACTAGCCAAGATTTGACGCTAGGTACAATATGAGTAGAACAAATTACAGTCCATGTTATATGTACGCTATTTAAATTCAAAACGATATCCAATTTATCACAAGTCGTCTAGTCTAGTCGATCGCGTATAGAAACATCAATTCGAAATTAGATTTAATTGATAGTTCAAAAGACTTGATTTTCATTGTTCGAATTCATTTCTTAATTAGACAAAAAAATCGTTTTAACTTGACAACAAGTTTTTTTTATGAAATGGCTAAGCTATTTATTGCCAAGTCATGTATAACGAGACGTAGTTTAATACGAGACGTGTAGGTATAATAAATAATTTCATTGTTTATTTATTATATTTTATTATTTCAATAAGTTATTACAATTATTAACTGTAGATATTGATCATGTTCCGTGCTTATTTTAAAGGTGCTGTACCTCAAAAGGAAAAAACGGAGCCCTTATAGGATCACTTTGTTGTCCGTCTGTCAAGACCCTTTTTCTCAAGGACGCGTGGAAGTATCATGTTGAAATTAATATCAAATACTCAAATCTGCAAACTCTAAGAGCAGTGAAAGAATTAAACTTCTTAGTTAAAGCAATCAAAAGATACGGCCGTTTATGTTCCGTTCATGCCACATATTTGGACTCTAGCAAGGGAATCAAAACCTTTAGGATACTTCCCGTTGACCTAGAAATTTGGTAAGAAGCAATATGACGTGGCAATTACTTTCGAATAAATATTGGTTTACGGGAGCCAAGAATCAATCATATTGTTTATGTTTTTGTAATTAAAAAAATAATTTAAAAAAAACATAATAAATAAAAATGTAAAAATCTTCGAGATTCGATTACTGTGATGTACAAACTACTTACATATCTACAAGTTTGTACAGAAACCTCGGTGCGCGAGTCCGACTCGCACTTCACCGATTTTTTTAAAGGTAATGTTACAGTGAATAACAAAGTATGCGACCTACAGTATAAAATAGCTGTTGTAATGTTTCATGTAACAAATCGTAATTAAATTGTATCTAATACGTGACACACCAACATCTTTAATTACAATTGTAACTGGAGAAAATGTCCCGAATTAGGGTGTACTTCTACTCATGTGTTCGTGTAACGTTACCGCACAGACGCACTCACTTTTTGAATGGAAACATTCTTTCCACAAAGGTTTATTTTGCATCTGACAGTAGAGAAGTCACACCTGAATAGGGACATTGCCTGCCTATATTTAAAAAAATATCTAACTAGTGTATAAAACAAATTTAATATATTTATTCTTCTGTTGTGACTATGTGTGGACTGTATGTTGTGATGACGAGCCGATGTTCCATCTAACGCGCTGGCTGGAGGGGGCAACGCGAACACCGAGGGGAGAGGGGGAGCGTTTACGTTTGACGACGGTTGACGACGACGGGGTGGCGTAGCGAAAGCAACGCTCCGTCGGTTTATGTCAGCTGGATGCTTGCTGGATACCGGCTGGATGCTTGCTGGATTCAGGCTGGATGCTTGCTGGATTCAGGCTGATAGCTTGCTGGATACCGACGGGGTGCTTGCAGGATTCCTACTGGACACTAACTTTCACCACTAAATAAAAGTACTACTTTGCTTCAAGACTTCTTGATTTATTCTTCTTCTTATAATGTTACTTCTTCAGTGGTGCTCGTAGGAATGCCATTCCGAAGAAAACCGCGCTACTTTTATACAATTCCGTGAGCAAGGAGCCAAACTTTTTGACCAATCAGAGAGAAGGTCATAAATCATGTTTTCCATCTCTCATTGTTTATATCTTTGTCTCTTTCTGACAATCTATTCTGTAGGGCTCAACGGTTTTTACTGATTTTCTTAGGTAATGGCTTTCCTATTACAATAAACCTTATTTTATTGCATAGGTAATACATTTTTACATATTATTCAAAAAGAATCATGATAATATCTCAATTAATTAGACAATTATCGCTAAAAACATAAAATGGCTCTCGTTAAGGTAATGCCTTGTTCGGATGCCGCACATTCTAAGATTATTACCTAACTATTTATTTATTTTACAATATACAAGGACCCTATTTATCTATTTACAAAATAGAAATATGATTATATTCATATTGCGTCGCTGACATTCTCCCCCGCAGTGCGAAGCACTCCATCCTTGGGAAGCGACGTCGCAGGTACCAGCACGATGACGCGGCGGGTCGGTCTTCGTAGTACTCCTCCCGAAGTCCGCACGTCGACGACTCTTGTTCTTCCGTCTGGTCCTGGGTAGGTCCTTTCGATCTGTCCTCGGGGCCATGTGTTCCGAGGCAGTGACGAATCGACGATCATAACGATGTCTCCTTCTTGTGGGTCTGCAGTGTCTCGTCCGGTGATTTTCCTCGGCATCAGGGTAGGTAGGTATTCCCTGATCCATCGTTGCCAGAAGTGGTCAGCCATTCGTTGGGATGTCCTCCAATTTGCTCGTCCGATGAGGTCGCTGTCGCTGAATTCTCCCGGCGCCATCATTCCGCAGGAACGCCCGATCAGGAAGTGATTCGGCGTCAGACTTTCTTCGTCGCTAGGATCCGTGCTGACTTGGGTGAGTGGGCGAGAGTTGACGGTGTGTTCTACTTCAGTCAGGAGCGTGTGTAGAACCTCTTCCGGTGGAGTCTTCTCGTTCAGGACTGCCGCTAGCGCCGTCTTGACCGATCGTACAAGTCTCTCCCATGCGCCGCCCATGTTGGGACATCCGGGGGGAATGAACTTCCATCGTATTCCCTCCTCGGCTGCTGCTTCTTCTAACTCTCTGTTGGCTCCGACGAAGTTCGTGCCGTTGTCGCTGAAGATCGTCTTGGGAGTTCCTCTTCGTGCTGCCATTCTTCGAAGTGCCATGATCATAGAGCTGGTGTTGAGTGAGTTCACCAATTCCACGTGGACAGCCCTTGTGGTGAGACATGTGAAAAGGGCTCCCCAGCGTTTCTCCGTTCTTCTCCCGACGGTGACGTGCATCGGACCAAAGTAGTCTACGGCAGTGCACGTGAAAGGATGTTGGTGATGACGTAGACGCTCGATGGGTAAGTCTCCCGTAGGTGGTATTTGCGGTGTACTCTTCTTCACTCTGCACCATTGACACTCGTGGATGATCTTCTTCACCGTTGTTCGCAGACCCAAAATCCAATATTTTTGTCGGATTTCGTTCATTACTGTTGCCGTGTTCCCATGGAGAAATCTTCTATGGTAGTCTTCGATGATGAGCCGGGTGATCTTGTGTCTTCCGTCCAATATCGCAGGGTTCGTTCTTCTTTCTCTCGTATCGATTTTTCTTGTACGACTTCTGAGCTTGATGATGTCCTGGCGATTTAGATACACGTCGATCCTCTTCAATCGGCTTGGGTTCTCCAGTGGTTTCTCATTCTTCAGGCAAAGTATTTCTTTGTTGAAGCTTTCCTTTTGACTCTTCTTTATCAAAGCTTCTTCGGCTTTCCTTAGTTGGATATCTTCCAACGGGATGAATGTTCTTTTGACCTCTTCTTTGCGCGACTGGATTTTCTTTATCTTCTTCTTGATGACACCCTTCTGTGGTTTCCAGACTTCTTCTTTCTTGCGTGCGATGCTGACCCTTTTCTTGGCTTCAATCTTCATCTTCAAAAGATCCGTGAACTGGAAGACGCGTGCTGTTACCCTGAGTAGACGCGTCCAGCTTGAGAAGTTCTCTGGATTCGGCCGATCTTCTTCAACGACGTTCGAACTTCTTTTTCTTCATCAGTGTTCATGTCTTCGTGATGGAATCTTCTGATTGGCCAGTCTTCTTCGCTCCTTCGCAGGAAGTCGGGACCGTTGAACCATCTTGCGGTGTGGTCGAACTCTTTGGGTACTCCCCGCGTGGCGTCATCGGCTGGATTCTCTTTTGTTGGAACCCATCTCCAATCTTGAGGTCTTGTAAGCTCTTCGATTTCTGCGAGGCGGTGCGCTACGAATTGCTTGAATTTTCTTGGATCAGCCTTTATCCATTGCAGTACTGTGCTTGAGTCGGTCCAGAATACTTTCTTCGTTACTCGTAGACCAATCTCGTTCTGGATCGTAGAGGTTAATCTGCTTCCCAATAATGCCGCTTGCAGTTCCAGTCGAGGAATCGAGACTGGTTTCGTTGGTGCCACTCTTGCTTTTCCGGCGATCAGTGATACGTGAATTTTCCCTTCTGAGTCAATCGTTCTCCAGTAGACCGTTGCGGCGTAGGCTTCTTGACTTGCATCGCTGAACATGTGGAGTTGCCCTTCTTCTTGACTTGGTGATAGACATCTGGGAATCTTCAGACTTCTCAGAGTGGCGACTTCTTTCATATATACCATCCATGTTTCCTTTTGTTCTTCTAGGATTTCTTCATCCCAACCAATCTTCGTGCGCCAAATGTCCTGGAGGAGCTTCTTTCCTTGAATGAGGATTGGTGTGGCGAATCCCAGTGGGTCGAATGTTGACATCACCGCGCTTGTTACCTCTCTCTTCGTGGGCGTTTTCTCACCGCTCATCAATTCTTCTGATGTGTTACGCAGTCCCACGTTGAAAGCCAAGGCGTCTTCACTTGTCAACCATCTGAGCCCGAGTGTCTTCTCTTCTTTAGACAATTCCAAAGTTTCCTTGCTCGGTTGCTTGCTGACGTCTTCGAGGACTTCTTCATTGTTGCTACCCCATCCTCTTAAGTGGAAGCCAGCCTTCTCATGGATCGTCTTCACTTCTTTCGCTGTCTTCTTTGCTTCGTCCATGGTTGCGAAGCTTTGAAGATAGTCATCCATGTAGTGGTTCTTTTCTATGGCTTCTACTGCTGCTGGGTATTCTTCCTTGAATTCTTCTGCGTTCTTGTTCATCACGTAGATCGCGATACTCGGGGAGCAGGCTGCACCGAAGATGACTGACGACATCCTGTACTCCTTCAGTGTCCCGGTGCGTCGATCGCCTCTCCACAAGAATCTTAAACTGTCGCGGTCTTCCGGTCTTATCTTGATCCGAAGAAACATCTCCTTGATGTCTGCCACCACGGCTATTGGCTGCTGTCGGAACCGAATCAGAACCCCGAAGAGGGACTGCAACATGTCTGGCCCTGGCAGGAGCGCGTCGTTCAAACTCTTCCCGTGGTGTTTTGCGGCAGCATCAAATACTAATCGTTTCTTCTTCTTCGTCGGATGTGTGACTGCGAAGTGAGGAAGGTACCATTTCTTCTTGGACGGTTCGCATGGCGCTTCTTCTGCGTAGCCGTTCTCGATCAAACTTCTCATTTGCTCTTCATATGTTTTCTTCAATTCTTCGTCTTTATCCAATTTTCTTTCTAGGTTGATAAGACGTCGATGAGCTTGAGAGTAGTTGTCAGGCAAGATTTCTTCTGAGTTCTTCCACAGTAGACCGGACTCGAACTGACCGGTTGGTAATCGCTTCGTTGTCTTCTCCAGGATCTCCAATGCCTTCTGATCTGCGTCGTTGCTCGGTCGACGTGGCTGTATCCCGATGGAGTCGATTTCGAAGTGATGCCGGACCAATGATTCTATTTCGTCTTCGTCTTCAATGTGTCTGCTGTGGTTGACGAACTGGACTGGGGTTTTCTGTCTTGCGTTGCACCCGTGGAGAACCCATCCTAGACTTGTGAGGGAAGCTACCGGATCTGATATATTGCCTTTCTTCAGTCTTCTTGTGACTATCAGCTCCCAGTTGTCTTGTCCGATCAACAGTCGAGGTTCTTCCTTGTCGTAGATGAGTTGATCTTGTATCCTTTTCAGATGCTCGCATTTGTTCACGACTTCTTTCTTGACCCCTTGCTTGGATAACTTCAGGTTGTCTATTGTTCTGACTTCAATTGTCTTCTTATCCCTTCGATGAGTTCCCTTTATCTTCAATTGAACCCGTTGCGAATTATTCTTCTTGAAGCCTTGTCCCCCAACTGTCTCGATGGTGATCGCCTCTTCTTTGCCTTCAGCTCCAATCTTTCTTGCTATTGAAGAATCCAGTAACGTGATGGTAGATCCTTCATCCAGCAAAGCAAGCACCTGGGTGGAACCCTTCGGCCCGTACAGGTTCACCGGCAGCATCTTCAAATATGCTTGCCCTTCGGTTGCAGTGGTGTGTACGGAGGTTATCTTGCTCTTGGAGTCGGCGTATTCTTCGTTGTCATCACCTTCATGTTCGTAGACAGCGTTGCATCTGGGTTGCTTCTCTGCTGACACTAGTGGTTTGTCAGCGTGTAGGGTGACATGATGCCATCTGTTGCATTTCTTGCAGGTTGGGGCCTTGCAGTTCGTTCTTGAGTGCCGGTAACGAAGACACTTGAAACAAATCTTTGCTTTCTTGGCCATTTCCCACTTGGCACTGATGTCAGCTTCCTTAAATCTGGAACATTCATAAATCCAGTGTTCTGCTTTGCACTCAGGACATGTAACTTCTCTTCTCGGAGATGCTTCTCTTTTCTGAGTGGTGTGAACAGCTCTGCGTGGTCCTTCCCATCTTCGCTCCCGAGGCACTTCAGTTGGAGCGTACTGCTGACGGGTCTTCTTTGCTTCTGGTAACACTTCAGGTGAAGCGAAGTCCCCGCACATGTCAGCTTCTATTTCTAGAAATTCGTTGATGAGGACCAGTTCTGCTTGTTCTTCTTCTCGACGGCTTCGGTGATACGCGAACCATCGGTACTTCATCTGTGGAGACATCTTCTCGATGATGACTTTCATGGTTTCCGGCGAACTTAAGTATTGCGGTTTGCCCAAAGCCTTGATAGTAGCAACCGCATTCTTGACTCGGCTTGCGAAGATGCAGACTTCATTCGGGTTTTCGTTGACTCTTGAGAGGTTCTTCAGTTTCTCGAGCTCAGCCAAGGCTAGTGCTCCTGGTCTTCCAAAGCGTGCTTCCAGTCCCTTGAGAACTTCTGTTGGTTCTTCCGCGGTGAATAGCAGGCTCTTGACCGCCTCTCTTGCCCTTCCCTGTAGTGATCGCCTCAAACGCGCCAGGTTCTGCGCGTGGGTGAACGTCTGTGCTGTATCTTCAAAGGTCCTCTTGAACGCAAGCCATTCTTCGCTGGAACCGTTGAACTGTGGTAGTTCAATCATATGCTTCGGTGTTGACGTCATCGGACTTCTTTCGGTGAGCTTCGAGATCGCAAAGGCCAGTTCTTGAATGTCGCTCTTCTTTTCTTGAGTCGGCATCCTTTCTTCGATCGGTCGCGGATTTGACTGGTTGAGCCATTGTTCCACGTGGTGTGATCGGTTGACTTCTTCTTCGGTGGCGTCGACTTCTTCATCTGAGTCCATCTGCAGCATTTCGAGTTCTGCTAGGGCCACCTTTGACCTTGCTTCGGCGATTTCCAATTCCCTCTTGGCCACCATCATGCGAGCCTCCGCTTCGGCTCGACGCTTCGATGAACGGACTGAACGAGTATCCTTATCTCTTGAAGGTACATTGACTTCTCGGATTCTTTGCAATGTCTTCGTGGTGGGTACTATGAATCCATCTTCATCCGCTATATGCCTTTTCCCTGAATCTTCAGTATTGGTGCGCGCCGGGTTCCCCATGGTGCGTGCGACGGCAGGTACGGTGTCGATCCCCGCGGGGTGGGCGGGGGTGACTCCTCCTTCGGGGGTACAAGTCCCCGCGACGTGTGCGGGGGTGCCTCCTTGACCGACGGAATGCGGGGGTGTGCTCCTTGTCAGGGTAGCCTGACTCTCTGCTGAGCTTGACGACTCGACGGGTGTGTTCATGCTCCAATCTGAAGTCGGCGGCGTCTCTTCTGTCGCTTGTGAACGCGCTTTCTCTGTTCTGGTTCTCGGTGCTCGTTGCATCTTCGTGTTCCAAAATCAAATTTTCAAATATCCGGAACAAATCTTCAATATCCGGAACAAATCTTCAATATCCGGAACAATATTTTCAATATCCGGAACGAATCTTCAATATCCGGAACAATATCTTCAATATCCGGAACAATATCTTCAATATCCGGAACAATATCTTCAATATCCGGAACAATATCTTCAATATCCGGAACAATATCTTCAATATCCGGAACAAATCTTCAATGTCTGGAACAATATCTTCAATATCCGGAACAAATCTTCAATATCCGGAACAATATCTTCAATATCCGGAACAAATCTTCAATGTCCGGAACAAATCTTCAATGTCCGGAACGAATCTTCAATACCCGGAACGAATCTTCAATATCCGGAACGAATCTTCAATATCCGGAACAAATCTTCAATGTCCACATCACCCGTCGAACATCTTCGGGAACTGGGGTAAGTTGAAAACCAGCGCTGCGGACGCATCAACATGTATCCGCAGCATAAGCTGAACTTACCCCTTTTGCCCTACGCGTTAAATGTACTGTGTGTTTTCTTTTTATGTTTTTTTTATGTAAGGCAATAAATATTTTTTCATTTCATTTCATTTTCATTTTCATTTCATTTCATTTCATTTCATTTCATTTCATTTCATTTTCATTTCATTTCATTTCATTTCATTTCATTCATTTCATTTCATTTTCATTCATTTCATTCATTTCATGTCCGGAACGAATCTTCAATATCCGGAACAAATCTTCAATATCCGGAACAATTCTTCCAATATCCGGAACACGAAGATCAAGTTCTTCCAGATCCGGCTCGAAGGACCAATTCTTCTGTTGTGACTATGTGTGGACTGTATGTTGTGATGACGAGCCGATGTTCCATCTAACGCGCTGGCTGGAGGGGGCAACGCGAACACCGAGGGGAGAGGGGGAGCGTTTACGTTTGACGACGGTTGACGACGACGGGGTGGCGTAGCGAAAGCAACGCTCCGTCGGTTTATGTCAGCTGGATGCTTGCTGGATACCGGCTGGATGCTTGCTGGATTCAGGCTGGATGCTTGCTGGATTCAGGCTGATAGCTTGCTGGATACCGACGGGGTGCTTGCTGGATTCCTACTGGACACTAACTTTCACCACTAAATAAAAGTACTACTTTGCTTCAAGACTTCTTGATTTATTCTTCTTCTTATAATGTTACTTCTTCAGTGGTGCTCGTAGGAATGCCATTCCGAAGAAAACCGCGCTACTTTTATACAATTCCGTGAGCAAGGAGCCAAACTTTTTGACCAATCAGAGAGAAGGTCATAAATCATGTTTTCCATCTCTCATTGTTTATATCTTTGTCTCTTTCTGACAATCTATTCTGTAGGGCTCAACGGTTTTTACTGATTTTCTTAGGTAATGGCTTTCCTATTACAATAAACCTTATTTTATTGCATAGGTAATACATTTTTACATATTATTCAAAAAGAATCATGATAATATCTCAATTAATTAGACAATTATCGCTAAAAACATAAAATGGCTCTCGCTAAGGTAATGCCTTGTTCGGATGCCGCACATTCTAAGATTATTACCTAACTATTTATTTATTTTACAATATACAAGGACCCTATTTATCTATTTACAAAATAGAAATATGATTATATTCATATTGCGTCGCTGACAGTTCTTATGATTTTTCGTTTCCAATTTAACGAAAAAGAGAAAATCTTTGAAAGCCTATATTTGAAAAAGTTAACATCTTTTTTTTAACATTCATATTTGAATTTTGAAATAAGAATATTGTAGTATCTTCAAAGGATACGGCACAGCATACTGGCAAGCGGGGTGTAGTTTATTTTTTGTGGCAATAAATTACTTTTTTTATTTTATTTATTGCTCGGTCGAGCGTGTCCTTCATTTTGCTATTATTTGGTAACAATTTGTCAAACCATTGACAAAATAAAAACTTTTCCACGCGAAGTTAAACCGGTTTATCAGTTTCCGGTATTATATGTTACGTGTGCATCCATGTTTCTATAATTAAATCCCATCAGTATATTTTTTATACATTGGAAATTAAAAATCATCTACAGATTATCAAAAGTATAATCACGAAATCACAGAAAGAATAAAAGCTACAAACTTGAAAATTTCCAGGTATCGGTAATAGGTATCAACTAAGAAAGCACTTTTAATTCTACCCCTACAGAATTCCCTGGGGATCGCGGGTAATAATTTACTAGTCTTAATATAGACAACGAAAGTTAACTACCCCTTGAACCGAAAAAAAAATATGAAAAATAAAAAATCAAACATATGCAGATTCACTACAGTTTCACTATACCCCGGTAACACCTCTCAGTAGATTCCGGCAGCGCTTCCACTTAACAAAGTTAATAACATGCGGTGAATACGTGGCTCGGTTCAGTGCACAAGCATCAAATAACAACGTTTTCCAGCACGCGTTTCACCTACTGATTGCTATGGAGCGCTCACCTTTGAAGTGCCTATTTCCATAAGTTGTATAACAGAGCTTTCTTAGACAGCTGTAGTTTCTTAAAGGTTGTATAGATGTGCTACAATAGTTACAGTTGGAATAATTTTAGGGTTGGCAACGCGCGTTACACCTGCTGTTGCATATAATGTATAAAATGGTAGTTTCAAACTGTTTGTTTACCTAAAAACTAATTTAAAAAAACCTGTAGTAAAGTAGTATTTGTCAAAAAAATATATACCTTACAGTTTTTTATTTTCTATTCTTAAAAATGTTCCAGAACTAAATCGATTGGCGCACATTTTATATAAAGCCACAGTTTCCATTTACATCACCCAAGTAAATACCTAAAAATACTAAATCACTTAGTAAAATACTGGAGGAAACTCTGTATAATATTCCGGCATTTGTCCTTCACGGGACCGCGAGATAATGGAAAAATTCCCACCGCATTAATATTCATAAGGTTACAGCCCTACAGAGGGGCCTAAGTGATACTGGCTACGGAAAATAGGTGCCAACTTGAAATATTATTTGTTTTATTTATGTTAATACTTGCACAGGACTGCACAAGTTTCGTAGTTTTATTCGTGTATTCTGTTGCCTCCAGCAACATATACATACAAAAATAAAACCAGGCAAAACCTAGGGCTGATGCCTTATGAATTGTCTCACAAGTCAGTGTATGTAACGGTTCAGCAGCGAATCGAATAGTGTTCGCCCACTGGTCGAAAAACGACCATATCATTTAAAAAAAAAACATTCTAATTTTTTTTGTTGTTATACTATAGTTCGTGAGGAAACCACAGCACGGTGGTAGGGTACTTTGTAGTACTCGACTGGCTGGCTACCACCCTCAAGTTGAAAATCTGTCGCCAAGCACCTGTTGGTGTGTTCCGGCATTTGCACTTGAGAGCCAGTTCGCCTTAATAAGGTGTACAACACATTAGCAATCCCCTGGTATTGCTAATGTCTATAGGCGACGGTTGTCACTTACCATCAGGTGACCCGCCTGCCTCGTTGTCTCTTGTGACATAAAAAAAATCAATAGTCAATAACAACTAAACAAAAAAAAGTTTATTACATATTATATTAAATGTCTTGACAAATCATAGAAACCTCATACCAGTCCACAAGAAATGGTAAAACTGTGAAAAATGTTGGGGTTACCATTATGGTATGATACCTCTGGTAATAAAAGCACTGTATATTATAATGCTGAAGTTTAAAATGATTGAATCAAAACGAACACCCGTAAATTCGTAATCCAATGAAATCGACGCAGTGATTTCTCGCCGGCTTAAAGATGCGCGACTTTGCAAATTCCAATCGTACATAATTTGTTCCAAAAGGAAATTCACGTTCCATTCTTTTTAACAATCAGAGGACTGTAATTCTCTACGCGACGTCACTTTGATCGCATCCTAATGTCTTTTGTGAAGTTAAGTCATTAAGTTCAATTGGTATTGTCGAATGAGTCTTTGAGCATACGGTCGCGCTGTTTAGTTAGGAACTGCTATTTTTTTCAACGTAGTGAAATAATAATCAATATATTCATAAAATAAGTTTTAAATTCAGAAATCTGTTTGAAGTTGATAAAAATTGTGTTTATTCTTTGTTTTGTATTGTTTAAAATTATATTTTATAATAGAATGGTTGGGTCGAATCTTGTATTAATCAGTTATTTTGCAATAAGGTAGTCAACTCGGGGGATGAAGATCTTAACTGAGTAGGTACCAATAGCTAACAGAGATTTGATAAATGTACTTTTCATGCACAACACACACTAAATATTATTATTACAAGATACAGTAGACTAAAGACCTTATAAAGGTTCATTTTCATATACGAATAAAGAAGTGACAAAATGAATACGATAAATAGCATAGCAACTAGTTAAAAACTTCAGTAATTCTGATACCTAATAATATTTGCTTTTTTTTCACTAATGCTATCAACTGTAACAAGTTACTCTTTTAAACTTCTATGACCCTGGTACATGGCATGACGCTATTTTCTTACGTGACGATTTCCGCAATTTCTCCTTTATTGTAAACCGCGTAAAAGAACTTCAGTCCAATAATAGAGATTTTATGGACATACGTAACAAATTTTTAATTTTATAAAATCTACAAACACACATAGCACGACCGCCATAATACGACCGTGGCGGTTATTCGTCAAGATAACAGCACCGGTGTGCGATAAGATTGACTTTTGCATGGATACCCGGCGCTGAGTTGAGGTCGCGATTCGTGATTAATTAACAGATTGATTTATGGACGCGTGTATCCGTCAGGCTACACTCAGCTATAAATTAAAGGGAAATAAGAGTTTATTTTCGACAATGAGGGTGGAATATCTGATGACTAATTGGACTAGAGTTGTGTAAAATGTTCGATGGATATCATTTCTAATTGGATACATTTCTTGCTTCTAAACTTGACATTTCCAATGATCACAAATCTTGTTTCCGAACTACCGTTAATTAGAATTATTTAAACTAATATTATAAAGGGAAAAAGATTAGATTATTTGTACTTTTGTTTGTAATGGATAAACTAAAAAAATAAATTAACCGATTTAAAAAAATATTTAGAACATAGAAAGCAAACTCACTTATTAATTATATCCTGTAACAAGAGATAGGATATTTTTTGTCCCGGTAAATGATAAAGGTTTCAGTCGCTTTCACGTGGAATCCCACGTGGGACTGAAACCGCGGGGGACAATTCTTTAAAAAAAAACTCATTAACACTACCACTTTACGCTCACAAAGCACCCAAATGTGAACCATATAATTATATCATTACGGTTTAAAGTGTAAGTAACAGAGTGGAATCTATTAGAGCAAATAGCTTCACTCCATTAGTGGCAACGTCGATAAATGTCCACTCCACAGTGTAGCTACTGTAGCCCTATCGTTGCAAGCAAGTAGCAGGCAAGTAGCAGGCAAGTAGCAGTGTTTGTACCCCTGTTGTTGGCACTATCCATTATGGTTATTTTTATTTATTACATTTTTATAAAGTTGAGAAACTGATGCTGTAGCATGGCGCTTAAACCATTTTTGAAGTGACTATTATGCTGCTTCAGTGCTTTATTTATCTTAGTTTTTATATCTCTACTTAGACTTATTACTTTCTAATATTATAAAGTGGATTTTTTTTATGTTTGTAACGAATAAACTCAAAAACGACTCGACTGATTTAAAAAAAAAATATTTCACCATTAGAAAGCTACATTATCCTTGAGTAACATAGCTATATTTTTATGCCGGTAAAAGATAAAATCCCACAAGAACGCGGGTGAAACCGCGGAGGACAGCTAGTTATGGATAAACGTAAATAGACTCGGTTGTTGAGTATAACGATATAAATAGTACGAGTTTAACGATTGTCTAGAACAGTAGTGTCGGGTTCGATTTCCAGGTTAAGCAACAATTACTTATGATAAGATACATAGCCCGATATTATTAATATACCGTAATTTTAACTCAAAATAATGTAATTAATTTAAATACTCTTTACTCTGTCATGAGAAGGGATGAAGAACAAGTAACAAAAAGAGTATTGAACATGAGTGTGGATGGATATAGAGGTAGAGGAAGGCCGAAGAAGGTATGGATGGACCGCGTGAAGAATGATATGTTTATGAAAGGTGTGAGTATTGAGACGACTAGGTATTGATAGAGCGGAGTGGAAGAGGAAAACATGTTGTGCCGACCAAACCTAGCTTGGAATAAGGATAGGAAGAAGAAGATATATCATCACTCCATGAACTTTTTGATTAATTAAACTACTGTGTATTATGTTTTAATATAAATAGGTTTTCGCATACGGAACCCAAAAACTATAGATATTCAATAAAGCGCTATTACAGATGTCACCTGTCACGTAAAATCCGTATTTGATGATATGCGGTTAGCCCGGGTAATCAGTTCCCCAAAACAGATTCAAGAGTGACATCGGGTCACCTCTGGCCTGATCCGGGATTACTGCTCGGAAAGTTTATCTGTCCTAATTAGAATTTAGTTCACTTGTATTTTGTCTCTATTATTCTTAGAGAGGAGTTACTATAAATATTTAACATACCTTCGTATTCTTTAATGTTATGTGGACCAATGATATGTGCCTGTAAAATATTAATGTAAGTACAATAATGTTATAAACAGGTAAAGTTTGGATATAGGAGTGAAAATGAAAATAAGTTTAAAAAAAATACACCGCAAAAAAAAAATGCCTTGCTGAATTTCTTGGCGGAGTTTTTTTTTTTTTATTCTGGATAAGCTTGTGTTTGACCACAATCTCACCATGGTAAGTGATGATGTGGCCGATGGTGGTAAGCACACAAAGCCTAGATGGGAACTGGCTCTCAAGTGCAGCTGTCGGAACACACCGATAGGTGTTTGGCGACAGATTTTCAACTTGAGGGTGGTAGCCAGCCAGCCGGGTACTACAAAGTACCCTACCACCGTGCTATGGTTTACTCACGATGTTTTCCTTCACCGAAAGCTCAAGCTCATTGTAGGATTCGAGCCCACGACCTTCGTCGCGGTATCCGATGTCACTTACCACTGAGCTATCATCGCCTTAAAGAGTCGGAGTCTTCTCAGTTGAAGTGTATTCCAAACGTGGTAGAGTCAATTCTATCGTTCGTAATTGCCTAACCAAAACATAAACTGGATAAATGAGTTTTGATTTTTGGAGGTTATCTCCGTAATAACTTATCATTTCTTTTTCAAATTCAGTCAATTATTGGAAACTATATTATCGCCGTTATAGCATTATTAGTGCTATTTACTAATTATCATCTCAAAAACGCTGGTAAAACCGCGGAGAGCAAGCTAAGTATAATATAATAAACTATGCCATCAAAATAGGGAAAGTTATCGCACTAGAATCAGCCTTTCTGGCTGATATCAAAACAAAAGAGGATAACTTTAAGATTTCAAAAATTCAAATTTCGAACTTTCCAAGCCATTAACAGTTCCCCATCATACTGACTGATGTAGCGAGCATACGATGCCAAGTATTATAACGTGTGCCCCAATATTATGCTGTCGAGTAGTGTAAACTACTATCAACTACTAGACGACGTAGATGAAGCTCACTCATTAAACTACTGCGGTTATCCGGTGCAAGCTCCTTTGTTCTAAACGCCAAGAAATATTGGAGGGAAAATTGTAGAGCTTTTTTATTCTCTCCTGTTTTTATCTGCAATAGTTAGGTGTATACGTACTGGTGTTTGTGGTTGCATAGAATATAATATACAAAAAAAATCAAGAGTTTTTCCTTAGTAAAGTAATTAAATTAGTACAATGACCTCGCTCAATCTTTAAATTTTCTAAAACACTTTTTACACAAAGTATTGCGTTGCGTAATTGGGTTTGTTACAAAAATTAACAAAAGCTTGAAAAAAAAAATGAGTTTGAAAATAACAAAGACTTTAAAATATTAAATTCAAACCACTTTTCGCTACGGAAATGATAAACAAACTTCTCAAATGAGTACTGGCTACTTGTTTCCTTTTTTTTTGTTTAAAAAGGGAATGACCGAATATCGTCCGCAGAGTTTTAAAAAGTTGCGGACGCATTCGAAATTCAAATGCGTGTGTTGAAAGAGAAAGGGAGACTGGGGACAGATGGCAGATTCTCGAAATACCGTGTGATAAGAGGATTTGAAATTTGGCGTGTGGTGCAAAAACGGCCAGGATAATATTATTTTTGTTGAGTGTCAATTTTCTATTGTTTGTTATCTGTTAAAAAGATATTTCTTTTTAACAATATTACCCTTGGATATTATTGTATGCATAATTTGGCTTGTCTTGCATTAGTCCTTTTTTTTCATGCACACAGTTTTTATTAATTCTGGTTTTAAGTTTTTCTCCACATTTTGCAATATCGTTCTCAGTATTATATTATGTGCTTAAAAATCATCAACAACAGTTCTTTCATAGTTTCTACGAAAATTATTATCAAAAATAGAAATCACCAAAACAGTTTGAAAACTCATGAAAATATAGTCAATAATTGACAATTCTCGGAATATTTTATCTAAATGTCCATATTCCTTTACGAAGAATAAAATAAACAAAGGCTATAATATAACTAGCATTCGTGATTCCTCAGTATATTGCCAGTACGTTATGTAACGGTAATATTGGGGGAAAATAGGGGAATATGGAATATTTCTGTACGCAATGCGTGATCTCAGCGAGTCAGGAGGGTTATTTTATTAGTCGCATTATTTTGGATTCAATGATAGCGGGTAGAGGATGATTTAAGGTCTACTTGACTTCATATAAAAAGGATCCATTTCAAATACTTGATTATTTTATGGTTGTAATCTAAACTTTGGTCAAAGTCATTAAAATTCAATGTTGGTAGTCAATCTTAAAGAGATCTTACTTGGGTTAAAATTAATATAATTATTAATTATACCTTTTTTTTTCATTATAGTTGTTCCAGTTTTAGAATCGTCACTGGTAGTGATATAAATATACCATACCAAATCATCCAAATTCACAAAAAAAACTTTACCTTTCAATAATCTAAGGTATGTAAAAAACGAAAATAATAATACTATTTAATAGCAACAAGAAAATCAGACACCTTGTAAACTACTGCTCTATTTTTAATATGTTGCGTAAAATATAGTTATATGTATAACCTTAATTTTCATGTTTTTCTCACAAAAAAATGTCGGGAGCAAGTCAAAATAAGCCCATTTTACGTTGTCGTTACCTTCCGCGGTAAACCTCTATTATATCTCCTCCTCACAAAAATAGTTGGTGATACGATATAACACGACCCCTACTTTATTACACTCAGAAAAATAGAATTCAATCGTTAATTGGAAAGAATATAATTCTGTACATCTTTTTATATTGAGCTGTAAATCTAATTATAAAAAAAGAGAAGGCCTGACTCACTGACTCATCAACGCCCAGCCTTAAACCCTTAGACCTAGAAAGCAATTTTTACAGGTGTTGTTTTTAAGACGTAGACGAGGAATAAGAAAAGATTTTTCAATGTTCAATCCCTTAAGGGGTAAAAAAAAGTACGCGGGTGAAACCGCGGGGCGGAAAGCTATAATTTTTTTATCTATATCTTATTCGTATCCTATTGAAATTTTGTCATAAAAGAAATTACCTATATTGTTTCAATCAAAAACTTTAGATATAATTTAGTAATAGAATACCACGAAATTATAACCTTATTATGTCGCAATTTTTAACCTGATAAAAGTCTGTTTTTCAAATTCATAGCCATTTAAAATCTGACTAATAAAACTAAAAAAACAACTCTAAATTATTTTGCGCTAAATTCAAGCTCATCTATAAAGATTTGATTTTTGTTTGTTTGATACGACGTAACTCAATTTTAAATTAACCGATTTTAAAAAATCTTTCACCATTATGAAGCTACATTATCCTTGAGTAACATAGGTTATATTTTACCCCGGGGAAAAGATAATTTTCCACGGAAACGCGTGTGAAACCGCGGAGGACAACCAGTCATACGATTTAGAAAAATCTTTTACTAATAGGAATTCCAGATTGCTATATTCTACTTTTCAACTCGAAAATGGGTGGAAGCTAGTCTAAAATATTCTTAAAAAATCGCGTGATAAGGCATCGTGATTGCATAGTAAGGGCCCCATCCAACACATAGGCTCACATGACTTACAGCCCACTTACCACGCGAATATCAGCAGAGAGCAAAGTTCCCTAACTTGGTCTATGGTAATATCATGAAGATTTATAATGATTCCACCCCCTTGCTTCCATCGAACGATCTTGGGTTCCACGGAAAAGAACCTATTGGAACGATAACATTAAATACCTATTGAAGTCCGTGACTCGTACTGCATTATTACGAGTATCTTTAAATTCCGTATTTCAAAGTCTCTATTTTGTTTAATGTTTGTTTGAATAAAACTCAAGACATAATAGATTTTATGTAATAGACTTAAGAAACATTATAAAAGTGAGTTTCCGTGGAACTTTACATCCTTTGGGAAACATGTAAATGGGTTTTTTTATTTCTAGGATCTTTTCTAAATCTATCTCTAGTTCTATCATAAAGTCCTAATCTTAATTTACCATTTAAATTTTAGCTAGTTTTCCGACCCGCGTTTTCACCCACGTTCCTGCGAGATCTTATCTTTTTTTGGGATAAAAAGTAACTTATCTTTATTGCAGGACTATAGTCTACATGTATGCCAAGTTTCATCAAAATTCGTAAAGCCGTTTTTGCGTGATTGAGTCACAAACATACAAACTTTCACAATTTTAAAATTAGTAGGATAGTAGGATTCATAGGATAAGTGAATTTTTTTATTTAATAGTTGAACCTTGTCGTCAAAATCGCTGACTGTACTTTTCCATTTTTTATGGAAGCAACAATTTCCCTCCACTAATACATTCGGAACATGTATTTTCTCGTGAATTTTCACTGATTCATTGCCCGTTCGCAAATTTTTACCGATGCTATAACTTGTTTTTTTATTTATGCGTGCGTACGTTAAAAAAGCGTTTAGACCTCGTGCGTGACTTGAATCAAATATTATTGTCTGGTCCATGAATCCTTTTTATTACCTAATTGGTTTTTGAATGTTGATAGGTTTCCTAACGGCAGCATTTCATTATAATTTTAAATGAGGTTCAGTGAATTTGATTCAGAAGTCATGTTTTGTAATTAGAAATAATAAAAAAATAGGGTATTACAATAGAGCTCTGCCAGTCCTAGAAGAAAGCCTTTTTTAATACTTCAATTCATATACTTACACAATTAATTTACTAGTGGCTCGGTAAGCTGTAGACTATCGAAAGTTTTATGAAATTTTTCGAAATGGCTGAAATATGATATTTATTACTTTATCAAAAACCCATGGTTTTTGAAAACATTCCAAAAACTAAATCGACAAAAAAACCATATAATTATCTAACCTGCTCACAAAATTAACGAAATACGAAAGTATTTTTGCCTAAGTTGAAACGGAGTTGCTTTGCTCACGCTTCGTGCTCGCTTGGCCAATAACATGAAGTTTCGTGAAAATACTATAAACCGTAGCTCTACTATACAGATTAGGTGTCCCAATTTCTTAAAGTACCTACTCATATAAAATTATGCGCAAAATTTGAGAGGATTCCTCGAAAAGAGCAAAAAATAACGTGTCGTAACGTCAGACGCAAGATATTTGCAATGCAAATGTTGGGGCGGCAGTCGGCACGGTGCGGCGCGGCGCTGCGCGGATCTCGATCGTGGACGGTGGGCAGAATTCACTTCCCGCATGTTAAGTAACTAAGTAATATTTCCGGATTAAAATTTCAGAAACGCGTCAGGTATTAGGCACTTTAAAACTGCATAATTAGCTGCTTTAATGTATTCTGTGCTTAGTTTCAGTGGAAATTAAATTTTGAAATTCCGAATAAGAACAGCAAGGAAGTGGATTTTTTTTGGCACTTTTAAATACTCATGAAGAATTCGTTGCACGATTAAAATTCAATTGTTTCAAACTCAACATAAAAATTTGGCTTATGCTTTGTCTTAATATGGACCTAAAAGATCAATCACATCAAATCAGACACATCAAATTCCACGCTTAATAATTACTGTTTAATATTATTGATCTAATTGTAAATGGTAATATCAAATAATAAAGACTATAAGATAAGTTCTGAGCTAAGATAGGTTTAATTAAATTCCAAAAATAATGACAAGTCTGCGACGGTAAAATTTAAACTCCATTCCACGAACATAAAGCTTATATTCCAGGTTTATCACAAAGTAAAAGCCAACATTTGTCAGTGTGGAAGGTAATCCGTCTGTCTGTCAGTGCGTCAACACATCGCTCCTCTGACGCAAAGTCGGCGATTCTTCTTTGTGATACTGATTGACATTGGCTGATAAGCTAAATTCTACGTTGATTCTAAAGGCTTAGGGTAGAAAATAGAGTGATTGATGTACAAAAGGACGACCCTAGACAAATTGGATATTTGAACAGAGTAAAATGGTAAGGTATTATTATTTTGCTATTATAAACTAACTAAAATTATATTAAAATATCGGCGCGCCTTATAAAGACTTCCGGAGACTAAAGGGCTGGCTCGCACTTTTGACAAAGAAGTACGAGCCAGCCCTTTAGTCTCCGGCATAATAAATTAAAAAAAACTTTAATACTTACCTAAGATCAACTTTGCTTTATCAAATATACCTATGTAACTTTGTGCTTTTATGTAATTCCAATGTTAGTCTCATAGTATTTTAAATTTTAACGGTTAATGAGTAACAGTTAGATGATTAAAAAATTATGTCACTTGTGAATAGATTTCGATGAAAATGACTCTG
Organism: Ochropacha duplaris; assembly: GCA_951361185.1. Classification (NCBI taxonomy): domain Eukaryota; kingdom Metazoa; phylum Arthropoda; class Insecta; order Lepidoptera; family Drepanidae; genus Ochropacha; species Ochropacha duplaris. The sequence goes on from OX592696.1 coordinate 2,686,003, forward strand.
AAATGAAATACTAATATTATAAATGCGAAAGTGTGTCTGTCTGTTACCTCTTCACTCTTAAACCGCGAAAACGTTTTAGATGAAATTTGGTGTAAAGATAGATGAAATCTTGGAGAAGGACATGATACATTTTATCCCGGGAAAAGATAAGATCCCTCGGGAACGTGGGTGAAACCGCGGGGCGGAAAACTAGTTGTATTATAAAGCCCCACACTTTTCGTCCATGAACGTTAAAAATATCCGGATTCCATAAAAAAACAGTAGAGTGAAAATAGCTGCCAAACGACAACAAAAATCCCATTTATATAAAGCCTCATACACACCACCGCGTGTTGCCTCGAGCGTCAAAAAGCGTCGCGCGTGATCTCCGCACTCACGCTATTTCTTGATAAAAATATACAATAATAATTTATAAATAACCCATAATGCATCCCCGTGTAGTTTAAAAAATATATCTATAGTTATGATTTTAGCCTGGGAAAATAAACTTTAAAAGTGGATTCGCGTATGAATGAAAATGACATTAATCTGTAGCAGTCTAGAGATTTTAAAAAACCTCAACATACCATACGGATCAGCCCGTATTTTGCAATATAATTATATTTAACATGTTATGTGACGACAATTTCTATACAAGTCAAATATTTATTTCGTTATATCAAGTTTATTATCTTACATCGTTGATCGTATGTAATAGCTAAATCCAGAAAGTTCTCAATGTAATATTTTTGTTCACCCAGCTGCTATTTAGGGTGAAATAGCGCGTCCTACCTTCCGTACTTCAACTAGTTTAAATTTTTTCACCCACACGAGCATGCCATATTTCTCGTGTAAACATTTTATAATATTTGTTGAAACTTAAAAACATATACGTAATAATATAGTTTGCTTTTGTATTGTACTCTATCTAAACTAGCTGTCCCCCGCGGTTTCACCCGCATTCCCGAGGGGCTTTATCTTTTCCCGGGATAAAATGTATCCTATGTTTTATTCTAGGATATGTTTTATGCATGTGTGCCAAGTTTCATCAGAATCCGTTCAGCCATTTTTGCGTGAAAGAGTAACAAACATCCATACATACAAACTTTCGCGTTTAGTAGGATTTCTACTCATACTAATTGATAAAGAGAGATTAAGACAGTACCAAGAACTATGCAGTTTTGATGAGCTGGCCATTTGTAAAAGTTCCAAATTCAAACTGGCTAAAACGATACAAAAAAACAATACCTAATATATTCCATTTTCAATTTTTCCTTAGCAACGTATACTTTGCCTTTTGCTTCGGAAACGTTCGCAAAGCAAGAGTTCCGTAAAACAATATGTTCGATTAAAGCGACAACTACATCGGTGTTATTTCCCGGCGGAGTGTTCAGTTCGCACGCTCCATTTCGCGCGAACTAACTCTGAATTGTTTGCTGCCACTTCGCCGTAGATTAGGTGAAATTACTCGCGGTTTAACCTTAAGCTATGAGAAATCGTGTTGTTATTGAAGATGGGATGACGTCGCAAAATTTATATATATGTAGGTACTTACCAAGAAAGTTTGACTAGGTATTTACTTCATTTCCAATTAAAACTATATATTTTAGGAATTTCTTACAGTAATATTAATGTGTTTATTAAAAAGAAAGACTTAAGACCTATTAAAATGTTAGTCTATAGATTTAAGTCATAATCAATGGATGGTTTAGGCTTGATAGTCTTGTAACTAAAGCCTTTTACTAAAACTTTAATTAAAATAAATAAATAATAAAAAACAAAATCAATGGCATTCACTAGGAGCTTTTTTTTATTTTGGATAAGCTTGTGTTTGACCACAATCTCACCATGGTAAGCGATGATGTGGCCGAAGGTGGTAAGCACACAAAGCCTAGATTGGAACTGAATCTCAAGTGCAGCTAAGTTAAGTAAAGTATTTAAGTTACCAACTGAAAAGATCGCTAAAATATATGAGTATGTACCTACTTTTAATAAAGTTACATTATTATAATTAAATAGTATCCTCAGATAATATTTAATTTTCCAAGAAAATTGCTCAGTGAAAAAATTTTGGTCTTGGAGATTTATTTTTCATAGCTTATAATAAAATCTATCATGAATATATTAGATTCCATTGCTGTTGTCTACATAAATAAGCTCTCAATATCTGAGATATATTCATAGGAGTATGTTTGTTTTGTTAGAGATCTTCTACATTTGAAATATCTTTATCTTTAAAGCACAAAAGCTTCTGAACACGCTAAGCACTTCTTGGAATCCACGTAATGCTTATCCTCTTTTATCTAGTACTGAATTATTTTTTTGTTTTTTAGCAAGGAATTAGATGAAAAAGTATACATAATTCACAGACAAACATTATATTAAAGTATGTACGTAATGTTTGTCTGTGAATTACGATAAGTATTTCCATAAATCAATCCTACTAATTATAATAACTGTGAAAGTTAGTATATTTAGATGTTTGGATGTTTGTTCTTGAATCACACAATAATGGCTGAACGGATTTTGATGAAACTTGGCACATATGTAGATCATATTTTGGAATAAAATATAGGATACTTTTTATTCCAGGAAAAGATGAGATCCCTCGGGAACACGGGTAAAACCGCGGAGTGTAAAACTAGTTTTAATATAATTTTCAATCGCGACCTATTAAAATAGTTATACAACTCATTTCAATAAATGTGCATGAAAAATGGCCATTAAAAATAAAATTATTAAAAAAGATCTTCATAACTTAAATCTGACGTCCCCTGAATTCATATTCAGATGAAAGTTGCAACGACGCCAATCGTCATGGACCGCCAGCGAAGGCGTAATAAAAGTGAAGCGGGCGATATCGATTATCGCGTTCTACGATGCGAAACGATCGCTGCAATCGCCCCAATAAATCACTCGGGTCATACAGAATCGAATATGCTCGCGCGACTCGCACGGGTAACGAATGATCGCTCGCTGATGCGCTAGTGTGTCCGCGGCTTTACGATCAAGATTGATTGATTCAAAATTCTTTATGAGAAAATTCTTGAGACTACACAAGTCGAGCTAGTTCGCGTGCCTTTAAGTTAAAAGTTAGTGAAATGTGTTGGAAAATAGGAGAAGAGAGTTCGTGTGAAACCATTCGAAAAAATTTTAAAAGGGCTATAAGAGATATAACACAAAAATAACACTGATGGATGATAATATCTAGTTCACTTTCTAAAGTATTATCTCTTTTCAGGTATTAATAAACAAACGAAGATAAATTTATAATATAATAATATATAATAAAATTCTTAATACACTTAAAACACACAAATATTTAATCAAACTGACTGTCCTTTAATTTTCTGTCCCATCCCTATATTACTCTGAAAATTTTCGTCGAAAATATGTTCAATAACAGATTTCTTAATAACCCCGACATTGAGCGTTCACGGGGCCGGCCCGTCCCGCGTATTGTACGCAGAGTTGCAAATTCAATTAATCCGGGATTCAATATTCCCAGGATCGGGCCGGGGCCGTCAAACTCGGGACATAAACCGCCTGACGTCACACTTGGTAATGCGAAAGTTTGTGGCGCAAATGTGTTTTTCTTGTTACCCCCTAAGTTTGATATTTCACCTATTTTAGATTCAAGAACAGCCGTGTAAAATGTGGGATGGGTGCCAAGTCGCGGTAATATTACAATATCTCACTGATTTAACATAACCATTTACGTAAAAACTTTAGCAGCCGCTTAATATGATTTTGATGTACTTAAATGGGCTGGAAGAAAGTGCTTTAAGAAAATATTAAGAGTGCAACGCTTAACGCTATCTAACTTTTAAATGAAATGAGTCGTCTTCATTTTTTTGCTGACCTTTTGTCTGCGTCTTTTAGAATCTGAATAGCTTATTATGGCCTAATAACGTTTATTTATTTGAAGCGTATTATATTATTATAATTTAATCAAACTTAAGTACTTATACTCTACATTACGTGTAAACTGATATTGGATTTTATTTCAATCAAAAACTTTGAGCAAATGTATTAAACCATACTTATCTACTTTTATTCAAACTCATTGGCAATCCCGCTGGTATAAATAAATAAATAAATATCCTCGGACATTTTTCACACACGGCTATCTGATCCCAAACTAAGCAGAGCCTGTAATATGGAAACCAGATGACTGATATAATACATATACTACTTTTTTTTTGTAAATACATACTTAAATAGATAATAGGATAATAGGTAGGTATGGTGATAACTAATGTTTATAGGCGACGGAAGTCACTCACAGGTGACCTTATTTTTTCTGGATAAGCTTGTTTCTGTTTGACCACAATGTGGTAAGCACACAAAGCCTAGATGGGAATGGGCTCTCAAGTGCAGCTGTCGGAACACACCCATAGGTGCTTGGCGACTGATTTTCAACTTGAGGGAACTGACTGCCTATTGGCGCATCTTCTCCGTCGTATCTTCTCATTTTTGTTTTAATCTAAGTAAACCAATGTTGGGTAGGCATGTCTATGGGATCGTATTAAATATCTTATTGCTAGGACTAACTCTAAAAACGCAAAAAATATTTAGGCTGATTGGAATAAAATAAAAAGTAGATTTATTTCATGATTTTAGAGATGGAACTATAAAACATCATGAATAAACTGCAATTTTAATAATAAGTATAATAACCTTTTTATTTTAATTATAATATCTCAATAGAGTTTCAGAACGTTGAATGTCGTATTAAATCCCCGTCTTGCTATAAAACATTAACCGATCACACTTTAATTTGCGGTGTAATATTATATTCATGCGTGAGACAAAGTGTTTCAGAAGTTATAATCTTGACATCTCACATTAGTGGGATTATATATTACATCATTCGTGTCTTTGACTCAAATCGCTTAAAAGTTTTAAGTGCGACGATGTAGAATGAAGCATATATTTTATTACTTGACAGATCTACTTATTTTTTTTTAATATATAAAGCTCAAATACACTTTTAAATTAAATAGTAACGAAATAAGCAATATAAAACATGGCCGCATTTAACATGCAATAGGATGACGCGTTTTACTACATTCCAAGTGTAAAAGAGAGAAAAAGCGGCGGCTTTGTTCTTGGAAATATTAAGGCGCTATATTTTCACCAATCTAATATTCCGTAATATTTAAATATCGCATCGCCTTAACACCTTACCAGGCGAACCGGGAGCGCTGGGCCGGATTTGAATTACAAAGTCAACCTGCGCCTTTTCACCGCGGCACCTGACGTCACCACCGCTACTCCATCGAGCCAGCGAAATATGAGGTACATAATAAGCTGCCGCCTTTTACTTTGTGAGTCCGGTCCTGCATTTAATAATGCGACTAGCAAACGTGTGTTTGAACATAAATAATATTTTACGTTTAAAACCGACTTGAGCATAAAATGTTTTGCCAAACTTTTAATTAAGGTTCATAAAATTGTTTTGCCAAATTTCATAGACTTTTAAACGAAGTTTCTGGTCTTTGAATGTTACTGTAATTTGAATTGTCATTTTTTAACGCCTAGTGGGCTTTCATTTACTTTACGTTGCCATATCTTATTTTAGTAAGTACAAACATACGTAATACCAATGGGATTGCCATTGGGTTATCGACCCTCTAGAATGGCTTGAAGGCACCTTATTTTTCAAATTAAGTTATGATAAGATAACAATAATAATAATATATTTTTATAGACCAAAGTGTACACAGATTTTACAGTAAATAAACAAGAAAAACATGTGTTCGATGTTTCCTGGCCCCCAAACTAGGCTAGCTTGTGCTATGGGTGGCCAGTCTAGTGGTTTAAAATACAATATTAATTATGTTTAAATCAATTGATCTCACAAGTACAATGTTATTGTAATAATTGCGGGGTGGCGGGGGTGGCGGGGGTGGCGGGGGTGGCGTGCCTACTTACCTACCTACGAGACTTCTAAATAGATTTAGTAAACTGATAGTTCGTAAGCTGACATTTAATAATACACATAAAGATAGTGATGTAAAAAAATCCTACTAATATTAGAATTATGAAAGTTTGTTCCTCAATAACGCAAAAACGGCTTAACGGATTTTGATAAAACTTGGAGCACAGGCAGATCATATCCTGGAATAAAACATATGATAATTATCTCGAGAAAAGATAAGATCCCTTGGGAACGCGGATGAAACCGCGGGGTGGAAAACTAGTATAGAATATAAATTAATGTAACTATAAATAAGAAGCGCACAGCCAGCTCAATCAGGTAACAGATATCATAGACTAATATAATATAAACTGAGAGCGGACATGCTAATGTTTCTATATCTACTACTACGTAATTTGAACCCACCAAAAATATAAACGTGAAAAATGGGCCAAGTTCAGTAAATGAGTTGAGAACGTTGTGGCTATATGTAGAAATGAACAACTTTCTTACATAAATTTGTTATTCATTAATATTGAATTTAAGACTGAAAGTTTCAATAGTCAATAAATTATGATTAAGTTTTAACATTGCTACATTTTTTTTTATGTCACAAGTGACAACGAGGCAGGCGGGTCACCTGATGGTAAGTGACAACCGTCGCCTATAGACATTGGCAATACCAAGGGATTGCTAATGTGTTGTACACCTTATTACAATGCTTTAAAGGCATTTCTTCAATATCAACAACCATAAACTTTCCATTATTATATCAACAAAAATCTTTTTTTCCATAGCTATTTAAAGAACTTTTATGGAACTTGGCCCCAAGTGCCCAAACGTCACAGCCTAACACTTACCACGTGAGTAACCCTAATCCAATAATCATTTTCGTTCACCTAATCCTAAAAATACGGACTAATAGTGGTCGGGCCGAGCTCACGCATACTTATCAAGTCGACTTAGTGTCTCCCCGAGTCGGACATGTGTCGCTGGAGCTGAGCAAAATGAATGAACTAGTATTATTGTCGAATAAGCAATGCGCGTTTGAGAATAATAATGTACTTTGTTAAGCGAAGTACATTTGTTTTTTATAAAACATTTGATAAAGCTGAGATTTTTTCAGTTGAAGGCTGACATCCGAATCGTTCGATCTTCATAAGCTAAATAAACAGTTTTGACTTTTATCTTAAACTAGCTGTCCTCCGAGGTTTCAGCCCGTACCCGTGGGATATTTTCTTTTCCCGGGATAAAAATATTACACTATTGCACTCACCAATAACGTGGCTTTCTATTGGTACAAGAATTTTCAAAATCGGTTCAGTAGATCCAGAGATTACCCCTAGAACCTCAGAAACTCACAAAATTATTATTATAGAAGTAAGTATAGATATATAAATTTTTATTAAAAACTAGCTGTCCCCCGCGATTTCACCCACATCTCCATGGAATCCGCGTTACCGTGTTTTTTTTTTATTAAAACCTTTTTTTTATTAAAACAATAACGTAAAAAAAAGAATCATCCAATTTGGTGCAGTCATTCAAAAGTTATGAGCGTACATACATTTCGAGGACCCATTTTTATTTACATAGACTTGCTACTAATATGTGACAATTTAAGTATTTCGATAACTTTTACACATTACGGAACCGTCTGTAACGCGGCGCAGCACTACTAAATGATTGTGAATGAAAATGGCGATGATAGCTCAGTGGTAAGTGACGTCGGATACCGCGGCGAAGGTCGTGGGTTCGAATCCTTACAATGAGCTTGAGCTTTCGGTGAAGGAAAACATCGTGAGGAAACCACAGCACGGTGGTAGGGTACTTTGTAGTACTCGACTGGCTGGCTACCACCCTCAAGTTGAAAATCTGTCGCCAAGCACCTGTTGGTGTGTTCCGGCAATTGCACTTGAGAGCCAGTTCGCCTTAATAAGGTGTACAACACATTAGCAATCCCCTGGTATTGCCAATGTCTATAGGCGACGGTAGTCACTTACCATCATGTGACCCGCCTGCCTCGTTGTCACTTGTGACATAAAAAAAAAAAAAAAAAAAAAAACTAAAAGACTCGGTTCATATTTCTCGTTCATAAACTGATTTAACCCTTGCGCTACCGATATCGGTCTATTTTCCCACTCAACTGCTAGGTGTCCTCTCGAGCACTCTCAGTAAATTCCTTTCCTATTTCACGTCTCGGCTGCTTGAAATTCCAATACTGGCGTGGTTGAGTGTCCCGGGTACATTAGACCCCCGTACATTTGCTTTGATTATGCTGGACATTTTAAGTGGCATAGAGGGTTATGTTTTTAAGTAGCCTCTTCAAATACTTTTTTTGAAATACATTTGCATGCAAAAAAAGAATAAAAGATAAAACATTATGATTTATCTAACCTGCCATAGTTTCACTCCCATAATTTTTATGATTACTGCTCCACTTTTGGATCGTTGCATGTTCTAAACTAAAGTTCAAAATCCTCAATAAAAATATTTGTCGCAAAAATTGTTTTACAAAGCAGCCACCTAGGCTTTGTGTGCTTACCACCTTCGGCCACATCATCACTTACCATAGTGAGTTTGTAGTCAAACACAAGCCTATCCAGAATAAAAAAAGGCAGCTAGGTAGTTCCAGCGAAATTAACAATACAAACTCTTATATTAGTTTGATAAAAGTTTCCGCCCAGTATTGGATCTAGGAAGGGGGCTACAGGGTTCAAGCCCCCCCAAAATAATTTGAGCTTGCCATTAAACAATTAAATAAAACTTTATATTATTCAAATTAAACATACTAGCAAATCTTCTAAGTATATGAATAAAAACCGGCCTAGTGCGAGTCAGTTCATTTTTAGGGTCCCGTTTTTACCCTTTGGGTACAGAACCCTAAAAATGAATGTTTTACTAAACGCAAAACTCGAAAACGATTTGGCTATTGTTGGTTCTTAAATTTTCGTAATACTCCATTGAGGGTCCAAAGGAAATAACTGGAAAAGTTTCCTGGAAAATTAGGGAAAAATTTAAGTGCTTTTTCCATGGGATTTTTATTAGACAGGCCAACATATGTTTGATCAGCTAGTAAATTTTTTCATGACAGTTTTTTTTGTATTTGCCTTGATAAAAACAAACAAACTTGAGCCCCTCCCAAATCAAAATCCTCCTTCCCTCAGTGGGGTCAAGCCACTCCCAAGCTGAACCCTGAATCCGTTATCGCATCAGCCATTAACTTATACCACCATAACAAGCTCCTGATGGCAACGGATAACCGGCAACATATATCCATAATACATTCACTGTAAACCCTCACATTCACCCGAATTTGTTTCCGAAGGCATTGTACATGGAATCTTGGTTGTATTTACATAAACTTTGTACGAAATAGTCTGTATTACCAGATTTGTTTTGAATCTCTTTTTAGACACGGCAGTGGTGTAAGATTTGTAGAATGGATAGGATAAGGAATGAGTATATCAGAGGAAGTTTGAAAGTAGCACCATCGACTGAAAAGTTGAAAGGCAATAGACTGGCTTGGTATGGGCATGCAATGAGGAGAGATGAAAAACATTTAACGAAAAGAGTACTGAGTATGAGTATGGATGGATATATTATAGGTAGAGGAAGGCCGAAGAAGGTATGGATGGACTGTGTGAAGAATGATATGTTTATGAAAGGTGTGAGTATTGAGACGACTAGTGATAGAGCGGAGTGGAAGAGGAAAACATGTTGTGCCGACCCCACCTAGCGTGGGATAAGGTAAGAGAAAGAAAGTGGTGTAAGATTTGGTGATCGTGTTTTTATTAATTTAACTATCATTTCTATAGGTCTATTACAAAGACTTTAAATTGTATCTATATTTAAATTTCTTTGGTCTACTATGATGATGTCTGTTTGCTCACGAATCTAAATTGACTCGTCAATAGCTGTAAATAAAAAAAGAAAAACGGTTGTTAAACAAAGGAGGATGAATGAAGGATGTTGCGTGTCATGTTTTTTAGGGTTCCGTACCCAAAGGGTAAGGGACCCTATTACTAAGACTTCGCTATCTGTCCGTTCGTCTGTCTGTCACCAGGGTGTATCTCAAGAACCGCGATAGATAAAGACTATTGTTTACGTATTTGTATTTGAAATTAATTGGATACACAGAAGAAATAAAGAAGGAGCCTTTATTTCTTCTGTGTATCCAATTAATTTTATAGCTAATATTAAACGCAAAGATAAATTCAAAATGTTCTCAGATTCTCAGAACACAGAGCTAACCTATTTTAAACAGACATAGTTGAAACTGATTTTATTACCAAAAGCGATGTAATTAAACAATCCATTTTACAGTAAAGTATTATTCGAAGTGCCTTAAAACGAATACTTACGACATCGTGTAGACTTTTGCGATATCCCCCAGACTGAAGATTACGATAAAACCTATAAATAAAACGTATTACCTATATATTTTTAGTCAGTGGAAATATGATAACGATATCAGAACAGTACTTTTTGGCGGGAACTTACGAAGTGACGTTGTGTTTTCGTTTTATTTTCATTAAATTCGTGTATTTTGATTTTTAATGAATAATTTCGGCGGTGTTTTGTCCAATAAAGATCAATCTAAGTACACAAGTGAAGTGAAATGAAATGAAAGCGTGTATCGTGACTTTCCAGGTTGTCCCAAGAAGTCCATGAAATGTTCGCCAATTTCACTAAAATTATACCGGACTTGTATGGACGAGGACTAGACTTTACAGTGAAAGTGACAATAAAACGTGACTTAACATAAAAGATGAATATTTAAAATAAAGAAATGGCTTAAAAGTCTCGATACCAAGCCAAAAATCTTCTTAAAAAAAAAGATATCAGAACAGGACTTTTTGGTGGGAACTTGCGAAGTGACGTTGCGTTATCGTTTTATTTTTATGAAATTTTGAGTTTTCATGAATAATATCGGTGGTGTTTTGTTCAATAATGATCAATCTAAGTGCACAAGAGAAGTGAAATGAAAGCGTGTATCGTGACTTTTCAGGCTGTCTCAAAAAGTCCGTGGAAAGATTTAGAACATGTTTGAGATTTCACTCAATTTTCGCCAATTTCACTCAAACCTGACTGGACTCATACGGACGAGAACTAGACTTTACAGTGAATATCACAATATAACGAACAATAGCATAAAAGAAGAATTATTATTTAAAATAAAGAAATGGCTTAAAGGTACCAAGCCTAAAACCTTCTCAAAAAAGATATCAGTAACAGTACTAAAATATTTTCTGCGTCTCGTAATATAAATTACTTTGCGCCACAAGTTTGTTTGCGGAATTGTATACGAGTTGTTACATTTCTGTTTTTACAAGCTTTTATGTAACCTGTAAGTATGTTAGTTAGTATTTTTGGATTAAATCTTACAATTGAATTTAATCGAGATTGTTTTTTTCACACACTTGGTGATAATACAATCTTGTACAGTCAAAAAAGGTTGTTTAGAAAACAAAAGTTTCTCATAAAAATGTTACATGTAGTTGGGGCCAATCAACGGAACTTTTTAGTTACTCAACTGGTTGAAACACTCATTAAACGGGGTCTTCAAAAAGCGCACTTGAAAGCCAGTTCCCTTCTAAGGTTTGCGTAGTTACCTTCTGTAGTTCTTTTAAAACTTTCGCAAACTAAATCATATTGATGGTAAAATATAACAGGACTTTTCCAGTCCGTACTTATAGTCCACTAGTGCGTGACCACGATCAACGCAACTTGATCGAAACGTCAAGGTTAGTCGAAATAATTCTAAGTCAAAGTCAAAACCATTTATTCAGTTTAGGCCCTAGAAGGGCACTTATGAAGGTCGAATTAAATAAGTTACCGTTAATATTTTGATAATATCTTGTGCGCGAATAGACCCGGTATATTTTATTACATCCTTTAGTCACATCACTTACCTAAAACCAGCTCTTTTTTAAATAAAATAAAGGTATTACCCGAACTATTACCAAGATTTTTATGTTGCCTCTTGTACAGCTTGGTGGCAATCTGCCGACGTTTTTCAATTTACCTTTGACTTGACTTTGCCCGAAATAATATTTGCCATGACCCGAAGCGAGTGATGGGCTCGTTAGCGTAGCTTTCCACTTGTGCCGAGTGTATTGACATTTGCCAGTTCGTTGGAGGCAGCTTCAGGTTGTGTTATATTTTTTTCGTAGAGCCTGACGAGTGATGCAGAACCTTGTTTCGACGAGTCTTTCTTTAACGATAAAAGAATAAATAGTGCGGGTGGAGCTCTGACTATCTGAACTGCCTAAGGCCTTTTATAGATGGCAAACGTATGTTGATTAGGAATGAAGCTGAGCACTGGAGTATAATAATTATATTTATGTAAGTACACTTCAAAAACATACATTTTGTGAAAATATTTGAGCTAAAAACGTAATAAGTAGATTTGTCAAAATAAAATATTTTCTATACATAATGATACATAAATATTTATTATCTACTCATTATTATATCATTAAGCTATTTTAGGAATCTCTGTAAAAATATTGAGTCAAACATTTTGTGTTCATTAAGAATATCAAAGAATAATTCCTAGAAAAACAGGAATCGTTATAATTTATTTCTCTGGAATATTTACGATTACAAAAACTTTATTCAGATACAAACACTGTCATTTTATTGCGTTTAGTTCTGCGAATGACACCAAAAGTCGAAAAACAACCAGATGAGTGATTGAATAGTGCTTAAAATCCAATTTAATCCACAATAGGTAAAAACGAGTGAACAATACGCTCTGAAGGGAGGATAACTCAAATGCTTTTATTGAAAAAAAAAAACAACAAGATTTTATTTTAAATGAGAACATCAAACGCGCTTTGGAATCCTTCAGATGTTTTTGACAATACCTAATATTATTGACGAACGTGTTCAAATACAGTTCCGTCATTTGTGTTACCTTTGTTTTTGATAAACATCGAAGTTTTTCCGAAGCGGCGTCCCGAGGCGTCCCGAGACACCCCGATTGCCTCGTTACGTGCCATAAGCAATCATCTAAGAGAGAAGGGGCGGACGTGACTCCAATGTTGGCGACTTATTGGACGTATATTGCTACATTGAAAATATTCATCTGCAGCGAAATTAAATTCAACTCAGAACGCCTTAGTGTTTGTTAGAGGCCTTATTTTAATATCCATTAATTTGTGTTTCAACTTATCTTCTTATTTATCTCTTGGATTTACTTGAATCTGAAATGCTGATGCTTTCTCAGCTTAATGTTGTTTTTTAGTTACAGATGTTACTTACATAAAATCTTCTTTAATGGTTTTCGGCCATCGGATTTATCATTCATTTTAGTGTTACTAAAAAGCATTTTTTCCAAATCAATTAATACCATTTCACATATAGTTTATTATTATGTTTTATAACTAGAGTAGAATTTTACTCCACGACCTCAATTTAATTTGAAATTCTAATCCGGATTAACATATTGTTTCTTAGGAAGTTGTATGCCATACCTAATGTTTCAAGTTTCCTTGATTTATATTAACATTGGAGAGTGGAAGGATTATGAACTTCACATAAAGAGCTTTTAATTCTTCTACCTTTGAACTGAGCACGTTTGTTTGAAGATTTACTTTACTTAGGGGTTCAATAGTAATATCCTGGGACAGTCATCACACACGGACATCTAATCTCTAAACAAAGGTTGTACTATGGATATCTATACATATTAAAATGAATCCTATTCCCTTGGTCACACCATAACTTGAGAATTAATTCATTCTGTTTTATGTTCTCTAATACTTTATTGAAGGTTCTTACGGAAAGAAAAATTAAGAGAAACGTGCAGAAAATTGAAAATTTATAGAAATTTTAATGATTATTTTAACTTTGCGCGTTTGACCGTTCGTGAGTTTGATGAATGTAAATGTAGCAGACAGTTTTTTTTTCTCGCGGGTGAAACCACGGGGTACAGCTAGTAGGTACGATATAAAAGCAAAATACCACTCACTGATTAATCACGAAATATAACTCCATAAATATCATTTTCTAAATATCATCGAAATTGTTAGAGCCGTTTTCGAGAATTTGAAATACACCGCGTATTTCGCGTGAATTGAATAGGATAGATTATAATTCAACATTTGTGATAGCAAATCGAGTGAAGGAGCATCCATCTAAGATCTCTATATTTCTATCAAGAGCGATATTAACGGTCATATCAAATCAGCTTATATTTATTAAATTTCAAACTGAAGTTAATATGGAGCTTTGTATGAAATACTACTATAAATGTGCACAATCAAATAACTTTTAGGATATTCAACGTTTTCGAGTATCTTGAATGTGTTTGATATTTTTTTCTCGAATACAGTAACATCCATATAACATAATATCTCGATTCAAGCAATGATTTCTCTTTTACCAACAGAACTGCCTCCTGAGAAGCCGACGATAAAAGCAGAGAAGGGCTGGTACGCATCAGGAGACCCTTTAAGAGCACAGTGCTCTTCACCACCTGCAGACCCTCCTGCAAATCTCACCTGGCTACTGAATGGACGAGGTGTAAGTACCTGCCTTCAATACATTATAAAACGGTTGATAATACATTTGGCAATCCCTAATGTAATAACGAGCCGATGACGCGGTAAAGCCGTAATGCTACAACATTATACTCTGTAACCCCCTTGGTAATTAATATGGCATCCATTTAATTAATACTCGATTTATTATTAATGAGCTCGCGATCTACGTATTTGACTTCAACATCACTTCTATATACTTTATCGTGATATTAAACGGCTATACAAAATTTTAAGCAATCCGTCATATTTTACGTTTTCACCCGCGTTCCCGTGAAAATAAAAATAAAATATAGCCTATATTAGACACTTATAATATACCTTGCTATTGGTGAAATACCTATTTTTAGGGTTCCGTAGCCAAATGGCTAAAAACGGGACCCTTATAGATTCGTCATGTCTGTCTGTCTGTCTATCCGTCCGTATGTCACAGCCACTTTTTTCCGAAACTATAAGAACTATACTGTTGAAACTTGGTAAGTAGATGTATTTTGTGAACCGCATTAAGATTTCCATACAAAAATAGAAAAAAAACAACACATATTGGGGGTTCTCCATACTTAGAACTGAAATTCAAAAAAAATTTTTTCAACAATCCCATACGTATGGGGTATCTATGGATAGGTCTTCAAAAATGATATTGAGGTTTCTGATATAATTTTTTCTAAACTGAATAGTTTACGCGAGAGACACTTCCAAAGTGGTAAAATGTGTGTACCCCTGTAACTTCTAAAATAAGAGAATGATAAAACTAAAACATGATGTACATTACCATGCATAGTATATACCATGAGTAGTTTTTTTTTAATACGTCATAAATCGTAAAATGTAAATTTACATAGTTATCACCAATTAAGATAGACCTCTGAGTTGTATTGGCGCTCATACAATTTAGAGGTCTTGCTTAATTGGCACCAACCTCAAATGAGGAAATGAGGAAATCGAAAACTTTATCGATTTTTTTTTTAAATCCTTGAGACTCCATTACGGAACCCTCGGTGCGCGAGTCCGACTCGCACTTGACCGGTTTTTTTTTAAATTCATTAGTTCCAATGATTAAAAATAATAGAAACAAACCTGACCTCTTGATAATACTACTCAGATGTACACTAGAATATTAAAATTAGAAAAATAAACCTGAACTACGAAACAACGATTGTAAATATCATACATTTGTAAATATTATATTGTAATAGTAAAGTTTTTTGGTGAAATTTCATCCAATTAGAATTATAGCTGGTGCTATATTTATCAATATTCCGACGCGACGCGGACGCGTTGTAGCGCGGCTAACGTCAAGTTGGCGTCGCGGGACGGGTGACGTGACGTCACGACAACGCTTGATAAATGAGTTGGTCGCTCGCGCTGCTACACAGCCTAGTTTGAATAAATGTTTATAGAGCATTTAAACCACTATTTGCTATTAACACTATCGCCAGCTGAGATTTAATCACTGATTTAGAGCGTAGTTTGAATGTTAAGGTGACCGATAGTTAAACTTCGTTAACGTTTTTTTACAAAACAATATAAGTGTATAAATAAAGCAATATAAAACAAACAAACATCCTCTCAACCCAAACGCATATACCGTCTCCGTTCCGTCGTGGGTAAAAATACAAGTTGTCTCCCGCGGTTTCTCCGCATTGCCGATGGATTAGGGATTAAATTAAAAAAAAACGTAGTGGATATTGAATCCCTATTAGGAATTTATCTGCCAAATTTCATATTTGTGATTCAGTGGTACATCTCTTTTATATTAATTTTGGAACAAAATCTTCAACGTTATTTTGAATGGTTGTAGGGTATGCACTGTGTAGAACTCGCTGCGTACCACCCTTAGTTCCCGCAGTTGAAATTTAGAGTCAGTTACCTTTTAGGCACTATAAAACACGATGATAGCTCAGTGGTAGTGACGTCAGATAGCGCGGCGAAAGTCGTGGTATCGAATCCAACAATGAGCTTGAGCTTTCGATCCTAAGGAAACCACAGCCCGGTCGTAAGTTACTTTGTAGCACTCGACTGGCTGGCTACCACCCTCAAGTTGAAAAGCACCAGTTGTCATGTTCCGGTAGTTGCAAAAAAGGTCGAGAACTCAAGTGCAATCCCTTTGGTATTGCTAATGTCTATAGGCGACGGTATTCACTTACCATCAAGTGGCTCGACTGCTAGCCAGCCAAGCTTCTGACAAGACAGAAACATAATAATGTTATTTAACACAAAACCATCGACAAATCGTACAGTTTTCTCATTCACTTAAACGATATATTTTTAAAACCGTGAATCGGATTCGTTGTAAGGCTTTTTCAACATTTCGCTCGCACAATACGTTCATGTTTGTACAAATTGAATTGAACCGAGCAAAATATTGAGTGGGCCGCGTCTTTTGCCGAAGAATGGGATTGTACTCAAATATTGATATTCTGTTGTATGGTGTAAAGTTAAGCGATTGTTGAGTTTCTCTAAAATCGGAGAATTTCATCAAAATAATAGATAGTAATTTATTTACTAACATAAAATTGACACAATTAACAGACCGAACTGTTACAGAAGTCAGGACTCTCTCCTATGCAATAGGATCTAATGTAATTTATCTAAATAATAATAAAGATTTATACTTATTTATATATTATATATACTCTTTGTTTGTATTTGTGATTTGTGACGTATGTATGAGTGTGTGAGTGTGAGAGATGTATATGAATTATTATTATATTGGGGTTCTAATTAAAAAGTATCTTCATTATTTTTTATTCTGTAATGGACATAACATCATGTGGGTGGAATATACAATGAATTCAACAATGTGTAGGCACACTAAATCCTACTAAAATTCCAAAATGTGAATGTTTGTTTGTTACTCAATCACG
This sequence comes from Ochropacha duplaris, assembly GCA_951361185.1. Lineage (NCBI taxonomy): Eukaryota > Metazoa > Arthropoda > Insecta > Lepidoptera > Drepanidae > Ochropacha > Ochropacha duplaris. The sequence continues at coordinate 2,703,318 of OX592696.1, forward strand.
CAAAACCGGCTGAATGGATTTTGATGAAACTTGAAACGCAGGAAGATCACATCCTAGAATAATACAGGATACTTTTATATCCCGAGTAAAGATAAAATCCCTCAGGAACGCGGAGGAAGGGTAGAGTAATATATTAACATTTTCTTTTAGCTCAAAACAATGCAGGCACGGATTACACAAATGCATTAAGATTAAATGAACAAAAAAATTAAGTACGTTGAATACGAGTGACGATGCAGACGTGTCTAAAAGTAGTATTTGTGTAAAATGACCGGTTGAAACTCGGTCACAGTAAGGTTGTTTTTCCCAACTTGAGAGTGGAAAGTTCTTTGTCCTCGTTTGAACAATTCAAAATGCTACTATGTACGACATAAAATAGGCGATGATAGCTCAGTGGTAGTGACGTCGAATACCGCGACGAAGGTCGTGGGTTCGAATCCTACAATGAGCTTGAGCTTTCGGTGAAGGAAAACATCGTGAGGAAACCATAGCACGGTGGTAGGGTACTTTGTAGTACCCGACTGGCTGGCTACCACCCTCAAGTTGAAAATCTGTCGCCAAACACCTATCGGTGTGTTCCGACAGCTGCACTTGAGAGCCAGTTCCCATCTAGGCTTTGTGTGCTTACCACCATCGGCCACATCATCACTTACCATAGTGAGATTGTAGTCAAACACAAGCCTATCCAGAATAAAAAAAAAAAAAAAACCTAGTATTTCTTTCACGTTTACACTATTTATGACAAACGCTATATAGGACGTTATCCTATACTTTTCCTACCTAATGAAATCTTAGTAGCCATTTGAAAGCCAATCGAGTACTACAAAGTGCTCTGGTTTCCACACGATGTTTTCCTTCACCAAAAGCTCAAGTTCATTGTAAGATTCGAACCCAAGACCTTCGCCGCGGTATCCGACGTCACCTCTGAGCTATGTAATTATTAATTAATTAATTACCTTGAGACTTGGACGGATTCATATTATGTTATCATGCTTATTAGGATGAAAATTCCTTGTAAATTTATAACAATGGAATTAAAATTATAACAGGGTGTTCTCCAGACCTAAACAAAATCGAACAAGTCTGGACATTAAAAAAAGAACATTAAATTAATTAACAGACTGCAAATAAATAAAACGAGTCTACGCTATCATACTTGTCACCAATTAAAACGAAGCTTTAAAATAAATTAAACTACTCCATCATCATAAATCTAAATAACCTATAAAATAAATCGTATTTTAATTTGACGCCTGAAATGTAAGGCGGTGTCTATAAAGCTGGACTATTAAATAAACTTTCAACCCTCAGCGCGATGTTGTGGTAAACATCATGGGAATATAAACTGAACCCTAGCTAACCCTTTGTGCTGTCTACGTCGCTTTGTTTGACAATCTTTCTACTCGAGTCGAGTCACAGGGAGGCCGGGGTTTCTCTCTTTCTCATGCGTCTATTTACTGATAATAAAGGTAACGTGGGGGACCGTTTTTGGTTTTGTGTGCTTATCACTTACTGTCTTATAACGTGTTTTAGGTTTTGAACCGATCCTTTTTTGTTTTATGATGTTAGATGATGGATGTATTAAATACCAGGGTTTTAGTAGACTTCTTACTTTCATCGATACGCCCCATTTTTGCTTTTTAAATACTCAAGTCGTGGACAGCCGGACTGATTGTGCTTTTAGAACCACGATATCATTGTTACTATTTAAGAATATTTTTAAGTACAATTGTTTATTTTGGAACAACGTAAAGAAAAAGAAGGTTAAGACATGATGTAATGAACACAATAATATTCATAGCCTTTATAAATATTATTATTGTAGGTACTATAACAAAAAGTGTAACATACGTACATACTAGTATTTAAAATAAAAAAATTAAGTACCGCTAGTACTTAGGCTTTCGAGTTTACGAGCTATGCGCTTTGTACACTTATGAATTTAATTTCTGGTAGGTGTTGCAGTGAAATGAGGATTATGTAAAAATTTATTTCTTATATTTTTTGTATAAAACTTACAAACATTTGAGGAGTTGAATAAATATGCCGTTTTGCCAAATAATTCTCAGTTAGTGTTTCTGAACCGTTAGTAGAGACAATTGCACGTGCCTTTTCACAGCCTACGTCATATGCAGTATTATAGGTTTTTTTTTGTCATTTTCCAAATTGTCTCTGAATTTTGAGATATGGCCCACTTGGAATTTAATACCAGCACAGTATGTATATAGTTGTATAGTGATGCTATATTTTTTCTATACATATAAAAATATTTGTCTGGACTGACTGACTGACTAAGCTAGGAACATGTTCTCTTTAAAGTTAAAATCAAAGCGATTTATTTAGTTTACTTATGAAGGTCAAATTTAGTGAATTGACCAACGGTTGCGTATTAGAACCACCAAGAAACTGAGCAAGGACTCATCTCACTATTTAAAATGTTTTTTTCGAGACGTTTTATGAACTCCAATATTACATTGTACATTGTACTTAAATGACTTAGTGACCTTTTTCAGGTATAGCAAACTTATAGTAGGTACCTAATAATAACATATAAATTATTGACCTTTAAAGTGATAATAATAATATTTCTAGTAATAATAATAATTTCACAAATAAACAAAGAATACTATTTATTTATTTATTTAAATTATGGAAAAATAACAGGAATAGACTACAAATAGAACTACGAAACTAATAACAATAACAGATATTTTAAATCTACTCCCTTAAACATTTTTCACTAAGAACTGTAATTATAAAAATATTACGGTGGCAAAAATTTATAAGCTTAGGTTTATACATACGCGTACATTATATATTTATAGTATCCAATTACAGAATATGATATGAATATTAAACAAAAAAAAAATCTATATCTAATCATTGAAATATTCATCGATAGCATAAAAACATTTTTTGACTAAAAACTTTTTCAATTTTTATGTATGTTTTGTTTCAGTTTTTATATCTGAAGGTCACATTATATATTTTTACTGCCATGTAGGCACGGACAAGGATAGGCAAGGACTACAGTTGAGCATTTTTATTCTTTGAGCTTCATTTGTTATTATACAAGTATATTAACAAATGAAGACAAAATTATAGGCATTGTCTAAGAACGGTTCTTTGTTAAATATCCATGAGGGGTTAAATATGGGACCATGGATGAAACCACGGAGGAAATCTTAGTATGTATTATATGCGGTTAAATTGGATACACCTGTCGATAACATGGTACGGGGTGAGACCTCTTTAGCATAAACCCATTACAAAATGTGACATTTCCCTTATGTTAGGTACGCGAAACAAAACGTAGCATGTTTGCATGATCTGAGGGAACATAACGTCGGTACTCGTAATTAAATGTCAGATTCCGTGGAAGGATCAAAGGTTTAGTAGCTAAACCCATTACCTTTTGGCAGACCCTTGGTGTATGTGTCTACCTTTATTTTTGATGTTCATATTCTCTGCAATGTTGTTAGCCGCATATTTAATTGCATCGTCATTTGTTTTGGAAATATTTCAAGTACCTACCTGCCTTCCCATGGCCTGACCAACCTTGCCACATACAAGCAGGTATGTGACAGTTGTCTGATTTGTGATCTGGAGTTGTTTTATCTGAGGTGAAGTAACCTACCAATGTCTTTCTCGCCACAAATAGTCTCGCCACAGTTTTAATTAATGCAAAAACGTAAAATCGTCTATACTAATATTATAAAGAGGAAAGATTTGTATGTAAGTATGTTTGTAACGAATTGGCACAAAAAGTAGTGGACCGATTTTAAAAATTCTTTCACCATTTGAATGCTACATTATTCCAGATTAACATAGGTTATATTTTATCCCGAGTTAAGATAAGATCCCACGGGAACGCGGGTGAAACCGCGTGGAACAGCTAGTATAAAATAAATCAAATAAAGCGTTGATGATTCAGGCGTTGCAATTGAGAACCAGTTGTATAAATAGTTTAGTTTTAGAGAACTACGAAAATTAAATTTAGAAGACTTTAAACATTTTATTGCAAAGGAATGAAATGACTTCGGAAGTTTGTTGAAAAATTTCAATAGCTAGCTATTTCACTTCAGTTAGAGAAGTAATAAAAGAACACCTCTATAGGAGCCAAGTATTTGTTGATACAACAATAAAACAAAGCGAGAGGTGTGCTATTTTGAAGGTGCAACTTTTATTCGCGAAACAAAGTATGTAATTTGCTATATAACAAAGTTTTGCTCACTGACTGCTCCGACGAAACCAGTATCTTCATTGTATGAATTTATACACAATATAATTTTATCACTCCCTACTTTTACAGTGTTAGTCAAAATTCTACAAACTTTTTTGTCCACGTTACTGTTTATTTTACTGTGCTCGGTAAAAGTTATTTTATACTATAATTGATAACCAGGATAGCGGGTCACCTGATGGTATGCGAATACCATCGCTTATATACATTATCAATTCCAAAGGGATTGCTAATATGTTGCACACCTTATTACAATGCCCTGAATGTAACTGTTTCTCAAGTGCAACTGCCAAAACATACAAACAGGTGTTGGCAGATTTTCAACTTGAGGGCGGCCAGCCAGTCGAGTACCTACTACAAATACCATGCTGTGGATTTCTCACGACGTTTTCCTTTACCAAAAGCTAGCTCGGTGTAGGTCGAAGGCGCCGCGGTATCCGACATCACTAACACTGAGCTATCATCTCATTTTAACTTTAGGGTGGTAGTCAGCTAGGTGTGTTCTACAAAGTTATCTATAGTTTCCTCAATTCTACTTATTTATTGTCATGCATCTAAGGAATCGTGTTTAGCTTTTTTGATTTATTTCGTCAAGGCATTTCATACGCTATTATAAATACTCAAAGGTATTTTTTCAGTCCTTAAACATTTTTCTCTGGATTTTTTTCCGTATGTTTGGTAGAGAAACGTAATCACTGGCCTTATTCATAAAAAAATCGACGATGTTTATCTATAGAAAAATTGAATTAAGAATCTGCTAAGCACTTACTAATCACCACCGTCGCGATTTTTATGAATAAAGCCATGAATATTTCCTCGATGGGACACATTGTCTTTCGAATCATTTCCGCATCTCCATCGGTGTATTGAATTATTCGTGGTAAGGTGTCTGGTAAGTTAATCATGGTGACTCTTTGGTTAAAGCTTGTGAATTCATGTTACTAGCTATAAGCTTTTGTATGATTGGAGTTCTTTTTTGTGAAAGAAGTATCGTTAAGAAATTTGCACGTAAAGACTTACTTTAGAAAAACCTGCGATTTTCTCATTAGTTCTCCGAAGTAGACTTTCAGCCTAACCTCCCTACGTCAGTAGTAGAAATAAACATTGTTTTATTATAATTAGAACCAAATGACCAGTTACTTTTCAAACAAGTGTCGACGTACGCCGTAGCACTTTATACTCACCTTTGCGCAAATAAAATAATTTAAGTAGACACACAGTTTAATTAGTAAAATTTAAAACTCCATAAAACTGTAATGTTGTTTTTTTTTTTTGTTTTTTTGTTGCTGGCAATCATCCTTTTAGGATATTTCTGCCAATGTCAAAGTATTTGAAATGGTCTTGGTCTATTTGTCACAATGTTTTTTTTACATAAGTTTAAGTATGTAGTCAATACAAAGTCTTTCAATCGCATATATTTTCTTCAGTTTTAATTTCTTCTTTTATGTTATAGTCACATTCTCAAACTCACTGTAATGTCCAGTCCTCGTCCATACATGTCCAGTCAAGCTTTAGTGAAATTGGCGGTTGTTCCACTAAAACATTCACGGACTTTTTGGGACAACCTGGAAAGTCACGATACACGCTTTCATTTCATTTCACTTCACTTGTGCACTTAGATTGATCATTATTGGATAAAACACCGCCGAAATTATTCAATAAAACTCAAAATACACGAATTTAATGAAAATAAAACGAAAACGCAACGTCACTCTGCAAGTTCCCGCCAAAAAGTCGTAATGTTGTTTACAAGTTCCCAGGTATAGAGCGGAGGTACTCGTATATGAAAGAAAATTGATTACAGCCGCAGGACTGCATGAATATCAATGATATTAATAAATATGCGTGTGTCGCGTTCAAATTACGATTAATATTATTCAAATTGAACGTATGTGCGGTCGCTGAAATGAAAATTACCTGTCTTTGAGATTAAAAGTTGTGAGGTAAAAAATTACATCAAACGTATTTATTTATTCTACTTGAGTCTTTTGATTAGATGACTTCTTTTAATCTTTATTTCTACTAGATATCCCCCGTGGTTTTACCCGCGTTCCCAAGGGATCTTAATATTTCCAAGGATTAAAAGTATTTTATCTCTTATTCCAAGATCTATTTATAAATTCTATTCCTTAGAAAGTATAAATTTTATTCACTTGAAATTTGACAAGAAGATTCCTCATAGGGAGTAGGTATCATTATTGATAATTCATCATTTAAAGGGTTCGGGAACGCGGATGAGTCCGCGAGACATAGCTAGTTTATATTTATAAAAGCGAAATACTGATGATTTACGAAACCTTAGAAAGTATAAATGTTACTAACTTGAAATTTGGCAGGTAGAATCCTAATAAGTATAAGAAAAGATTTGAAAATAGCTTATTACTGACTTTAAATATATAAAATAGCTGACTTAACACAAATGTATTTTTTTTACATTTAAAAAATATTTTAACGAAACTAAAGCTTTGTTCGTATGATAGTATGCTTACAAAAGTCATGTATGCGGAGAAAATTTATTCGCGTCTCGTACATCGTGCCCGGGCTCTTTGTGTTACTAATTCCATTTTATTCTTTTCTGCTTTACTGTCATTAACCTCGCTATGTAGCTGTTATTATATTCAACAAGATCGTGGAAAAAATACTGAATTATGATCTTTTGACGTGAGGATTTTGACGTTGAAACTTGAATGATAATAAGGTAGTGTCCTGATTATCAAAAAATATTGGACACGTATTTTTTGCTTTATCAAATTAATAAAAATATACAAAGTTATAGTGCATCAAAGTATAGGAGTGGGGGCTTATGACGTCACTTCGTGGTAAAATTTGTACCACTGCGTGACGTCACGCGAAATTTCAACGCACTGTATCCTCGTAATTTTTTGTTTACGGAACAAAATAAAAAATACGTGTCCAAGATTTTTTGGTAATCTAACTGACGGACTAAATAGTTTTTTTTAGGACCCTATTCTGCTATTTTTAGGAACAAGACAAAAATATCGTTGTCTTGTCCTTTTGTTGTGGTGTAAATACTATATAAAATGATGGCTCAGTGACAGTGACATCGGATACCGCGGCGAAGGTGCTTGAGCTTCTGGTGAAGGACTCACATCGTGAATTAAAACACACAATATATTGTATGTTTTAATTCATACGTTTTTAATAAGTTTTTTTTAGCAGGCTCAAGTTAGTCATGCTCGCTTTAAGGCCTTTGCTTGCGGCGGCGTCGTGTGGCGGGTCGCTCACTTCCCTATAACATGGCGAGGAGGGAGATGGCTGCCACACGCGTCATACTTGTGAACAGGTGCTGCTTGTGGGGGCTGGTCTGCTTGAGTTTGTTTGTTTACAAAATCACTCCTAACTAAATTCAATTTCTTTTTTGTCGCCATAACACACTTAAATAATTATAAAATGTAATAGGTCTAAGTTGCTTATTTAAAAAAGAGTAATTGCTGAGTTTATTGCCGGCTCTTCTCAGCAAAAGCAACCTTCCGAACCGAGCGTTAGAATTTAACATGAATCAAATTGACGATTAAAAATACTTGTAATAAGCTTACTTAATAAGATATATTTGAGTTTGAGTTTGAGGAAACCACAGCACGGTGGCTACCCTCAAGTTGAAAATGTCGCTAAGCACTTGTTGGAGTATTCCGGCAGTTGCACTTGAGAGCCAGTTGCCTTTAAAGCATAGTGTACAACATTTTGGCAATCCCCCTGGTATTGCTCATGTCTATAGTCGACGGTAGTCACTTACCATCAGGTGGCCTGGTTGTCACTTGAGGTATAAAAAAAATAAGAAACAGTTATTGACATACGGGTAAACTTATAACATAGTATAATGGAGTAGAATTTTCTTCTGACGTCACTTGAAAACGAGAGTTTCAAGGCCGAAGAGAAAAAAATAAGAAATACATTTATTCATGACAACACACAACATTACATTACACTAAAGAAAAATAAAATAAAATAAAAAGACAAGACAACAAACAAACAATAGTGTAATGTGACGTGATACCAGGAATAGGTCTCGACTCAGCATAAAGATTTTCAGTCGAGGCCTACGTCCATGACATCACGAGCATGTAGTGACGAGTAATTTAAAAAGGCTCTTTCTGGGCAAGCGTGTTCCATTTTTGGCTTCGTCATCTTCCTTCCGTGGATTAGTGACCCAGCGTATGACCATTTAGTAAAAAAAATAGATCCAACTACGTTAAGAAGAAAGGTATAACAACCTTATATTTTTTATGTATTTTTGTATTAGTTTAAGAATAAAATTGTTAAACATTTGAAAAAAAAGCCAATATAGTCAGATGGTCCAAAAATATTTAAAAAATGTAACCTTGCTGAGTTTCTTGCCGGTTCTTCTCAGTTGAAGGCTGACTTCCGAACCGGTGGTAACTTCTGTAATTCGAGCTTCATAAGTGCCCTTCTAGGGCCTAAACTGAATAAATGGTTTTGACTTTGACTTTGACTTTACCGGGCCGCACATCACACTACTAAATAAATCAATTATATTATAACATGTAATTTATTTATTTTTTATTCTGGATAAGCTTGTGTTTGACCACAATCTCACCATGGTAAGTAATGATGTGGCCGAGGGTGGTAAGCACACAAATAAAGGTTATTATTGACTGTGCATATATGGATAGGTAATTCACTTCTTCCAGTAACGTACTCGCATTGAGCACTCTAGCGATTGGAAGAAAGAAAAAATAAATAAAAATTATAAAAAAAATGAGACCGAAGCTCAGTATGTGCTGCAGGTTACTGCAGCTGATGACTGGTGGTAGTCAAGCAAAAGATCTTATAGATGTACTGAACTATTGTCAATAGACTTACACATTTTTGAATGCTCATATAATACCAAACACAGATCCAGAAACTGAAATGGCGGCTGGATTAGAATCGTTTGAAAGATGACTACAGCCGCTTTGTCAATAGCGACTTGCTACTATACTCAGGGAACGTCAATTGGACTTTAATGAATATTTAAAAAAAATCTAGCCACTGGATGCGAGTAGAGCAAGACCGGCCATCGTGGAGATCCTTGGGGGAGGCTTTTGTCCAGCAGTCACATCTTCCGGCTGACGTGATGAAAAGAACCTCCATTTTTGTTTATTAAACAGCAATAGAAATGAATAGATCTAGAAGTAGTAATTAAGAACGATAAGTAGAAACGAATTAAGGAACGATAAGTAGAAACGTACATAAGGCTGACACATTTTATTATTTAAATGTTATATTTAAAGTAGGTATTTACTTTCTAGCTGCTATTTAAGTTGCTATTCTAAATGTTGACTTGATTTAAAGAAATACGGCTGTACAAAAAATAACAATGAATATTTAGAGATACATTTCAAAACATCAAAATGCCCTTTCTCACCAATCCCCATTACTTTGTCAAACAAACATTGTCTAAACATTCGAATGAAGAGAGCGGAAATTTCTTTTGTAATAAAAGCAACGGGCAGATGTCCATTGTGTTGTAAGTTTGACGAAGAGGGCGGCTGTCAATATATTTGTTCACTAGACAAGTTAGATCAAACATAAAAGTTTTCCTCTAAATATACATGAAAAGTATATAATAAAAATACTTAGGTATCTTCAAATAGAAACATTGAAAATGATCTGTCAACTTCACAACATTTAATTTTTATGCATCCGTTTTAAAATGTAGAAAGATTAAGTAATGTTTATTTGCAATGTTTTCCTTCTTTGTAAATTCTTGTTACTTTATCCCACGATTTTCGTCAGGGCAAACGACGTCACTAACACTAGGCTATCAACAATATATACCGCGACGTAAATCCGAATAAGAGCCTTTTACTAAACCTATATTTTATTTTTAATCAAAAAAAAAATCTATGGATAAGCTTCTGTTTGACCACCATGGTAAGTGATAATATGGCCAAAGGTGGTAATCACACAAAGCCTAGACGAGAACTGGCTCTCAAGTGCAGCTGGCGACAGATTTTCAACTTGAGAGTGGTAGCCAGCTAGTCAAGTACCCTACCACCGTGCTATGGTTTCCTCACGATGTTTTCCTTCACCGAAAGCTCAAGCTCATTGTAGGATTCGAACCCACAACCTTCGCCGCGGTATCCGACGTCACTACCACTGAGCTATCATCGCCTTATAAAATTAAGATAACGCGGTAAGATATTGATTAATTGCAATAGAACAATAAAGACGATTTGTTTGCCAACAAAACTCCTATGGTAACAGTTTTCGCCACAAAAATGTGCAATGGCGCTCTAATTCTATTCGCTTGACAAGCGACACGGTGTCAACATGTCGGCGACGCGACGACACGACGCGACGCGTGACAGCGCTACACGTCCTGTCATCCCCGCCAACGAAACTGTCGCCGACAGTTACAATAAAAAAACTTAAGTTTTTGGAGCAAGCGCCACACGCGGTCACGGATGGGTAGCGCAGAGTGGATGAAGCCAATTTCTCAGTTGTTTTGGAGACGTGATCTTAGTTATTGTATTACTTCTATTTGTGATATATTTTTATATAGCAGTAGTAATAAATATAAAAGATAGTATTGTTGATATCATACTCTAACTAAGCAATAGACGTGGTATCAAATATTTTGCAGAATATTATACAATCTTACTATTATTATAAATGTGAAAGTTTGGATGGATGGATGTTTGTTACTAATTTACGCCAGAACGGCTGAATGGATCTGGATGAAAATTGGCATGGAGATAGATTATAGTCTGGAATAGCACGTAGGCTACTTTTTATCCCGGGAAAAACAAGATCCCTCGGGAACGCGGATGAAACCGCGTGAAACAGCTACTCTATATATCTAAAAGAATGTACTGTAAAGCTGTTGTGTTCAAAAAATATCAGGTAAAGTATAGAAAATGTTATACTTGGTATATTAAATTAAAACTACTAAGTATCATTAAGTATAAACTTTCAATTAAAATTATAATAACATTTACAACAAATGTACAAAATATACAAGCAAATGTACAATTATAATACATAAAAAACTTCTTCGAGGCTGCCGCTGCTGCCGATCGGCAAGGTTCCCAGAAGGCTGGCAGCGTTTCCTCTTTGGATGGCCAAGCTGATGCGTTGGCGGAAAAAGCTCCCCGTCCGCCGGTCACCCGAGGCCTCGATTAATTTTTTACATAAAATATTTGCGAAACATTTAAATTTACAAAAACCATTCAAAGATTTACCTATTTTCAAAGATTCTTTCCTTATTATTTGTGTGTGTTGGAAATCTGAACAAAGATTTTCCTGTTTTTGAGTCCTCGGGCGACAAACAAAGTAGATACTTAAGCTCGCAAGTATCGTATTTGTTTATTTCAAGGAGAACGCAGCAAAGTTTGTTCAACTTGTTTATCCAATAATAATGATATTATATTAACTTATCCTAGTAAAGATAAAGACTATGAAGTAAATCTTTAATATTCCTCGAATATTGTAAAAAAAAACAACGAGTCTATTTGTAATGTTTTTAAATAATTTTGTTACAAGTTTTTTTATCTTGAGATTGATTTTAAAATGCTAGCTCATTATAAGTAAAAAATTGAAGAAAAGATAGCTCTATATTAACAAAAATGTAATAATTTGGCAACACAACGCAGATTCCTTCGATGCTTGCTTTTCCAAACAGTTAAAGGACGTCATACACTCGATCACCTATAATCCACTTTGATTCTGTATTAAGTTCATCCAATCTATAAAAATAAACGTAAGTAGAAAAGCTCTCCATTACCAATGATCCTGGCCAGCCTTCTCCCAATTTACTTGGGATTAACAAGTGTTCGCAACACTGTGGAAGCAATCACCAGAATAATGGAGTGCTTAGTTCCTATATAGGTACCAGGAATATAAGATGAAGTATAAATTTACGCTTATCATAAATATCTTACAACAGTAATAATAATTACAACTGGTATCAGAGAAAAAAAACAAAATGTATATGTGTGAATCTACTGTATACTGTCGCTATGCACGTATCACTGTGTTCCAACACCTACACTTGAAAGCCAGTTCCCATCTTAGCTCTGTGTGCTTACCACCTTTGGCCACATCATTACTTAATTTTGTAATGAATTGTGGTCAAACGCAAGCTTATTCAGAATTTAAGGTCATGCTCGCTTTATGGCCTTTGCTTGCGGCGGCGTCGTGTGGCGGGTCGCTCACTTTCCTATAACATGGAGAGGAGGGCAGTGGCTGCCACACGCGTCATACTTGTGAACAGGTGCTGCTTTTGGGGGCTGGTCTGCTTGAGTTTGTTTAGTCACTCATAACTAAACTTCAGTTCAAAATAGTGCCTTTGTTAATGAGATAGATTGATTTATCCTACAAATATTATAAATATGAAAATTGGTATGTTGCTCAATCACACAAAAACGGCTAAATGGATTTTGATGAAACTTGACACACAGGTAGAACAAATCTTGGAATAAAATAAAGGATACTTTTCATCCCGCGAAAAGATAAAATCCCTCGAGAACGCGGGTGAAACCGCGGGGCGGATAACTAGCATATTAATAACTGAACATTTTTTTAAATATTCAGGATGATTCTGTTTGGATATTGTTGAGGCTAAAAGAGCGTTGAACTTTAAATGGGTCATAAAAATATCGTAAAGCGCGAAACAACACACAAATATTTCCATATAAATTAAAAATATAAACCAAACAATTTATATTGCGTTAACTATGTAATATATGCAAATTAACTACAATCTACATTGTCAAAAGCAAAGTTTTTAGTTTGTTGGTAATTTTGATACAGAAGCCAAGTTAGAGCCTTCGTACATAAAAATCTTCTCATGGCATAAAATCTTATATTTGTAATAAATAATAACTGTTTATAAACGTTTAGTCCTAATCTCCGAGGAAAATTAATTATAAATACCCACTCATATTTCCTCCAATTCCGCGGTATTCTGAATTATGTCATGAATTAATTCGAGGATTCTTTAAAATTCAAGTTACTCAGCCTGTTTTACAGAACGTAAATATTAGTCAAGTTTTGCGTTGAGTTTGAAAGATTTGACTCAAATCCTGGACCTCTGACACAAGATTTATTTTTGATTAACTAAATGTATATAATATGTTTGATTAGGTACAAGACCAAATTTTTTTGATTTAGTTAAGGTTACAATACACAAAACCTGTAAAGAATGTTTTTCTAATAAATAAGCTGTAATCGCTATTATATATAACTCTATAACATACGAAAATATTATAAACTGTATATAAATTTACCTTTCGCGCCAGTACCACTGTCTCGAGAAATCTAACATTTTCCAAGAATAAAAATTACCTATGTTATATTCTAGTGTAATTTTATGTGAAAAATTTCGTACACACAATTACGACGCGGGTAAAAAAACAAATATCTACAACAAAATACACGAAAAATCCCTCATTTCAAATATAAATAGAATTTTTGTATTTGCATAATGTTATAATATAACTGGTGTGTAGGAGCGCCATTAGAGCGGTTCGGTTGGCGTAGAAGCTCGTAGCAGTTGCTACGAGCTGTAGGCGTCGAATATCGTAGGTGTAGCAATTTCGTAGATGTTTTTTTTTTGGATAAGCTTGTGTTTGACCGAAGGTGTTAAGCAAAGCCTAGATGAGAACTGGCTCTCAAGTCAGCTGTCAGAACACATAAATAGGTGCCAGTCAGTCGGGTACTACAAAGTACCCTACCACAGTGCTATAGTTTCCTCATGATGTTTTCCTTCACCGAAAGTTAAGCTCATTGTAGGATTCGAACCGAAAGATATAGAAAATTGTGAGTTTTTTTAGTAACCATTTTTAATTCTGATATTTTTATCCTGACTAAAATAAATAAGTATTAATAAAATAACATAATTTTGAAAGATTTTTAATTTATTTTTCTCCACTTTTAAGTCATATTTTTCTCAAAGCTTTCTAGCTAGATTCTTAATATAATATTTATGAGAAAAACTTGAGCATTTTTCCTTGACATTTAGTTCACAAACTAAATCCGAGCACTTAAGAACATTTATAAACTAGACGGCACACACAACAAAACCTAAATACCAGCAAAACAAACTATTAAAGTATTCAACTCACACAGATATTGCCACTTTGCTCTTTCATGAAACATAACTTTCAAGTGCAGGAAATGCGGTGTAAATAAGTTTAAAGTTATAAACACAGTAAGTTCAAGAAAATACCTCGATACAAAGCACATAAAAGCTCCAAGGAATAGTAAAGTTTGAAAGCTGCAAAATAATAACAGGTATCTAAAACAAGTCTGTTTTATATAAGTTTAGGAAGGATGTTTGACGGATAAGATAGGTTCCAGTCGCTGAAACTGAAATTTATGAGGCAATGGACCGTAATAGGCGTCCAATGACAATTCCGGTCATAATAAACCGTCAGAGCTCGTTTGAAGATAGTGATGTAATGCAACTATCGATAATTTGAGCATCATAAAGAGAACATACACATACAATGAACTTTGCTATAGCTGGGTTGAAATTATAATATAATATTTTATTAGTCTTAAAAATATATTCAATCTTATTTCATATTTTGTTTATGGCTTAATTGTATGAATACTTGAAAAATTTGATACTTTTCTAATTTGTACACAAAATTATTAACTTTAAAAAGGTATTGTCTCTACTTTAGTTATGTTCATTTATATTTAAATGTTTATTAATTCTTGTTTACATTTTCTATGCTTCGTATTAATACATTTTGTTGAGTGAAAAAATATATATATAAATCGACAATGCCACCATGTCCCACCACTAGTTCAGCCGTTCTCTCTGTCTGCAGTGAGCGATGAAAACACTCAATCATCACAGACACATCTATCGAGTATCTACGGAGGAACCGACGAACAAAACCAGTACAATGTTTATTGCGGAGAACGATCGCCGATTGAGATACGTTCCTACTTATCTTCGCTGTATGAACATGTCTTGTGTTGTTTTTAACATTTACGAGGGACTATTTGACGTTGCGTTTTCATTTTATTTTTATTGAGATCGTCTATTTTGAGTCTTATTGAATAATATCAGTGTTTTGTCCAATAATGTTCAAATAAATCTAAGTGCATCTGAAGTGAAATTAAACTTTCACTAAAACCTGACTTGACTGACGATCACTAACTGTGAATATAATATTACGTGATATATTACTTAGAACAAGTATAATAATAACTTGAGTTTGCCAGAAATGTCCGACGATTGCCATCAAAGAAAACAAAAATATATGCTCATAATTAATATGCTACATTAATTTGCTAGTCGCAGATTTTTCAGTTCTAATGGTTATAAAGTAGGTTTGTGATTATAACGTAGTTCTACATGTGCGGGCCTAAGTAAGCGTCGTCGAATTTACTCAAAGATGCATGGAAACTCAAAAATACGGTCATTTAATAATGTTAATTTATAATACGTATATTCTCCATTTTAACAAGCACTAAATTTCAATTTAACGTCACGCCAACGTAAAAGCCAACCAAAATTGTATATTAAAAAACTAACAAGGCCGAAATTACGTGTAGGTATGTATATCAAAATATCGCGGTATTATTTTTAAATTTTGAAAACCCTTTTTTTGCAGAATCTATCAAAATTTATGATTAAATAAACTCTTAAAAAAAACAGTAAAATTATCAATATATAAGAGTGCGAGGGAAAGTTCAGTTACCTACCTATGTTATTTTTTACAATATATTACCAAATATTGAGGCATAATTTGAGATATAAAAAATAATTAAGTTAACTATCAAACTTAATAGAAACATCTAAGCTCAGAGCATTTATCACTTTACCTTGTGTTTGTTATTTCATTCGTTATTAAATTATTTGCTTTCGGTTGAGTTATTTATTATCCTTTAATACAATTATACGTAACGTCTAACTTTCTCTAATATAAACCCTTGCAAATTAATTGTTGGGTATTCAATAAATCAAGACTTGATTCGCAAACCAGTTTATAAAATAATATTTTTTGATGGAAATAGTATAAAATGTGTACCTCTGTAAAAAATGCATAGAAATAACTAAAAATACTATGATTCTTTAAATGTAAAACGTACTTTATTACCTTACAAATATGTAAAATTTAACATTTAAATAGATACTTGGGAATATAAGTTTATTTTGTAAAAAATATCTTTGATAATATTTTTTACAAAAAGGTTAATATGTGTGTAAGTGGTTTACACAAACTATAGAATGTTCTAAAAGTATTTGAAGTGCACCTGCCAAAGTCTGATAAATACTTACAGATGTTTATCTTAAACCCAGCTAATCTGGTACCTACTATACCAGACTACAGTTTTTTCTTTTACTAAAATCTCAAGTTCATGAAATGATCTTCGTCACTACCACAAAGCTATCGTTGCCTAAAACAAACGTGACCTTTTCTAGTTCGAAAAAAATGAGGGCTTAAATCCTCCAAACTATATTAAACCTACTTAAGTTGCACGCGTTACATTACGACTTTAGCAAACTTAATTAAAGTGTAACTTTTATTTTTTGTTCCACTCCACGCTCGGAATTGTTTTTAAGAGAAAACAAAAAAGTTTAATTGTTTATTCGCAGTAAGTATCGGGGAGTTTTAACTGAAACACAATTAATTATGTATGTATATTGTGTTTTATAGTTGAACCACTAAGTAACTAGTTAATTCAGTTTCCAGATAATTTAACTGCTTTAAGTGCAGTTAAATCCCGATTCTGCCTGACTAGTATCGCTACGTTTGCAACAGGATATATCCTGACTGAATAAATAGCTGCGGTAGTATTTATACCTCGAATATTAGTTCGACGTTTAAATACTAGGTACTGTTTAATTCTAATCATCATGATACCTAAGTGATTATGTGCCCATTACTAAGTGTGGTGAACACAAATATTCGACTCGCTTCTCCCGGCTCAAGTTAAATCCTACTAAATTTAATTCAGATATAATTTGTATTTCAATTATGATTACGTAATTAAAAAACACTTTAATTAGCCTCTCAAGTTACTTATGATAAAAGCTGCCTTTTAACCGCCAGGTAAAAGTAGCCTATAGATATAATATACGTTACAAATTAACATAAAATACAGTAGCTTTCCGCCCCGTGAGTTCACCCGCGTTAATAATAATTGTGGTCATAACATACATAATTATATGTTATAATCCACTCAATTAACTATTAATTGTTTTTTATATCGTGACATATTCATAAGACACGGTCGCTTGATCCCAAACTAAGCAGAGCTTGTACTATGGAAACCTTTAAACTGATATTTGACTACATAATTATTCAACTATTAATTACATGCTTTTATAGATAATAATCATACTTAACCACAACTACGAGTGCTACATTTATTAGTTATATGAGAACCGATACACTTTTATGACTACGCCCTTTAAGCCCTTTTACGCTCGTTTAAGGCTTGTCCTGGGCAAAACACTGTTAAATTAGGTATCTTTGCAATCGGTTTTTACGTTACCCGTAGTGTTAATTAATCAGAAAAATATAAACAATAATCTACAAGATATGTGAAATTGTGTGGTTT
This sequence comes from Ochropacha duplaris, assembly GCA_951361185.1. Taxonomy (NCBI): domain Eukaryota; kingdom Metazoa; phylum Arthropoda; class Insecta; order Lepidoptera; family Drepanidae; genus Ochropacha; species Ochropacha duplaris. The sequence goes on from OX592696.1 coordinate 2,721,109, forward strand.
TCTTTGAATTCTATTTTAACTTATAGAACTGAAGAAAAAAAATACTAAAGTTACCCCTATTTTTTCTAGTTGAAACGATATTACTGCTGCATTTTTTATCGAAACTGTATGAAAATTTATACACTTATTTAAAAAACAATATTACATTATGTGGGTAACTTATTTTTTTAAAAATCAGTATGTATTAATTTAAATAAATAAACAAAGCGTTTCAGTCGAGCAAATTTTGCTCCGCATCCATAAAGTCAGTGCGGGGCGAGTCGTGTTGCTAGACGGACCTGTGCTGCGTTGTGGAAGGAGCTTATCAGTTTGCCGAAATAATTCTTAGTCTTTTGCGTGTATTTAGAGTAAACAGATACAGAGGCGTCATAACATTTCATGAACATAATTATATTTTAGATTGGTATTATAAGTGTTTATTTTTAGTGTTTATTATTACGAGTAGTGTAGTCATTCGAGGCGAGGACGTATCATTATTTTAGATTCAATAATAGTTAATTTAATATTTTTAGTTTCCTGTAGTTTCAGTGTTTTCATAGACAGACATTTATAGGCTACAGTTACAGTTTTTGTGTGAAAGAGTAAAAACATCTTCACAAATCATTTATGTACTCACATCCTTACAGACTAACACATTTATAATTCTAGTTTTGCGCCCCGCGGTTTCACCCGCTTTCCCAAGGGATCTTATTTTTCCCCGGGATAAAAAAGTATCCTATGTTTAATTCTAGGATATAATCTACCTGTGCGCCAAATTTCATAAAAATCCGTCCAGCCGTTTACGTGATTGAGGAACAAACATCCAAACATACAAACTTTCACATTTATAATATTAGTAGGATAATAGAATATAATAATAATAATATATAATTAGCAGGTATAGTAAGATAGTACCTACCAATAGCATAGGAAGTATAAAGTACCTAAGTTTTTTTACATCGAATGAGGCTAAAAATAACAAAATATACCATGTACGAGTAAGTATCTCAAACATTTTTAGGTAGGTACATCACAAAAAGTTTTGCCTAAAATGATTTTATTTCTATTGTTTCACAAAAATAACATAATACAATATTACTAGTACAGTAACTATGTACTATAATATTATAGTTTTACTACACAAAAATATACCTAGGTAGTGCCTACTTTTTTGGATTGCTATTTTTGAGTAACAATAGAGTAATAATCATTTTAGGGGAAACTTATTGTGATTATATATTGTAAAACAAGTTAGAGTTATAGCAATAGGGATCTCTCTGTAATTTGACTATTCTATGACAGCAGCGTGTGTTATCGCTACGTTTGTTCATGATGTAGCGAGCGCATCGTGAGCGATGTTTAGGTGAGGGTGGTGCGGGGTGCGGTACAGAGCTCCGACCAAACGCTCAAGGTTGTTGGCGCCGGTGCGAGCCTTAAAGGCTCTAAAGCAGTATGGAAACTAGGAACAAACCGTTCGAAACGGCGCACTCACACAGATGCGCGCATCGATGAGATCCTAAGCACCCCTCGCAGTGCTGTCAGTAGTGAGTGCGCGCGCGTCGTCATGAGTGGACGCGTTGTTGCCATATGCACCATCCACCGTTCAAAATCTTTTTAAAAATTTGATTGTTTGTTTGCATTGAATAGGCTCTGACACTACTTGACCGATTTTAAAAATTCTTTCATCATTATTAAGCTACATTATCTTTGATGAACATAGGCTATATTTTGTTCCGAAAAAAGATAAGATCCCACGGGAACGCGGGTGAAACCGCGGGGGACAGCTAGCTATCATATATGTTAATTTGTAAACATTTTTTTTATATTTTACTCATCTTACGGTGACAACCCAATAGAGCGAAAGAAATTTCAACAATTAGACTCAGTTTCCATACTGCTTTAGCGTATATAATTATGAAAATAAAAATCTGTCGCCAAGCACCTATAGGTGTGTTCCGACAGCTGCACTTGAGAGCCGGTTCCATCTAGGGTCACCTGATGGTAAGTGTCAACCGTCGCCTATAGACATTGGCAATACCAGGGGATTGCTAATGTGTTGTACACCTTATTACAATGCCTTAAAGGCGAACTGGCTCTCAAGTGCAATTGCCGGAACACACCAACAGGTGCTTGGCGACAGATTTTCAACTTGAGGGTGGTAGCCAGCCAGTCGAGTACTACAAAGTACCCTACCACCGTGCTGTGGTTTCCTCACGATGTTTTCCTTCACCGAAAGCTCAAGCTCATTGTAAGGATTCGAACCCACGACCTTCGCCGCGGTATCCGACGTCACTTGCCACTGAGCTATCATCGCCTTAAACCTTGCTTACCACCTTCGGCCACATCATCACTTACCATGGTGAGATTGTGGTCAAGCTTATCCAGAATAAAAAAAAATACTACCGGGCCAGATATCTACATAGCAATTATATTTTGGTCTTCCTCAGATTGAAGGAAAGCCGGTAATCCAGCAGAGGATCTTGCCAAGTCCAGTGGTGTCTATCGACATGCCTTACTTCCCCGGGAGAAGTACCGCAGCCCCTGGTGAAGAGAACAACAACATCATATTCAGCCCCTGGAAGGCGTTTGGGCCATTTGTGGATACTATACAAGTGAGTGTAAAGCTAGGCTGCAATGCTCGGACAGTATCAAAAATTATTTGGGGAATTTGCTACTACTAATTACTAATTATTAACTAATTTAATCTCACTATATCTCTTTCTAACTTAAAACAAAAGGATAGAAGAATCTTAGTCCTATCAAATTAGTTTTATTGTTAGTTTTCAACGTAAATATAGTGACCAATAGTATAAATAAAACTGGAATATAGACACAAAATGAGAAATAACGAATATGGGTTACTGCATCGGATCATACAAGGAATAATCGTAAAATACACCGACCATCAAGTGGACGACAGATTCCTTGGCTGAACCTCAGACAGTGGTACAGAATGAGTAGGAGGTCGTTATTTAGAGCGGCGGTATATAAAGCGAAAATAGCCATCATGATCGCCAACCTCCGATAGGAGTTGGAGAAGAATAGTGACCATCAACAGTGGGCATCATTTTCATATGAGTTTTACATATTGCGCCAAAACTATGGATCTATAAACTATCTCTATGTAAAATATTATCGAGATCTGTTGTTCCATTACTGGTCAAAGAAAGACAAACCAAAACACTTCACATTTATAACAATAAGTATTAAATTATATAGTATATATTATCTAATTCTGAGTTTTGTATCTACGCAACGAGTGCCTATGTTGATTGCTCAAACATTGTTCTTGGCTACCGTCAAGTGCTTAGTACAATAAGCCATTAAATAACAGTACTTCTAAGAAACTCTATATTACTCGTATCTAATTCTAAGTTTTGTATCTACGCAACGAGTGCCTATATTGATTGCTCAAACATTGTTCTTGGCTACCGTCAAGTGCTTAGTACAATAAGCCATTAAATAACAGTACTTCTAAGAAACTCTATATTACTCGTATCTAATTCTGAGTTTTGTATCTACGCAACGAGTACCTATATTGATTGCTCAAACATTGTTCTTGGCTACCGTCAAGTGCTTAGTACAATAAGCCATTAAATAACAGTACTTCTAAGAAACTCTATATTACTCGTATCTAATTCTAAGTTTTGTATCTACGCAACGAGTGCCTATATTGATTGCTCAAACATTGTTCTTGGCTACCGTCAAGTGCTTAGTACAATAAGCCATTAAATAACAGTACTTCTAAGAAACTCTATATTACTCGTATCTAATTCTAAGTTTTGTATCTACGCAACGAGTGCCTATATTGATTGCTCAAACATTGTTCTTGGCTACCGTCAAGTGCTTAGTACAATAAGCCATTAAATAACAGTACTTCTAAGAAACTCTATATTACTCGTATCTAATTCTGAGTTTTGTATCTACGCAACGAGTACCTATATTGATTGCTCAAACATTGTTCTTGGCTACCGTCAAGTGCTTAGTACAATAAGCCATTAAATAACAGTACTTCTAAGAAACTCTATATTACTCGTATCTAATTCTGAGTTTTGTATCTACGCAACGAGTACCTATATTGATTGCTCAAACATTGTTCTTGGCTACCGTCAAGTGCTTAGTACAATAAGCCATTAAATAACAGTACTTCTAAGAAACTCTATATTACTCGTATCTAATTCTAAGTTTTGTATCTACGCAACGAGTGCCTATATTGATTGCTCAAACATTGTTCTTGGCTACCGTCAAGTGCTTAGTACAATAAGCCATTAAATAACAGTACTTCTAAGAAACTCTATATTACTCGTATCTAATTCTGAGTTTTGTATCTACGCAACGAGTGCCTATATTGATTGCTCAAACATTGTTCTTGGCTACCGTCAAGTGCTTAGTACAATAAGCCATTAAATAACAGTACTTCTAAGAAACTCTATATTACTCGTATCTAATTCTGAGTTTTGTATCTACGCAACGAGTACCTATATTGATTTCTCAAACATTGTTCTTAGCTACCGTCAAGAGCTTAGTACAATAAGCCATTAAATCCAACACATTAGCATCAGATGAAACTGTTTCTAGAACAAAATTGTACTCTTATTGTTTTTTGGCGTAGATAAATGATGTCTTTGTTACAAGCCACATTCTACCCGTAACGGTTTCAGTGCGAACATTTTGTAAGAAGAAAGTATTTTTTGGTTACGTTAAAAAAAAAGAGTGAAACGGTCTAGAAAGCACTCAAAATAATATTAATGGAATCTCGAAATCAAATCTTCGATACAGTAATTAATTAAAAATATAATCTTCCCACATGTTTACGAAAATAATATAGTAATTATATTTTACCTTATGGAATCAAATGAATTAGCTTAAATTACCTATATCATTATGAATGTATTTACCTACTTGAGCGATAATTTACATGAAATTTGAAGGTTTTCTACCTAAAATTGAGTAAACAAAACTAGGTTCACCTTTTAAAATCTTAATACATTTATATAAAATTCCTATGTCACGATGTTGGTCCGCGATGAACTCCGAAACTACTAAACCGATCTTGATAAAACGTTTTATCCTGAGAAAAGATAAGACCCTACAGGAACGCGAGTGTAACCGCGGAGGACAGCTAGGTCTAGTAAAACACTTGAAAATAATGTTTTGTTCTAAAACCACTTGGCGATTGGCCAAAAAATCAACCGTCCATACAAAATGAGTTAGCTATTACAATTTGTACCGAACAGTGCTAAGTTTTATTCAGCGCATTTCCAGAAATCGTAAAAGTAAATTACTATCTTTGCCAATAAAACAGTTTGAGTGGGTTCCTTCGTACATTTACTTGGTTACTTTTGTGATGATTTCTATTATAAACTTTTTTAATGTAACACGTATTTCCATTTATTCTAGAACATTTTTCACACACGGCTTTCTGATCCCATACTAAACAGAGCTTGTAATATTGAAACCAGGTGACTGATATACTACTTTTTTTTTGTAAATACGTACTTAAATAGATAATTACTCCCAGACTCAGGACAAACAGACAGGTTCATGCACATAAATGTCTGTCCTGGATGGGAATCGAACCCACAACCTATGGCGTAGGTAGCGTGTATAACCAAACCAAATGGCCCGTCTATTAGTATCTTCTATTTAAAAATTTAATTTTCTAGGATGGTGAACTGCTGCCAAGTCAAGACACAGTAGTGCTGCCTTCACCACGACACCACGACAGCTCTATAGATGAAGATTCTACTGATCCTATACCGACAGCAGAAACGTCTAATAAGGTAAACGTATTTAAAGCTCTTTGAGTGCCGAGTGCTGAATGTTTTAATTAATTCCACAGTGGACCGCGACTTTATTTTGCTTTGAAATGTGTTTTATTGCTGCTTTCTATATAGTCTTAGGTTAACTTAAAGTTACAGATACTTATGTGGTAGTTTTTTTTTAAATACTTAAAAACGGTGTACACTTTTAATTATTGTACAACTACAATAGTTTACCGCTAAAAAAATTTATGTATAGAGCACATTTTTTTATAACCAAGCATATATTTGTGTGTTCCTTCAGTTGCACTTGAGAGCCAGTTGCCTTTAAGGCATTTTAATAAGATGTACAACACATTGGTAATCCCCCTGATATTGCTCACGTCTATGGGCGTCGGTAGTCACTTATCATCAGGTGACCCGCCTGCCTCGTTGTCACTTGTGGTTGGCTATCAATTGTAGCTACCTGAGCTTGTCTTTGAAATCGTGAATAAACGGTAAGCAGACTAGAATACATAAAGTCAATTTTTCCATAGGTGGCTTCAATAAGCCAACTCTCCTTCATGGTGCGACCTGATAGCTTCGAGCGCGGTCAGCTCCGACTCACGTGCATCTCGTCTGTGCACTCCGTGTATAGTGAACAAGCTGAGTTGGTCATCAACGAGGAGAGGCCTCAGATAGCCTCTGTGCTTGGCACGAGAGATGGCGCTGGTATGTATTGCTTCGAATATTACTCTCAATGAGTCAGTCCAAGAGTGTGGCTCTTGGACTTCTGTTCTTGGGATATCTTGCCGAGTGTCTGACGAAAATTAATTGTTACTGCTAATTCGCACTATTGAATTATTGCATGGTATTAAAAAAGAGCGTGAAAGTCTCTCTTCAAGGTGTGTTAATATCAAAACGCAAGTTCATATTAAATAAAATAAATGCTTTCACAGTAAACCCAAAAATGTGCCCATATTTCAGTCAAAAATAATAGCTTTATAAAACTCCAAAATTCATTCGAATGGCGATAAAAAAAATAGTGTATAGGTGAGATACGCAATAAAATACACGTAAGCACAATAAATAAATATAACACTATTATCGAAAACATGAAAGTACTTCGATGCGAATAAATCATCGCTTTATTGGATATTTAAATCGTATTGAACATTAATCACGAATGGATTGGTAGCTTTCACAGGTCGTCACGGCTCAATAAACAAAATTATGCACCGGCTGACGACAGCAGAGCTCGAGTCTCGACTTTACTTCAGCCAACTAGAAAATTGCGCTCATTCACTAGCCATAAACAGTCAGCCAATATTTTTATAAATTTTTGTTCTGAGGAAAACTTGGAATGATTTTCAAAGTCCCTTCATAAAACTAGGATCCCAGTTGAGTTGCAGATCGTAAAGAATTTTTATTTCTCGATGTAAACAGTGCCTCTGAATACGTAGAAAGCAAACCAATCCCACTCTACAATTCAAATATTTGCTGCAACCGACTTGCACTGCAATTTGCCGCAAGAACTTTCTACGTGGCACGCTATCGCATTTCGTTAAGCGTATCATATAGAAAAAGTATATTAAAAGAATTAAGGAGAGTACCTGAGAGAATAAAAAAGATTTTAAAACGTCTAGACACATAATTAATGGCAGCAAAAACTAATTCAAAGTCCAAACCTTTAATGAAAGCACGTAAAAACAATGAAAACAAATCACAGCTTTCATTTCACGCAACGGTAAACATGTAAACAGAGATTCCCGCTATTATAAAACGCCGAGTCGATAGAGCTGTGCTTTCAGAGTGGCACGCAACTATCGATTCCGAATATAAACCGCATGCAAAGGCAATAGTTAATCCTAATATATATAGGCAATCACTCAAATATTTGAACCAGTTAACTCTATGTTGCATCCAGACTGTTTGTCGACTCAGAATATTCCGGTCCACTAGGCAAAGGTAATGCCTAGTGCGAGTTTGTAGTGAGTCAGTATTCACTGTATTGCTGTTCACAAATACGTGTTGGTGCGTGACTTATGACGTTCCGTGATAGTAGACAATTTCTGTTGCATTCGTGCTTTCAGCACTCTTCGTTCCATGAATTCCAATGATCCCCGTTCTAAGAATATTTGCAGAGGAATTTGTATTTTATAAAAATGAGATTATACTTTGTTTTGGTCCGGAGATGTTTATGTTAAAAATGTTCGCTTCTACGTCTTGAGTCAAAATTATACTATTTTCTTGTAAAGTTAATAATTTTTACATTCGAGCAATTTTATGTAAAACTAGCTTTCCATCCGTCGTTTCACCCTAGTTCCCGTGTGAATTAAAATAAAAAGTGTTGATAAAAAAATGTATTAATCGGCCCATTTTGAGATTTTCAACACTCGTTAGTTCAAAAAAATTCACTTTGCAAAAAATCCTAAATAAAGGAATAAAGTGGACAAAAAAGTGCGAAAAGATCCATCAATGGATCTTTCCAATGGATTTTAGTGGACTGAGGGGTGTTCGCCTACTGATCCAATGGCCATAATACTAATATCAATTATATAATAATAACAATAATAACAATTAGCTAAACAAAAAAAGGAAAAATAAAATCGGTTGACAAACAGACCAGTAAAGGGGTACAAAGTTTTCTCTTCACGTATTAATATAATGATACTTGTTATTAGATAGATAAAAGTATCCTTTACATATAGGTACCTATATATGTAGCAAATTCCATCACGATTAGTAATCCCGTTGAAGCGGCAAGGGTTGATAAACAAACTCTCTATGACATTAACGCGAGTAGGAAGTAGGATTAGGAGGATTCGTGTAGGACCAAGGACGTCACGTTCCAAATTCCTATGGAGATACCAAGTAGAAATAAAATTGTCTGTGTTCAAATGCATTGTAAAACAAATGTGGTTTTCTTAAACGTAGACATTTCAAGTAAAGCGACGGACAGACAGACGTAAATTACTTTTCAAACTGTCATTGTAGTGGAATAAAATTTCACAGTGAATAAGCTCTATATAGACAAGCGCTACGAAATTCTCTTTTTAGTATTAAATTAGGTAGGTAGCTAGACATTTACAAATGTCTTAAAAGATATACCTTTTTATAAACCTTGCAAAATTCCTTTTTTAAATACAAAAAAGTTACAGATTTTTTTGTTACTTTTATTAATCGAAGTATTCACCCATGCTATCTAAGCATCTTTGCCAGCTTATTGGAAATTTATCGATACCGTCGAAGAAGTCAGCTGGTAGAGGTAACAAACTCTTCAAAGGCATTTTATTTTGTACTGCCTGCCTCTCGATATTGATTTCTTCCTGCAAAGAAAATGTCATATTCCGGAACAAGTAAGAGTCTGAATGCAGTCTATGGTGAATGTTAGAAAGTTTAACAACCCTTACAAGATGATGACGAAGTCTGAGATGGAATCCTAGAAAATCCTATTAATTATGTTTTAATTTGTATATCGACAGGCCGGTTGGCGATCGTGGGTTCGATTCCCATTCAGGACAGACGTTTTTGTGCATGAACATATCTGTTTGTCCTGACTCTATGTATGAAAAAGTAGTATATTATATTTATTGTAAATCAGTTGTATAATTCCTATAGCGCAAACTCTGCTTAGGTTGGGATCAGATAGTCGTGTGTGAAAAATGTCCCTGGATATTTATTCATATTATTATGTTCCTCGGATACGCCTATCAAGATTTTTACCTGTCAAATGTTTAATGTGTTATTTTTATTACTCAGAAAAGATGCTAGTTATTTATTTTTACTTCTATCAAAATAATACATTTAATACATTAAGCGCATCTGAACAGTTTCAAGATATCTATTTGGTCTAGACGCTGGAAATCTATTCCCTATTTGAATAACTCTTCTTGGTAACTTCCAATACAAATGATCGTACCGTTAAACAGTCGTTGGCCTTTCAAGAATGTATCTCATCAAAACAATAAACACAACAATTTCTATCTTGTCTTGGCAACGAGAATTCGTTTTGTGTAAAGGTGTGATGCTAAGTTATTACACTGAACTTTTTCGTCGCTTTTTTTACTTTTGGATAACCTTTTTTTTAATAAACCACAAGTGACAACGAAGCTGACGGGTCACCTGCTGATAAGTGACTACCGTCGCCTATGTTTTTATTCCCGCGAGAAATCTTAAATTGATCTTGATATTATTCTAATTAAACTATTTAACAAATATTACATTATCTAAAGCATTTAAAAAAACTTGAGAGGTGTCAAGGGACACCCGGATGGAACGAAGTTATATAAGTCGAGAGAGTATATATATATATAAAAAAAAATAGAAATGAAAATATCTGGCTTGCTTTCTATAAGAGAGAGAGAGAGAGAGAGAGAGAGAGAGACAGACAGAGAAACATGCGCACGCCGCACAGCTTACAATAGCTTGCTATAGCAAAAAAGTGTCGTCCCAACTTTTCATAAGATTTTTTTCCGTCTAGCCCCCTTTCAGAACGCGCGATAAGGAACTTCGTTACAAAAAAAGTGTTTTCATTGTAACCTTAACATAACCAAATCCTGAATCCACCACTGGTTGGAATAATTAATGATACTATACATTTGGGTATAATAACGCTATTAATCGGAATATTATATGCCATTTCACATAATAATCACAATAGCCACATAAATTTACGAGAACATTCATAGCATCGTTAACGTTATTAGATCAAAACAACTATTGGTCGTATCTTTTAGACCTAAGGGTAGACGCATACATGACTATCATCGTCAAGCATAAAAAAAGCCAATATAGTCAGATGGTCCAACAATATTTAAAAAATGTAACCTTGCTGAGCCGGTTCTTCTCAGTTGAAGGCTGACTTCCGAACCGGTGGTAACTTCTGTAATTCGACCTTCATAAGTGCTCTTCTAAGGCCTAAACTGAATGAACTTAAAGTCAAAGTCAAAACGACTTTGACTTTAAGTTCAAATCATTTTTTTGTAAATCCATACTAATCCATTTACTAATATTATAAATGCGAAAGTGTGTCTGTCTTTCTGTCTGTCTGTCTGTTACCTCTTCACGTTTAAACCGCTCAACCGATTTGATATGGAGATAGATGGAACATTGGAGAAGGACATAGGATACTTTTTATCCCGAGAAAAGATAAAATTCCGGGTAAAACCGCGGGGCGGAAAACTAGTAAAAGAATAAAAAAAGAAAGTGCGAATACTTCACACGTACTTTCAATCGATTCCCTACGATGTTCAACATAGTTCCAAGTTAATCAAACTATTTTCTACCAGTATAGTAGCCGTGCAAGCTACATCCACCTCTAGGTATATTGATTGAAAGTTGATAGTCGCTTATGAATGCAGCACACGTCAACTTAGACGCAAGTTGGTGTTTAGTGTTGGAGACTAATTAAATTGTTTAATAGTTTGCAATAGTTTGTGAACTCTGTGAACTTATATCATGGATAGATTACAAATCTGGTGGTTGTAATTAAATAATAAAATACCTACACTTTATTTCAATTAATATAGAAGCATTTTTTATGTCAATAGGTTGACAAACAGGCAGACGGTCCACATGATGGTAAGTGGTCACCGCCGCCTATGGACATTTGCAATACCAGGGTGATTGCCGATGTGTTGCCGACCTTGAAGAGCTCTTAGGCTCTTTTTGAAGAATTCCATATCATAGCGCAGAGGGAATACCGTGATGGGGAGCTCATGCCACATCCTAATGGTCCGCTGAAGGAACGTCGAACGAGAGCATTAATTTATTATTTTTAATAAAAGCATTCATCTAGTACTGTACTCATTCTTGGATTTATTTAAGCGTTTAGTTAGTTATGTTGTGCGTATATGCCTCTGGGTCCCGATCTAGAATAGATATATAGGTAGGTACCTATGTAAGATTAGTAACAAACATATTTTATTGTGATTAGTTTATCAGTTTATCAGACAGGTTAGAGGAGGCCTTTGCTAAAAAGCAAGCAGAAGATAATATAAATACAGAAGATATATTAGATATAATTATAACTAAATTCAATTAATGTATATTGAAACATTCTGAATAAAGGCTTTAATAAAAAAAAGTTTATCAGTTACTTAATTATCACAGTAAAATTATAGTTTGAGAACAGATGGTCTCGCTAACTATGACAAATATATGTATAAATAAATCTTAGCCTATTATATTCGGGAGATATTATTATTAACTATCTTAATTCTACCAAAACACGCCCATTTCCAATCCAAAACTAAATAAATGTCTGAATAAATAATAATATTATATAATGAATTGTCTAAGAAAATTTTCATCTCATATTATTTTCAACTCTTTACTCATAAAAGGATAAAATATAAGGAGATAGAAATTCCAAACTGAATACAGATCTACTAAAAACTTAAACGTACTTACAACATTTCAATTAGTAACATTGTTCCCAAATTACACTGTGAATGTTCAACGAGACGAAAGTAAGTAGAAAAATGTGTAAAGTAATGAATTAATTAGCGTGAAATTTACGATAAAATGTTCTAAAACGAAAACAATAATTAAATATTCATTATGAGGAATTATCGCGTTTCCTTTCTTTGTAGACGAGAAAAGAATTAACAAAAAGCCTTAGCACTTTTTTCGTTAAGTGAGATACGTTGGCTTTCCACTCCGCTCAGGTAAGATAACGGTGTTATCGATATATTTCATTTTATCGATATTTGAAAATAAAAACAACGATTTTAAAATTACAAATTCAATGTAAAAAAAAATAAAGCAGCTCTCTAGCAATTTATTTAATATTGATTTTCTTTAATAGACTGAGCTTATAGTAATTTAGAACATTTTACAGATTGAAATTAAAGCAAATATTATTTATTGGCTTTCACTAACATTTAAAATTACCATAAATAAATATTTTATTTAAAGTTTCTAATATTTTAACAAAACACTTTTCATAGAATACTTAATTAGGTACATATGTATGTTTTTCATTTGTTGCACATAAATAATCATATTAATTTAAATGAAAATTGGCAAAGCAAAATAGCTTAGAGAGAGACTATGGGTTCTTAACTAGCATAAAATAATTAAAACATACACATAACACGACATACAATAATATACAATTAATTCAAAATCGATAAAATTATTCATCACTAAACATATTCTCACAACGAAAACAAATCGATATCAGCTCGGCCCATCACTAGCCCTCTCCTCACCCATTAACGTTATTACGCTAATGATTTGCCGGGTACGACGCCCCCTAATAACAAACAAAGCTTTTTAATAAAGATATTTCTTTTTTAACCGCTCTGGGTACTCTTCCACTCTCGTCGGGTCCTTGGGAATTACTTCATTTCGCGAATTGTTACTAGGCCGTAATCGGATAATCAGGTTGGATTTATTTGTACTAAATATCAGGTAGAAACAACGTTTATTTAGGTAGTATTTTTTTCATAACGAAAAGATTATTTAGTATGAGTGTGGATGGATATAAAGGTAGAGGAAGGCTGAAGGTATGTAGGACTGCGTGAAGAACGATATGTGACGACTAGTGATAGAGCGGAGTGGAAGAGGAAATATGTTGTTTCGAGTTTTCGACCACACCTAGCGTGGGAAAGGACTAGAAGAAGATTAATTTTGTTTATAATATCACGTTCAACGCTCTTGATCCTTCAAAAGCATGTGAATGTCATTTATCATGGTGGTCGGGTACTTTGTAGAGAAAATCTGTCTCCAATCATCTTTTTGGTGTAATCCGACACTTGAGAGCCAGTTCCTTTTTAGGCTTTGTATGTTTACCACACATGTCTATCCAAAGTAAATTAAAAAAGTTGTGTGAAAAGCAAGACCTCCCAATTACTCGTTTCAAACTAAATCCAGAAATACCAATATGCAACTTTTTCCCAACAAAATATAATAAAAAATTGGCGAACATTTCACCCCGTAAAAACATGCAGCCGCGGCGCGTTCCGCCGAAAAATTAAAAAAAAGAAACAATCGCCCGCCGCCGAGCGATATATAACACAGACAATAGTTACAAGAAATATATGAGCCATATTAACAATAAACGCAGGCACTTTTACACATTTTTGTACAATCGCGAATAAATTTTTGCTCCTGTTGTGTCGACTCGTAAACGGAAGCAATAACCTAACAGGCCCCGGACGCGTTTACGCCGCGTTATTCATATAAAACAGCAATAATACCCGAATGTTTGTACTGCCAGCATGCCAAATTTACTCAATTTGTATCGCCGTTGAAAAGGATTTCAATGATTTTTGTTAGTTTTTGCAGATTTATTTATTGAACTTGATTGACGTAGAAAATTGAACATGGTTGAATTTTTCGCTTTCCCGCGAGGGATTATTATTAGCTTTTTGTTGGTAGTGCTGCATGCAATTAAAATTTACATTAGTTCTATATTATTCTTTACCTCCTTAGCGTCTGGGGAATATGCTCGTATTTTTTTTATTGTTTGAAACGTTTCTACGGGTTATTTTTATTTAATTACATTACATTTAATTACATTACCAAAACAAATATAACACATCCAAAATCTTAACCATTAAGCTAAAAAAAAATATGTAAAAATCACTATCATTTCCGGGTGATTCAAACACGGCCATTATGGCGCGCTTATTTTGTGATGTGAGATTAGACGAATTCGATGTCAAAAAAGAAGTGTTTGGTTCACAAAGTTACTAAAATCATTTTATTACCATGGAAAAGCACAGAAAACTTATAAATTATAATAAATTTAAGCGTAGCGGCTACAAACTCTGAGGTCGAGTTTCAAAGTGACGACACGATTACTCACGATTTGCTCATGGGGCGTTTTGGAAATTTGCGAGGGAATTTAAAAACAGACACTTTTTGATGATTAAATTTAGCTATTAAATCATGAACATTTTTGAAGATAATTATGTAGGTATGTTTTTGTAACAATATGAATTACATAAACAAATCGTCCATTTTGAAGTCACGTGCATATTCCCCATTAATTTTTAACTTGCTAGTAATATTATGCATACTATATTCAAAATCTGTCTCGTAACAATGGTATAAGACATTATGTCGTAGACACCGTGTCGTAGTTTTCGAATTTTCCACAATATTCAACAATGAACACTTCGTATTTTATTAGCATTTATTTATAGATATAGGTACACTCGATATCTTAATTAATTATAAGTAATGAGTTCACTAATTAACAAATTATAAGAATATTGTTTCTTATTAGTACCGATTTATTGAAGTGTATAATTTAATTAACGAAATATCAAGAAGTGAAGTGGAATTGAAGATCTATGAGCCAACGTACATATTTTTGATGAATCAACGCTTATCTGTCTCTTTTAAATGACGTGAGTAGACCGGTGTCCACGTCATCGTTATGACTAGTTGTTGATTTTGTATTAGGCTGAGTGCATCTAAATTAGACTCGCAGAAAAAAAAGTGAAGAGAAACTTTGTTCTAACAAAGGACAGCAGTGAAAAGCGATCTCTTCGAATTTACTTTCATATACCAATATAAATCTGCTCACAGAAACGTAACATTTTTAATTCTAAATAAGCTTGTGTTTGACCACAATCTCACCATGGTAAGTGATGATGTGGCCGAAGATGGTAATCACACAAAGCCTAGTTGGGAACTGGCTCTCAAGTGCAGCTATCGGAACACACCGATAGGTGCTTGGTGACAGATTTTCAACTTGATGGTGGTAGCCAGCCAGTCGGGTACTACAAAGTACCCTACCACCGTGCCATGGTTTCCTCACGATGTTTTCTTTCACCGAAAGCTCAAGCTCATTTTAGGATTCGAACCCACGACCTTCGCCGCGGTATCCGACGTCACTACCACTGAGCTATCATCGCGTTAAATCCGCGCAATTACATAATTGAATAAATAACATTTGAATTCACGAAATAAATGACAAAACAAACAAATATACGAGTACCTACTCCTTTTCATATCCCAAATTAAGAACATTAATTTGAATGGCTATAATTTCAACAAATAATAAAATAGGTCAATTTACCTGGAAATAAAATAAACCCGGATTAGAAGCCATCATAATCGCAATCAAATCCAGTTATAATATAAATGTAACTCCGTAACGAATGGCATTCACAAACAAACTAACAATTACGAGAAATAACCACCATTGTGGTAAATGGAAGCGTAGTTACGCTTAAGCGTTCTCGTATAAAATAACCGCCGTTAATTCATGTGCAGTCAACGGTAAATTAAGACATAATTTACTTTTTTCGCGAAGGCTCTCTCGCTCGATGCACTTTGAATAATTAATAAGGCTTGCATTAGTTTTATTTACGGAACTGAGAGGGTTATGTTCTCCATAATACGGTCTATGTTAATATCTACAACAAGTTTTTCATATTTCAAAAGCGCCATTAAGGCAACTTTAGCTTACTTTGCTTGGGATATTTTTTTATTTATGGGCTTATTTATTTTTAGGAAGCATTTTATGTTGACATTTATCAACAGATGTTAAAGGATGTGAATTTGGTAGACAAACGACATAATGTTTTAATGATTGATTTAAAAACGATCGAATTAGTTTTTGATAGTAATACGTAGGATTCACACTCACAGAGACCATGAAGATATTCCATCTTAAATAGTACATTAATAAGTACAAGTACTAGAACTTAGTATTTATTTGCTTTATTTACAACATATGTACAAAATGTACAAACAAATGTACAGCTGCAATATATAAAAAACTTTTTCGAGGCTGCCGCTGCTGCCGATCGGCAAGGTTCCCAGCAGGCTGGCAGCGTTTCCTCTTTGGATGGCCAAGCTGATGCGTTGGCGGAAAAAGCTCCGTCACTTTTGACGGCGTGCGCACTTTTGACGTAAAAAGTGTCGTAAGATATTTTTCCATCTAGCCCCCTTTCACAACGCGCGAATAACCTTTCAAAACGTTTCAAAGTGAAAGTCACTCAGGTAGTTGGTTCGGCACAGATGGACATCATACCAGTCAGCCATATCTAGCATTTACATATTGGGGATATAGTCGCGTTTCCATTGTCATTAGTATCATTTATACCTTTCCAAATTAAATTAGGTCATTCAGGCATCTAGGTATTCATTTGTTTATACAATTTTCATTCGGTGCTAGACTGTGTAGGCCGATACTGGAAATCTATTAAAATTTGCACGGCAACTGCGAAACCTAATCTATTTCTTTACTTTTGAAATCAAAGATTGGTTTGAAACTGAAATAAATATGCTGAATAATAATAATTAATGTACACAATACGAACATATTGAATTCAAACCTAATTACGATCCTAACCTGCGCGTCTTAACATTTACAGATTACCTAAAAAATACTCAGCCAATTTTAATCTGTTACTACCATAAACACGCTATGCCGTCGTAGGTAACATTTTTATATAAAAAAAGAAACAGCGTAATAAACACGTTAACTACCTATAAACAGTTAATAAAACCCAATCGGCAATAACAATGGGGCCGCGCCGACATCAATAAACGGTAACATCTGACATACGCAATCAAACCCAACACGAATGGAACGCGAGAGATGTAAAACAGTTTAACTAACATTCGACGCATCCCTCTGAGAATTAATTTCCGATGTTGACGATAATGAACCGGGCTTCGGGTCATTTGCATCGATATTTCGATGTCGTTTAGCGAAATGAACGCCCTGTGCAAATTTGCCAATACGCATCCGCGGCCGTTTGCATCGGTTTCAGTCGGATATTGCATGACGATTGTTGTAAAATTCATAGCCGGCTATTTACTTTTTGACTTTTAAATGTATTTACTGACGGAGCGTTTTCATTTATTCGTATTGGACGCGATTATGTATTGTTTATTATGTTATAGTGCATCTAAGGGTTTATGTTTGATTTTTTATACATATGATGTTGATTACTTATTGTGATTTGGTTTGTTACTTCAATATCCTACTAATATTATAAATGCGAAAGTTTGTATGTATGGATGTTTGTTACTCTTTCATGCAAAAACGGATAAACGGATTTCGATGAAAGTTGTCACACAAGTAGTCCATATCCTGGAATAAAAAATAAGACACTTTTTATCCCGGGAAAAGATAAGATTCCCGAGGGAACGTGGGTGAAACCGCGGTGGACAGCTAGTTATTCATAAAATGCAATGATTTATTTACTTGAGTTAGATAGTTAGGTACCTACTGATGCTGATAGATTATGGTCTACCTACTAATTATTTTCTATCAATGTGTAAATATTTCTTACATCATTATTCCAGCTTTAAGTGAATTTAAATTCCAATCAAATAAAATTGCACTTTATAAACATTATTATTTCAAATTTAATGTAAAAGTTGTAAGGTAAATGTGACGTATTATAAACGCTCCCCAAACTGTTAGTCTGTAGTCTTTGATTGATGTTTATGACCTATATCAATTAGCAACTAAAGTAATGCTTTTGGTGGACAGAAAATTCAACGCATAAAAATCAATATTGCAAAATCACGCGCGCGTGTTTTTCCGTCTTTACTCGCAATTTGTCTCAGAAACATCTGTATGTAGGTATATAAATATTATAATCGCCCTCCCCCAGTAATGAGTACGTCAGATCGTATATTATTCTTCATGCTGACAGCAATGATTGTTTCTGCTGAATCAGTAAAGGGTGGAAACAAACCGTTTTCTAATAACGAATGTTCCTTGAAAGGGATATATATCAAGAATTATTCCAGAGTCATGTCATATTTCTTGTAGGTTCACAGGAATTTCTACCTAAAAAAGTATAAAATAAACAGTAGCTATAAAAATAATTCGTAAACTATTCTATAGGTATCTATACTTTTTCTTCGTAAGTATTTATTATATTTTCGGTGTTTATGCCTTATCGGTATTGGAAAAAATATAACCTAGCTCTCCTCGTTGAAAGTCTTCAATACAGTCTTATCTTCTATCCAGTGTTCAGTTTTTTTCACCTTGAGGAGTCCCTTCTTAGGGTCTAGACTGAAAGGGCCTTGATATTGATTAAATTAACGCATAGTCCCACCAGCTAAATTAGCGACAATTAATAATTATCCTCGAACATTCTTCATACACTATTCTATGTTCTATTTAAAAACTGTAAAATATATATAAATACAAGAAATCTTTGTATTCCAATTGTGAAGTTGCGAGTCATTCCCAACACAAGTATCTTTGATTACTTACTAGGATGTCTCCGCGTAAATTTTGTTAAAATGATTTCTGAAATAAAGCTACTTTTATTTATTTATTTATTATACACAGCATTCTGACTCTAAACTTAGTAGTGCTAGAGAGAGGACAAACAGATGTGTTCATGTACACAAATGTCTGTCTTAGATGGGAATCGCACCCACGACCTATGGCCTGATAAGTAGTGTGTTTAACCAATCACGCCAACAGGCATCAAAGGTCCTTTAATTAGAGCTAAGCCACCGAATTCACTGCGATATTAATAATGAATGCTATTGAATTTCGATTTTAAATGTTATCATCAGTTTTCTCCCCGGAACTAAACACAGTGGAAACAATGCGTAACTTTTTTGGATTCTCAGCAAGATCGAAAAGATATTGAATAAATACCCTACAAATTCAAATAAAAGCGTGGTTGGTAGTCCCTAACATTTATCACGCTGTCTTATCTAGTTTGATGAAAGCGAGTGACAGTTCTACGGGATTATGTCACTCGCGACTGACAAATTCGACCTTTATTGACTAAACTTTTTAACCGACTTCAAAAAAAAGGAGGAGGTTCTCAATTCGTCTGTATGTTTTTTTTTTTTTTTGTATGTTTGTTACTCGATGTCTCTGCCAATTATGAATAGATTTTGATGATTCTTTTTTTGTTTGGTAGATCCTACTTCAGAGGTGGTCCCATTTAAATTTTGTCGAAATTGATTAAGCACTTTTTGAGAAAATCAACAAAAACGAAAAAAAAACTATCTCGTTTGATAAACCTTAGTGAATCAAACTGAGTCGTTGAGCGTGACTTTTTGGATTTGGATGAAATTTCGTGTGTATACTTCAATGGGTTCTTCGATGGTTTTAAAATACAATTGGACCCGGTAGGTGGCGCTGGAATCGAGTTCCAAGATTTGTTTTAATTTCAGGGCAGGACGACGTCTGCCGGGCCCGCTAGTTATATATTATATTTTACCGGCCAGACCCGATTTCAGGACAAACTAGTTTTGCCTAGGATAACATATAATAAGGAATAAACTTTAAAAATTAAAAAATAAATTTATTTTTAAAAATTTAAAACAAAAACCGACTTCAAAACTGTAACCTATACCTATGTACAAAGATAAACTAAAAAGTAAAGAATAATATTTTAATTTCAAAGCAAGAGCCTTAAAGGACAATCAACAAAATTATTGATATTTATATATCTATTTAATATTTATAAACAGTTATTTTTGGAGTCGGTGCCAGCCAAGAAGGACAGTTTAATTCTGCCTTTGTAACAAACTTTCGAAAAGTAGGGGAGCGACGGCGCAGACCTAAGGAACATTACCGTAAGGAGAGGTGTCGTAAGACGTTTTCTCGTATGAACACTTCGTGTCCAGTTCAAAACTGTCCTTCTTCTTGACTGGCACCGACTCCAAAAAGAACTGTTTATAAATATTAAATAGATATATAAATATCAATAATTTTGTTGATTGTCCTTTAAGGCTCTTGCTTTGAAATTAAAATATTATTCTTTACTTTTTAGTTTATCTTTGTACATAGGTATAGGTTACAGTTTTGAAGTCGGTTTTTGTTTTAAATTTTTAAAAATAATTTTATCTAGGTATGTGTCGCTGAAAAAATGCTATTTCGATAAGGGTTAGAAAGGTTTACACTTTATATTTAAAACGAAGTACCTACTTAGGTAAGTCATCAGATTTGGCTAGAAAAAGAGACTGCCGTGATTTTGAATAAATTTACCTCATTTTTCTACTGCAAATCTTGTTTATTTTTACCCAACGCACTCGCCAGTTCGAATTTTCTACTAGCTCGAAGATAATAATTAAAATTCACTGAAGTTGCGCTTAATATAAAGCCACAAGTCAAGTGCTAAATATATTCTTCATTAATTTATTACCGATCAAAGGAAACTCCAAGTATTACTTCAGATTTTATTATTAATAACACTATAAATAAATCGTAACAGACTTTTCTGTTTTACACCTTTGCAATATAAATGAATACCTGACTGTCGCTCCGTTTTATAACAATAACTATACCACTACTAAAAAGGTATCTCCACCCATAATTTTATTGGATGGATCAACTTCAGTGTCAACACAACTACATATAACATATATTTTATACGGACGCAATCAAATATGTATTTTATATTTATAATAAGGAGTTAATTCTTCAAATATCATAAACAAAATTAAGAAAAATAGGTTAACTATAAATATTCCTTTCCTACTTTATTTTCTACGCTTTGAGAACTGAGTGGTTTATAACTTGAATTACTAGAAAATAGATTTTATTGTTATCCTGGCACTTTTGTCGCAATGATGATGATTATACACAAAGGTCAAAACAGCATTTAAAAAAAATAAATATCTAACAAATAGAATAGAAATTGTTTGCAATTATTTTGTTATCCACCCATAAACAATACTACAGTTTTTGCCACTAAATAGATTTCGTTTTTATTTAGTGTCATTTCGATACATAATTCAATGTGGATATAAAAAAATATGAAACTGTATATTCCGAATTCGAAAATAAAGTTATACCTACATGGAAAATACTAAAATATTTTCAAACAAAGAAAATGTAATTTGGCATTTTCGACTTATGGGAGAACTAAATTTGGTATTTTTCTTCAACACCACGTTTTTAGGCGTGACTCAGGGGTGACATTTACTATAAACTTCAAATGATCATTACTTCGAAATGTTAGTGCGCAGACTTCTGATATTTTCTAAGATTAGTGCACTATCTGGACTAACCACAATCTCCTTGTATACGTCGACCCAAATTTCTTAGTGCTTTATTACGACAAATTCGACATGTTAATATTTCAATCGATACATTATAATCTTCATCGGTGTTGAAAGCAAGGTATAGTAAGCTGTAAATAGAATGGCAGATCTAACACGGTTAGTTCGCGCTTGAGGAAAATCTGTTCTGTGCAAATCTTGATTCGATATCCCGGCGCTTTTCACTTGACTGCAGCCTGTGGTATATGTACCAATGTGGTAAAATGAGATCTGATTTATGTTGTTTATTCAGCTCCTGTTGGAAATATATTGATAAAACAATAAATATAGTACTTCTGCATCTGTCTTGCATAAAATTGAATGAAATGGAAAATTTATGAGCATACACGTAAATGATACATGTATATTGGGACGGCAATATTGCTTTAGCTTACGCATCGTTGGTTTCATGCAAAGCCTTATTAGTTTCAAGTAAAGTTAATTTGTCCACAGAGACCTAGGATTTATGGTAGATTCTCAATCTATGAATGATCCCACTAGTGGGCCCGGCAGTCGTTGTCCTGCCCTGAGAAAAAAACCTAGAACCTGATTCCAGCAACGGGTCCAATTATGAATCTAAACCATCAGTCCATCTGATCTCGAGATAGTATTGTAAAAAAGGCGTTCTTTACAAAATGTATGACAAAAATATTTTTCTTCATAATTCTTTATTCGTATTTTTTTTCCTATTTCGTAATACTTATTCTGCTATTCGGGACGAAGATAAATACAAAAAATCTGAGATCACAAAAGTCGTTCTAGACATTCTCGAGTTATAAGTTTTTCATCCTTTATAGATAATGAAAGTAATTCATACTGATATTTATTTAACCGGATTTTTTCATATAAGTCACTTATTTTATATCTATAAGAATACATAAAATTCTCGTGTCACAGTTTTAGTTATCGTACTCCTCCGAAACGGCTTTACCGATTTTGATGAAATTTTGTATTCATATTCAATAAGGCTGAGAGTAGGTTGTTATTTATTTTTTATACCGCTAGATCCCACGGGAACGCGGATCTTACAGGAACGCGAGTGAAACCGCATGGGACAGCTAGTAATTTATAAATGTTTGATATACCTATCTATCTATTTATTGCATCCCACTAAAATTATACTATTCACAGATTTGCGTGACATTTAGTTCGACCTTCCGAAATAGCATTATCATTATCAATAATAATATTGGCAACAAATATAAATAAGACTGTCGATAAAATAATATATGATATACCTACCAATACCGTTTTACAGCGAGGGACCACAATATTACACGTAGCGGGTAACACTTGGCGGCGCGTATATTGCGATGTTGCATCGAGCCATTTTATTCGCACGTCACATGGTCGCAAAACGGTTATCGTTGCAATTCTTTCTGTAAGAGTCACTAATACCTATAATTGACGTACTTCTATACTAATACTAATTTTCCGCCCCGCGGTTTCACCCACGTCCCTGAGGGATCTTATATTTTTCCGGGATAAAAAGTATCCTATATGTTATTCCAGTATATGATCTACCTCTGTACCAAGTTTCATTAAAATCCATACAGTAGTTTCTGCGTGAAAGAGTAACAAACATCTTCACACACATCCTCACACACATCCAAACATACTTTCGCATTTATGTATAGTAGTAAATTAGTAGAAGTAGTATATAGAAGTAGGATTAGTAGGATTATAAAGAGTTTCCTCTTTGAGAGATTTGATTGTTTATTTGCATTGAATAGGCTCTGAAACTACTGGACCGATTTAAAAAAATATTTCACCATTAGAAAGCTACATTATCCCTGATGAACACAAGCTATATTTTGTCCCGGGAAAAGATGACGCGACCACGAGAACGCGGGTGAAACCGTGGGGTACAGCTAGTATTATATAACTTTAGCTGGCATGTAGAACTAGTTATAATAAAAACTTTTTTAAATTAACAAATAATTACACGAAATAAGCCCTTTCCATCATCGGGCAAACAAACGTACCGCGATGCGCCATGATTACACGGTGGACAATCCATCTTTACGCACGAAGCGATTTGCTTCAACTTTCATTATGCGTACTGCGAAGAAGTGGAACTCCTTGACTGAGACTGTGTTTCCCGATTGTTACAACCTGGGAGTCTTCAAGTAAGAGTGAATAGGTTCTATGTAAGCCTGCACCGTCGTAAACCGCATCGTAGCCTACGTACACAATTTAAAAAAGAAACTCTCTAGTTATTATTGTTATTTTTAAAATCATTATACCTAAATACCTCACATAATTTATGTAGATATAGCGGAAAAAATTAAGGTTCTCTTTATAATGGCCGGTTATTAATAATTTAAGTCCCCGAAAAAGAGATGGCGACAAAAAAAGTCACTTCCCTAGACATGGTAAAAAAATACGACGTCTGAATAAAAATCACTACATTTGTCACAGCATAAGAATTGGAATTAGACAAATTCGTCCGTTAAATTAAGGCTATTCCGGATGGGGAACGGAATTCGATTTGGGGTAAAACTCCCTACTAGGATTGGGAAATGGGAACTTTTTTCGGCCGCACTCCGCGATTTTAAGAAATGCCCTTAGACTCGCACACCATTGGATGGAATAGAAAGTGTATTTACTTCTAATTTGATTTTAAATTGGATACAAATGGATGGCGAATCTTTCGCAAACGTAATCCAGCAAAAACGAGCGCTTCGAGTAAATTATTCGGCTTGAAAGTTCGAGTGAAAATTAAATCGATCAATCGGATAATTTGAATCACGGAACTTGGCGTTTGGCATAAAAAATTATCATTCATTCAGTCTATGTAACTAATGCGAATTAATAAACAGCCCTGAAGATTTTTCAGTCTAAAAACTTGACAGAACATATAATTTACATTATTCAAATTTACAGTCCATATTAATAAAATGTTCAATTAAATCTTCACGAAGCCATGTTTTTTTTTACACCGTCCGCTTCAGCCTACATTTTGCGCATCTATCTTGAAGTAGGCACTTGCGTCACCACAGGAAAGTTTTAATTCAATTAATTTTTTATTCACACTGTAGGTCCTCATTCGTTTCCTACTAATTAGTACGAGCTCCGAATCTTTTTAATTTGCTTATTTTAAACATTTTATAATTATGTTAGTTAAGCAACTTTTAATTAAAAGTACTTAGGACATAATCAATTTATTTGTTGTTATAATAAAAATATAATTAATAATGTATTTATTGCGTTCCGTTACGGTTCATTTTGGCGTGTACATAGTGCTAGCACTGCTAGTCCAAGATACCAGGGCTGTGTTTTTTGTAATAATTCTGATGGAAATCTAATACAATTTACGAAAGAGAATTTAATTTAAGTGAGGCTTTTTTATACCACTTGGTGGCAAACAAGCTTTCAGCCCACCTGATGGTAAGCGGTTACCGTAACCCATGGACGCCTACAACAATAGAGGTGTCACGAGCGCGTTGTCAACTTTGCATAAACTTTCGTGAGTTGAGTAGGTAAAAACCTATTAGGTAATCAAGGTACGTAATCTATCCACATCAAATAGACCTGGCCATCTGGCCAAACTAACACTACTTAATCTTACAAATTTTGTCATCAGAAAATAAGTGACGCCTGACGGCCCTGGGATTTTGCTCTATGCTATTTCATTATTCATATACCCATAAATATAAGAGTTAAACTAATTAAAACAACTAGCACAAAAGTGTAACTAGTTTATAAGAATGTTAAATGATAAGCTAGTTAAATAGCGTTTATAAGTAAGCCGGGGATATCTTGGACATCTTCCAACGTATCGCGTAGTTTTATCCACCAGTGTCTGGGGTATGATATAACAGGCTCGTAAACATGCCTGTTTGGGGTCTGCCTGGCCCCGTCCCACTGTTCCGTTCTAGTTGAAAAACTTCGTAATAGCGTTGTGACTTCACAGTTTACGATGTTGCATGTTTCATTAAAAATATTTTTGTTATTATCTTGTTTCTCTCCGCCAATGTCGGATACCGCGGCGAAGGTACAATGCGCTTGAGCTTTCGGTGAAGGAAAACATCGTGAGGAAACCACAGCACGGTGGTATGGTACTTTGTTTGTACTCGACTGACTGACTACCACTCTCAAGTTGAAAATCTGTTGCCAAGCACATATTGGTGTGCTTTGTGTGCTTACCACCTTCGGCCACATCATCACTTACTTAACTTATAAATTATACGGCAGATGTCGCTTTTTAATACACATATTTTATAATAACTTCAAATAACATAGGAATAACGTTTATTTAAAAAAAATGCAATGCAAAAAACCTGTATTTTTAGGATTCCGTACCGCAAAAGGAAAAAACGGAACCCATATAGGATAACTTTTTTTTATTTCATTTAGCTCCCTAAATAGGCTACCGGTCATTCATTTTTCAAAAAACGTTGTTAGTTTCCTTGATCAATATTTCGATATCATTTACGATTACGAAATTTTAATTACATGTCCCCAAAACTGCAATAACCCTACGGAAAAACTATACCTAACTCTTTAAAAATCTACAGTGCTAGATGAGAAACTAAAGTTGCAAGGAAAAACTATTGCGTTGTAAGTCTCATAAATTCTTGAGATGTATTTGATCAACATTGCAATTGCAAAACAAGCCTTAACAAATTTTCGCTGTTAACAAACCAAATTTAAAAATAATGCTTTACTATTTTGAAAGATACTCAACTCCTTGTTTTCTCTCCTTGGAGCTATAATAGCAATTCATTGAAAGAGGTTCCGCAGAGCATATCAGTACTTCAAAGGCAAGTTGAACCCCGGCCAAAACCACACATTTAACAAAATTTCTTTTGGAAAAATCGTTTTATTGATCGATTAGTAATTAATAATACAATGTTCCCAATTATTTGAGGTCGGCGCAATGTGTAATTTTCTTCCATTTGACCCTTGAACTCCAATATAATGTATCCATTATATTGGAATTCATTCATTATACTTCTTTCTTACTCATTATCATCTCTCACAAATCCATCCATCTCTTTTACGGTTTTCCTCTAACCGTGTATCGAACTACAATACAATACAAATATTCTTTATTGTTGACACCATAAGACAAAAAATACAGGTTACTACAAAAGACAAATAATAGTGAAAACAATTTAGGCTTAACTACTTTCATATTCATAACTCTTTTGGATACATGAAAACCATAAAATGCCCATACCACTACATGTGAAGTTAAATTAAACCTTGAAAATTATGTATGACAAAATGGAGCCTGTAACGAAACATCATCACTATCCTATTCATATCAAGTAGACACTACGCACACATCGAACAAAGCAGCCAATAGCATAGTATCAAGCGATCCACTACATTTTCCTGTGACACCGAAAAAGTAATACGTCTCTTAAGCTGTATATAAAACCTTAGCGAAATGAAACGGGTCCGCTATCACACTGCTGCCCGTCAATCTTATTGTCATTCAATTTGAATTTCCGCTTAGAACCGGTTTTTTGTGAGGCCTTACATTTGAGCCACGGAGTTAGAGATTGGGTAAGCGGAGAGGAGATTGGCCTCTATGCGAAGTTAATCGCGATTGACATTTACTTCGTTTAAGTATTCCCTGCGTTTATTTGATTGAATTAAATACAGAATTGAAATCATTTCTTTTGACACGTTTTTATCATAAAATATAAAAGACAGCAGAAACATTTCGTTTTTTTCTGATGTCATTTTCCTACATCATTTTGATATTGTGAGATCAATTATTTTTAATATTAGCTTATTCATAGGTTGAGAAGCTACTCACGCAAACATAATTATTCCATAACTTCACCGGCGTTCCCGTGGGATCTTATCTTTTCCCGGGATAAAAATATAGCCTATGTTACTCAGGGATAATGTAGCTTTCTAATGGTGAAAGAATTTTCAAAATTGGTTGAGTGGTTTTTGAGTTAAATCGTAACAAACAAACTAACAAAAATCAAATCTTTCCTCTTTATAATATTACAACAAGATAGACATCTACATGACACTTTTTTGTTTTGGTATAACCCCACCAATTGAAAGAAGATTATTTGCATATTAAATAATTCTTCTGTGGCTTTGTTAAAAAACAAATTGTCTATTCGCTTATGCAACCGCTTTTCTTATAACCCCTTTTTTGTCTCACCCCGATTCGAAAAGGAGAAAAACCTAACATTTGTCACTGCATCGGAATCTGTTGAATTAGATGGTTCAAGGGTTCCGCCGGATGGGAAATTGAGCTTATTTTTTGTTTCTTTCTTGAAATAGAGCCTCTTTTTGTTACAGTTAGGATTGTGTCATGTAACATTGGAGATTTAATGCAGGCATCATATGGGGAAACACATTTATTGTGTACCGGTTACAGTTGAAAAAAAAAAATTACAACTCCAAACGAATTAAGATTTTAAAAAAATACTTGTCGGTCCTTCTCAGTTGAAGAACTTCCGAACCGGTGGAAACTGTAGCTCAGCTTTCATAAGTGGCCTAGGGCCTAAACTGAATAAATGGTTTGGACTTTGACTTTGAAAGTAAATAAAGAATTTTATTCTACATCTAATTTAGAAGTCAAATTCCTACGCTTGGAACTAAGTAAAACTTTGTGCCAGACTTCGTGATAAACATAATAATAATATGAAAAATTCTTCATATTCAACCAATTCATAAAAAGAAATCTTCTTTAAATAATAGTGAAAGCTAATTTGTCTCTATCTTTTACGCTAAATTACTGAATAGAACATTGGCAGATGGAAAGAAACCAGTCAGTGGTAAGAAGACCCAAACAGAATTTTGCTTTATATTTCAAAATGATAATCAACCTATCGGTGTGTTCCGACAGCTGCACTTGAGAGCCAGTTTTCACCTAGGCTTTGTGTGCTTACCATCTTTGGCTACATCATCACTTAACATGGTGAGATTGTAGTCAAACACAAGCCTATCCATAATAAAAAAAAAACTTGAGAGGTGTCAAGGGACACCCGGATGGAACGAAGTTATATAAGTTATATAAGTCGAGAGAGGATATTTTTTTTTATTTATATATATATAAATAAAAAAAAAAACATTTCTATATATATAAATATAAATAGAAATGAAAATATCTGGCTTGCTTTCTATAAGAGAGAGAGAGAGACAGACAGAGAAACATCAAAAACAACGTCAAAAGTGTCGTAAGATTTCTTTCCGTCTGGCCCCCTTTCATAACGCGCGATAAGGAACAACGTTACAAAAAAGTGAAATTAATCGCCTGTGTAGATTCTGCTAAACAATTTAGCATTACAAGATATCATAATATTTTGCGGCAGTAGTTACACCCAGTTTCAATCCACGAGCATTGTTTTGTTTACATTCGATGTTTAACCGATTGGTCTAATTTATTTTCGGACAAGTTGCTTTTTGTTTGTTCAGTTTTTGTTTTGTTTTATTGAACTGAGTATCGTGTTTGAATAATATTGTAATTAATGAAATTATATTCGTTATGAATAGGTCAGTACCTTTGCGTCCAGGGGTTATTTACTCGTAAGTAGACGCATTGATAAGTCGCCTTAAAATTTTGATAGAGCAAAGTTGTTATCTTATTGAAGTTTTTTTTTTTAAATAACCCTCGGGAACGCGGGTAAACTCGCGCGGGGGGGGGACAGCTAGTCATTTATAATATCATAATTATGTATAGTTTTTATAATAACTTTAAATCATTATCTCATAAAAGCCATATTGTGATGTCAATTTTGTCTATCCTTATTTCCGTTGAAGTGTCTTTTCTCATAAACCCATTTCATCCGATAGATTTTCCAATGTCATTTAATCAACGTCGGCTACTCTCAGAAGAGCAATCCTAGCATATTAAATGCAAACAATATACCGCAGTGAAGGAGTACTTCCCACACCGACCCCTAACCCCCAACCCCCATACCATGTTGACTGTGGTATACAAACACTAACTGAATGTTCAACTAAAGTAAAATAATTGTTTTGAGCGAGTGCGGCGTGAGTAATGAGCACATGTCAGCGATAAACGTCATTCGAGCTTTTGCAGTCATTTGCAGTATTTGAGTTATTTTGGGATAGGAAATTAACGGGTTTCCGGAATCATTAACCGTATTAGAAATATAAAAAAAAAATGCTTTTATTTAAATTCGTACTTCTAAAGATTCTCTACCTTGCCGATCGGCAGCAGCGGCAGCCTCGAAGATGTTTTTTATGTATTGTAATTGTACATTTGCATGTATATTTTGTACATTTGTTGTAAATATTGAATGAATATAAATTGTCTGTAAGTACTCATTAAATTAGTAACATGAATGCCACATAAGTGATAAATTATTGACATGATTAGATGTATTAGAAAATTACACCCAGACTCAAGTCTTATCTATGTCCATGCCTCAGACCAAATAAAAAAGATAGACTGAGCCAGATTTCACTTCATTGAAGACTATTGTTTACGTACGCTCCTTCTACCTTTATTATTTTTTCTGTGGTCCATGCACACAAATGTATGTTGAGACTTTTTGACGGGATTTGCAGGGTGACGTTACGTTTTCGTTTTGTTTTCATTAAATTCTTGAATATTATTTTGAGTTTTATTAAATTATATCGGTGGTGTTTTGTCCAATAATGATCAATCTAAGTGCAGAAGTGAAGTGAAATGAAATGAAAGCGTGTATCGTGACTTTCCAGGTTATCCTAAAAAGTCCATGTAAAGTTCTAGTGGAACAGCTGCCAATTTAACTAAAACTAGACCGGACTTGTACTCTCTCCGTACAAATTCGGACTAGACTTTACAGTTAATGTGACAATATAACGTGACTATAACATAAAAGAAGAATACCTATCTAAAATAATGAAATGGCATTATAGGTCTAGATACCAAGCCAAAAAAACCTTTAAAAAAATGTATGTTGAGAATCGGAACCACGACCGGTGGCGTGACTTATGTCCTTGCCAACTACGCCAACAGGCACGTCAAAATATTTGGTTGATGTTTTCAAAATCAATCCTATTTTATCAGTAAAGTTATTCAGCATGGCGACACAAATAACTTTGCAAAGATGACTCAAAATTATCTATTCAGAATAGCACTGGGATAGATAGAAGATTTGCTACCAGAAAATCGATAAATATTTGTGTTGCTGTAAAGGGGGAATCCCCTTTTCTGTTAAGTGCCTACACAGTAGTTCAATTAGACCAACATGTACATAGTACTTAGATTAGGGCTTACATTTTCCTTGGCAGGAAATTACAAATGATTTAAGTCTGTATTGAACCGTGCCAATTTATTAATAACATCACAAAACAGATATAACACAACTAACCCTATCTAAACACAATAAAAACTTAACAAACTTTTCATAGTAATATTAAAATGAGTTGAAACGTTGAGTTAATTAAAATCAAATGTTATTCCAACGAAGCCGTGACTTTCGCCCGACTCCACGAATTAAGCGTTGGGGTGAAGAAGACCCCAGTTTTACAAACGTACACATTACGAAGCCGCAACACAAATCTGCATTGTTAATAATGGGAAATTCCCGCTTACGAATACGAGCTCTTAATTTATTAGCTAATTTTATTTGGGCGGATGAGGAATGACAATTGTTGCAATAAACGGCGTTATAAATTATGTAATTCCATGTTTTGATACTTGAATATAATTTTCGGACGCGGGGATTACTAATGCGTAGGGTTTTCATCATATTACAAAACAACTGTACAACTTTTTCATTAAATTCATCGACTAACCCATAAGGCCGGAACGAAATTACTCAAAAAATGTTTTTCGCAGCTAATAAAGTTACGGGCGAATTTAACAGTTAGCAAGTTCTCGAGTAAATCAGTGAGAGGGCAGTTAAAAACACCTGTACCCACCGCGGCGGACTCTTGAGTTATTACTCAAGTTATTTTTTCACTCACATTATTAAGTGACGTAAATTCTCGGCACAATAATCCGAGGAACTTAACTCGAATTGTGTCCCTTTTGTTACTAGAGTAAGCATTTATAATTCTAGGTTTAAAATATTGTCTAGCGTGATTGTTAAAAGACAGTAATGGGAAGCAACCACAGAGCTATTAGGCTATTATCTAACTAGATAACGCAAGTACATCAATTTGTATAAAGACCAACCGTATCACTTTTTGGTGTAAATTAACGTGTCAATTTACAGGAATAATGACCATTATTTGGGTTTGGCTTTTCCTGTACAGTTTTTACAACTTAATACGGAACAACTAGTCATTTTTCTAGATGTCGGTTGACGTCCGAAGTCAATAACGGTCGATCGCGGACTAAATGAAGACAAACATAAAGAAGACAAATTTACTGCTTTTTGACTAATTTTGACACGGGAATTACGTACACGCGGACGTCTAGTTAGATAATAGGTCTGTGGAAGCAACATTAAATAAATCAAACAG
The DNA here is from genome assembly GCA_951361185.1 of Ochropacha duplaris. Lineage (NCBI taxonomy): Eukaryota > Metazoa > Arthropoda > Insecta > Lepidoptera > Drepanidae > Ochropacha > Ochropacha duplaris. Next base: position 2,753,232 of record OX592696.1, read on the forward strand.
GTGTAAATCTGAAGCCATAGGAAACTAACGAGTATCTAGTAAATTTACGAATAAGTAGATTTGTATTTTATTTTTATATGTCTGGATAAGCTTGTGTTTGACCACAATCTCACTATGGTAAGTGATGATGTGGCCGAAGGTGGTAAGCACACAAAGCCTAGATGGGAACTGGCTCTCAAGTGCAGCTGTCGGAACACCTCGATAGGTGCTTGGCGACAGATTTTCAACTTGAGGGTGGTAGCCAACCAGTCGGGTACTACAAAGTACCCTACCACCGTGTTTCCTCACAATGTTTTCCTTCACCGAAAGCTCAAGCTCATTGTAGGATTCGAACCCACGACCTTCGTCGCGGTATCCGACGTCACTTACCACTGAGCTATTTTTGTATTTATGTCTTTGTTTTAAAGCTAAAGTATTGCTGAGTTTATTTGCCATTTCTTTAGAGTTTAATTCAGAATCGGTTATAATCGGAAATACTTTGTGCAGTTTTTCAGAGATCTATGGCTTACAGAAGTAAACGACACGAAATTATATGTGTTGGTATAAGCCCAGTAAAATGAGATGCATTAGTAAAAATAATAATGAAAGCATCACATTAATAAAAACGTCAAAACAGAAAAACATTCATTCAACAATTTGGCAAGAATCGTTTTAGTACAAAAAAACTGATTCCACTGTTACTAGCACTTCAGGCTGGCTCCCTTCCATTTCCATTAGTGAATGTTTAGCCAAAGTGTTTCCCAAACTTGGGCCCATTAAGCGTTGCTGCTCCTTTTTGTCTTTGCTCCTAACTAACTTTTTTTTTTTCATTTATTCCCGACGTTTGGAGGCTAAGTGTTTTTTTTCGTATGCAAGTTTCAGCGTGACTTGCGGAATGTTGCCAACTGTACATGGAGTAAAAATGGCATATTTCATTGTGAACTTTGTTGTTAAAGATATAAGTTATAGTGAATTCAGATATTATGATTTCATTAAGTATAGTTTAGTTTGTTATAATTAAGAAAGTTAGCGTTTACTTTACAAAAGGGCTTGTGTAACAATTTTGCAATGTTAAGTGATGATTTGACCAAAGATAAATTCATAAAGCCTAGAATGACATAGGTACTTGATATCCGACCTATCGAGGTGAGACATTCTCATCTCATTCCATCATCATTTCAGCCGAAAGATGTCCACTGTAGGCCTCCCCAAGTTTTCCACATCGACTGATCCTATACTGCTTGCATCCAGTGGTTTCCCGCGACCCTCAATAGATCATCAGTCCACCTTGTGGGGGGCTGCGTGGTCACCACTCCAGAACCATTCCGCCTCTTCGGCTATCGGTTCTGCGGGCTATGTGCCCCGCCCACTGCCACTTCAGTTTTGACATTAATTGTTAGTCTGCGAATCTCTTCAATTCGTAACGAACCTCCAAGCATAGCCCTCTCCGTAGCTCTCTGAGTGATCATGAGCCTTCTTATGAAGCCTATGGTCGCTATGAAATAGGATTGAGTGATATGAGAGTAGAAACCTTATATGCTTTAAGAATGTTTCAAAGATGAGAGAATAGTGCGACAATTTGAAATAATCATCTCAACTCCCCCAAGATCACATGTTTAAGTAGACGTGTAATAATTACTGCTATCCCCTTGATTAATGTACGAAGCTCCACACATAGTTTAACTCAAATCTCGCTAATGTCGCTTCTGAAGTAGCGCTAGTGTCGCTGGCGTCAATTAGGGTTACCAGACACGTGTATTAACTTTCAGAGTAAAAAAATAAGGATGTTGACTGACATATCAAAATAGCTTCTTTTTATTTAATGTCAAAACAATAGTTTATATTACATGGACGTTTCTAACAAATATGACGTCATAAATATACACCATATAAATAATATGCTCTTTTTCGTTGAATTGGTTGTTAAAAAACCGGCCTAGTGTGAGTCGGACTAGCGCACGAAGGGTTCTGTAAAAACGGCAAATAAATCACGTTTGCTGTATGGGAGCCCCCCTGAAATATTTATTTTATTTTAATTTTATTATTTAGTATTCAAGTAAAAATACAATTGAGTACGTATTTTGTGAATATTTCAAGTGCCTACCTGTTGCCATTATAGATATCGAGCAAAAAAGGGCAAAAAAATTACGTTTGTTGTATGGTAGCCCCCCTTAAATATTTATTTTATTTTCTTTTAGTATTTGTTGTTATAGCGGCAACAGAAATACATAATTTGTGGAAATTTCAAATGTCTAGCTAGCTATCGCGGTTCTTGAGATACAGCCTGGTGACTAAGGTCCCGTTTTTACTCTTTGGGTACGGAACACTAAAAAAGATGAAAGTTACAACGATGTATTTTGATATGTTTTATACATGTATAGGTTAGTAATACACATTGTCTTGAATATAGCAACGTCCCAAATTGTTGACCTTTAGCGAATTGTTAAATATAATGCAGAATCCAGTGCAAATGTATCGTTCAACTCATAATTATGCATAATGTATGCAATAATTTATTAATGCTAACTGAAAGATTTATGTTTTACAACACTATTTCAAAATGTATACAGCTAGCATTTCTCAGCCTTTAAAAGTATCATTTTCACAAGGCGAAATAACTGAATAATTGCCCCTTCAGGCCGACGCTAGTAAATGTAAATAACTTCGACGATAAATTACAATAAAAGTAACCTGAATAACCATTATTTAACCGAGGGAAGAGCGTTAATTCATAACTTCCATGATGTTAAATTGAATTAGGAATGTTAAAATACTACGATAAAATTGTAATTACCGTAAAAATTGCGTGTAGTCGGGTGTAAGGGCGGGAGTGGGAATCCCCCGTAATTATGTACGATCCCGGGCCCTTTATCCGGGATTATAATTATGTTTAAGTGCCACCAAAATTGTACTATCATATATCTTAATAATATATTATTTTATTTATGTAACACTCTTATTTTTACATTACTATGTATTTTTCATTGACAGTAAAAAAATAAAGTTTTGGCACATCTGTCAAATTGTTTTATTAGCCGTGTTTTTTTCTGCTTGGAAAGATAGCAGCTTAAATAAAATCGTAGATGCTTGACGTGCTGCTTAATTCTTTAGTTTTTTTTTATTATATTTTTGTTAACTGTGGTGATTCTAATCTGGGAATTAGATTTTATCCATAGAGACAAATTACATTTCAGACATCTATCTAACTCTAGAATCTTCTATAATGTACCTAGTCCTACATACATTTTGAAATTAATGGTAATTATTTTAAGATTGAATTGTCCAATCTTAAAATAACTAAAATTAATTAAAATATATAACAATAATGTGCAATGTAAAATAAAACTTTTATTTTGGTAAAGCAGCTATTCAATAAAAAAAATACAATTATAAATATGGAAAATTTAAGGAAAACTCATCAACTCACTGTGTGGTAGCAAAATTTAAGATTAATTACTTTTCGTTATTAAAACTCAAGGTTTTAGAAGGCGTAATTAGACAGAGATGGATTATACAACTGACTTCTGTAATCAAGCTTTTATGGTAGATTGTAATTTAGAATTCTAAATTATCTATTTTGGTAGCGAGTAGGTACTCTACGTTATTTCTATTTATAAAATGATTGGAGCTAGGTATTTGAAATAAGTAAATATTTCACCTAAATTCATTGCAGGTAAACGGTTTACCAACTAAATAAATAAAAACAGCCCTTTCCGTAAAATGTTTTATAATATTTTTACGAAAGTGAAAGGAAATTGAAATAATAGATTATATGATCATACTACATAAAAAAAAATTAAAACAATAACTCCAGTCCCATTCAAAATTTACGACAAAATTCTCTTGAATGCAATAAAAACCTATGGGCACATTAATACAAACCATTCCCAAAAACTTCCCACGCCAATATTTTTTATTTGAATATGAGAAAATAATTTTGTCCCGGCAGGTTTTAAACGGGTAATAAATTAAGCGAGCACAATACATGCTGGATAAATCGTTCTCACGTAAGAATGTCGCATTAGGGGGGGCTTCGTCTCCCCTTTTGGAGGCAATAGGGACTAGGGAGGGGCTAAAAAGGGGGCATAGAGGGGCTCAGAGGGGCGCAGAGGTGGGAAGTAATAACAGTGGGACGCCGCAGTTAGCTCTAGACTTGTTATTGCTTTGTATTATTTATGTGTGAGAGAGATGAGGTGACAGTTGGCTTAGTTCGAACATCGCCCAGAATGTTGGTGGTATCTGCCGTGCAGTGTAAATGCAGGTTTTTTAATATTGTATTAGTTTTGCTTTTGGTTAGCTTGTTCTTGACCGCAATTTTATCATAGTAAGTGATGATGTGGCCGAAGGTGATAAGCACACAAAGCCTAGATAGGAACTGACTCTCAAATGCAGCTGTCGGAATACATCGATATGTGCTTGGCGATAGATTTCCAACTTGAGGGTGGTAGACGGCCAGTCGGGTCTACAATGCTATGGTTGCCTCGCGATGTTTTCCTTCACCGAAAGCTCAAGCTCATTCTAGGATTGCAACCCACCGTTGCAACGGTATCTAACGTTACCATCACTAAGCTATCATCGCCTTAATTGAGGTTTTGCCATTGGAGAGTTGATGGTATTGAGTGCTTTAGCAAATTTCGTCTTTGCAGTATTTTATTTTATTTTCTTAAGTAGCCTGTTTTTTTTCTAAAAGCATCATCAACTCATAAGAAACTGTGACGTCGTACTTTTACTTCTATTTATTAACCTTTTTCCTTCCTTAGATCTGACCTTTTTACAAATAGGTTAACCCCCACGAAATTCCGAGCAAGTGCAATTAACGCCTGTGAGATTTTTATCAGTCAAATGTTTATTAATAGGGTTAAATAGTATTTTCGACTCGCCATTTTTGTTTAAAGTTGGAGTCTTTTTAAACCGAGGATATAATAAAATATGAAATAGAAGTTTTTTTTTTATTCTGGATAAGCTTGTTTTTGACCACAATCTCACCATGGTAAGTGATGATGTGGCCGAAGGCACAAAGCCTAGATGGGAACTGGCTCTCAATTGCAGCTGTCGGAACACACCGATAGGTGCTTGGTGGCAGATTTTCAACTTGAGGGTGGTAGCCAGCCAGTCGGGTACTACAAAGTACCCTACCACCGTGCTATGGTTTCCTCACGATGTTTTCCTTCACCGAAATTTCAAGCTCATTGTAGCATTCGAACCCACGACCTTCGCCACGGTATCCGACGTCACTACCACTGAGCTATCATCGCCTTAGTTTTTAGTTATTGTGGATTCACATAATATCCACAATAACTTAATTTGTTTTTTCCTTTATGGTCTAATAGTCCATGAATTGTGATCCTTTTCACATTGAAACCTTGATATAGACGCAGTCGACAGTTCAAAACTAGGCGGCATCACTTTAAAATAAATCCCATTTTCTCCTCTATTTTTATGTTTGCCAAAACAAAAAAATATTGAGTTATTTAGCCGAATGTTAGGATGATACTTTTACATTCTATAGTTCAATAACAAAGCTTTTCTTACATATCCCAAATGAGGCACAAATATTGATCTGTTAGCTTATTTACTAATGAAGAATTATATTACTTCCTAGAATTAAAAATGCGTTTAATTTTACGTTTATTTTTCTAATTAGTACTTTAAATTAATTTACGTTAATTACCATTTTTTTTAATACGCTGTTATTAGCTTGGTATTTTTTGTTTTAGTTTACTATGTAAGTAACTAATGCGGGTTATAATTTTTTATGTATTTTTGTATTACTTTAAGAATAAAATTGTTAAACATTTGAAAAAAAAGCCAACATAGTCAGATGGTCCAAAAATATTAAAAAAATGTAACCTTGCTGAGTTTCTTGCCGGTTCTTGTCAGTTGAAGGCTGTGGCCTTCATAAGTGCCCTCCTAGGGCCTAAACTGAATAAATGGTTTTGACTTTGACTTTGAATAAATTATCGTCCAAAACGGATAATTTTAGCATTTTATTAACCTTTCAGATTTCAGCATACAGTTTCAATGTCCCCACGTGTAAAACGATACAACTTCAATAAGCAGCTCTATATAAACACCCCGCATGTTCAACCGATAAGATGAAGATAAAGATAAACTGTATTTATTGCGTATTCCTTCCACTAGTGTTTGCTGTTATAATAAAACAACGCTCCTCTATTTGTCCGGTTAGTTATTTTCTTGTCGATTGGTGTCCTCGGTTTGCGTCGAGTTATCTAAAACTGGTGCCAATTGTACAATGATATATTATATAGGAAATGTTGAGTGTTCAAATAAATGCACCAGTTTTTTTTTTCACTACTTTAGTAAAATAGAAAACACATTGGCTCGCAGGTGGGACGGTCGTCCCAAAACGTTACGAAAATCGCTATTCAAGTTATTAACTACTTGGCCCGACCACAAATGATTAATAGAAAATTTTCCAGATTTTATAAAAAACAAATGAAACCTCATTTAAAAAAAAAAACAATGCTTGATCCGTATCCTACATCAACTCTGACAAATTAACAGGCCTAATAGGCTAATACTGTATTTACACAACATTAACTCTGCACAACCCTAACAGCACGATATCAAAAACAAATAATCTAAACAGCCTATCGTCAATTGACCTCGCTCGCGAACTCTGTCAGCGAACGAAATGGACACTCATTTATTATACGGAACTGTAGCCGAAGTTGATAAAAACCCGAGCCAGTTGATCGATAAAGATATTCTACGACAAAGGTCAGCGCAATATTTCAGCGAGAGGCAGCCCTAAGGCGATTCGTAATACCCCTCCCGCTTCAGCCCTAAATCTATTGTTCATTTGTTCAAGTTTATTAAATAAAGATCCGTCGGTAACATGTGGACGGGCCTTTATTATACTTTGGTGTGCGTTAGTTTTTGTGAGGCTAGTGTACCTACCGTGTTGTTGGTATACTCGTATGTTTTTATTTTAATTGTCATAGAGGTTTTTTGACAGTTTTTTTTATTTCTACGTAGCTACTTTTTATTTTTCACAGAAATTTCTAAATGTTTGTCAATAATTAAGTTTCTGAACTCATGTCATGTTTTACTCAAAGCTTTCTTAAAAGTTAAAGTTTTCTATCGAAGTATATTAAATATGACGAAAAAGAAAGGAAACATTGTAAAACGTACACGTGGAGAAAAGCTTGTCTTTGTAAAATGTTGAAAAAATATTTTCTTATTAAGAACAAAGAAGGAAGAAAGTGAAAGAAATTATTAAATTACCTCTAGGTTATACAAAGTTTTATTTTCGGTCGCTTTTTAAATAAAGAACACAGAGGAATTAATTTTCTATTTATATTCTATCATCATCGTCGATTTTTTTTTATTCCCAGGTCCAGTTTCAGCATCGCTATTGCTGACCGCGCTCTGCTGTGTTATCACCATATGTGACGTCATATTTAGGTAAGCATAAGGGACTTCACGTATCATAAATTTTTGAGCAACAGTAGGTATTATTATAGGCCCATTTTTAAATTGATCTAAAAGCAATATTTTTCTTTAAATCATATATATTTGTTTGTAATAGATAAACTCAAAAAATACTAAACCGATTTAAAAAAAAAATACCAATAGAAAGTTACATTATCAGCGTGCTATATTTTGTTTTGATTCCCTCTGGAATCTGGGTGGAAAGCTGGTAATTAAATCTATAAACAGGTTGAATTTTTCAAGTGGGCGTGAATGGCTAAATCCTAAAGTAAAGGGAATAGCGAAAAATCCTGTAAGGAGTCTCGAGGCCGATTTTGATTAAAACTAAAACTGCATCATTAAATTTTCGGAAAAGTATTTCCCCAAGCCAGGAATCAAACCCGATGAATTTGAAATTGAAAAAATACACCATCCGATAATGTTGCTAATAAGGATCAAATTCTCAGAAGTAATGACATACGGCAAACTTAGAGAAAGCTCCGCAACGGTTTGACCACGGCTTGACCGATTTTTATGTATTTTTTTGTGTATATTCGGTAGGCACGGTGGTAGGGTACTAGGTGGTACTCGACTGGCTGGCTACCACCCTCAAGTTGAAAATCTGTCGCCAAGCACCTGTTGGTGTGTTCCGGCAGTTGCACTTGAGAGCCAGTTGCCCTTGCCCTTAAGGCATTGTAATATGGTGTACATCACGTTGGCAGTCCCCCTGGTATTGCTAATGTCTATAGGCGACGGTAGTCACTTACTATCAGGTGACCCGCCTGCCTCGTTGTCACTACTCACTAGTGACATAAAAAAAAAAGGTCAGAATAGGTTGTTAAGTATATTTCATACTGCTAGATCCCACAGGAACGCGGGTGAAACCGCGGGGGACAGCTAGTATTTTAATAAAATATCTAATCTATTTTTTTTTTCAGAGAGGTCCTGCGATGATGTCTGGCTGCGGGCGATTGAGCTACCATAAAGAGAGTTAGTTGTATATAAGAAAAGATTTTAAAGTTAAAACTCAAACTACTGTATTGTAGGATGCCGTCAAACGTATACGGATCTTATCATATATAGTTTTAGTGACTATTTTGGGTTGAATTATGGATTTATGAAAATAGTTTTTTTTCTTTATGAAATATAATTTAAAATCAGGAATACTTGTTTATTAATTCTTCAAATAGTTTCCTTAACCTTGAGTCAGTGTAAATACTTGAAAATATTATTTGATTATGAAAACAACGAACAAATAACATAATTACATACTTTATTATTATATATTAGCAAAATTACTACTAATTCTAAAGATTAAGTTTTACTTTGTAAACAACCACGTGTATATAAATATGTAAAATAAGTAAATTATAAAAAATAAATGTCCCTATAATAAACTGTGTGATTTGTAGATGTTAGTAGAAGAAAATTAGCCAAATATGAAAATAAAAGATTGTATGTAATTAATTACTTAAAGTAATTTTTTGAGCAAATATAAAGAAATATGTATATGTAAGGAAAACCAATTTTTGTCTATGGATTTTTTTTATCGCTTTTATTGATTTGGCTAGAATAATATAGGTTTGGTGCCAAAAGTGGTATTCATGTCACTGATAAACCTATTATAATCAAAAAAGTAGATTTAAAATTATAATTGTAATATAAGTAACACCAAAATATGTATATTAGAGACCTTTCAGATACTATACCTGCATTTTATTTTGTTTCATTTTAAAGCCAAATAAACTGGAATAAAATAAAAACGAATCTTTGTAAAGAATCTATACAGACTATGTCGTGGTATTACATATAGACAATAGCATTAAAAAATCTTTAATTCGGAAGCAACTATAGTTGCACGACAGTTTCTTAATTAATCTTAACTTTTTTGTAAGATTAAGACGTGCATAGTAAAGAAATACCTAATAATATTAAGTATTTATAAATATACCTGTACAGTATTAATAACAACTATCGATCTCGTATTTAATTGAGTTTAAGTAATATTAATTTCAATGAAAATAACCTAACAATAGTAAGTTACTTATTAATTTGCAAATAGTTTAAAACATGAGAAAATTTGCTGTATTATTATTATTTTAGATAACGTGGTATATACCTTAAGGTTTATCTGGATTTAAACATAGATGTGGGTCAAGAACCAAATTATCTACTTATCTGCTTTAATTTAACAAAAATAATTTCAGAATCAAAATCAAAGATGCCCTAGAAAAAATACACGTTCGGCAATAAAATCAGCTAACTATTTATCAGTGTTTTATCATTATCTTTGCAGTCATATTGCAATGTATGTAGATATGAGAAAAAATATGTATTATTTTTGTGTCGTAATATTATGTCTTAGCTGGCAACACACGTGACAGTTAAATGAAGACAATTTTTTCTCTGATTAAGCAATTTGTTGTGTCAAGCGTGTCGCCAGCCTTAAATCAAAAATACTATATTAATTAAAATGTAGACAATATTAAAATTCGTGTAAGTTATCTTTATGAAATAATAAATAAAAAAGATTATTAAATAGAAGAACGTGTCTCTAATATTATTAAAATATTAATTTATAAAATTATTTATTTATAAAAATAGCTATTAGAATAGTTATTTCGTTGTGTGAACGAATAAATTTTATACGATGATGTTTCATGTTCTACATTGATTTGCTCAATGATGTTGTCCGTTTAATTTGATGAAGTCTGTTAAATAAATAACTATAAATTATGAACACGTATTTTATTTGTATTAAATATAGATGTTGCCTATATTCAAGAAAAAATATCTAACACTAAAGTATAAAACATGTCAAAATACCCGAAAATAGCTAAAATTTATCCTGTTTATGATTTATGACAAAGAGTAAATTATTTGATGATACATATTTATGACATCACATACTCCATATAAACTTAATTCAAGATAAAAACCTTCGAAAATTAAAATGAAAAAGAAAAATATTTTAATTCGAATGGGCTTTTTCAAGCACTTATGAATAGTCTAAACTCTAACGCACGGTTCGGAAGGTTGTGTTTGCTGAGAAGAGTCGACAATAAACTCAGCAATTACATTACTCTTTTCAAAAACAACTTACACCTTACGTTCCATAATCATTTATGGATATATTGATAATATTTGCGTGTTATGGCGGCAAAAACAAAAATAATAAATAGAATTTAACTATTGCTGATTTAGTAAACAATAAACTCAAGCAGACCAGCTATTCAGTAGGTCTAAGAATAGGCGGTTCACGGACAAGCAGCACCCATTGACTAGTATGATGCGTGTGGCAGCCACCGCCCTCCTCGCCATATTGTAGAGAAGTGAGCGACCCGCCGCATGACTGCGCCGCAAGCGAGCAGCTTGCTCCAAAAAAAGAATAAAACTATAAGCATACGAATTAAAACACACTTCGTATTGACATTCAATTAAGAGAAGGTGATTTAATATAAATAAATAAATAAATATCCTCGGACATTTTTCACACACGGCTATCTGATCCCAAACTAAGCAGAGCTTGTAATATGGAAACCAGATGACTGATATACTACATATACTACTTTTTTTGTAAATACATACTTAAATAGATAATTACACCCAGACTCAGGACAAACAGACATGTTCATGCACACAAATGTTTGTCCTGGATGGGAATCGGACCCACGACCTGGTTCGTGATAGGCAGTGTGTTAACCAACCACGCCAACCGGCCAGCCAATATATCAGTAGACATACCTATTATCCTTTTACTATTCGCATTCAGTTCAGGTATCAAGAAATAAGTCTTGTAGTGTCAATTTTACGACAACTTTTCTGACTATACATACCTACTTAACTTATATCACAAAATCTGAACAGAGATATAAAAAGAACTACTATAATCCAATGAAGCAATATTAACTTCAAAATCTCTTTGACTATCGCAAAGATAAACCTAAGTTAAACTTGCCAGAGATACCGCTGTGTATAATCTTAAGAGATTTCACGTTCATACCGCTTACAAATATTACCCGGAGGAATTACAGGTATTCCGGTGGAATTACAGCTAGCAGGTAGATTACAGTGCTGACAGATTCAAGACATTCGCACACACACAACTTTATTTAATTGTGTTCCAAGCGACAACGTTTAATGGAAATGGAATGGAGAAAAACACGGTATAGAGACACTGGGAAAAACGTTGGAGTACTTGAGATGTTCGCTTTAATTAGTTTAGTGGTGAATGTACAGTCAGTAGCAAAAGATGTACACATTCAGAACAACTCTTTAATATTCTTTTCAGAGTTTATATTAAAACTGTGAATTGAAAAGTGTTGTAAAGTGATCCATCTACTAATGGGACTGTATTTAGATATAGCACATGATATTTTCTTTTAATGTAGTTTTGTCACCGTTATAAGTTGTGAAGAAAAACATGATGAATTTCATAGGATAATATTTTATTTTTTACTTTTGGATAAGCTTGTTTTTGACCGCAATCTCACCATGATAAGCGATGATGTGGCCGAAAATGGTAAGCACACAAAGCTAAAACTCAAACTCAAAAACATCTTCAATAAAACTCATTACAAGTATTTTTAATCGTCAATTTGATTCCTGTAAAATTCTAACGCTCGGTTCGGAAGGTTGCTTATGCTGAGAAGAGCCGGCAATAAACTCAACAATTACTCTTTTTTTTTAAAGTAACTTAGATTTAAAGATAGATACAATAGAGCGGCTATCAGAAGAAAAGTCATAGAAAAACTGTGATCCCATTACATGCCTCAGTAACGCCATCTATCTATGAATAAACTAGACTAGACTGAGCGACTTTTGTCCACTGGACATAAAAATCGGATTACGATTTTGTTCGCAATGTCCTGTCTATTAGTATAAGTGAAATGTCTTTGCTTAGACCTAAAACATGTTGCTGACTGTACTATCAAATAAATTGCAATAAGGTCAACTATGGATTAGGGTAAACACACCTGCTGCGTTGTAAAAGTTGTTTATATGGCATACAAGTTATAAACAAACTTATAAAATCTAGTTTGACGACCTTAATAAATCCTATTAGAAGTTAACTAAACAACAAGAAATAGAATAGAACGCAATTACTTGATACTTTCTGACAAAGCCGCGTACAATGCGCCTTATGTCAGCAAACTTTTGTTGACTCGAATATTAGTGTGACGATATCTCATAATGATAACCGTTTCTATTTTCCTAGGCAAATAGAGGATATTTAATTTTCAATACATGATAACCGATGACTGAAACAAAAACTTTTGAAATTCCATTTTTAAATTACATAATTTTCACTTCCACAAAATCTCTATTAACGCAACGTAAACTATTACACCGACAAATTTCACGTGACCCATCTCACTCACGGGAAAATTAAATGTCAAAAGGTTGTCAATTCACATCCGCGTGTCATTCAATACTGGTCGTTTCCCTACCTACGTTTTAATACGTGTAAATAATTTCGAGCCCGCATAAAGTCATTTTATTGTTTACTTTTATGGAGACTAGTCGTTTCGGTTTATTTGTGTCGTAAAATAAACCCTTTACACCTCCATTATACGTTTAAGTTCTGACAGGTCGTCTAGATTTAAGGGTTAGAAATAGGTAACATAAAAACTGCTTTTTTGCCCGACAGCCGAAGGAGGGCAATGTTTTTCGAGCGTAAGTATGTATGGATATTTTGATTTATTTAAGCCTTTTATTTCCTTAATAATAATAATATTATAAACATTAAACAACGCTATTTGAATATAATATAAATATGATTTCTTTTTCTTTTACCATTACTTATTAATAAATTATTTTTTATTGTCAAATTCCTATAAATTAAAAATCGATATTTTTCAGACAAGCGCTATCATCATCATGTCAGCCAGAAGACGTCCACTGCTAGAAAAAGGCCTCCCCAAGGATCTACACAATGGTCGGTCTTGCGCTATTCGCATCCAGTGGCTTCCCGCGACCCTCAACCGCTATACAATGTTATAAATATTACAAGTAAGCCTCGCCTCTCAATTAAATTCTCAAAAACAAAACACAGTTCCGTTTCCATGTCACTTAACTGTAAATCTCAAAAAGGAGTTGTCGGTAAAAGTAAATAAATACACGGAACCCGTAAGTGGATCTTGTCAAACGTAATAAGCCCCTTTGAGTGGCGTTAGTCACGTAACAAATGAAGGAGTATACGAAAATACGCGAATATTTTCATCCGTCTTGCTTCGTGCTTCTGATGTCGGTATTTGCGTTGCGGTTGATGCTTTACACCCGAAAAAATCTTTGTAATCCTATTACGCGCCCTTGCAGATTCAATGTACGTTTTTCGCTAGAATAAACATTTGCTTCAAAGTAGGCCTGATGTTTAATGATTGAAAATATTTGTTACTGCAATTCAATAGACACCTTTGTGATATTCGGAGATTGCCAAGTTACATAAGATAAAAAAAAATAGTAATTAGTATTACTTGATAAGATTTATCAAACGCATACCAGTCCAGTCCAGTAAGGCGATGATAGCTCAGTGGTAGTAGCATCGGATTGAAGGTCGTGGTTTCTAAACTTACAATGAGCTTGAGCTTTCGGTGAAGAAAAACATCGTGAGTGGTTCCCATAGCACAATGGTAGGGTACACGACTGACTGGCTACCACTCTCAAGTTGAAAATCTGCCAAGCACCTGTCGGTGTGTTTCGGCGTTTGCAGTTAAAAGCCAGTTGCCTTTAAGGCATTGTAATAAGGTCTACAATACATTGGCAATCCCCCTGGTATCGCTAACGTCTATAAGTGACGACCAGATAAAAAAACGCCTTTTCTATTACAGATCTAAAAGTAAATTGGTACACAACTATTATCATTAGAAAGGGTAAAACATTAGGTTTAAGTTTGTTGACATTATTGAGAGTACAGCTCTAACCTCGCTCACCGTGCACCGGCGCGCGGCATGCTTTGACTTCATCCATAGTAAACACGAAGGAAGCCGTTGCGGGGGCGCCACTGCCGTGAGAATCATTCTCTCTATAAAGGAAAACAGATGGTCCAAGTTATAAACTGTATTTTTTTTACATTAATTACAGATAATTAGTCTGGTCTACCTTGAAAATCCACAAACAGAGTGGGTTCCTTTTAGTGTCTTGTGATCACGAAAATGGTGACTCTTTTACTGAGGTCATTTTTGTATATTTGGTTGGTGACCCGACCACTTATTATATCCTTTAAGTTTTTCGTACTACGTCGACATAATTTTGTATGTTTAAATTTATTTGTTTATTTTTATAACAAATGTACAAAATTTACAGTTTTAGTTTAGTTTATTTTAGTTGTTGAATTTTTGGCAATATAGTGTGGAAAATAGGTACATTACCCTTTTAGCTCATTCGCAGGTAAGAATTAATACAAGTGGGACGGCCGTACCTACCACTTTAGACCCCTGCGGATATGCGGATATCAGACCCCTGCGGAATTTCAATTTCATTTTATATCCATAGTTTTTGCTCACTCTTATGACTCTTGTGATCTATTCTCATATTATTAAGCTATCGTAAACTAATTCTGGAAACGCAACCGCTTACATCTTGCACCAAACAAGTAGCGAATTTAGTGACGCGCAATTGCGTGTATATAACACACATTTAGATGCTCTTCCACATAACTTTCCATCAAAAATCGCTTGGTAACTTCTTACATTAGTTTAATGTCTGAACCGGAATGTTCTTGTGTTTGACTTTTCTGATCTCCAATAGGTATTTATTTGACGTTGGTACCTACAAGTAGATACCAATCATTTGGTAGGTGACTCGCCCACCCACATACCTATTATAATAGGCCTATTATGGCAGACCTAATTGCCCTGTCTAGAGAAACGACTTCGTCGTACCTCTGTATTACTATCCTTACTCTGTGCCAATAGTGACTCAAATACTTGGCCATAATAATGTCGGTGTAATATTGGAACTTCATTCAAATCGTCGTCAAACTGCACGGACCAACTTTTCGTCTCAGACTCCATTTTCATCGAAACTCACTAAGCTAACTTGAAATGAACTTGCCTCTAAAAGCATTTCGTTCACTTACTTAGTACACTGCAAGTGCATACGCTAATTTGTGAGAACAAAGAATATTCAATGGAATTTCGATATTGGGGCACTCTTCAATGGGTAATGAGAGTTTAAAATGCATAGCTTTTTATTCATATTGTCTAGAGAATGGTATTTATACTACGATCTAGAATAATATTTCTGTTTAGATATATTTTAAACTAGCTGACCACCGCTGCTTTACCCGCGTTGTCTGTCTGTCTGTTACCTCTTCACACCTAAACCGCTGAACCGATTTAGGTGCAATTTGGTACCTTAGAAAAGGACACAGGCTACATTTTGTCCCGGGAGAAGATAAGTTATCTCGGGAACGCGGGTGAAACCGTGGGGGACAGCTAGTTTCTTACATATTTCTTAAGTAGTCCGTTAAAGATAAACTGAGACAAAAAAAATATTTTAACTGGGGTTTTAGAGTGACTTCTCTGTCGTCTATAAAATAAAGTAGTTTAGTAATAATCAGCACCAATATTTACATTTATAAGTGTGTAACAAGCTTTTAAAAAGCACCTATCAGTCAATGTTGACGGCGTGGATAACGATAATTTATGTATGCACTCTTCATTATTTTGATTGACTATTACGTATCGGAAACCGCTGCGTTAAGCGCCCATTATAATTGACTTATGCCAAAATTACGGAGCATTGACTCGAAGCAGCAAATAGATGGGTAGAGAGCTAGAACAACAAACTATTTAGCATATTCTTTGAACAACAAAAATAACACTGATATTTTAGAAGTAATAATATAACTTTATTCATTTATGTATTGAAACGGCTGAACTGAACAGGCTCTTATAAAAGTTGGTATGGGGATATCTGGATGAACATATGCTAACTTTCTTTTTCCCTATCCCCTAAGATGATGAAAAGTCGCGGATATAGGTAGTCCGGGAAAAAGTTAGAAGTAATTAAAAAGGAAGTGGTTTGATTATTGGCTCGACGGGATCAATCATCAATTATTAATGATTAAAATCATGATCATCGAAGAGCCTAAACAATATCATAGCAGAAGGATTTTTGAAAAGCCGTTTCTTTATAGCATAGAGGTAAATTAGATTACGGATGAAACTGACTGATGGAAAGCTAGTATCGAGGGTGAAAGATTAACTTGTTTTAGAATTTAAAACCACCAAATATTAGCAAAGGTTACACACCAAAGGACCGGATTTCTGCTCACTCTACAAGGATTGTAAAATGTTATTTATATTGATAAATGAACGAACATATAAGTAAACAGAATGAAGCCATATTTGCTCATATTGTTACATTGCTTCGTAAAACTGATAATGTGTTCTATAATTAAAAGATCCTATCAGTACTTAAACTAATATTTGATTGATAATCAAGACATGTAATTCCAAAGCTTCAAGTTTCCTCCTAACATTCAGTCCTTCATGATCATTCAAACAAAATGGGTCCTGAGGAAGAACTTTTGAAAACACAGAAAGAAACACCTAAGAAAAGTACTCTTAAAGAGAAACTTGTAAGAATAAAGGAGAACATAACAGTTGAACCAGTTTTAGCATGCTATGTGATACCAGGAGTACTTTCAAGGCTTGCTACCCAAAACTTGAATTTGGACAAAGCATGCCGTGTTAATCTGCAATATGGAGATAGAATATGCGACGCTCTCATCGCCAGGGAAGGAAATAAGTATCTAAAACAAGAACTCGCTATTCAAGAGTTAATAGCAGGCATGGAGAGCTGGAAGAATGTGCTATTGACCGCTATACCAAGTTTTCTAATCCTCTTTCTTGGAGCATGGAGCGATCGAACTGGGAAGCGCAAGATCTGCATAATACTACCAATTATAGGAGAGCTCTTAATGTGCATGAGTAACATTCTAAATGCTTACTTCTTCTATGAGATTCCAGTTGAAATTACTATGTTCTTTGAGGCGTTCTTCCCGGCAATCACTGGTGGCTGGATTACTACGTATATGGGCGCGTTTAGTTACATTGGTGACATATCTAGTAATGAATCTAGGACATTTAGAGTTGGTATAGCGAACCTTTGTCTAACAGCTGGAGGACCCGTAGGATCAGTTTTAAGTGGATTTCTATTACAACATATTGGATACTACGGGGTGTTCTCTTTGAGTTCGTTGCTTTATATAATCAGTATTGTGTATGGAATGCTATACATCAAAGATCCCGAAAGGCGTGTTGAAAAGAGGATCGATCAGGTATTCACATTTAATACACTTATATGTCCGATGAGGCGATGCTAGCTCTCTGTGGTAGTCACGTCTGATACCGCGGCGAAGATCGTGGGTTCGAATCCTACAATGAGCTCGAGCTTTCATGAAGGAAAACATAGTGATTAAGCCAGAGCACGGTGGTAGGGTATTTTGTAGTACTCAACTGGCTGGCTACCATACTCGTGTTGAAAATCTGTCGCTAAGCACATGTTGGTATGTTCCGGCAGTTGCACTTAAGAGCCAGTTACCTTTAAGGAATTTTAATAAGGTGTAAAACACATTGGCAATCCCACTAGTATTAATAATATCTATATGTAAGTAGGCGACGGTATTCACTTCCCATCAAGTGACCCGCCTGCCTGATTGTCACTTGCCGCTTCAAAGGAAACTACGCATTTCGGAGACCACTTCTTGATTATTAATCTATAGGAATAATTTTAATGTAAACAATAAAATGCAGCAAAATATCTCATACGCAACTCACTATCTCGGTAATGTTACTGGGATTACACAATTAAAGAACAAACATACAGCTACAATGAGAAAATGATAAGCGATGTCTAGATAAAATAGACAATAAAAAAATATGCACGATATATGAATGAAAATAAAACCCAAAATTCAGTGAGGAATGAAATTCTATATTTACAAATATACCTATATCTTTTCATGTCACTCCTAAAAGCTATAATCGGGGTTTTATAATTGCAGAATGAATCGTCCGACGCACGAGGCTTCCTTAAATCCTTTTTCGACATAAAACACGTTAAGGATACTTTGACTGTTGCATTCAAAAAGGGGCCTAATCACAGGCGGACAAAGTCTATTTTAGTACTGGCATCGATCGCTTTTATATACGGTCCTGCTTATGGTACGTACTTGGGAGTAATCCCATATTTTATTTACCGTTTGTACTATTGGTTTTAAGGAAATAAAGAATATTTGATCAAATTCTTGTAGGATTGTAGTTAGTTGTAGCCTGTTTTTTTAACTTCTTCTTAACTTTTTTCTTTTCTTGATGAAATTACTACTCTAAGTGCCAGTCTCAGGAACCTGAATTGTCCCTCAAACAAAATCTAGTCAAAAGGTAAAAAAAATAACTACGACTCTTGTTATAAAGATGCCTCAGAAGTGACTGCGTCCAATGTCTTGTAAGTATTTGGGCGCAAGTTGGATGCATTAAAAGTGAATCTAGGTAATTTATATGCCAGACTGTTATAAAAAATAGTTTGATAATCGGTACAAGACTGCCAAAAGTTAATATTTTGTCACATTCGATTTAAACGTCGTTAAACTCTGATTTTTGGATATTCGCTGTGTTAAGATATACCTACTTTACCTAATAATAATAACAAAGCTCAAAGATAATATAACATAGGTACAATTTCTTTTTCTAATTTCTAAAAACTAAGAATAAATGAGACAAGAATATAAATAAATGTTTCAATCCAATTTTTTTTCTCTACCCCAAACTTTACAAAAAAAAGAAAATGTCGCGATCCTTGTTCGATGTCAATAACAATTTACGACTACAGAGGATGTGTAAAAGTTTTTAAAGGATAATGGAACCTTAAATAATAAATCTGTTCACCGACGTAAGTAGATATTTGTATTGTGTAACCTTTCAACGGGAACAGTGATAAATTTACTTAATGGACATTTCTTGGAGAAAAGGTTACTCATGAAGTAAAAATAGGTATTTAAATTAAGTAAAATGTAATGGTACGTCACTGAGTACGTCCCTGAGACACCTTTGAGAGGAATGACAAAATACCTTAGCGTCGGTAATAAGATATTCTAAACGCAACGTTGATAATCGAAATGATCCTTCTTCTTCTTCTTCTTCCTGTCCTTATCCAACGCTAGGTTTGATCGGCACAACATGTTTTTCTCTACCACTCCGCTCTTTCACTAGTCGTCTCCTCACACATCATATTCTTCACGAATTCCATCCATCCCTTCATCGGCTTCCTCTACTTCTATATCAAGTAAAACCTCCTTCTGTTTTTCATGTTGGTTAGAAAGTATATACATTAAGATCTTACATTACGTAAAACTAAGTTCTTACATGACTTCATGACCCATTATTTCGGAAATTATGATAGACAACAAGACACAATAGAACTGAAACAAGCATATTATTGTGTTTTCAACCCAAATCCATTCAACCCATATCTTCATGTTTTGGTTTACGTAACGTTATTGATTAGACCAGCCACCGTGGAGATCCCAGTAGTGGTCGTCTTTCGGCTGATATGATGATGACGATGATGATGATGATGATTAATGATTAATTCCAGGTGAATATACTGTACGCTATCTGTTCACACGGTACCGTTTTAACTGGGACGCGCTCAAGTATAGTTTCTATAGCACTTTCTACATCTGTTTACATGCTCTTGGTAAGTTCACCAATAACTATTATTATATGACTTTAGATTTCACCCTTCCCTTATCTCATGGAAATATTCACAATTTATGCTAACACTGCTTGTAGACAATCAATGATATTTTACGTAAAAAGGTTTAGATAGTTTTCCTACACAGCACTTCAAAAATGGCTCAAAAATTTTCGTTTTCCAGCCCGCAGTTTCACCCGTGTACCCCTTTAGGAGTAAAATTTTGAAAAATCCTTTCTTGTTCCTCGTCTACGTCTTAAAAACAACACCTGTAACAAAATTCAGCTTTCTAGGTCCAAGGGCTGAGTGAGTCAGGCCTTCTCTTTTTAGGTATACTATATATCTATGTATATAGATCGCTCTAAATTACTTTATCTCATAACACACGACGGCATTTTTGATTGTTTTAGGTCCGTATATCTGACAGTTTACTATTTTTCTGAGTTCCAACTTTTTAATAAGTGGTAATACTAACCTAAGTTATTTTATGATGCCCTTTTTCAGGTGGATTAATATCAATAAGCTGGTTCAGCCACCGCTTGCAGTGGGACGACTCTGTGTTAGGCTTAATATCTAACTTTAGTAAAATTATGGGAGCTTTAGTATCTGGACTGGCAAGGAATGGATTTGAATTTTATGTAGGCAAGTAAATGAAAATTAAATCTCAGCATATTTTTTTTATATAAGAATTTCAATATTAGGTATCACTTGATGTAATCTTATATTATAACTAGTTGTTCCCCGCGATTTCACCTTTATGGGTTGAATTTACAAAAATACTTGTTTAGCTGATATCTATTCCCTATTATGAATCTACCAGCCTAATTTCAAGTTTGTAGCATTCATAGTTTCTGAAATTTCATGATTAATCAGTAAATGGAATTTCAATTGAATACACAGTGTTCAGTACCTAAGTAATAACAAACTTAAGGGGGACATAGGTGGGTGGGTGGATCATCTACCAAATATACAAAAATTTCCTCATAAAAAGTTCACTATTCTCGAGATATTTCAGATTTTTACTAATACCTACGTAACACGGCCACCTATTTCCCTCGTTTGTCGTACTATTTACCAGACCACCTGTACATGGGTAGGTATATAGAGTATCTATAACGATATTAACGGCTGGGCCGATTCGGCTATTTTTGGTCTATTAGGATCTTATGAAAACGTTGTCCAAAAAAAAAAAAAAAATTGAAAACAACTGAATGTACTTTTTCGATGGTGTTTTTAACAGGAAAGCATCTATTGAGTCAGCTTGTCAGCAGCAAATAAACTTTTCATTTATTTCAGCCGTTGCAGTAGAAATGTTCAACTCATCATCGTTCACCGCTCTGAGATCAATATCGTCTAAACTAGTTTCAAGCGATGAATTAGGTAACACTGCTTTTACTTAATGTCTTAGATTGTTATCTTCCCCTCAAATCGTATTAGTTTTTTAAATAGAGCTGTTACGCTCAAAGACCGAAATCGCTCATTGAACGAAAAAATAGCTCACAACGCGTTGTGGTCACAATAAAACATCCACATGGCGAAATTCGTGTTATAACTCTAATGCTCACGACGCGTTGTGGTAGTCACAGAAAGACTACTAGCGAAATTTGTGTCGCGGCTGACATGCTATTCGACCTCAACGCGTGAGGTTACATCCTCCCATCTAGGCTTTGTGTGCTTACCATCTTCGGCCACATCATCACTTACCATGGTGAGATTGTGGTCAAACACAAGCCTATACAGAATAATAAAAAAAAAAAAAAAAAAAAAACGCGTTTTGAGCAATTTTTTCGCTCAATGAGCGTTTTCGGTCTTTGATCGTAACAGAGCTATCATAATAAGACCATAACTTTTTCGATAGTTTAATTTTTTATCTAATCTCTATCTTCCCGGAATAAAAAATATGCTATATTTTCCAAGAGGAAAGATGTTACATAACAAAGATTGTTATTGTTTTCTTAATATCAAATGATTTCAAATTTAACTCCAGGTAAAATGACATCATTCTTCAATCTGATGGAGGTGTTAACGTCAATGGTGTTTGGCCCACTTTACTCCTGGATGTATATGTGGACACTGCACATAGAGCCCGGTATATTTTACTACGTCAGCACCGTACTAACAATACCACCGCTGATATTTTTCGGGTAAGTACTTTATCGCTACTTACTTATGTACTCTTATTATTATATTATGGCTTTAAACAATGATCTCGAGTTAATTGGTCTTCTCAACCTTGATGAGTTTTGTGAATTCTTAATGTGTTTGTGTTTTTAACTCGCTTTTATTAGCTTGGTAAGTATCTATGTATGTAACGGAATCTTTGAACGTGATTTTCACACCTTTCAAAACGACGGATTGATTTGAAATTTTGCACACTTTGCAAATTTAGTGTTGCCATACTTTAAAAAATAACCATACTAAAAAGTAGAAAATAAATAATGTTTTTTTTGGTGCTTCTAGTGTTTTTTTTTTATTTTTTAAACTATTAATTTGATGTTAAATTTATAAAATAGCTGTATAGCTTATTAATTACTAATTATAAACTAGCTGTTCCGCGCGGTTTCACCCGCGTTCCCGAGGGATCTTATCCTTTCCCGGGATAAAAAGTAGCCTATGTGCTATTCCAGACAATAATTTATCTATAAGCCAAATTTCATCCAGATCCATTCAGCCGTTCTGGCGTAAATGAGTAACAAACATACATCCATCCAAACTTTCACATTTATAATATTAGTAGGATTATAGTAAGATGGACTGCTCTCCAAACACGCCATGTTATCAATAAATTCTTCTGGGTTTCGATCTTGGTTTCAGTGTCACATAAAACCATAGCGCAAAATGAATCATAATATGTACCTATAGGTAACATTTTAACACAATCTAAATACGTCACTTCGACAGTTTAGGAGATTTGTAGAGAAATAAGTGATTGCTGTTCTTTTAGGCCACGTGCACTAGGCAGCTGCCAAAGTTTCCAGGTGACAGGCAAATTTCCCCGTATCAAAAGTCATGACAAATTTATTTTGACTGCTTCGACGACTTACGGAGACGCACATCCACAAACAATTAATTGTTTCTGGCTAGACCTGGCTTTACTACACGGGTTTCGATACGCAGTTATACAAGTCCAATAAGTGTCGATAGAGGAGGATATGTGGGTGGGTCACTTACTAAATATACAAAAATTTGCTCAATACCATTTTCGAGATATTTCAGATTTTTATGGATTGATTTTTAATTTTAAATATCTCGAAAATGGTGACACTTTTAATAAGGTCTATTTGGTAGGTGACCCCCCACCTATCTCCCCCTTAAGTTTGTTGCACTACTTACCGAACAACCTGTATATTAATCAAATTGCACTAGACCAGACCTTGTCGTTGGGGGTCTTAATAAAAAATAAGTATTTTTCATAATTACTAAACGTTACAAACTTAAAACATTGTAATATACTTAACAGACGTTTAAACAACTTCTACTTCTCTTTCTTATCCCACGCTAGGTGAGGTCGGCACAACATGTTTTCCTCTTCCACTCCGCTCTATCACTAGTCGTCTCTGTACTCACACCTTTCATATGCATATCATTCTTCACGCAGTCCATCCATACCTTCTTCGGCCTTCCTCTACCTCTATATCCATCCATACTCATGCTCAATACTCTTTTTGTTAAATGACTTTCATCCCTCCTCATGACATGTCCATACCAAGCCAATCTATTTCCTTTCATCTTTTCAGTCACTGGTGCTACTTTCAAGCTTCCTCTGATATACTCATTCCTTATCTTATCCGTTCTCGTAACGCCACACATCCACCTCAGCATTCGCATCTCAGCCATGTGCACTCTTCTTTCATTGCCCAACATTCAGATCCATACATTACGACAGGTCTGTTTAAACAACGTAACATGATATTACTATAGTGTGTTAAAAAAATAAACTTTTACTTTTAATTTTCAGATGGTTTTTCATGCAACATAAAAAGAATCTACGTAAGACAAAAATTGCAAAACTTAATTATGTAAACCAAAAAAATGCTGAAGATACAACGGATACAAATACAAGGAATATAAAAGAAGATTCAGTCTTAAGACACATAGATATAGAAGATGAGAAGATATTTATTGAGTAGAATAAGTAATTTTATAATGATTAAAGTAGTACAAATACCTTTGAGTATTTTATGACCTTAGAAACAGCGATGCCACAGACGTATTACGACCTCTTTGGTAATCCGTAACCTAAGTAATAATACCTACTTTACTTATCCTACTAATATCATTAATATGAATGTTTGTATCTTTGTTGCTCAATCATGCAAAAACAGCTGAACGGATATTGATGAAATTTGGTACACATGTAGCGACATCTATCTACACATAGATGTAGTTCGCACGACTCCTTGATAGATGGCGCTTCAATAACCTACATCGCGCTTACGAAGTTTTCTATGCGATCTGCATATATACAAGATTCCAACATCTACAGATGGACCGCGGTCCCCAGGCACGATGATCTAGCCTGGCGGAAGATCTTCCCTTTTCAATGGAGGAGTCTAACACCTCGCTTCTCCATTCACAGGTAGATCTTGGAATAAAACATAGGATAGGCTTTTTATCCCGGGAAAATATAAGATCTCTCTGGAACGCGTGTGAAACCGCAGAGTGGAAAACTTTACCTTATAAATTCTGAGAATATTTTTCGTAATATGGTGCCAATGATTGAAAGTTACAACTTTCGGTGAAAATTCTAAGAACAAACTAATCAAAACAGAAAGTTCCTTGATTTCTAACTTAACAACATGAGGATTATTCAGATGAGGTACTTCAAATAGCTTATCATTAAGTTCGTAGACGATATTTCGTTTATGAGCATAAAATTCTAGTGATTTTACTCCGAAAATCTTATTTACCTAATTCTGCGAAATCAAATGATTTGCTCATTTTAACGTAGCAATATAATAACAATAAAAGCCAAATTTTATTTCTAATCTTATAACCAAATAATGAAATAATCATTTTGTGATATTATTTTACTATAATTCCCCAGCGTTGATGGCCAAGCATTATTTTGTAACATAACTATCTCTTCTTCGCCTTACAAATATTTTTAATACAAAACTTGTCAGTGTATGTACAGCCTGATCAGATATATCATCAGGAATAAAATGGTTTAAAATAAAGATTATAAGTCATCGCCTTATTTGATAAACCATTTTTACTGTTTAGTAACGATTACATTTCTGTGTTTGCTTAACAACTCACGCACACCTACGAAAGTAAGGTATCTCAAGACAAATAGACGGCGACTGATAACAAAGTTTGTATATTATTATGTTTTATCTTGACATGACGGCCTATACAGTGGCTCATTACATACTTTATGTCAACAATAATAACTTATTGTTTGATGGTGATAAGTAAGGCCATGTATAGGATGTTACACTTTTTTGATATAAATAGCATTTTTTTAAATTAAAGATTATTTGATCTAGCCCGTCGTTGTCACAACTTTTAGGCATGTGTTAGCATAGTGATATTATTATATTATTGACTATCGGTTCTAAATATAACCAGAAAAAGAAATATAACCGGACAATAACAATTTTGGGAATGATAAAATATATAATTCCTAAGGTTAAAAATATTGTTTTATATTGTAATGAAAATTCGAAATAAAACCAGAATATAATTTACCTCATCCATCATAATTAAGGAAAGCACTTATTATTTAATCGAGTAATTATTACTGCTTTTTAATAAAAAATATTGTTAATCAAATAAAGTAAGCAACAATTTTTATATTAAAAAAAATACAACCATGCTCATTTATTTTTAATTTAATCAGCGTTTTAAAATCAGGCTATATAAAAACCGTATAAGGAAAAGCAATTGATTAAGAGACAAATTCACTCTGAATAAAATAAATATGCGAACCACTTTAGTATATTGCATACTTTCGACGTGCGAGTACCAAAAATAAAATGTCCAGTGTTAAAAATAAAAATGATAATAAACATGATTATCTCGAAGAGAAACCGCTCAATGAAAAAGTTGAGATCAAAAATGAAATTGCACCGAAAAGTTTTTCTGAAAAGTTACGATATATTAAATCAAATATTACCGTGGAACCAATTCTTGCCGGTCTTATTATACCCTCGATGCTTGCAAGACTTGCAGTTCAAAACCTTAACTTGGACAAAGCATGTCGCCTGAAATTAGCATACGAAGACTCAATATGTGATTCACTTATTAACAAAAAAGGTAACTTAACAGACTATGAAGGAAATGTCCAAGCAATCATATCAGGTATAGAGTCATGGAAGAGCATCATCCAAACAGCTATTCCAATTTTGCTAGTGATATTCATGGGAGCGTGGAGCGACAGAACTGGTAACAGAAAGATATGCATCTTGTTACCAATTTTTGGAGAATTACTCGTGTGTGCCAGTAATTTATTGAGCACCTACTTCTTTTATGAGATCTCTGTGGAAATCACCATGTTTTTCGAAGCGTTCTTTTCCGCCATAACTGGGGGATGGGTCATGGTATTTTTGGGAGTATTCAGTTACATAAGTGATATAACTGATGCGGAATCTCGGACGTTTCGAGTCGGCTTAGTAAATTTGTGCATGACGGCTGGGATTCCCGTCGGTACAGCTTTAAGTGGAATTTTGCTGAAACTGCTCGGCTATTATGGAGTATTCGCCATTTCTGGATCTATTTACATGATAACATTGCTGTATGGATATTTTTATTTGGAGAGTAATACGAAGCCTAATAATGGAGATTCTGAAAAAGTAAGTATTTACTATGCTTTTGATATTACGCCGGTATCCAATAGTCTCGGTGATTATTTTAGAGTTAATTCATAGTGCGAAACATTATTTGATAGGCTTGTGTTTGACGCCATGATAAGTGATGATGAGACCGAAGGTGGTGGCACACAAAGTCTGGAATGATATCGTCTCTGAATTGCAGTTGTCTGATAAGTGTGAAATAATTTCAATTTGAGTGTAGTAGCTAGCCAAACGAGTACTACAAAGTACCTACTACATATATCAAGCTATGGTTTTCTGGCGATGTTTTATTTTCATGTTATTTTTTAAATCTCCATGTGTATTTTTTAAAGATACGCATTGAACCCGTCAATATAATTAAATAGTTATGACTATCTAAAAATCACAATGATTATGGAAATACCTATCACATTTTTATATAATCTTAATGATAACGATTATTGATATTTATATATTTGCTAGATGTATTGTATTTATAAAACCGTCTGCCATTCAGAAATGAGTAAGTAATCCATTTGGTTTTCCCGGCATATCATTATGATCTTTCCATATTTAATTTCAGAAGGCAACAGTATCATGTTCAGACATGTTCTCATTAGTGAAAGAGACAGCTGTCGTAGCTTTCAAGAAAAGGGATTTTAACTTCAGGAAAAAGATAATTTTGACACTTACAGTTGTGGCCATAATTTATGGACCAAGCCATGGTACGTTTGATGGTAGCGAGGTTTTGTTTAATGAATATAAAAAGGGTTTATAAGCTGTTAGTACAACACGTAGAGATTCCAACCGCGGTTGGAATGAAGAATGGTCCGAATAATTAAAAACCCCAGTAGATCATGATTCCATACGAAAATCTTTTATATTTCTCACTTACTTAAGAAAGCAAATCCAAGTGTCATGATTATTTTCTGTAACTTAGAATGAGAACTATGTAAGACTTTTAGAAACTTTTAGAATACTTTGATATACTAAGACTCACATTACTCGTACACAATCATAGTATTACAGCTAGATTCAAATAATTAATAATTTAATTATATGCTGCCAGTCTTCTTGGCACGCTTCCATCGGGCAGCGATTTGGGGCAAATTTTTTATTTGTAATTAGTTTAGTTTAGCTGTTTAGTTTTATTTTGTCTTTAATAATTTGTATAAATTCATGTTTTGATAATAAATAAAATAAATATTTACGGGGGGCTCCCATTACATATTTAGATTTTGTGAAATTACAACTATACTTTATTTATGTCCGGGGAAATCCCCCTTTCTATTTTATTAAGAGTTAAATACTAATTATTGTTGCCAGGTGAAAGGATTATAACGTACATGTATGTGAGGTATCGATTGAAATGGGACGCACTCAAGTACAGCATGTATTCAACTTACAGTATTATTACACATTCTTTAGGTAAGTACCACTTGTATTAGCTAATACCACTAATTAAGGAAAGAAGAAATAAATGATTGAAATGTCAAAAAACTAATTCAAATTATTTATGTAGAAATATAATAAATATGACACGTGGTTATCATTTTGGGTATAAGCAATAGGATATTTTTAAACTTTATTTATCTAGTTTGAATTATACTCCGCCATTTGAGTAATACTACGATATTTGTTACTTACCATTGATTAAAAGTTGGTATCTTGATGGCTCAGTGGTAGTGACGTCGAATACCGCAGCGAAGGTCGTGGGTTCGAATCCTACACTGAGCTTGAGCTTTCGGTGAAGGAAAACATCGTGAGTAAACCATAGCACGGTGGTAGGGTACTTTGTAGTACCCGATTGGCTGGCTACCACCCTCAAGTTGAAAATCTGTCGCCAAGCACCTATCGGTGTGTTCCGACAGCTGCACTTGAGAGCCAGTTCCCATCTAGGCTTTGTGTGCTTACCACCTTCGGCCACATCATCACTTAATTAGTGAGATTGTAGTCAAACACAAGCCTATCCAGAATAAAAATTAAAAAATAACCTGGAGAACATAATAATTATTACATAACTGCAAAACAATTAATCAAAAGGAATTAGGTAAAACAAACATACACTCTTATTCCAACTAAGTACGACTGATAGTGACAGTTACGATAAGTAATTAAAGTAATTAATTATTGTAATTAAAGTAATAATTCACTTCTTGGAAAACGTTGGAAATATTCGTTTTTATTACGTTTTAAATATCACATAGGTTAATATAATTAGGTACAGTTGAAAGATGAGTTTATTAAATTCTGGTACCTGTAGGTACCAAATATCTACGTCATGTCTGTACTAAATCAGTACCAGTATCGTATTAGTTCTATATTTTTAAGCTTATTTACATAATTATATTTCTTTTCTTTTATTAACATGACAATGATGCCCAATTAAAAGTAGCGATGTAAGAATGTACCGTATTTACTTTAGTTTAAGACTGTGCTTGTCTAGATTATTAGGGTTCCGTAGCCAAATAGCCTATGACGAATCAACCTGCCAAATTTCAAGTTTGTAGCATTTAAACTTTCTGAAATTTCGTGATTAATCAGTGAGTGGTATTTCATTTGCTCTTGGTATTTTGCTTTTATATAGTAGGTATATAAATTAAGGTACACTCCAACAAAATGTAATTTAATTTGTGTTTACTTTACCAGGGGCATTATTTTCCATCAGTGTGTTCAGCAAACGATGGGGCTTCCACGACTCGATGCTATGTCTCATTTCTATTGTTAGCAAGTTAGCTGGGTCCATATTTATTGCTTTCGTACAAACTGATTTGCAAATGTTTATGGGTAAGTACCGATTTTCACGAAAGATTCACTATACGAAAAAGATCCCTACGGTAAAGATATGATTTTTGAGTTTGAGTTTGCAAGGCATAAATTTAATGCACCAGTCACTACTTTTACTATTTACAAAATGGTGTAGAGTTCAAGAGGCCGGTTTTATTCCTTAATACCTAAACCAGTAGTAACGTCGAACAACGTCATGAGGATCGTAGATTCGAATCCTACAATGAATATTTCAGTGCAGGAAAGCTTCGATACTTAGCTGATCCTCATATAAAAGTTTCCATCCAAATTTAATGCTTAATATTTTGACAACATCATCACTTACTAAAGTAAGGTAGTGATCAATCATAATAAATAAGTTGACAAACTGATGAACAGCGCATATAATCTTCAAAAGAGTCGAAAAAAACTTATGATATTTTCAATGTATTAATGTTGTTGTGTAGTTGTTGGGGAGGCCTATGTCCAGCAGTGGACGACTTTCAGCTGAAATGATGATGATGAAAGTTGTTGGCTTATGGAATTAAGAGTATATTTCTTATTTCTAGTGCCCATTGTGGAAATATTAAATGCAACGACGTTCACATCCCTGAGGTCAATGGCATCTAAGCTGGTGCCTAGCGAAGAAATGGGTAAGTATTGGAAATAGTTACGTTCTCTTGTTTTTAGGTTAGGTTAGAGTTACATAGGTCTGCTGGGTACGCGGAAGAATGCCTCGGGCGCCCCCGTATACCCAGCACCAGCAGCGACAGGTAGAAACACCGTGGGGTTTTAGTCAGTAGGAGTCTGACATAACCCGGCCAGCTGCCCCCCTCAAGCGGCCGGGTATCCATGAGGATTTCCCCACGAAAAAAAAAAAAAAAAAAAAAAAAAGAGTTACATAGGTAGTATGAAGCTATCATTCTAACTCTTGACATTTCGAAAATGGAACAATGGAATGGGTTTAAATTACAAGTAGCTTTCATGCTACGGTTGAGGGGATATTCACCAAATTTCAATCAAAACGATCTAGCCACCTATAACGTGGCTGAGTTACAAACATACTAACACACACTCTCGCATAAACTTTTATTATTCGTGATAAATCGAAATTTGGCACAGAGATAGATTATAGTCTGGAATAGCACACAGCTTAAAAAATATTGGCTCAACTTATCATACCACAAAAATTTATACATATAAATAACTAGCTATCCCCCGCGGTTTCACCCGTATTTCCGAGGGATCTTATATTTTTTTATCTGTGTGCTATTCCAGACTATAATCTATCTCTGTGCCAAGTTTCGTCCAGATCTGTTCACCCGTTCTGGCGTGATTCAGTAACAAACATCCATCCAAACTTTCATATTTATAATATTAGATATGTAGTGGGATTACTATTACGTTGTAACATCCCCTTTTTAAACAAAAAAGCCACGAACAAATTGCTCTCTTAATTAAAACGCTTGAACAAATTCCAGCATTAGACCATTCTACAAATAACTCTTCAACTCACAGCATTGTCCTTTGTAATGCAAATGTCATAGCTGCAAACGTTAAAGTGCACCTATATTTGTTATACCACAATTCCGAGGACACTCCGCTATCCACTTTGGTAAAATTAGACTATTCTGTGGCTTTTTATTGAGGGTCGGATATTTACCAGCCCGTGATTCTACCCACTTTCCCGGGGGATTTAACATTTTTCTGGTACAAAAATTAATTTACATTTCATTCCATCTATCTAACTATTCGTTCCAAGTTTTATCAAAATTCGTTTAGCACTTACATCGTGTTTGAGTAATAAGCATTGACACTAATTTTCGCATTTATAACAATGATATCTATTATAAGTAAAAAGTTGTACATAGCTGACCTACCATTTACTCTTCAAAAATGGCCCAAAAATGTACCTACATTTAGTCAAAGTCAAAAACCATCTATTCAGTTTAGGCCCTAGACGGGCACTTATGAAGTCGACCTTCATTACAGAAGTTACCACCGGTTCGGAAGTCAGCCTTCAACTGAGATGAACCGGCAAGAAACTCAGCAAGGTTACATTTTTAAATATTTTTGGACCATCTGACTGTATTGGCTTTTTTTTACATAAAAAATTATAACCCGCATTAATTACCTGTGTATACATGTATAAATAACTTAATATTGCAATATCACACTACATTATGATATTTCAGAACACACGACGGCACTTTTGGTTGGGTCACTTTTACATTTAATTGCGACCGACAGATTTTCAACTTGAGGGTGGTAGCCAGCCTGTCGAGTACTACAAAGTACCCTACCACCGTGCTATGGTTTCCTCACGATGTTTTCCTTCAACGAAAGGCGTCAAGCTCATTGTAGGCTTCAAATGTTTTACTCTTCCAGGGAAGATGAACTCTTTATTGAGCCTAGTGGAAACCCTGGCAGCGCTGGTGTTCGACCCCACATACTCCGCTCTATACGCTAGAACTATAACAACATTCACTGGGGCGGTGTTCATCTTCAGTGGTCTTTTGACTCTACCAGCAATCACAATTCTAATGTAAGTTAATAATCTATTGTGTAAGTGGTAGCGACGTCGGATACCGCGGCGAAGGTCGTGGGTTCGAATCCTACAATGAGCTTGAGCTTTCGGTGAAGGAAAACATCGTGAGGAAACCATAGCACGGTGGTAGGGTACTTTGTAGTACCCGACTGGCTGGCTACCACCCTCAAGTTGAAAATCTGTCGCCAAGTATCTATCGGTGTGTTCCGACAGCTGCACTTGAGAGCCAAACACAAGCATATCCAAAATAAAAAAAAGGAATATTCTGGATAAGCTTGTGTTTGACCCCAATCTCACCATGGTAAGTGATGATGTGGTCGAAGGTGGTAAGCACACAAAGCCTAGATGGGAACTGTTTGTTTATAGGGGGTAATTTTTGAAAGTACTGAACCGATTCTAAAAATTCTTCCATCAATGGAAAACTCTCCATTGTTATTTTTTAACAAAGAAACAAAAACAATTCCCTAGAAAATATGCCATGCTATTTTGTACTCTATTCCGTATGCACTGAATATGGTCAGATTAGAATAATGCTATCCACGTAAAGTATCTTATGTTTTATTCCAGGAAATTATCTACCTATGTGCCAAGTTTCATCAAAATCCTTTCAGCCCTTTTTGTGTGAAAGAACAAACATCCATACATCCTTACATACAAACTTTCGCGTGTATAAAATTAATTAGGTTTAGGTATGTGGGTAGTTCATATTAAGTTATTGGCGACTACGCACGCTTGACCAAATCTTACCATTAAGAGATGATGGGGCTGAAAATTGTAAGCAGACAGAACAGAAAGTTTACTTACATACTATTTTTTTTTCTAGATGGTTCTTCACTAAACATAGACAAGAAACGAAACAGAAACGGATTCAAGAGAAGATTGAAACACGAGATGCTATTTGTGAAAGTGTCACGGAAAAAATACCAGTATAAGGACTGCCATCGTTTTAAAACATTTAAATCTAAACTCCACTGAATAATTACGGTGTCAAATAGTGCCATCAGTTGTTTGCAAACTAAGATAATTTAAACTAACTAATCTCTTTCTTACGAAACACGTGAGAAAAAAAAATATACCTACCGGAAAAAGCCCACTATTGATGGCGACTATGTTTACGGTAGCGACATCTATCTCAAACATATAGTTCGCACGACTCCTAGATAGATGGCGCCACAATAACCTGCATCGCGCTTACGAAGTTTTCTATGCGATCTGCATTACATACAAAATTCCAACATGTACAGTTTCGGTTGAGAGACCTAAGCGCTCGCCGAACAGTCCGCGTAAGGGTGTCTATGGTCCCTTAGACCTCCACCTTTAAGTCCCCCCCCAAAAAAAATGTACAGTTGGACCGCGGTCCCCAGGCTCGATGACCTAGCCTGGCGGAAGATTTTCAATGAAGGAGTCTAACACCTCCCTCCTCCATATTTACGATGAAAACAAGCACTTGACTAACTAATTTGACAGTACTAATAGTCTTCTATCCTTTTCTTATGTTTTGCGTTAGCAAGAGACATAGTGAATTTTTTTTTTTTTTAGTAAACCACAGTGTCGACACTATTTTTGGTTAAAACTATGTACTTTAGGTTGTATATTTTCCATGAAATTATGTATTTGATAAAAAAAACTTGAGATTTAATGTGAGATAAATAATTTTGTTAACCAAAAATATAGTTTTGTACACGATCTTTTCTTGTCATCAAAACTTTCTAATTAGACTCTCGGTGTTTGCTAAACCATGTGATATGAAAACTTGATATGAAGATATTCCAATACAAAAATAAGAATAGGTGATTTTTTATAATAAAATTGGTTTAAATGAAGTGTTTTTTCTTTGTAAGTTAGTTTCATTAGTTAGGGTCATTTGATGGTAAGTGACTACCGTCGCCTATAAACCCCTCAAACTGAAAACTTATTTATTGACCAATGAGCGCGCGTGGAGAGTTGGCTGTCAGGTGGTACCAACCCATTATCCGAGAGGTTGGTACATGTATGGTATTACCAAGGTGAGATGTCAGATGTTACACATTATATAGACAAGCCAGTTCATTGAGGGCTAGCAGCTACATTCGCCAATGGACTAGAATAGAAGGTACTAGAAGGTAAATAACCCGTACCTATTCAAGTCCAACTAGGGGAAAAACCGATACATGTATAGTGATGAGGGTGGTAGCCAGACAGGTGAGTGCTACAAATTAACTTAACTGCAGTGCCACTGCAGAAATATGAGCCATTCTTCAAAGGGAATAAAGGCTCCACAGAATATTTGGGGCATTCTCGGTCAAGTTAGAGGCTTAGATTAAACGTAACTACGTCCTTCTCTCTATGGCGGTAGCTATAAAAAAAGGAAATCTTTGTTTTTTGTAGTTTGTGTTGCTATTTGGTTTGCGTCGGATGGCGCGCAATAATAAAATATTTTTCTTTCTTTCTTTCTTTCTTTCTTTCCTTTTCGCCATTATGTGGATGCGCTGGATGAGCAACGAGCCTCACTATATAAAAAAGAAAGTTCACCTACTTTCAATAGATACAATGCTGCAAAGCCTTATGTAAAAAAAATAACGGTAAAAATCAACCTTCACGCGAAGATTTTAAACCTGTTTTACCTTGTATCATTGATACAACTCCTAACATATCAGTTTATATTTAAACATCGTCAGAGAAACGTGTGTGCTTAAATTAATCAATAACAAAATAGTTAATATCCTGTTATGGTCAACAACAGAGAACCAGCTGCTTATGTGTTACATGACCAACTCACTTAAAACACTGTTTTATTAAGTAAGTATATAGTTAATTGTTTACTAGTTTTAATCCAAGATTTTGGCTTACATCTTATGTATGAGCAGGGTGCGATAACTTTCTGATCACCGCGGCAGTCGAGCGGAAGTAGCTCACTTACACGATTCCGTTCCAACCTGACAAATAAAATATCATTCAAATATGGGCTTCAGGTCATGTTCTTTAGATATAGTTTATATTGGCAACATAAATTAGCTTACCGCCATCAGACTGCTCGGTAGTTGACTTTTAGTATAGGGCGGTGTTGGAGCAGAGTCGTTTAAATGGGCTATGACCTTAAGGCTTCCGTAAAAATCGTAGGTCCTGCGGTTTGATTCCCGGGTTGTCAGATTGCGTTTCTATGATTAGATATGAGCGCAGAGTTGGTAATGTTCTCAAAACATGGCTACAGGCTAACCACATGTTATGTTTGTCTTCTCCGAGACTTCTGCTTTCTTCTTTGGGGTTATCAGGCGTGAAAATATTTGTCAACTAATATTATTGAGAGAAAATATTTTATTTTTGTATGTTTTTTCGTAATGGATAAACTCAACCAATTAAAAAAAGCACCTATTCCAATAGAAAGCTACATTATTATTTAATTAAAAAGCTAGTATTCTATATGGTATACGTTTTGATGAAATCTACTGAATGATAAATAATCTTAATGATAAATACTCTGAACTTTGGAGAAGGATGGAGAATCAAACTATTAAGTGTAAACTGCATACTGCTGAGGGCTCACAAGGTAACAGTTTACCTTTATCAGTATATAAAATGACAAATAACCAGTCAAGTTATTGGAACTCGGAACCGAACTCTAAGCAATACAACAATACAGCAAAACAAAACAATATCAAACAGTTGAGTTTTTTAAGTTGATACGAGTATAAACAATAAATTACAAATTAATGGCAGCCGTTATTTCCTTTTGAGTTATGGAACCCTAAAAACATTTTTTTTTCTGTGAGTATTCAAATTCCCATCAGGGTGACCAAAAACTGCATGTTTCAACAGTAAAAAAAGAGAAAACAATATTGTCTAAAGTCATCGCATTTATTTATCGAGACAGAAAATTATGAAAAATACGCAGTCTGTCTAAAATGTTTCGGCATAAAGCAGACTAAAGGCTGACTTACAAACCGGTGGTCACTTCTGTATCTCGACCTTGACATCTTCGACCTCGTGGCTTAAACTGAATAAGTGGTTTTTACTTTGATTTTGAATAAAAACACCTTTAATCCTTTATCGAATTAAGTGCATGGTCTAAATAATTATAAAACTTAGTAGCACAATTATGTAGTACTATACTCATCCTTCATTTGCCATTTGATACAAGCCTAGATACTCCTTTGTACGTCAATAAACGAATGGCTAAATGTAGACAATTTTTACCATTCTTGCTCAAGTAGGTAATTGGTTAAACCGACGGAATCATTGTCTAGTTTAGAGTTGTATAAAGTCGATACTTATTCTAATTTTGAATAGATTCGATTCGATATATTAGTCGCTATTGGATTCCGTAGATACACGTAGAAAGTAAAGATCAGATTGCAGGCTATGTCAGTCTAAAGAACTAGTAACTGGCGATGTCTAAATTTTTGAATATTGTAATATTTTCCGTTTTTCAAAAAAGCATTAACTAAATCATGAGCTATAATTTGGTATAGAGATAGTTTGAGTCCCGGGATAACATAGGATAGTTTTTATCCTCCAAGAGGGTTAAAAGGGGGGTTAAAATCAATAATTTCTTAACTAAGGCTCTCTACTCTCTAAACTCCTTTCTAATACTGATTCGAATTGAAAAAATATTTTAGTGTTGGATAGCCAATTTATCGAGAAAGGCTATATAACATAACGTTATGTTGCAAAAATCCCACGGGAACGCAGGTGAAACCGCGGGGGATAGCTAGTAAGTTTATAAAATTAAAATAAACCCAAGTAATTCCCCCGTAATCATTAATTTACTTTAAAGTAGTTATTTTTTATAAACTATGCAAATCTATGTTATTTTCATTTCACAATTACTATCGATAGTTCCGATGGTTTTCAATATCGATAATTCCATGGTTACTCGAGAGTCAGCACTATTACAGTTTAGCATTCAAACGATACCGTTTCTTGATATACCATTTGTGTCACCATAATTTTGTAGACACATCTAGATGTTGTATTTTGTTGTTATATATTGTGTCTTATAGTGCATTAAATAGTGTCAAAAGTGCGTTGATTAGTTGCCGAAGGTACTTATACTTTACATATATACTACATACTAAGTGTGACCATATAGATGAAGTTAACATTTTCATAAAATTATCATTAAATACTAGTTTTCCGCCCCGCGGTTTCACCAACGTTCCCGAGAGATCTTATCTTTTCCCGGGATAAAAAGTATCCTATGTCCTTTTACAAAGTTGCATCTATCTCTATACCAAATTTCATCTAAATCAGTTCAGTGGTTTAAGCGTGAAGAGGTAACAGACAGACACACTTTCGCATTTATAATATTAGTATGGACTAGCTTTCCGCCCCGCGGTTTCACCCGCGTTCCTGAAGGATCTTATAATTTCCTGGGATAAAAATTATCATTTATGTTATTCCAGTATATGATCTACCTGGGTGCCAAGTTTCATTAAAATCCATACAGTAGTTTTTGCGTGAAA
Organism: Ochropacha duplaris; assembly: GCA_951361185.1. Taxonomy (NCBI): domain Eukaryota; kingdom Metazoa; phylum Arthropoda; class Insecta; order Lepidoptera; family Drepanidae; genus Ochropacha; species Ochropacha duplaris. The sequence continues at coordinate 2,790,878 of OX592696.1, forward strand.
GAGTAACAAACATCTACACATCCAAACATACTTTCGCATTTATAATATTGGTAGGATAGTATGGATTAATACTATTTAGCAGTTTAGTAAAGAGGCTAAGTTGTTCATTAAAAGACTAATTAAGCTAGTTGGCTATTACATGTACAGTGACGGAATGAAAAGTTTCGTCGATTTTCAAATTGATTCGTTCAACGTATCGCGAGCACATATTACCTTTTGAAACTATGTTACAGAATAGACTCGAGTTAGAGAAAATAACGTTTAACACTTCGTTAATAAAGCTCAAAATTATTCAGATCAAAGTTGTTTGACTATTAACTTGTCAACAAGATTATTATTTTTGATAAACTAAAACCTTCTTGTTGGTTCAACCTGCCATTATTATTTCAGTTAAAACTATTGTCAAGCGGTCAATGTCATCATTGCAAAATATCATAATTGATTCTTGCAGTACCAACCTACTAGTGCAAGCGAAAAGCGACTCTAAGGTGACGAACCTTTTCATTCTGTGACTGTACATATTATAATTAATTAATAATATAATTTATCATTATTGTTTGAAGATTACTTAATTAAGGTTTTAACGTAAACCGGTTATAAATATAGGTAGTCACATTATCAAAATGGTTGGGTTATTCTATTGTGTTAGAGACCTGTGTGTGTCTGCGTTAGAATGAATTAACATAATATTATTGTTACTTCGTTTTTAGGGTTCCATACCCAAAGGGTAAAAACGGGACCCTATTACCACAGTATAAAGATATACTATTACTAAGACTTCGCTGTATGTCCGTCTGTCTGTCACCAGGCTGTATCTCAAGAACCACGATAGCTAGACAGTTGAAATTTTCACAGATGGTGTATTTCTGTGGCCACTATAACAACAAATAAAACTATAAAAACAGAATAAAATAAGTATTTAAGGGGGGCTCCCATACAACAAACGTGATTTTTTTGCCAATTTTACGGAACCCTTCGTGCGCGAGTCTGACTCGCACTTGGCCGGTTTTTTTACATATAAAACAAATGACGATGGTAAACAAATATAACTGTGGTAGTTTAATATAATATGTTTAAGTCGTTATTAGAAATGTAGTAATTAAATAAAAATAGTTGGTAATTAGTCTATTATAATTATTTTGAAGTAAACGTTTAGTAAACGCATTTATTACGATATTGTAAACAGTTATTTTTAATTAAAAATGTTTCACATAATTTATTATTAATGGGACAACTTTGATTTTAATGTCTATAAAAAAATCTCACGATGTCGTCAATGATATTATAATAAAAAAAAGTGTAGATAGGTTACCTACACAACATTCGATCTTAAAAAATGGCCGAAAAACGGCACTGTAATGCACATATTGCAATATCCACACTACATTACGATATCTCATAACACTCAATGGCATTTTTGGTTGTTTTGGGTCACTTTTAATTGCACTCGGTGCGTGATCCGTAGATGCCGGTGACGGTACACAGGTCAAGTTAGGCTAATTATTTATCCTACTAATATTATAAATGTGAAAGTTTGGATGAATGGCTGTTTGTTACTCATTTACGCCAGAACGGCTGAATGGATCTGGTTGAAATTTGGCATGGAGATAGATTATAGTCTGGAATAGCACATAGGCTACTTTTTATCCCGGGAAAAGATAAGATCCCTCGGGAACGCGGGTGAAACCGCGCGGAACATATTATAAATGTGAAAGTTTGGATAGATGGATGGATGTATGTTTGTTACTCATTTATGCCAGAACGGCTGAACGGATCTGGATGAAATTTATGGAGATAGATTATAGTCTGGAATAGCACATAAGCTTTTTATCCCGGGAAAAGATAAGATCCACGGCACGTGGGTGAAACCGCGGGGAAACTAATTTGTTTATACAGCTTGGAAGGCTGATGTGCCTACATCTTGTAGTATTGAAATAAGGTTCGCACTTCATCGATCACTTTTGCAGTTTATTGGTCATTGCCTAGTTGTTCGGTTGGTTTTTAAAAAAGTTTATTTATGTCGGTGATATCACATCATCAGGCGGAAGCTAGTATTGTATGAAATCATTTATTTTTACTCGCTAAACCGCCAATTTGGAGTCATGTAATTTTGTGATAATTACAATATTACAACAGAAATTCCCCAATAAAATTACGGAATAGAATACATGTACAATATACCTAAACTCTATTATACAATGGAACAACGTCATTAAAAAATATGAATAACGAATGTACCTAGACGTTGGGATGTCTGGCTTCGAAATAATCATCAATACTAGCATTTCACCTACAGCTTTGCTCGCGAAAAATTTATAATTTTATTTATAAAAATCTATTAGAAACGTAAAGCTAATTAAGTTAACGTGTAAATACAGAAACATGAACAAAAATAATAAAATATCTCTTTGCATGCTATCAGTATTTCTACATTATTCGTGAAAATCATATTGTAGAGGGGTTTGGTATTATTGTAGAGGTAGAGGAAGGCCGAAGAAGGTATGGATGGACTGTGTGAAGAATGATATGTTTATGAAAGGTGTGAGTACAGAGACGACTAGTGATAGAGCGGAGTGGAAGAGGAAAACATGTTGTGCCGACCACACCTAGCGTGGGATAAAGACAAGAAAAAATAAAGAAGGTTTTCTACATCACTCCAAATCAGTTTTTACTATATTCAATGTATTGATGGTCCTGTGTATGTAAATTCAGTTTTATTTTGTATCATAAAAAAAATGTTACATAAAAAACTAAAATTTAGGTAAGTGCAGTGTGATCGTCACCGCTAATTTTCATTTATTAAACATATTTGTTGAGATATTTTCGCGTGCAGGGATGCGGAACTTTGCCGCGAGATGAGTCCATGGGGTATAATTGACATTTTAATGTATGACCAAACGACATTCTATACAATTTTCAACCTTATGCCTTGTTAGTATCAACGTAATTTCTTCATTGTAATTTGAACTCTATAACGTAGGTGTTGAAATCAAAGTTGATCATTAGTTACTTATCAAAATCGCGGATCATCACAAACCTGCGTATTCTTCTATCTAGTTAAGTAACGTATACTTAAACTAACTAACTTACTGGAAAAATAATAGGTACTCAAAGTTGTAATTAAAACGTGATACCGACTAATAAAAATAGTCATGTGCTCTTAAAATATCGATAAATATTTATAGTATTAAAAAATCACCAATTTTTAATTTTAATCCTTTCCATGTTAAAAGTGTTACAAGCAGGCAAACTGGTCACCTTATGGTAAGTAACCGTTGCTTATAGACATCAGCAATCTCATTACAGATTGCCAATGTAGAACCAACTTGGGTAGCTTTTTTTAAGTATATTATGTAGCTTTGGAACGACCGTCCAATCCACGAGTTACAACGATCTTATAATTCAGCTCTCAGACTATTCGTTTATACAATCAAACCATCAAACAATGCTATGTTTTAGAAACATTAACAGCCGGTGCCAATTTTAAGTCAGTACTCACCAAACCCTGCTCACACGTCAGTATCGGAAAACGTGTTTATCACAGACAATAAAATAATATAATTATTGATTAAAATGTAAGATATAAATAAATAGGAAGTTTATCTCGTGATAATTATTATCTCAGTGTAACAGTACGATTATTACATTATTATTAGTCGGTTTATATAACTATCAAGCAAATACAGTACAAGTGATGTGCTGTGAAAATTGAAGTGTGAATTCTGTGTACAAAAAAAAAACATTGAAACATACATAGGCTCAATATAAATTTGATTGGTTTTCAAAGTGCATTTAATGCGTAATTAGTCATAAATTTTTCCTCATTCACTAAAGACAACTTCAAATATTTCCTATCCTTTTTCAGAACCATTGTTTAGTTTTTAATTATCATGATTATCAAAAAATGTTATGCTTGAACAAGAATCAAAGCAAAACCAAGTACTATACAAACGGAATAATCAGCGTCTAATCCAACTGCTGACCTCACTACATGACCACTTATATTTATCATTGCCTTTTCATACAGACGCCAGTGGACGGTTAGCCGCAGTCCACACCAACACCGAGTAAAAAGAGTAACATAATTTAGACGATAAACTGTAAATGACAGAACAAGTGGCTTCTATATAGCAAGGCGCCCTTATCGATTAGAGCTCCACATCATTATCATTATCTTCACGTAATTGATATCAAACAAATATAATGAACAAACAATAAAAGCAATTACTGTGTTACTTACTGTCAGATATGATGTGAAATCAAATATTGCAACAGAACCGATCGGTCGCGTTCGAGTGTTTATAAACAATGGAGTTGATATAAGAAATCAAAAATAAATAAAACAAATCACTATCGAAACAAAATCCACAATGGCCGAAGAAAAACAAAAATCCCCGGAAGTAATAGAAGAGAAACCATTAAATAAAGATGTATTACAACAATTGTATAAAGACAAATCCTTCAAGGAGAAATTGGGATATATCAGGAATAACATAACAGTGGAACCATTGCTGGCTGGACTGATTATACCCAGCGTTATATCCAGGTTTGCTATGGGAAATCTCAATTTAGACAAAGCATGTAGAGTCAATTTGAATTTTGGAGATGAAATTTGCGACGCATTAGTGAAAAAAAAGAGCAATAACTATACGGATTACGAGAAACAAGTACAAACATTGATATCCTCTATTGACATATGGAAAAGTGTGATCCAAACAGCCTTGCCATGCATAATAATAATGTTCTTGGGAGCATGGAGCGACCGTACGGGAAAGAGGAAGATATGCATCATGCTACCAATTTACGGAGAAGTGTTAACATCTATAAACAATTTGGTGAACGTGTACTTTTTCTATGAGATACCTGTACAGGTTACTGTGTTCTTGGAGACTTTATTCCCAGCCATAACTGGTGGGTGGGTGACAATGTTTCTTGGTGTATTTAGTTACATTAGTGACATAACTTCTGAAGAATCTAGGACTTTCCGAGTCGGCTTGGTTAACTTCTGCATGACTGTCGGATTCCCCATTGGTATCGGAATCAGTGGAGTATTGCTACAAAGGATGGGATATTATGGAATATTTTCAACGACCGCCGTAATGTTTGTTCTGGTGCTGCTATATGGGACTCTTTGTTTGAAAGAGCCTGATGAATGGCTTAAAGAACGGGGGTTTCCGCAGGTTAGTTTATTTTGATTCATTATTAACTAGCTGTCCCCTGCTGCTGGTTTAACCCGCGTTCGCTATTGTATTTAATTTTCTATGTATTTTGTAAAAATGCTGTGAATTTTGGCACTTGCGTTTCCGAAGGATTTTATCTTTTCCCGGGATAAAAAGTACCTATCCTAAGTATTATTGCAGGATAATCTAACTATATGCTAAGCTTCATCTTTAAAAAATCAATAGGTACCTTATGTAGGTACGGTCGTCCAAGAAAGTGGTGTACCAAATCTAACTATATGCTAAGCTTCATCTTTAAAAAATCAATAGGTACCTTATGTAGGTACGGTCGTCCAAGAAAGTGGTGTACCAAATCTAACTATATGCTAAGCTTCATCTTTAAAAAATCAATAGGTACCTTATGTAGGTACGGTCGGCCAAGAAAGTGGTGTACCACCCTAAGGTTGAATGCCGCTTGCAGATTCATAGGTGACAAAAATTAGTTTCGCTTGCAGATCAGTCTGACAACTTATGACAACTCATGTCAATTATGCATCTCTTTCAAGTGATATCTTTTTAGTTTGAACCTTGTTGTAATGTTCGATGACTAGGAAACTAAATCAAAACTGGCACACCACTTTCTTGGCCGATCGTACCTATCGATTTTCGGAATCAGAAAGATCGTAAATGGTAACCTTTTTTTGAGCTCATTTTTGTATATTTGGTAGTTGAACCGCACACCTATCTCTCCTTTAAGTTTGTTGTACTACATCCTGTATATTCAAAGTTGGAACTAAAATACCACAGACCTATTAGGTATATATGTGTAAAATACCATAACTACATAGTTACGTTAGTTTAATGCTATTGGTAATAGTGTTGTATTGTTCAGTTTTTCTACACCTATTGTAACGACAGTTGTTTTAGAAGCCACAAGCAACTGCGTGTAAAATCACCTTTGATCATTCGATAAAACAAGGTACCTACCATTTAGAATAAGTATTTTTTTAAATGAATCCTTGAAATAATTTACACTATACATATTATTGAAATGTATACAATAACCGTTCAAGATAAAAAAGGAAACTAAATTGATTACAAAAAATTAGGCCAACTTGTCTAGGTGGTAGCGTTCGCAGAATGCTGGCAGCATTGCCACATTAAATGGCAATGTTTATACGTTGGGCAAAGTAGCCGGTCCTACGGTCAAGTGACGCTTCAATAAAAAAAATTAATTTAATTCGCAATTTCGATTGTAATAAATGCTTAGAATTAGAGTGATTATAGTATTAATCTATCTTTGTACACCCATTGATAAATTTTATTTTCGTCGAATGATTATTAACTAGACAATGACATCACTTTTATAGCTGATTTAAGAATACACAATTTGAAACAAATAAAACGTGTAGTAGGTACTTCTATTTATAATAAATTCTACAGTAAGAGTATAATAGATAATTATATTTTATGAAAACTGATTCATCGAAATAAACATGGAAAAGTTATAGCCATCTATTTTTTTTATGACTGACTGATTTGACTGAGTCAGGCGGGTCACGTGATGGTAAGTGACTACTGCCACCTAATAGAAATTAGCAGTTAATACCATTAAGGTATTGTAAAACCGGCCAAGTGCGAGTCGGACTCGCGCACGAAGGGTTCCGTAAAAAAGGCAAAAAAAATCACGTTTGTTGTATGGGAGTCCCCCTTAAATATTTATTTTATTTTAATTTTATTATTTAATATTAAAGTAAAAATACAACTGAGTATTTTGTGAATATTTCAAGTGCCTACCTATTGCCATTATTGATATCGAGCAAAAAAGAGCAAAAAAATAGCGTTTGTTGTATGGGAGCCCCCCCTTAAATATTTATTTTATTTTGTTATAGTATTTGTTGTTATAGCGGCAATAGAAATACATAATTTGTGAAAATGTCTAGCTATCGCGGTTCTTGAGATACAGCCTAGTAACAGACAGACGGATGGACAGACGGACAGACAGCGAAGTCTTAGTAATAGGGTCCCGTTTTTACCCTTTGGGTACGGAACCCTAAAAAGTTGTATAATGTAGTATATCAGTTATATGGTTACAATTTTTTTGTCACAATTGCCGATGGATCTTATCTTTTACCGGGATAAAAAGTACCTATCCAATTTTATTCCAGGGTGTGAACTACCTATGTGCCAAGTGCCATCAAAATTCGTTCAGCCATTTTTGCGCGATTGAGAAACAAACATTCAAACTTATGTTTATAACTAGCTTTCCGCCCCGCGGTTTCACCCACGTATCCTTTGAGATTGAATTTCAAAAAATCTTTCTTAATCCTCGTTTACATCTTGAAAACATTACCTGTGAAAAGAATCAGCTTTCTAGGTCTAACACTGGGCGTTGATGAGTTAGTGCTTCTCATTTTTCATACCAAGAAACGGAAATAACTCCTAACTTTGAACCCCCGTTTCACGGGTGGAATTATAGGAAACGCTAAAACATGTATTTCTTTATTTTTAATTGTTAGTCTAAAAACAAAGTTTCATGGTTCTAGCTTCAAAAATGATGCGACTTCCCTACAAAATTTCAACCCCTTTATCATCCCCTTAAGGGTTGTATTTTAGAAAACGCTAAAATACGTGTTTCTTTATTTTTAATTTTTAGCCTAAAAACAAAGTTTCATGGTTCTAGCTTCAAAACATGGCGGACTTCGATACAAACTTTCAACCCCCGTTTCACCCCCTCAGGGGTAGAAATTTAAAAAACGGTAATAGACGTGTTTCTTTATTTTTAATTGATAGTCTAAAAACAAAGTTTCATGATTCTAGCTTTAAAAATGACCGACTTTCATACAAACTTTCAACCCCTTTTTCACACCCTTAAAGGTTGAATTTCGAAAAATCCGTTCTTATTCCTCGGTCAAGTTTTAAAAACAACACCTGGGAAAAAAATCTGCTTTCTAGGTCTAAGGGTTTAGGCTGGGCGTTAATAGATCAGTCAGGACTTCTACTTTTATATATATAGATATATGGTTTATTCGTCCAAGTATTACTTAGTATGATTAATTTTATGCATAATGTATGCAATGACAGGCTTACATTTAATACACTGCGCATTTTATGAATAACACTTCATTCATCAGTCTATAAAACCCTGTTTCGATATTAATAAAATATAAACAAACATACATACATAATTATAATAACGTTGAGGATTATAAAATATCATTTCAGAATAAAATTATTCATCGATAATTGAATTATGTTGTCTGTTGTACGGAACCACTTCGCTGTTCAAATATATGAGGCCCATTTAATTAACAGATTTTGTTTATGTTTGCGTGCAGTTTTTATTTTTATTTATTTTATTTGGATATCCAACAAAGAATACACCTCACATTTAAAACAATAATTTATTTATTTATTTGGGGACAAAAAACGGTTACAACATAGATAATATACGACATAAAAATGGAATTAAATTTGGACGATATTGCAACCTACAACATCATCCGCAGATAAAACAAGAATATATAATCAAAAGGTGCCACTACCACCTTAAAAGGTACCACAATAATGACAGTAGAGTTTACACACTTAGTGCTTCTTCAATTACAGGTCATCACAGAAAGCACAAACAGATAACACGTAATAATGATAATAGATATAAAACTATCAGTAAGTTTACCGTAAATACCGAACATCAGTGAGGTACCTACATTTGAAATTGTAGGCCACTCTTACATAACATTTAAAAAATATGCAAATATTATTCAAGAAAATTTATATCTATACTTCTATATCTATCTATCTTTTCTTTTTCTTTTCATTTGTGACAACGAGGCAGGCGGGTCACCTGATGGTAAGTGACTACCGTCGCCTATAGACATTAGCAATACCGGGGGGACTGCCAACGTGTTGTACACTTTATTACAATGCCTTAAGGGCAAGGGCAACTGGCTCTCAAGTGCAACTGCCGGAACACACCAACAGGTGCTTGGCGACAGATTTTCAACTTAAGAGTGGTAGCCAGCCAGTCGAGTACCACATTGTACCCTACCACCGTGCTATGGTTTCTTCACGATGTTTTCTTTCACCGAAAGCTCAAGCTCATTGTAGGATTCGAATCCACGACCTTTGCCGCGGTATCCGACGTCACTACCACTGAGCTATCATCGCATTACGCGGATGGAGGAGTATGAAATTTGGCACAGTTAAAGTTTATATGGAGAAGGAGTGCAGAATGCTAATATTTTTATAAAATATGCTTTAGAATTAAATTAATTTAAAAAAAAAACATTACACACACTACCATACGTTTGACACACACTCACACATATCATTATCTTCCTCTGTTTGTCAACTGGTAAACTTTTTTTATTGACAGTTATTGAAGAGACTTTTTCCTAAAAACTTTTTGGTCGAATTTCGATCAGTAATTATTAATAGTAGGACAATAACACTAACCTCCTGCAACCAAAACCTGTTTGTTAGACCAACTATTAATAATATTGTCAATTTTACAGACAGAAAGGAGTAATGAGAAAAATATATCGTTCTTCAACATCAACCATGTTGTGGACACCATAATGGTGGCGTTGAGACCACGGGCCTCGAATATAAGAGTTAAAGTTATACTGACACTCTTCACTGTATTCATACTATATGGACCTACTTCTTGTAAGTATGAATTATTCAAATATTCTGTATAACTATCAATAACATTGCCAGCTTTCCCCTGTGGTTTAACCGTGTTCCCGTGGGATCTTATCTTTTCCCGGGATATAAAGTATCCTGCCTCTTATTCCAGGATATAATCAATTTGTGTATTCTTGTAAGTATGAATGAATAAATTTATTCTGTACATCTATAATATACTAGCAGTCCCCCGCGGTATCACCCGCGTTTCCGTGGGATCTAATCTTTTGTCCGGGATAAAAAGTATCATTTCTCTTATTCCGGGATACAATCTATTTATGTGTTAAGTTTCATCAAGATCGGTTAATTAGTTCCGGAGTTAATCGCGGACCAACTGCGGGACACAGGAATTTTTATATTTTAACATATTTCAGAGCTAGATTTTGATCAAATTTAGTATTTATAAGGTTTAACTTTTCAAGTTAATATAATAAATAATAAACGTAATTACTAAAAAATCCGCGATTTTACAAAAAAAAAACCATCTGGATACCTACTGATGAAGTGGCCCATTATGTCATAATTAGTCAATATTTTTACTGCTATTGTTATTTTTCTTATGTGCACCACGATAAAATACCTACATATTACATTATTATTTATATGTAAATAATTTTCTTCTTCAAGGTTTTGACTATGGCAAACAAAAATATACCTATTGGTACCTACTGCTGACGTTGCTCGTTTTGAAAATGACACCAAGTCAACCTTACTATAATTGTACTTAAGCTCATTTTCGCTTCTGAACCGACGCTATTTGCTGCCGTAACCACGTCTTTGTCTCCTATAACACTTTATCAACAATTATACTAATAATAGACTTTAACAACCGCCATCTTATACTGAAAGCCGGAAACAAAGTATTAGCGTATTTGCAGAAACACGCAAGGAGTAAAATCAATTGTCATTTGACTGTTATCTTCTTAACATGACGCGCAGTTTATGTAGCAAACCAATGCGTGATCATAATACGGTGGGACTATTTTAACTGAAGACTTATATTAAGGTCGTAGCTCACTTACACGACTCCGCTCCCACCTGACAAATAAAATATCATTCAAATATGGGCCAGGTCGTGCTCTTTAGATATAGTTTATATTGGCAACATAAAGTAGCAGACAGCTCGCTGTCAGTGAGCTTGCCGCCAGCAGACTGCTCGGTAGTTGACTTTTAGTATAGGGCGGTGTTGGAGCAGAGTCGTTTAAATGGGCTATGACCTTTAACTTAGCTAGCAGCGTTTTGTGACGACCAGCTGTGACAAGGACAAGGGGTTCAAAAATCATTAAAGTCATATGACATGGTTTATAGATGGTCACTTATTAGCAGGATACCGTTTGAAACCGGAGACTTTTAGGTATTTTTTTAAACACACAATTACAAAATAACAAATAAAAAATTATATAACTATCACATTAGAGTCTTATGTCGTGACTTGTTGTGTGACGATTATATTCACGAAGAAGATTAAGATTCACGATGAATATCGGTGACGACAAAAATGCTGTCTGCACTCGTGTATGGCCAATATAGATTTTTGATTATCGATTTTAAACTGAGATATAGGTACATAGATAAAAAATAACTGAGTACCTACCAACATACTATGTCTTCTTAAAGTGCCATCTCCTACCGGAGGTTGGGGATCATGACGGCTATTTTCACCATATCTACTGCCGCTCTATTCTATAGTAATACCTACTGGAATGCTTCGCGCGTTTGAAGAAATTAATTTGGCAGACAGCTGTTTGATTTTATTTTTGGTTTAGAGTACGCGGGTGAAGCCGCGTAAAGATATCACAGGCGAAACCGCTAGCGAAAGTTAGTTTTGAATATAAGTACATTTTTATATTTCTTCAAATTAAGAACACTAATTAAACATACTTATTGAACTCTATATTGATTTAAACTAATTAAACTAACCTACTTAATGAAATTAAATTGAAAAAACTAATTAACAAAATGTTCATAAAATTTTAAATAATCCAATCACTTTCTTTAATTTATCTTTATAAGTAGCCAATTAGCGTTATATTATATCTAAGACAAGTTGTGAGTTTTATAAAAACGATACTTAACATGTGTTAATGACCTTATGTAGCTATTCATGACTCGTTCATTTGTACAGGGACTATCTCAATATTTAAACTAAATAAAGAGATATTTAAATACTCCGGCATGCAATGATATTATAAGTAAAAAGGTGTAGATAGGTCATCATCATGTCAACCGGTAGACGTCCACTGCTGGACAAAGGCCTCCCCAAGGATCTACACAATGGCCGATCTTGCGGAGCCGGTCATGCCGGACCGACGATCTTGTGAGGGTCGCATTGGATGCGGATAGATAGGTTACCTACATAATATTCGATCTTCAAAAATGGCACACTGACGCACACATAATAACCTAATATTGCAATATCATACTACATTACGAATGAAAGAAAGAAAGAAAGAAGAAAGAAAATAAATTAATTTATGGCAAAAAACAATAAGTGTACAAACTTTTATAAAATAGACATAATTTTGCCACAAAATGGTATCGGGACGGTAACGGGATATCTCATAATACAAGAAGACATTTAGTTTTGGGTCACTTTTACTTTTAATTGCACTCGGTATGTGATACATCCGTTGACGCCGGCAAGGCTACACAGGTCAAAGTTGGCTAATTACCCAGGTTCTAACCTATCGAGCAGAGCTTATTACCTATCTACACTTTTTTACTTTTAATATCATTGGATGCATGTATAATTTTAAAACTTTCCAATGTTTTGTATAAATATTGATTGAGTACATCTTATTTGGTATTTCATTAGTACCTAACAATCATCATGGATTTCCCATATGAAATACTAGCTAGGCATTTCCAATGACGTCGTTACCATGTTAAACGAAACATAAAACTTTCAAACTGTTTACTCTTTTAGCAAAATGATGCTACAAGTGATTGTATGTGGGCAAATGTTAGAACCAGTGTTTTTAGGGTACCGTGCCTCAAAAGGAAAAAACGGGACCGTTATAGGATCACTTTGTTGTTCGTCTATTTGTCCTTCCGTCTGACAAGACCCTTTTTCTGAGGGACGCGAGGTATCAAGTTGAAATTAATATCAAATAATCAGGTCTGTAAACCCTAGGAGCAGTGAAAATATATAACTTCTAAGTCAACGCAATAAAAAGATACGAACGACCGTTTGTTTATGTTGCATATTTTGACTCTCGCAATATGCAACACAAACCTACTTTACTTCAATTTATCAAAATAAATATATTTTCTTTCTTCTTTCTTTCTTTTCTTTTACTTCCCGTTGACCTAGAACCATGAAATTTATTTTGGCAATAAGGAATGTCATGCAGTACAAGTAAATTAAAAATCCGAATACAATAAATTTGTTGCTAAATCAGGAAAAGAAAACAACATAATCGAAAAAAATAGAACACCTTTACATTTCACACATTCACATCATTTACCTACAAGTGCGGAACCCCCGGTGCGTGAGTCTGACTCGCACTTGACCGGTTTTTTTATAATTGGCGCGGCCTAAAGATGATCAAAAATGGGAGATCCCTAATTTGTTGTATTCTTTTTAACAAAATAATATTTTGATATCATTATTATTTTCAGCGGAACACGGGGTGTTTTACCTCTTCGTGAGAAACAAACTAAACTGGGACATGGTCAAATACAGCCTTTTCATCAGTTATTCCATCGTACTGCATTCAATAGGTGAGTTTAGTTTTATGCCCTAGCAATACCAGGGGTAACCTTTGGTAAACTTCGTCAAGTCTTCTCGGCGCCTATACCGCAGAGTCTGAAGGCGAAAGTCTTCGACCAGTGCGTCCTGCCTGTCATGACTTACGCTGCCGAAACGTGAACACTCACAGCAGGGCTAGTCTACAAGTTTAGCTCAGCGCGCGATGGAGCGAGCTATGCTCGGAGTGTCTCTGAAGGATCGAATCTGTAATGAGGACATCCGGAAGAGAAATAAATTCCCGTGGGCTGGCCATGTTTGCCGAAGGGCCGACAGCCGATGGAGTAAACGTGTCCTTGAGTGGACACCGCGCACCGGCAAGCGAAGCGTGGGACGCCCTCCAGCCCGATGGACCGATGACCAAAAAAGAGTAGCCGGTGTTTTCTGGATGCGGAAGGCTGGAGCAATGGCGCGCCATGGAGGAGGCTTGTGTCCAGCAGTGAATCTCTATAAGTTGAGATGATGAATTCCAGGAATATGATATTGTTGCAATTGGCTCACAAATGCAACTGCTGGAACATACAGGTGGTTCTTGGCACAGAAAAATAAACACATTGGTGACTGATTTTCAACTTGAGCCAGGCAGCCAGTTGAGTACTAGGTACATAGTACCCCAAATAAAAAAAAACCTTTCTTTGCTTTTTTTAGTTTAGGGTACTAGTAGTGATTATAGTTTTTTGATACATGAAATTAGGTATTGAGATTAAATTAGTTATTATTCTTATTCAGTTATTCAGTTTGTAGGCATCTATACATATAACGTGATGATAGCACAGTGGTAGTGACGTCGGTGACCGTGTCGAAGGTCATGGCTTCGAATCCTATAATGAACCTGAGCTTTCGGTCAAATAAAAACATCGTAAGGAAACATTAGCACGGTGGTAGGATACTTTGTAGTACTCGCTGGTTACCACCCTCAAGTCGAAAATCTGTCGCGAGTCATTGGCATTAAGGCATTGTAATAAGGCGTACAACGCATTGGCAATAATCCCCTTGGTATTGCTAATGCCTATTATATAGGCGACGGCAGTCACTTACCAGCAGGTGACCCATCAGCATCGTTGTCACTTGTGGTATAAAAATATTATGTTTATAAATTGACAGGTGCAATGTTCTCAATAACGGTGCTAAGCAGAAAGATGCAAATAGACGACTCTCTGCTGTGTCTTATATCCATTGCGAGCAAGTTTGTCGGCTCGATGTGGACAGCCTTCGTTCGAACCGATATTGAGATGTATTTAGGTAAGCTGGTTTGTAAGGCTACGGTTGTTTCTGTCGTTTATCACTATGGAATATTACATGGAAACCGGCCAAGTGCATTCAAGGACTATTTTGGCACGCGACTTCGTCCGTGTGGAATAGTGACTTTGGGCAGCATTTTTTGGATATATCTTTTGTTTTATTTTGGATTAACAAATGTTCGACGTGATTCTTAAAATTGGCATAACTTTTTTATTTATGAACCGATTGACATGAAACAAAATGTACCACAATATTTAGTGAAAACCACATCTAAACCGGATAAGCCGTTTCTGAGATTAGCGTGCACAAACGCACAGACAAACAGATAAAAATTGTAACAATCATTGTTTTGGGTGCTATTCCGTTGATAAAGCTCCCAATAATATTTTTTCTCATATATATTCCATGTACAGACAGCGATCCGTTACATTTTTATTATAATTATTACATAGATGTATATAGATTTATTATTTTAACTACATCGGCTTTATATTTTAAAAGCTAATAAGCTGTGTCATAGTGATGTATTGACGGATGTGATGTCCAATAGTATTTATTTTATTATAAAATAAAAAATAACAACATGGTATCCAAAAAATAATAATTAGAAGATACAATTATTTATATAATAGTAATGATAATGCTTTTATTTATTACAGTGCCAGTGGCTGAGTTTTTAAATGCAACGACATTTACATCACTACGGTCAATCATATCGAAATTAGTTGACAAGCAAGAAACCGGTGAGTACTTTGAGAAATTATTGTTATTAATTTTTATTTTTTTAAAAGTCATATTAATTATCTGGTTTCCATAGCACAAGCTATGCTTAGTTTAGGATCAGATAGCCGTGTGTGAAGAATGTCCCAGGATATTATATATTTTCATTTAACCATTATCCTGCATTAATTAACAAATACTTTAAATTAACTTTTTGTTTTTCCTTCTCGTATTTCAGCTAAAGTAAACTCTGTGTTCTCTCTAACGGAGACCTTAGCATCTCTTCTGTTCAACCCACTGTACTCCTGGTTATACATGAAGACGCTGCACGTCCTCCCCGGGGCTGTGTTCATCACCAGTGCCACTATCACAATACCAGCTGCCATCATATTGATGTATGTTTAACTAGCCCTCGCCCCGCGTTTTCACTCGCATTTAAATATGAAAAGTAGTCTACTAAGTAGTCTAGCACTTAGAGATAATGTAGCTTCTGATTCGTGAAAGAATTTTCAAAATCGGTTCTGTAGTTTCTTTTTTACTTTTGGATAAAGTGGTTGACTGCAATCTCACCATGATGAGTGATGAGCCGAAGGTGGTCGGAACACACCGATAGGTGCATGGCGACAGACTTTTGACTTGAGGGTGGTAGCCAGGCAGTCAGGTACTACAAAGTACCCTACCACCGTACTATGTTTTCCTTTACCGAAAGCTCAAGCTCATTGTAGGATTCGAACCGATGACCTCCACTACACTAGTGGGATGTTAGGTATTTATCGGATGTTACTAAAAATATTTTATCTTATCAGTTACTTCTTCGTGCATCATAGAAGATCACTAAAAAACACAAGAAAGAAAGCACTCGAAGCAGAAGATAAGAAAGAAGCTAAAGAAGCCGAAATCAAAGTTAAGAAACCTACCATACCATTGGAAATTTACAAAAAGAAGAATGTAGAGTAATTGAGAAAGATTTCAAAATGGCGGATTTTTGCCCAGCAGTATAAACTAACAATAATAGTTAAATATGATAAAGAGGATTCGAAAAAATTGTTAAGGTTGCCACAACTGGACTGCAAATTCCTGTAAGGTGAAAACAAATCTAGCTAAATTGTTTGACTGGCTGTGATGTGAATTTTTAGCATATAAACTAAACTAGACATAGTCCGCTTTCCTAATGTGTATTTAACAATTTGCGGGCACTTTTAGAACCCTAACTAAAAGTAATTGAGTTCAAATTGAACTGAAACGTGGTCTCTTACGTTGCGCCTAAAGCGTTTTGTTCAATGGCTTTTGTCTCGCTCACACACTTTAAATAAGTTTTTTTTATAATAATAATTTCTTTATAAATTACTATTATTGAATACTAATATATGAAAAGGTTTATGTAGGTTTACTCTAAAATAAAATTTTAGAATTCTGAAAAGAACAAAATTTAGAATAGTATTATTTATTAGGTATGTACCTTACCAAATATGTTATCAGAAAATATATATGGTCCGTGTTTCATATTAATTGATGCTCAAAAATATTTTTATACATACTTATAATTTTATCGTGGAAAAACCAAGATGATTTAAATAAAAAAGAATGAGTTACTCTCGAAATTAGTTTATAAGATTTGATTGAATACAAATTATGAAATATAACATATAAATTCATATACATGGGGTAAATATAAACAAAAACCTAGTCAACAATACCGAAAAAAATGGTTTTTTCTTGGTTTGATACGATTATTGCAAAAACGTTGCTTATTGTAGTGTATTATGATTATTTAATTTTCTATATGTTTTATTTTTATATTTTATAAGCTTGTTTGAATTTATTTTGTAATTAATGGGTGTAAATACCGGAATAAATAAAAATTATTATTGTCCAGATAACATTTAATAAATGTGTGAAAATAAAACTTTGTCGACAAAATTAAGTAGGTAGTGTCCGAACGAAACCTGTTTTATTTCCGAAACAGAAACTGGAACCGAAGGTTTGGTTTTGACTCTAGTTTTGGCCGAAACTGTTAAATGATAGATGTGTTAAAATTGAATATTATAAATAAAAATATCAATGGACCGTTATTTGAAGACATGGAAAATAAACCACTTGGAAGTCGTGTAGGTGGTGGTAAAATGAAACAAATTACTTATAAAAGTTGAAAAAAGAGAATTTTATTTTTAATAATTAATGATGAGACGAACGAGATGCAAAAGTATCTACGGGTAGTAATGTTTCGGCACCGTCGAAAAGTTCTACACTTTTGTGGCCGAAACCGAAAATGCGGCCGAAACATGTTTTTTGCCGAAACCAAAACAGAAACCAAATCCTTCGGTCGGACACTATAATTAAGTACTAATGAACTCTCAAAGTTATGGCAGTTTAAAATCTGCACCTGTATAAGAATATAGTAGACATGTTGATAAGATAGGATTATCCTTAATGTAATTTTATGATTCTACACATACCTACTGATAGTAGCATTTAGTACTAAGATACCAATGTATTTATCATACTGAAAAATTAAAACTGACGACTTTAGCACACAACTTGCTTTATTTCAACATTTGATTCAGAACTTTATCAACTAGGTACGTTCATATGATGCATCGGATGATGATTTTACATGTTTTTTTATATTTTTTTTTCTTTGACGATAATACAATTGTTAGGGGTCATTCTGATAAATTATTATAGTTTTATAAGTACTAAGATATCTATAGTCGTAATGAAATCCAATTATAACATGGATTAATCTATACTTTTAAAATACTTGACCCCACTGACCTATCAACGCACAGCCTATACCGCTAGCCTCCACTAAAAAGGGAGTAAACCCGCGGAGCAGAAATCTATTGAAATGTTCCTTACATAAGAGTATTATCAAATAAAGTCCCCCACCGCGTCTATCTTTATAATGTTTTTTTTTATTCTGTATAAGCTTGTGTTTGACCACAATCTCACCATGGTAAGTGATGTTGTGGCCGAAGGTGGTAAGCACACAAAGCCTAGAAGGGAACTGGCTCTCAAGTGCAGCTGTCGGAACACACCGATAGGTGCTTGGCGACAGATTTTCAACTTGAGGGTGGTAGCCAGCCAGTTGGGTACTACAAAGTACCCTACCACCGTGCTATGGTTTCCTCACGATGTTATCCTTCACCGAAAGCTCAAGCTCATTGTAGGATTCGAACCCACGACCTTCGTCGCGGTATTCGACGTCACTTACCACTGAGCTATCATCGCCTTAAAATGTATTCGTATGTAGTAATTCATGAGAAAGGTTTTGTGTAGGTACCTATTGACTGATGATTGTTGTTGAAGATGTCTGAACAAATCATGCGGGCTGGGAGTGCTGGCGTGCGCCGCATAAACCAATAGAGTTTTAAATATCCTAATACGACACTACGACAAAAAAAATGTACGGTTATATTCTGCTACCCGTGCGATGCCGGGGCGGATCGCTAGTAAATTATAAATACATTGATATCTAAATAATACACTAGCTTTGTTTGTTTACTATACCTCTGTTGATTTACCAACTCACATCATTTATATTGCCCAGCATTTACTTTTTATTACCAGACAATTGCGCACAGTAATCTGAACAACATAATACGTACTTACCTACCTATCTTTTGATATATACAATGTAATCTTACTAATATTATACATGTGAATTTTTGGATGGATGTATGTTTGTTACTCATTTACGCCAGAACGGCTGAATGGATCTGGATGAAATTTGGCATGGAGATAGATTATAGTCTGGAATAACACATAGGCTACTTTTTATCCCGAGAAAAGATAAGATCCCTCGGGAACGCGGGTGAAACCGCGTGGAACAGCTAGTCTTATATCAAACAGTGATCAGAAAACTGAAATATTCAATAAGGAATTTAAGATGGAATACGAAACTATTTCAAGATGTCATAAAAGTATCAAAGATGTAACTTAAACAGCGGTTCTGTTTAAGTTAAATGTTAAGAAAAACTTAAGCTACCTGAAAAAAGCTTTTTTTTTATCATGGATAAGCTTGTGTTTGACCACAATCTCACCATGGTAGGTGATGATGTGGCCGAAGGTGGTAAGCACACAAAGCCTAGATGGGAACTGGCTCTCAAGTGCAGCTGTCGGAACACCCCGATAGATGCTTGGCGACAGATTTTCAACTTGAGGGTGGCAGCCAGCCAGTCGGGTACTACAAAGTACCCTACCACCGTGCTATGGTTTCCTCACGATGTTTTCCTTCACCGAAAGCTCAAGCTCATTGTAGGATTCGAACCCACGACCTTCGCCGCGTTATCCGACGTCGCTACCACTGACCTATCCTTATCCTACTTCTTTTCTGGTTTTTAAATAACGTGAATATTCACAACATATAACATATAGAAAGAGAATAAAAATACTAACTAAGCTATACATATACAAAACAATGTGATAAGAAAAAAAAAGGGAGACCAGCTAATCAAAAGAAGAGAGACAGCTGGTCAAAATTGCTGCCAGTTGGTAGTGTGCCCAGAATGCTGGCGGCATTGCCACGCTGTATGGCGATGCTTATTCTTTGGCCAAGGTACTCGCCAGCCTTCTGGTCACGGGTAGCGTCGACCAGGCGCTTTGAAATGTCCCGAAACAATCGATGGGCTCCTGGCCCCCACGGGCCCAGCGTCTCTACCCCAAACGGCTCAAACATAACATATTAGTCATAGCAAAATATGGTATGTTTATTACACTGGAATGGAACTAAAACAACATCATCCTATCACAATAAAATTATTATCTGTTATTAGAGAATTATTAGATAAATATTGCTGATTTATTAATATTTAAACAAAGATAGAGGGTACAGTATAACTAGGTTCAAAACGATGCAGTTATACCGTTACGCATAAATTGTTACATACAGCTGCAAAATACACGTTTTAGTATTATGTATTGTGTTTGTGAAAATAAAAACAGTGGAAAATAAGTGGAAATGAAAACATCAGCACATATAATTAACATTAACTAGCTGTTCCGCGCGGTTTCACCCGCGTTCCCGAGGGATCTTATCTTTTCTCGGGATAAAAAGTAGCCTATGTGCTATTCCAGACTATAATCTATCTCCATGCCAAAAGTTCATCCAGATCCATTCTGGCGTAAATGAGTAACAAACATTCATCCATCCAAACATTCACATGCATAATATTAGTAGGATTAAAGTCCGCATACGATGTCTGTAGATACAATTTATGTCTTTTTTAAATAAATCCGTGACATTATTTTTTATAAGGTTCAATATTGAATCGATATAAAAATGTGTCTTCTTCATTCTTCATCTTCTTCAAAACTGAATATGATGGTCATAGATTAATAAAACGTCGCGCCGCTCCTTCGCTTAATCTACGATGATGGTGATAAACAATTTAGAATTTTTAAATAAACCATAAATTTTATGAGAGGCTGGATGAATTCTCGCTATTTTTGAATATTTAAACTATTACCTACAGTTTGTTCATCCTTAAAAAGGAATTAAACTCACTGAAATCAATGTACATACTGTAGGTACCATATTTGTCTGGATTTGAATAGGCACTATGTTGGTGCTTCTAAAAAACAATGGCACTTATTCGACTATTTTCCATTCCCGCTTATTTATAGAAGATCAATAAATGAGTTTGAGTTGGAGGCTGTATGGGCTAAAACTCTTTGCCTGCACTACAATAGAAGAAATAAAATTACACACTTGTGTCCCTTTCCGACAACTCGGCGTCTTGTTACAGAGTTCCGTCCCTTTTCACAAAATCACTCCCACAGGTTACAGGAAAGCAAGTTACCCATCAAAAACAAATAAAAGTCAGCAAACAACAATTTTAAATAGTTTTGTAAATAATTTTGGTACAAATCGACATTCGTGTCGTAGATAGATTATGTTCAAGGAATATATTAATCCGCCTTCATTACCTATTTCCGTTGTATCTAATATACGCAAGACATAGAAAATAGTTTATACCACTGAAGCATTTGTTATAATAGCCAAAAACTGATAAACTATAGATAAAGTAATTGATTTATGTCAGTATTAACATACCTACAAAAAATATGATTTCTGTCAATGATTGTCAAGGATCCTCACGTTAATATTTTATTAAACTACTCTCTTCAACAAACCGAGCGCGTCTTTAAATTCGATCCTGTCCTATACACTAATGCAACTTAGACTTATTACTTACATTTAATAGTCTCATTAAGTTGATTAGTTTCGTTTCAAAGAAACAGCCCTGGTAAAGGCACTTATGAACGTTACAATTGACTCTACCACCGGTTCGGAATACGCACTTAAACTGAGAAGACTCCGGCAAGAACATCAGCAAGGCAATTTTTGTTGCAGTGGATCTTTCTTAAATTTATTTACACTGGAAGAAAACTAAGTTATGGTTGCCGTGGTATATTTGAATGTTCAACACAATTTTACTAAACATTTTAATCTCAGCTATTTCGTATTCATATTAATTTATTCTGCTACTAAGTGTCATACATAGATCTTATAATATTACACAGTACTTAAAAAGTTAGCGAAGGTCGCTAGGTCAGGTATAGCAAATTTATAATAATTAATTTTTAACAATTTAGGTACAATATTAAAATAAATGATTCTACTAATAATAATTCCAGTAGGTAATAATAATAATAATTTCACGAATAAATAAAACATGAACAAACCTAATCGTTTAGATATTCTTCAATTGTATAAAAACATTTATTAACTAAAAACTTTTTAATATTTTTGGAAATTGGTTATATTTTGACTGAATATTTAATACTTTAAGTCCACATTATCAGTAAACATGAATGTTAAAATTTTATATCATGACTGTACTTAGTGATTTGCAGATTCCGTTCACGTTGTTTTGTCCAAATAGGTGACACCAATCGATCCAATAAAATATTATCTATAATCTACCTTTGCTGACTCTGTCGACAGTCCGCGTTTAATCATTGTGATATAATAACGTAGATTCGTATCGTTAAATAATGAAAACATAATTAAAAACAAATAATTAAACTGTGTGAGAAAAACAATAACAAAATGGCGACATATATTAGTGAAGAGTTGACTGAAGAAGATCCTCTTAATCAGAATGCAGAAAAAACAGTTATTAAAAAATCTTTTCGCCAGAACTGCTTATATGTATTCAGAAACATTACAGTGGAGCCATGTATGGTATTTATAGTGATGTCAACAATGATTTCAGCACTGACCACACAGAATTTATATCTAGAGAAGGCTTGCAGAGTCAATTTGAACTTCTCTGACGCAATTTGCAACTCGCTCAAAGCACAAGATATTGAAGGACAGAATGAATACGAGAGAGAAACGCAAAAGTTAATAGCTTCTGCATTAGCTTGGAAGACGTACATCACCGCGACAATTCCATGCGTCCTCTCGCTCTTCGTCGGTGCCTGGTGTGATAAAACAGGCTACAGGAAAATTTTCATGATCATTCCACTGATAGGCCAGATACTCACGGGTATTAACAACATAATTAATGTGTACTTCTTCTATCAACTACCGTTGGAGGTCCTTGTCTTCACTGAAGCATGTTTGGAAGCATTCACAGGAGGCTGGTGTATTTTCTTCTCAACAGCGTTCTCGTATATCAGTGCTATCACGAGCGACAAAGATAGAACTTTTAGAATGGGATTGCTAAATTTTTGTTTAACAGCTGGATTCCCTGTTGGTATGGGATTAAGTGGAGTTTTGTTGAAAAATTTTGGATACTACGGTACTTATGGACTCTCAGTATCATTGCATTCTTTAAATGTTTTGTACAATATCTTCATTTTGAAGGATCCAGAAAGGAATAAGGAGCAAAAAAAGGTGATTATTAGAATGTATACAGGTGTGTTACTCTTGTTTATACTAAACAGAAACCAATTTTCTGTTATGATAACATTTAAGTGAAAAAAATTCAATCAAATCTTCTGTTACTGTTCTTTCAAAACAATATATATTTATCTTTAAATGGATTGGCTAAAGCATTTCTTCTTTGAACTCTCAATAAGAGGTGGGAAGCCTCTTATTTTGCTTTATAAACTCTCTATCAACTTCTAACCCTATTTATTTTTGATTACTTAAACAGCATACTGAAAAAGGTTTCAGCCACATTATCAGAATATTCTTTAGTTTGCACAACGTTAAAGCAGCGTTCAATGTGCTCTGGAAGAATGAACCTAAGAATAGAAGAAAACGGCTTTGCGTGCTCCTGGCCGTCGTTTCTGTAATATTTGGACCTTTATATGGTAAGTGGCTCTTTTTCCCTTATACTCCAGGTAAAGCGTGGGCCTACACATAAAATTGGGGAGATTGGTAGACTTGACACTGCACCATTATGTGACTGGAACAGTATGTTTTAAGCTTCCATCCAGTGTCAGAGTGATTTAATACTGCAGTGGCCTGATATGCCGCCATATGGACATCAATTCTTTTTCTGAATGTATTTAAGTTATAAAAAAATCATGAAACTTTTACTCGTTAGATACTTCTTTATTAATACTATTAGAAGCGTTTGTTAAATAAGCTTCTACATTTTAGGAATTAATATTTTCCTTCAGCACTTTACAAATTGCTTAAATGGCCATTATGTAACTTGGCCGCATGTTTGGAATGACTAATTATTATCAAATGCAAAAACCTTAGGGATTTTGTTTGAGATTGAATTTTACTATCACCTGCTACATAATATTAGATCCTAAATCTTATCCCTCTCTATTAGGTTAGGCTTGTGCCCACTATCTAGATGTTTTATTTTTATTTTTTTAGGTGAAGTCGCCATTTTGTACTTGAACACAAGGTATAGATTCAATTGGGACGAAGTAATGTTTAGTATATTCCAGACATATAACTTTATCACACATACCATCGGTAAGTTTATATGAGACTAGCTTTAATCCTATTTTCGAAGAACTATCCGATTCACGAACTAGTTGATTGTAATGTTTTTTTTAGATAAAAGAAGTGAAGTTTAATGTTATTCCAGTGTATTTTTATCTGTAGTAGGTAAGTTCCGTGTTCAAAATGATCAAAATCTGCTGTTACGTCGCGATTGAGTCTAAAATCTTCAAAAACTTTTGTCTATGTTTTTAATTTGTAGTAACTTTATATGTCAAATCAAAAAGAACAGTCAAAATTAATCAAAATCTATTATACAAATATACCTATCTAGGTATATTTGTTTCGCCCGGTATGTAAAGTTTTATTTTTTCAAGCACAGAAATGTTTGTCCATCGGGGTTACCACCAACTTTTATTGCGATTCATCTCAGCCTGAACTGAATCGTCTTAAGGTCGTAGCTCACTTACAAGCCTCCACTCCCACCCGACAAATAAAATATCATTCAAATATGGGCTTCAGATCGTGCTCTTTAGATATAGTTTATATTGGGAACATAAATTAGCAGACAGCTCGCTGTCAGCGAGCTTACCGCCATCAGACTGCTCGGTAGTTGACTTTTAGTATAGGACGGTGTTGGAGCAGAGTCGTTTAAATGAGTCCTTTAGAATGTATGGACAAAAGTGACAATTGACAGAAAAACAATGAATTTTAGATAAAGTTGGACCGCAATAAGTGTTGACGGTATATGGCCTAAAGTGAAATAAAGTTCAAAAACGTTTTAGTAGATGAGATTAACAACAGTTAAAAGTAACTGTTTATAAACCTAATTTACAGACCTGGTCTAAAAGCTCATACACACAGCAGCTGCCGACACGCGTCGACGCGTGTCAACGGCTGCTGTTGGCTGCTGTCGGCTGCTGTCGGCTGCTGTTGGCTGCTGTCGGCTGCTGTCAGCTGCTGTCTTGAAATTTCGACGTCAGTCAACAGCAGCCGACAGCTGCCGCCGACGCGTGTCGGCAGCTGCTGTTGGCAACATGCTGCTCGTGTGTATGAGCTCTAAATCTCATGTTTCGAAAGATTTAACATCCACAATATATTTTTTTCAGGTACCGTGTTCTCAATAGTAGTGTTCAGTAAATACCTAGGATGGCATGACTCGATATTGGGCATAATATCGACTGTGAGTAAAATTGCATCTTCTTTTATTTACTGCTTCGCTACCAATGAGAAGATCTTTTTTGTTGGTAAGTATTTAAATCTTTTTGTTGGAGCAAGCTTAAGTTAGTCATGCTTGCTAAGGCCTTTGCTTGCGGTGGCGTAGTGTGGCGGGTCGCTGATTTCCCTATAATATGTGCGAAGAGGGTAGTGGCTGCCACACGGTCTGCTTGAGTTTGTTGTTTATTAAGTCAGTCATAATTAAATTCTATAGATTACTATTTTTGCCGCCATAACACGCAAATATTGTCAGTGAGACTAGATAAATAATTATTGAATGTAATAGGTGCAAGTTGTTTTTGAAAAGAGTAATTGCTGAGTTTATTACCGGCTCTTCTCAGCAAAAACAACTTTCCGAACCGAGCATTCGAGTCTGACTATTCATAAGTGCCTGTGAAGGCCTATTTGAATGAATACACATTACAATTTCATTCCATTTCAATCTTCACGTAATTCTACCTAACTGAATAGATTTTTTTAATCATAATTTATCATAAAGGTCCTCAATCCATAGATGAAGCATAGAGTGTGGTGAATGAACCATTCAGAACTAACGTAGAATGGACACATGGTTTTGAGTGCAGGAACCCTCTGCCGTGATGTCATAATTCTACGACATGACGTAGCACTTTCGTAGGCCGCAGTCATTCGTTCTCATCCGAATACATTCCGTAGCTAATCCCGCTCATATCTCTACTGATATGTTAGGCTAACATGTAAATGTAAGCAATTAAATCGATAATATCGTCCATCAGAGAATGCCCTCACTTGTTTCATAATATAAAAAGTCAGCCCATAAACTCTGTAGCGACAACTATCTACAAACAGATATAATTCGACGACTCCTAGATAGATGGCGCTCCAATAATCTAAATCGCGCTATCGAAGTTTTCCAAGCGATCTAAACTTCCAACATCTACAGTCGGACCGCGGTCCCCAGGCACGATGACCTAGCCTGGCGGAAGATCTTCCCTTTTCAATAGAGGAGTCTAACACCTCGCTCTTCCATAACTCTATTATGAAAGAAAAACAACTAATTCTTTGTGTGTCATTTAATAATAGACATGTTTTATGACCGTAATTAACTGAAGATATCTCATAATAAAGTAAAACAAGTACAGTTGATAAAATAGATAACGTTGAATGCAACTGCTAACATTTTTAATTAAACCTACGAACGATTAAATCGATTAAATAACATTATTCGTAACTAACAGAGTTAACTTAACATCCACTAAAGGTTTTTTTTTTAATTCAACTCCTGTTGTGATTCCTCCAATATTTCTGAATTACAGTTATAATTTAACCGATAAGTCGATATTAGATGAAGGTGATAACTTAATCGATAAAATAGATAATTGTTCCTTCTAATTGTATTAGTTTCGCTACAATTTTCCACTCGTTTTATCTGATCATTACAATGATTACATTACATACAATTTTATTCATCACACCTATATTTATATCTTATCATTGCTTATGATAATTTTTAGTATTTATATCCAATACCAAATATTTTTTATACGAAAAACTACTGTTACTATTGGACCTTATTAAGTGTATGCGTATGCTGAGAGACGGGTCAGGCAGGGCAGACGACACAGAAATACCCCGCCAGCGTTTACTGAAAGACAGGTCAGGCAAATCAGGCACGTTGACATACATAGTACGGGAGGTAGCGTTGCATTTTAGATAGTCTTTTTACACCTACGGATTGCCATCTTTTTCAATAGATCTCGAATGACTAATAAGTGAACCAAGCGTAAGCTTACGCACCCTCGTGACAACCTCCCGGACTAGCACGCGATGCACAAACGTGTAGAAATCTGCAGAGTTGCCAACTTGACGGATTTTCCGTCATGAAAACGGAAAAAAAAGTTTTAATATTATTTTATTATAATGAATCGTCGGATCCTTATCTATATTAACTGGAATCATGACTTGAATCCCGAGTAACATTAATTAATAATTTTTGAGTACAAAAATTGTCACACTCTTTAGATTTTGACGGATTTTTCTTTGTTAAGTTGATGGAAATGAAAAATTATTGTCGGCAACACTGAAATCTGTGCGAGCATTAACATCTGTGTCGCACGGCACGTGCGGCAACATACGCAGCTCTTAGTACCTACTTCCATAAATTACAAAAACTGTCGTCTGCCGCCTGTGTCACCTGTCTGTCAGCATACGCCGACACTTTTTGTTGTTAAAGTTTTTATCAGATGTTTTATGTTTAATATGTTTGTCTGTTTCAGCTCCCTTAGTTGACATCTTAAATGGAACTTCACTATTAGCTATGAGGTCTATCATTTCTAAATTAGTTGCGCCTGATGAATTGGGTCAGTATGACAGGATTTCTTCATTTCACCTAGTTTTCATTGATTTTATACTCACTAATGCTGATTAGGAGTAAAAACAACACCAGAAGGAGAAAAAAACATAAAACCTACAGGACACTTAAAATGAAATAAATCGCGATTTACTTTCATTCGCGAATTTCGAAACCATCATATACCTACCCGCGTTTCCGAAAAATCTTTTCTTTTCCCGGGATAAAAAGTATCCTATGTTTTATTCCAGATTATGATCTGCCTGTATGACAAGTTTAATCAAAATCCGTGAAATAGTAACAAACATGTTCATATACGTCCAAACGTACTTTCACATTTTATACGTATGTGTATTACTCAATTCCAGTTTATTTCTCATTACAGGCAAAGTGAATTCAATAGTCGGTCTAACAGAGAACCTGATGCCATTGCTGTATGTATCATTGTATACAAAAGTGTATACAGCTACCATGGATGTGTTACCAGGGGCGGTGTTCCTTATGGGAGCCTTCATGACTTTGCCAGCTGTGATTGTCTTTTTGTGAGTATAAACCTTAATGCATTACCTACTAGTGGGCCCAGCAGACGTTGTCCTGCCCTGAAAATAAAACTTAGAACCAGATTCCAGCGCCACCAATTGTGAAACTAAACCATCTGTCAGTCCGATCTCGAGACATGTCAAAACGTCGTTCTATACAAAATGTATAACAAAAATCATTTTCTTCATTATTCTTTTTTTTTTAATTTTTCGTATTTTCCTCCCCATAAATTTTCAGCCAAATCGGTTCAGCCGTTCTTGAGGTTATAAATAGTGTAACTAACACGACTTTCTTTTATATATATAGGTTTTTTTAATACCCTTATAGCTGTCCCCTGCGGTTTCACCCACGTTCCCGAGGAACCTTATCTAACCTTTAAGGCGATAGCTCAGTGGTAGTGACGTCGGATATCGCAGCAACGGTCATGGGTTCGAATCCTACGATGAGCTTAAGCTTTCGGTAAAGGAAATTTGAGGAAACCATAACACGGTGGTAGGGTACTTTATAGTATCCAACTGGCTGGCTTCCACCCTCAAGTTGAAAATCTGTCGCCAAACACCAATCGACAGCTGCACTTGAGAGCCAGTTCCCATCTAGGCTTTGTGTGCTTACCACCTTACCATGGTGAGATTGCGGTCAAACACAAGTTAAACCAAAAGTATAAAATAATAATTTCATTTCGCGGTATAAACATCTATGTATTTTATCCGTTCAGTTGTTTTTGAGTTATAATGGATGTAATTAACCCAACTTTATAGAATTTTTAAACAATTTAAAATGTCTTTGAATACGGGTAAACGACTATACTATCAAAAGATATTTTGCGGGAATTTTGGAGTATCAAGGTCCACATAAACTAAACGTCGCATATTTGGCTGCATTTTGCTCTTTCAATTGTTTTCCTCAATGACAGTAAACGATGGCCCTCACTTCACTATTAGCGTCACTTGATTGATATATGAAGTTTTGATTGAAAAATTAGCTTAATTTATAATTTTCTTTTTTTTAGCTGGCTATTTTACGAACACCGAAAACACTTGAAAAAACGTGGCATGTCTGCTGAAAGTTAAAAGCAAATCAGTGTATTAAATTAATGTTATTAAATATTATTATTATTAATGGTTTTTCGTTTATTATTTTTAGTAATATAGTAGGTAGGTACGAAAAGGTAAGTTTAG
Organism: Ochropacha duplaris; assembly: GCA_951361185.1. Taxonomy (NCBI): domain Eukaryota; kingdom Metazoa; phylum Arthropoda; class Insecta; order Lepidoptera; family Drepanidae; genus Ochropacha; species Ochropacha duplaris. Next base: position 2,820,558 of record OX592696.1, read on the forward strand.
TAAAAATTATTACTGTTTTATGTTAGATTTGCCAAATAATGTCTCAAACGCTTAAGCTTTTGGTGAGGGAAAACTTCGTGTGAAAACCAACGAGCTCTGGGTGGTAGGGTTCTTTGTAATAGTCGACAGGCTGGCTATCACCCTCATATTGAAAATTTGTCTCAAGCACCTGTTGGTGTGTTCCGACAGCAGCACTTGAGAGGCCATCTAGGCTTTGTGTGCGTACCACCGTCGGCCACTTATCACTTACCATGGTGAGATTGTGGTCAAACACAAGCTAAAAAAATCTAGAAAACCTTACTAACGAAACTATCGTTTCAATTGAAACATACCAAATGTTCTAATTTTAGTATTGGAAATACTAAATGTACAGTCACTAAGTGGATCACCTATAATGGTAATTTATTAGGTACTGCCGACGGGTATTGCATTAACCGTTAATTAGTTAAATTAGTTATGTGACCTTTGTTTAGCCGTCGAATGTGTTGGACGTTCAATTTAACTAATGTTTAAGTCTAACATTAGTATTAACTGTGGTACCGATTGGCTTTTTGGCTTTGTAGATATGAGTGGAACTCCGGATAATGCGTTTGATATTCCTTTCATTCAAATCATCTGATCCCATACTTAGTTTGTCTGTAAAAAATGCATTGTTGAGTTTCTCCCCGGAGTCTTCTCAGTTTAAGTGTATTCCGAACCGGTGGTAGAGTCAATTGTAATGTTCATAAGTCCCTTACAATGAGTTTTGAATTAGCTCGCTTCGGTCAAATCCCGGTCGTAGGGTACTTTGTAGTACTCGACTGGCTGGCTACTACCCTCAAGTTGAAAATTTGTCGCCAAGCACTTGATGGCGTGTTCCGGCAATTGCCTTTAAGGCATTGTAATAAGGTGTTCAATGTATTGGCAATCCCCCTGATATTGCTAATGTCTATAGGCGATGGTAGTCACTTACCATCAGGTGATCCGTCTGCCACGTTGTCAATAGTGGCATTAACTGATACAATAACATCACTTTCCAAAATCTCATCAAACCTAACCTTCTTTGTAATAGAACGTTTGGAAATACAAACTTCAATTCACACTAATGAGCTTAAAAAGGTCCTAGTTTCTACTTTGTTGGTTATGCTGGCTATATTCTAGCTTCATATAGCCATAGCCACTTTAGCCCAGACATTAATTTAGAAGCCACGAACGCAGCCGAGGTGTTGCGACCAGCTGAATACCGTCATCTCATTAACATGTCTGCAACAGATTTCAATGTAAAGTTTTCATTAGAATTTATAATTAGGGTTTTACAAAGTTTTTAATGGTGTTTTATAAATAATTTGTACATTGTATTTGCCTATAATGTAAGGTAGATCTTTTAAAATTCAAATTTACATGACAATTTTTACTAGGTTTAATATTCTACACCAGCAGAAAATTTAAAACTTCCGAATGGATTATTTATGGCAGAATTACTGCGTATTATTTTAGTATTTTAAAAAGTGTGAATTTTTCTTGGATAACTAAAAATAACATATGAGATTTCTCTCTTCTCTTGATACTGTTTTCTTATGAACATCTTATATGTATAGTCAAGGCCAAAGTATAATAAGTTTTATAAACAATAATCTGGCAACAATAGCTTGTTTTATCACTATAAACACTTATACTTATAGACTGAAGAGTAAACAACACAGCAATAAATTCATATCACTTATTCCTATAGTTCTCTTATCAAATCAAAGCACAAACAATATAACTGCAAATATTTACATGGATAAAATGCGATCACAAGTATGAAACAAACAGTTGAAACACAAATATACGCAATTCAGTAATTTCACTCCCTTTTCAACGTCTAAACAATTAAGAGAACATTAAGAGACATTTAAAAAAAATGTAATAATAAAGTTCATAAAATAAATATAACTATGGATCTCCTTAAGAATGTCCAATCTGAAAATGCCGTGACGATAAAGGAAGAAGAATTATCACCATTGAAACCGAAATTAGAAGACAAAAATAAGAAACTAGAAAATGTAGTAATAACAAAGCTGACTCTTAAAGAGAGATTCAAACTCATTAAAGAAAACACCACAGTTGAACCTATAATGGCTTGTTACGTGATGCCAAGTGTGCTGGCGTCACTAGCTATACAGAATTTGAATTTAGAAAAAGCTTGTCTTGTTAATCTAAATTTCACTGAAGAAGTGTGCGAAGCATTAAAATTGAGACAAACAGAAAATTACACAAAGTACGAAGACGAAGTCCAGAGATTAACAGCAAGTATCCAAGTATGGAAGAACATTATACAGACATCAATACCGTTGTTTTTAATATTATTTGTTGGAGCATGGAGCGATAAGACTGGAAGAAGAAAAGCGTGTATTCTAATGCCAATTGTAGGAGAGTTCCTATCCTGTATTGGTTTTATTATAAACACGTACTATTTTTATGAATTGCCCGTAGAAGCTACAGCATTGACTGAATCTATATTCCCTGCAATCACTGGTGGATGGTTCACGAACTTTATTGGTGTTTTTAGCTTCATTGGTGATATAACGACAACAGAAAACAGAACTTATAGAGTCGGCTTAGTGAATATGTTTATGTCGTTAGGATACCCCATCGGGAGTGCTCTAAGTGGGGTCATGTTGAGGTGGATCGGTTATTACGGAGTATTCTCTGTGTCGGCTGTTCTTTATACTTTTAGTTTAATTTATGGATACTATTTCTTGAAAGATCCAAAGCTGAAGCCCCAGAATAATGTAAGTAATTCATATAATTTAATCTGTTCAAGTAATTAAGATCATTACATCAATTACGCTATAAATAATTGGTTGGTAAATAAACGTTAAAGGTAAAAAAGGAAACAAAACTACAAAATTGGCCTAACTACTGTCAAGTGGTAGTGTGCCTAGAATGCTGGCATCATTGTCTCTTTGAATGGCAATACTTATCTATACGTCAGCCAAGTGAAAAGCAGGCCTCTATTAGGACCAACAAGGTTCATTTTGCAGCGTCGGATATGCTTGATATCTGAATTTAATTTCTCTTATCATTATTTATTTAATTTAAACTTAGATGAAGATCGTAGTTTTCATGTCGGTTTCAAGTCGTTTTAATGGGATATTTTTTATACGTCGGGCAAAGTGAAAAGCAGGCCTCTATTAGGACCAACAGGGTTAATTTTAAAGCTTCGGATATCCGAAGAACATTGCTTGATATCCGAATTGAATTATTTGTTTTACCATTATTTATTTAATTTTGTTATGAAACATAGATGAAGATGCAAATCTTTTTAATGGAATATTTCTATGATGGAAATTTTTCAAAAACTATGTCGGGTTTGTCATCCTGAACAACTTTTACTATGGAACCTAACAGGTTTTAAAAGAATTCATCTCAAAATTTCCACCGTATATTATAGTGTTTCATAATTTTGTCTAGTCGGTCACACTACATAATTATTAAAGTTAATAAGAAGATTTAAAATGTAGTATACTTACAACAAATGTACAAAATATACCTACAATCTAAATATAAAAAAAAACTTCCTCGAGGCTACTGCTGCTGCCGATCGGCAAGGTTCCTAGCAGGCTGGCAGTGTTTCCTCTTTGCATGGCCAGACTGATGCGTTGGCAAAAAAAGCTCACCGCCCACCGGTCTCCAGAGGCCTCGATTAATTTAAAAGATAAAACACTTGCGAAACGACGAGCTTCGGACCCCCACGAAAGAAGATTTAAAAATAAACAATTTAATTTTAATTGTAAATTTATAGAAAAAGGGCTGCCTCGGGTTCATAACAGAATTCTTTGATATAGACCTCGTGTTGGAAACATTCAAGGTAGCCTTCCGGAGAGGTGCTGGCAACAGACGGCTAAGAGTATGCCTTCTGCTAATTGTGGTGTGCGTCGTTTTTGGACCTATGCACGGTACGTATAATTTATTAGCTTTAAATCCAATTAGCGTCCTACATATATCTTAATGTATAAAATTCACGTGTCACGATGTTAGTCCGCGATGAACTTCGAAACTACTAAATCGATCTTGATGGAACTTGGCACACAAATAGATTATATCTTGGAATAAAAGATAGGATACTTTTTGTTGTTAAGTTTGACACACTATTTACGACCTTAGAAGCGTATATCTCACCAACAATTTTTGATAAACTATATTAGGAACTTTATTAATTATGTTCGTAATAATTTTACTGAGGTTTTAATTTATTTTATTTGGTAATTCATAAAAAGATCAATGGAAACAAACAAATGACAATATCATAAACTCTTACAAAAAATACCTATAGATATGGGTAATATCACAATTGTCAAAGCAAATTTTTATTCATAATATTTTCCGAGAGACATTAACAAAACCCACCCTTACCTAATTTAAATAATTCTACATAATAAATGAAATTCTTTCAAATCCCATGACGCGACTGTGCTGAAACTTTTCAAGGAAATGAAGGGAGATGGACTGGATTGATATTTTATTATATTTTAAATGTCAGCCTATGGAAACCTTGGGTAGTGATTGAGGCGAATTAACTGCCCACATGAATATTGTTAAGTTTAGGGCTAGTTGAAGGTTATTTTCAAATATTTTATCAAAGTGTTTACATAGTATACAAAGGTACATAGGTATACCCTTTCTAGCTGGCCCCCGCGGTTTCACGCGCGTTTCTGTGGGAACGCAAAAGCAACCTTCCGAACCGAGCGTTAGCATTTAACATGAATCCAACAATTGTGACGATTAAAAATACTTGTGATGAGTTTATTTAATAAAGATATTTTTGAGTTTCAGTTTGGGTAAAATACAGTATTTTAAAATGACTACAATTAAATTTATAGCTATTTTTATTGGAGTAATTCAATATATTTACATCGCGATACTAGGTTTTACTAATTTTGGGTCAAACACCATGGATTCTGTTTCTGATTCTACAGAAACTACTTTCAGGTTTTGTAAATGTAGTATTTTGTACAAGTAACCAGAGCCTAATCACGATCCTAGTGTAGAGTACTTTGTAGTACTCAACTGGCTGGCTACCACCCTCAAGTTGAAAATCTGTCACTAAGCACCTGTTGGTGTGTTCCGGCAGTTACACTTGAGAGCCAGTTGCCTTTAAGGCATTGTAATAAGGTGTACAACACATTGGCAATCACCTTGGTATTGCTAATGTCTATAGGCGACGGTAGACACTTACCATCAGGTGACCCGTCAGCTTCGTCGTCACTTGTAGTATAAAAAAAACCGTTTCGAGTTTGAGCTTGAGATAATTGTCTCAAAAAATCATATTACAAAATTCACCAATCGTCATTAAAGTAATCAAACGTGACATTAATTATTATTTCTTTCAGGTGAATTCTCAGTAATATACCTATTTGCTAGATACAGATTCAACTGGGATGAAGTTCAGTTCAGTATATGGTCCACGTATTCTATCGTGACCAATTTAATTGGTAAGGAAGCATAAAACTGTGTACAAATTATTAGCAACACAACATGTAATGCAACATGCAACGCAACATTTTCCATATATGTGTTCGCGAACACACTAAAAACAACTCTACGCGTATTGTCAACGAGCTCGGTTGTTTCCACCGAACCTCTTTGAATGCGCGCTGAGTAATTTGGACGGCCATTTGCGACGGACCTGCGAACAAACACCTACCTATTTGATATTTAACTCCATTGCGTGCGCTGATGTCTTCTGGGAATGTACGTTCGCAGTTGACGGCGCAGCGTGCGCTGAGACATTATGTTCGTGGTGCATTGCATGTAGCGTTGCATAGTATTTTTACGCGGCATATTCTTCTAACTTAAATTTGCCCAATATTTGTAACTGTCATCATAATATTTTCCATTTTGCAGGTACATTCTTCTCAATAAGCCTGTTCAGTAACTTCATGAAACTTGATGACACACTTTTGGGGATAATTTCTTGCACTAGCAAGATCATTGCTGCTTTCGCATACGCGTTTGCTAAGAACAATTTGGAAATATATTTGGGTATGTTTTTAATACTGTCTATACGTTTAAGGATACGACATTACTTTTCAAATCACGATATTGCAAACCTATCAACAATGTGTTCGGTTTATTTGTAGTTGAGTTATTCGTATAGTGTTACTTCATTATTATTCAGTGTGTACTGTTTCAGCTTATCAGCTTAAAAAAACATAAAAAAGCTTCAATTCATGCAAACAAACTTTTTATTTAAAACGTCTTTCATAAAGTTTTCACAATCACTGCAAGTACCGATAATAATGAACAAAGACCCATTGATTTCCACAACGTAGGACCTTGGGCTAAGAAGTCAATTCAGCTAGTGGTAGAAATTGTCACTTGGTGATAACCCTGGGTGGGTTATCACCCATCCCACCGGATGACCAAATTATAAAAGAGCTATCATCATCTTTCCACTTTCATCTTTCTGAATAAAGACCTCTGTCATAGCTATCACGATCTACCATATGCTGGTGATAAATTCAAGACAACATATTCCAACCGTATGCCCCAGAGCATTCGATAATATTCATGTTAAGCATTACCATAGAACATAGAACAAGTTTATTGTGTACAGTACCGGATTAGCTTCTTAGCAAAAGTAGCTAATGTACGGGCCCGCGAGTGTAATATTTTTTTAAATTAAAATAGGATAAAATATTTTTTTACCATTTATTGGTACAACAGGCCAACGGAAAGGCGTAAATAATATTGCACTGAACTGCACACAAGTTATTGACTATATATTTAGAGGGGGGCTGCCTTAATCCGGCACTGTTTGTATACCAACATAATATATAACATAATCTGATTATGAACACACTATAGATAACTGAGTTAAGCCAAGCTCGACTCTCCGGTGGTAAACACTAAAGTCCGCTCTAGAAACTTTGCTCGGATAACGTTGCGGAGTACTTCAAGTTGCGGAGTCATACAGTGTTCGTGCATTCGGATTTATTGAATTAAATCTATGTAACTGAACTTATGAGAATTCGTTAGCGGCTCAATGGCTTTGTGAATTGATTAGGCTAGGTCTGACTGTGTAACACAATCGAATTTGAGGTGTATTGGAATAGGACGAAATGAAGGCAAATGATAATATAATTCTTACTGTTTTATTTGTATAAACAGGTGTAATTATATCCTGATAGGAAAAACAAACGCTTATTTATTCAAATAAGTTCAAGTTCCTACATATATGCACAATACTATAAGCCAATTATAAACTAACATAGATATTTACATTATAATACTTACTAGAAATAAAATAAAAATAAAAACTAAACTAATGTAAAAACTACCTAAAATAAACAATAAAAGTGCGTCGAAGAATTCCTCCACATCGCCGTTGACTGGTAACTTTCCCAAAAGACTGGCAGCATTGCCACGTTGAATGGCAATGCTTAATCTTTGGCCGAAGTAAAAACCAGCCTTTTGGTCACGGGAAGCGTCAACCAATCGTTTTGAAATATCCTTAAATAGGAAATGAGCACTCGGGCCCCACGACATACCTGATAGGTACATATATATAAATTTACAACTTAATATAAACAACTAATAAAATAAATTTAAAACTAATAATAATAAATACATTTTAAAACTAAAATAAATTAAAAACGTTAGGCCCCCTCGGTATGGTTCCGAAGATGCTGATTTAGCTACTTGACCGTTTTCGGAAAAGTATTAAAAAAATTGCGTAGGCTTATTTTATACCTCTTACATTCATTTTTTTCTCAAAAAACCCTTATTTATTGGATAAAAAATTGATTTTTTATTCATTAATTTGAAACTCGCACGAAAACAGCCGGTCACGTGACATATGGTGCTGTGACGTCATACCCCAATAAATAAACAAAAGTACCGACGATCGCTCTAACTCTTCAGCATATTTTGAGTGGAAAGTTTAGTTTTTTCACTTCATTTTTGAAAATGACAAGCTACAAGACGTGTGCCGTGCATAATTAAATATCCTGATAAATTACCGCAAACGAAAAAGACACGACGTTTTGTTTATTTGGTGTAATGTGACGTCAAATTTTAAAGAATCATGGCCGCCCGTGTTTCGGTTCTGGTAATTCACAGATAAAAAAACTCAAGTTTATTTTTCAAAAATAAAATATTTACAAATTATTTTTATGCAAGAAACATATTGTATAATTGTTCTTAACTTATAAGCTACCATATCTAATATAATTCATGTTTTTTCATTACAACTGTCAAATAGCCATTGTGCGAGGAAACTGCCAGCTCTTACATATAAATATCCTAGGACTATTAACTCTTTACCTCACGATGTAGACCTGTTTTGTTCAAGCACTGCGTCAATAAAAAAAAAATGTAGTAACTACTTTGGCAAAGACAAGACCACTAAAGATTCCGGTGAAATTATGTAATTATTTTATTTTTGTTACCGTTATTTAATTGTTTAAAACTCAATCGTAATTTTAGTGATATTTATGATACGAGTAGCTTATTTTACTTACTAATACTAACACAACTAACATTTTTTTTCTTGTATAAAATAATGTTCCTATTTATAGGTGGAGATTTTTAATGCCATTGAACAAAATTTTACATGTGTATTTGGCTGTAAATCTTCCTAAAAGAAAAAAAAAAAAAAGACTTTCTTAAAAAAGGATGGTAACTGATAAACTTAATAAATTTATTATAGTTAGTACCTACTTTTATAAAACTGTTAAGCAGTGTAGAGCTGTGAATGAGCAGTAACGGTGGCAATCACAAATAGACTCTGAGCAATCGAGCTTGTAATACCGTTCGTGCGTTGTGTTTGTTTGCAGACTGGATTTAATTACACGTTTAGTTTGGTGAATCAGGGGGTCTATTCCAAAAAACGATACATGACCGACTGATCATCGTTTTCATTTACGATAGTGGATCGTGTTTCGGAGTAGACCCTCGGAGACTAAGTTGTTGTTGATAATTTTCGACGGTAACGTTCATTCAGATCATTCAATTTCAAACGCAAACATGTATTTTGTTAATTTATTTAATATTAACATGCACCTAAACAAACAATAGTACAGTAGCAGAACTGCTTAAGTCAATAGTGAAAAAACTCAAATTGTTTTTTTTTTTTAGAAAAGCTGTCTACTAATAAATAATATGTTATTTTACAAGCTTTTATGTAACTTACAATGTATGTTACAATTTTAGTTCGGGTGGAATCTTGCAACTCAATTTTGAGGCAGATATCTTTAACCGATTGAGCTGATTTTTTTGATACTATTTTATACACTAAATTAAAATGGGTGTAATTATCTACTTAAATATTGTGTTTAAAAAATGTGTGTATAATTTGGGATCAGATGGGCGTGTGTGAATAATTCAGGGTGGCAGTTTTTACTGTCCCTTTCTCTTTTTAATAGATCATTCAATATCATATGAAATGATATATTTTATTGGTGGTCAGTTATTATAGTATTTTTATTTGTTGCATTTCAACCGAATCACTAATCAAATATTAATAAATCAATTAGGTATATACTACATTCAATAAAATGGTATTCGAAGGTTAATATATATAATATTGATACACATTAATCAATAACATTCACAATACACTGACCTCTAATATATTATCTGTGTTGCACAAACCACATAAGTACATAATAGAAAGTCTTAAAAGAAATGCATTCTTTAGATAGTCTGATTATCAATATCGAATATTTATTATGAGTGTAGGTATCCTATACTGGAAAGACCACACTCGCACTATTTTAGAATTTGATATTTTCTCTAGAAAGAAACGCGGTGAAAAATTGGTAAAGGTCCTAAAGAGTAGGAAATATTTTTGCGCAAACTTTTTACTTATGTTTACCAAAATGTCGCAGTACATAACTGAGATAAATCCAATTTAGCGGACATTATAAAAAGACACATTTAACAGTGACTCGAAAATATAATCAAACTATAGCGTATCGTCCACGTTTGAGCCCTATCTTCCTATGTAGATACTCACTCATTGTTACAGCACCACTACTTGAAATATTAAACGGAACATCTTTCATTGCCATGAGATCGATTGCAACTAAACTAGTCAGCGGAGAAGAATTTGGTAAGTTCAATTCTCTATTACGTTCTTTCACCGACTGTTGTTTAAGTTTTTTTTTACATTTTTCAGGTAAAGTGAACTCTCTGTTTGGGCTAGCAGAAGCAACAATGCCTCTAGTCTACGGACCACTATACTCCAGGGTGTACATGGCGACTCTGAATATACTGCCCGGTGCTGTGTTCCTGCTGGGAGCATTACTCACAGTGCCTGCTATCGCTATTTTTGGGTACTGTATAATATCTCAGAATAATTTGTAGTACTACGTCCTGTATACGTAGTAGATAGGTGGGTCACCTACCTAATATACAAAAATGAGCTCATAAAAAGGTCACCATTAATGAAATATTTCAATATTTTTATGTATAGATTTTTTAATTTTAGATATTAAATATCTCGAAAATGGTGACACTTTTGCTGAGGTCATTTTCGTATATTTTGTAGGTAACCCGCCCACCTATCTCCCCCTTAAGTTTGACGAACTTACCGGACACTCTGTATAATGGCCCCTTCTTGTCGATTTGACCACCCGGATTTTAAATGACACTCCAATATACATGCGAAAGTAGTGTTTATGTATATAGCGTTACCTTACTTTTCCTTTACCTAAGTATGTATATTGGATTTGTAACCTACTCCTCCCCCATATTTGTTACAACATTATAAGTATAAACAATCTGAAGAGTGAAATAAAAATTTACCTTAATCTTATTTTTAGGTTAAATTAATTAACTCTTATAATTTTCTAAGCAAACTCGGTTAGCTAGGTACCAATTATAATTTAACCTCGTTTTTTGCAGATGGCTGTACTTTGAGCATAAAAAAGATATTTTAAGAAATGAAACTGTTAAAATTACGGATTCTGAGAAACAAGAAAACTTACAATAAAAGTATGATTAATTTTGCAATAAAAAATCTACAGACTACAGATTTTGCTTAAATTTTACTGTAGTACAAACAGGCATTTTTTTAATAATATTAAGGTTAAGTCACGTCACCGAGTCATGTCTAAAAGTTTAACTCTGGATTTTGTCGTGGTTGTCGTTGTCCCCAAACGTCAGACACAGTCATGGCGGGAATACGAATGTTGACTGACATATCAATTCAGCTTCTTTTTATGAAATGTTACTGATAGTTTGTATGGAGGTTTGTTTGAAATACTTGCTTGTGACCTCATAAATATATACCATCAAAACATCTACTCTTTGTATAATATAATATCTATCTCTTTGATAATGAAAAATCATAAAATGGTTTAATTTTACAAAGTGTTCGCTATTTACAAGTTTGGTTAAAGTTAGATATTGTTTCGAAAATATAGGCTATCAAAACATCCCTATTCACATATACTACACAATGTGGTGTAATTCGTATGATGTAGTTAGGTTCTCACGTATCCAATTGTTGACCTGATGTGAGATTTTATACACCAGTCAAAACAGAAGGATTATATTAGTAGGATATTTTTTAAATACTATATATACAATTTATTTTTGTAGGTTTTGCCTACCTTGTTTATAAGTTATGAAATTATAATCTATTGCTCAACTTTGTTCGAATTGACTTTAGCCATAGGTAATCAATTTGTTAAAATTCAATATACCTGTGTATATAATTGTAGCTATTCGTTTTAAATTATTTATAATGAAATCGTATTTTTAATTAAATCTACCATTAAAAACATGACTAAAATGAATGTATTTTAATAGCGCAATATGAAAACGTTAAATATAACGCAGATTGCACATAATAATTATCATTTCAATGGAATTATGAGGCTTCCACTATTTACGTTAAATATTATATGACATGATAAAAGTTATTATATTAATGGAAATGCATAAGTTATATTACTGAGATAAGATGAATGCGAGTGTTATTTAATTTTGTCTTCTACTGATATTTTCAGAGTTTATTACAAATACCTTATAATATTACACTCATGAATTGTTTACATTATTTATAGGTATGTTTTAGGTAGCCCCCAAAGTTTCAGAGATAAAATAATCCTTTGTTTTTCTCGGGATATCACGCTACTTCTGTGTCCAGTTTAATTAAAAACGGTACAGTGATTTACAGATTGTTTTGCGCTTTCAGTTTATTTTTACACAGTAAAAGTTGTTAACATTTTCAACCCGTATATTCTGTATTTAAACGTATTTATCTACAATTATTCTAGAGATTCCGAAGCCACCGAGTTTCATCATATTTCGAGATGCTTTCTCTAACGAGCCGATCATGCTAGCTAGTGTTGTGCCTATGGGTATTATTGTTTATCTCGAGTTAATTTCACTTTGTTATCTTTGTATAACAAGCTTCCACGCTATAAGCTATACCTTTACCACAACTTTGTTACATGGTTTTCGTGGTATTCGAACGAACATACACGTGTCATTTTTGTTATCATAAGAAAATATATATTGTACTCAAAAATGTTGATCTACTTTTGATTATATTTAAGTGCCTGTTGCATTCCACGTGCACTAAAATAAATGGAAGTGAACAAGTTTAAAAACGACAATTACAATCGTTAAATAATTAAAATTTAATGTTTCCACCGATAATACCACTGAAATTGTTGCCACTAAAATTGGTTTATCTTCCGACTTATTATAATTAATACCTTTTTGATGTCAACCACAAATGATTGTTTATGTTGTGACAAGGTTTCGCCTCGGGGCTTTCCCGCGATAAAAAAAGTCACTCTCCCTCCATTCCATAAACTCTATGAAAAAAATCACGTCGATCCATCATTACGATGCTGCGTGAATGAAGAACAAATCAACAAACACACATAATACTAGCTGTCCCGTGGGATCCTATCTTTTAGCGGGATAAAAAGCAGGCTTTCTCTTATTCCAGGATATAATCTAGCTGCATGCCAAGTTTCGTCTAGATCGGTTTAGTAGTTTCGGAGTTCATCAAGGACCAACATCGTGACACGGGAATTTTATATACTTATTAAGATTAGTAAAGTTTTTATGGCTATATGGTTTGAACATAATGTTTGTCGGCGTTTTCGTGTAAGGCGTTTTGTACTCATGTTTAAAAATTAGAGTAAAACTAAAAAAAAATATCAACTCGAGTGACTCGACTAATTCATATATTATTACATCACATCACTTCCGCGCCCTCACACGGAGTACAACCACTAACTTACACGTTATTTTACATGTTATTAATTTTGTTGAGCTGCCATCATTATCGCGCCCCCTTTTAATTACGTTTAATGAATAAGCGAAAATTACCTTTTGTGTTATACCAAAACCCCTTTATGTGCGGCGGTTGGTGCGTATCTTAATGAGGTATTCAAATTTTAAATACAGTTTTGAAAATAATTAACGATCTACCTTGTATAATGGGCGGGCTTTTATGACGAGCGGCTATGACGTTGATCCGTCTACTGTCTCCTGTCGACTGTCGCTCGGGAGTCGATGGACGCCGTAATAGGACCCTTTTGTGTATGAAAGAATGAAAGTGCTGGGTAAATGCTTCGATTGACAGTTTAAGTTGATGACTTTTTATACTTTAGGTGTCGTACTTAACACTAATGGGCTATTTAGGTGTGATTTTTGAGGTCAAATTGTTTTTCAGTGCTGGACATTATAGTGTAGGTACATAATGGAAATGCGAGTGAAGAAATTATTAAGCTATGTTATTTAGTCAGTTCGTACGTTTCGTATTGAACCTATATACCTACGTTTTAAGTTCTCAGGTTTCTCTACCTGATTATTATTGGAACGAAGTTCCTTATCGCGCGTTGTGAAAGGGGGCTAGACGAAAAAAAATCTTACGGAAATCACCGACCGCTGTGCGGCGTGCGCATGTTTCTCTGTCTGTCTGTCTCTCCATCGCTCTCTCTCTTATAGAAAACAAGCCAGATATTTTTTAGTACATATATATATAAAACATTTCAATATATATATATAGAAAGGTTTTTTTTTATTTATTTTTATTTATATATATATATACTCTCTCGACTTATATAACTTCGTTCCATCCGGGTGTCCCTTGACACCTCTCAATTTTTTTATTCTTATTATTAGTGTTCGCCCTCTTGTTCAAGACCATATTCATAATTTGTTTTTTCTAATTAGCTGTTTCCATTTTTTTATTGATAACACTAAAGCTCGCCAATAGTTAGATAGATACTAATCAAAAATAGTCGGTTGACAAAGAAAGGAGAAAAAGGAGTACCAAAGCTTTTTCTTTACATAACAATATAATAAAAATAAAATTATGATACATCAAGTCATTTAATATTTAATCAATGTCACTTTGAACAGTTGAAACAATTATCTGCCAATAAATTATTATATCCGCATAAACTCAAAACTCAAACTTAGACAACGTGTTTAATAAATGGAATTTGAGACAAATATTTTTAAATTAACCATTTCATGATCTGTGAAAATGATCATGACTGGTCCAATACCCCTAGTATTAACACTGTGTTACCAACATTTAAATTGGCTTAAAGATATCGTCGTAATCTGAATGAAATGAAATGAAAGTAAATTGTTTATTCATCCCAATACCTAGGCCTTCAGGAAGTTTGCTTTTGCTGAGAAGAGCCGCCAATAAACTCAGCAATTACTCTTTTCAAATCAACTTACACCTATTACATTCAATAATTATTTATATAGACTCACTGGCAATATTTGCGTGTTATGGCGGCAAAAATAATAATCTATAGAATTTAATTATGACTGACTTAATAAACAACAAACTCGCACAGACCAGCCCCCACGAGCAGCACCTGTTCATGCAATGCGATGCAATTCAATGCGTAACACAACCTTCTTATTTTTAAAAATATTTAGTTGATAGTTCTATTATATTATTTAGGTATACTAACGTGCTATTATTCCTTTGTCTTATTAAATACTAAATATATAACTCGAAATCATAACATTTAATAGAATACAAAAGGGAAGGTAATCAATGGAGACGGTGAATATTTTAAATAAAGCTGATAATGTACCTACATTTTAACAAAACATTTATTTTAATATCATCGTCATAAAATGTAAGCCATGTGTCTGGCCCATAAACTATCTATGTAGGTATATGCCAAAATTCTTGTCGAACCATTGCTTCGTTGCTGCTTGATAGATTCTGGATTCTAGATAAGCTGGTGTTGAACCACAATCTCACCATGGTAAGTGATGATGTGGCCGAAGGTGGTAAGCACACAAAGCCTAGATAGGAACTGGCTCTCAAGTGCAGCTGTCGGAACACAACGATAGGTGCTTGGCGACAGATTTTCAACTTGAGGGTGGTAGCCAGCCAGTCGGGTACTACAAAGTACACTACCACCGTGCTATGGATTCCTCACGATGTTTTCCTTCACCGAAAGCTCAAGCTCATTGTAGGATTCGAACCCACGATCTTCGCCGCGGTATCCGACGTCACTACCACTGAGCTATCATCGCCTTAGCAATATAAATATAAATGATAGAAGGAAAAACCGACAAATGTACTTTCGCATTTATAATTAGGCTAGGCTATTTATATCTAGGCTTTGTGTGCTTACCACCTTCGGCCACATCATCACTTACCATGGTGTGATTGTGGTCAAACACAAGCTTATCCAGAATAAAAAAAAAAAAAAAATTAGCATGATTTCAAGGTATCATTGCCCTATATTGTTACATCGATCGATAGATCACATCTTGGATTAGCATGAATACTTCTTGCATGCATCTGATAAAAACAGTAACATCTAGAAAACCAGATAGTTAAAAGGAACATGAACATGTCTGTATCTATGTTCAATGTCTCTATATTTTATCTGTAGTATTTGTAGTTTATCAGGTATCCATCTTTATACCAGTTCTTACTAGACAAGCTTGACTCTGACTTCACACTGAAACGGCCAGTCTTATTAGGCACAGGTCTACAGTACCTACATAAAACCATCCTCAAGAAACCCCCTAGATGAATAAAAAACCATATCGAAATCAGTGCAAACTTTTGACGATCTTGGTCGCCACAAAACGTGGATTCGATTCCCATCCAGAACGGACATTTATACATGAATGAATATATCTGTTTGTTTTGAATCTAGGAGTAAATTATCTAATGTAAGTATGTATTTAAAAGGTATATATATAGTATATCAGTTACCTATCTGGTTTCCATAGCACAAGCACTCTTAGTTTGGAATCATAATTTGTGTTATTTTGGGATCATAATATATGAAGAATGTTACAGGTTATTATTTTATTATCAGGATATTCTTTTATTAATAGGATATAATTTTATTATTAGGATATTAGAGAGACGTTGCACTTAATAATAGGTAAGGAAATATCGGTATATGCCTACTTTAAAAATAATAGAAAGTACATTTATTATGACTGGTATGACTATGAGTCATGAGCCACCAATGACTATAACTTATGCGCGTTCAATGTTGTGTAGGCAAACTTGTCCGCATTAATTTTGGCTTGGCAAAACAACCCACAGAATTTATAATTGTGTGCAGAACCCCCATTATTTAGATTTAGGCAAATCAGTAAGAGCAAAACATTGCTTTTCACTTACACTGGTGTCGTTTGTCATGGAGTTTTTGGTATCTTGCGAGTTATTCGTGAGTTTAGAATAGTTAAGGACCGTTGTATACATTGTCGGGCGAGCGATAGGCATTTTTTTGTATCATTTTTATTGTTAATCAATTAATCAGATATCGTAATAAGATTAGGAATATCTCATCCTAAGGAAGACAATATAAATGATTTAAAAAAAACATTGGAAGATAATTTTTTTACAACCATTTTTTTTGTCAGCATCGCATCGCTTGTACAACTTCTCCACCCTAATTCAACCAAGCAATTATTTCCATACTCGGTAGGAGAGTTAATTAAACTCGCATTCTATATCTTTGCTGATTAACTTCGTCTTTAGTGTCACGCAGTTTAAATTAGGAATATATTACAAACCTTCCAGAATTTTGTACGTGAGATATTTGAACTTGCGAACTGGATTCCCAAGAACCACTTACGAGTATTCAAGATGTGAATAACTTGATTATAAAATCAAGAACCATAATCATGTATTATTATCCATCTTACGATCTTTAGAATCTAAATATAACACGTTTATTTGAATTGATTAGATTAGAAGGATAATGCAAAATCGTCTCCTAATTACCCGCTTTCCCGAGGGATCTTTTCTTTTCCCGGGATACAAAGTATTCTATATCCTTCTCCAAGGTTTCATCTACCTTTATACCAAATTTCATCTAAATCGGTCGAGTGGTTTAAGCGTGAGGAGGTAACAGACAGACAGACACACTTTCGCATTTATTATATTAGTATGGATATTATTCTTGCTGTCCCCAGTGGTTTCAGCCGGATTTTCAGTTTCATTAAAATCCCTTCAACAGTTTTTGCGTGAAAGAATAACAAACATCTTCACATCCAAGCATACTTTCACATTTTTAATATTAGTAGGATACGATAGTATGTCTAAATTAAAAGCATACTTTATTTTGCCGAAATAACGAAATAATCTGAAACAAAAAGAGTTTAACTCATCCATCTAACGATTCTGATACAATGATCAAATAAAATAAACATTTGAAAACAACATTCATGCTATCGCAAAACAAATAAAAAGCTATTCCATAAATCAATAAAATATCGTAGGTTTTCGAATACTAAATTGTTATAAAATAAAATATAACATCGTTTTATTTTAAACCGTTGAATTCGTGTGTGACCTAGTATCAAAGAACGAGTTATACACGTTCATGTATATATAGATAAATTTTCACGGCTGCGTGGAAAATTTTAGGGTAAACCCATTGATATCTAATAACTAGATAAACAATCCCAAGCAAAAGTTATCTCAAAACTGTCTCAAATTGTGTTGGGTAATACTAGTTATTTTTTTTTTAAGTTTTATTCACAATGCTATGTACAAAAGGCAATAAAATATGACGACTCATACCTGCTAGCCAAAATATATGTAAAACGAGCACTGAGTCATGTTTACCATCGGAGCCTTCGAATGCTACACCCAAATGTTCGAGTGGGTAGATATTCGGTAAGGCCATTTTTGTCGCTGATTGTGTATCTTTAGTTATTAGATATCAAAGGGTAAAACAAATATTTTAGGTCCGTTTTATTCACTGAACGGATAACTCTACATTACAAAGGACTCTCAGTTGTCACTTGCAATAACAACGGCATACCAGCGAACTCCTTTACAAACACTCTTTGTTTTTACACTAGAATATCTCTGTATTTATTGCATAGTGACACCGTTTTGCTGAGTTTATTCCTTCAAAGTAATTAGATATCTACTTGACCTGTTATCAAGCAGGAATAAGCTAATGAATGTTGGTAAGTGCATAACTCAAGAATGGCTGGACCAATTCGGCAAATTTTTTTTGTATGTTCCTTAAGGAAGGTTTTTTAATACTGTAAAAAAAAAATTGCGTGGACAATATTAAAAACAATGCGTGAACAAATACATTTCTTCTTCACTATATAACAACACGCTATGTTACAAAAATCCAACGGGAACGCGAGTGAAACCGCGGGGGATAGCTAGTCTATACTAATATTATAAAGAGGAAAGATTTGTTTGTTTGTTTGCATTGAATAGGCTCCGAAACTTCTGGACCGATTTCAAAAATTCTTTCACCGTTGGAAAGCTACACTATCCCTGATGAACATAGGCTATATTTTATCCCGGGATAAGATAAGATCCCACGGGAACGTGGATGAAACCGCGGGGGTCAGCTAGTAACTAATATAGGTAAAACGCTGAACCATTTTTTTCTTTATACCAAAACTCATAAAAATTGGTCAAAATCTCCATGGAGAAGGACAGTATACGAGAAGATCAGTCGAGAACGCGGGAGAACCGCGGGGAGAGTAGTAATAATATTAGTGGAGAGTTACGAAATTGTTTAAGTGCTTGTTATACTGGGCTTAGTGTTTACCGGCCACACATTCAATGGCAACATTGGTGCCAATTCTATTGTTTACAAACTAAACTAATTTATTCTCACTATATCTCTAAAGCCACAAAAAAGAGTAGGTACCTCTAAAAGAAATTGAGTTACTTACTACTTAATTTATAAAAGTTTGTTAGGGTGTCAGAATCTGAAGATGTTTTTACTCTTTCGCCCAAACCACTGAATAAATTTTAATTAAATTCGGCACACAGGTAGATAATATCTTGGTATAAACCATACAAATAAATTAACCAAACGCAAGCCCATTCAATATACAAAAAAATTAAAGAATACTTTTTATCTCGTGAAAACAAAAGATCCCTCGAAAACGCGAGTAAAACCGCGGTAGTGTCACCACCAAAAGCTCAAGCTCATTGTTGGAACACACGATCTTTGCCGCCTTAAAACATGGTAAGTGACTACCATCGCCTATACACAGTCGATGTAGTGATTACAAACTTTTTTTTCCAACTGGCTCTCAGTGCAAATATAAAACGTCCTTTGATCTTATCCAATATTTATCACGAATTTAACGACCAATTAGATACCTTATACACAACATCTATAACATCGATGGAAAATAATATCATCTTACAACTACGCCATAAACTGACGAAACAAACCGCCGTTACCACACCCATAAAGTAGAATTCCATCAAAAACAATAATTCCAGTAACATGTGAACATCCTGCAAACATAATACATGAGAATTTACGGTAAGTGGGCGCAATATTCACGAGGCAAAATCAGATTTACGAGTGAAACGTACCTGCACGGTGCACTTTGCAATGGATTAACGCTTTCAGCTCTCCATATAATTTATATGACAGCTGGCTGTCCCCCGCGGTTTCACTCGCATTCTCTATTTGAATTTGTTTATATTATTATTACTAGATTTCCGCCCCGCGGTTTCACCCGCGTTTCACCTGCGTTCATGTTTTATGAACCACCCGGAAGAAGGCGTAAATCATGGCTCAAAAACCACAGAACGTGGTTTAACTTGAGCACCATATCCTTATTCCGCGCAGCTGAGTCCGAGATAAAGATAGCCTTAATGATATCCGACCTCGGGTAGGAGATGGCACCTGAAGAAGAAGAACTACCTATGTGTCAAGTTTCATAAAAATCCATTCAGCCGTTTTATTTTAATTATTCATTGACTTCTATTCAGTCTCTATCTGCGTGTGTTTTTTATATGAGGATGGTTTTTAAGAGCCTGTTCCAAAAGTATAAGTTAAAATAAAAAAACATTTTTTTTTTTATAAAAAATAAAACAGTTTAGGCCCTGAAAAGGCACAACGTTGACTCTACCACCGGCTTGGAATACACTTAGGTACACTGAGAAAACTCCGGCGGCTCAGCAAGGAAATTTTTTATCTGGTAATGATCAATTATACAAAAGTTACCTTAGTAAAAGTGTCACCATTTCGAGATATTTCAATATTTATGTTTTTTTTTTTTTCAATTTTGAATTTTAGATATTAAATATCTCAAAAATGGTGACACTTTTGCTGGTGCCTTTTCAGGGCCTAAACTGTTTTATTTTTTATTTTTAACTTTACCCGTTTGGATCAAATTGGATTATGTCTGGATCAAATCCTATAACAGACGTTTAAGCCAGTTCCATAGAGCTGAAATTTTGCACACTTGGTGTTTATGACAAAACTGCGGGGCACAGCTCTGCTAGTCTCCAATAAAACAACTTCAGTTACATTATCATCATAACATATAATCAAATAACAAAACCACAGCCGAATACAATATTAATACTGGTGATGATTGTACATGAGTTACGAAGAAGCGACAGGCAGATCCAAAGGCGCTGGAGGACAGTTTAAATTCAGTCTTGTTTCTTTCTGGTCCTTCTTGTGCTGCTGGTAGAACCACCTGTGAATAATATTTGATATGAAATTAAATTAAATGTTTGTTAATTCCAATAGGCCTTTACAGTGTAGTCATATAATTGGATGGCTGAGTTTCTTGCCAGTTCTTGAAAATGAGAAGAGCCGGCAAGAAACGACCGCAGAATTTCTGTAGCTCGACCTTCATAGTGCCTAAATTGAATTAATGTTTTTGACTTTGATGTTGACAGGTAGGTGTATGAATTTTTAGACTTTAATACACGGTTTGGAAGGTTGCTTTTGCTGAGAAGAGAAGACATAGACATGATATTACACTTAAATTAAATTAATTTAAATTAAATTCTTTATCATCTGCGATCATAGTAGGTACCTATTGTTGCGGCTCAAAAGGAGGGTTTTCCTTTGTGTACAATAAGTTTTAATTTTCTTAATTTTTGGTTTCTAAGAATATTTACAACTTTACAGCAAGGAAAAATAATTTTATAAGATAAGTTTGATCAGAGAGTATTGTCTATATCTATACAGCTATATTATCTATGCCAGGGCTGCTCAAAGTGTGGTTAGTGAACCCCTAGGGGTTCGCCAAGTACCTAAATTATCTGCGATGAAATTTACTTCATGGCGACAGAGCAACAGATTTCATCGAAAAAAAAATAATACCACCAAATAAATAAAATAAATAAATTTATTAAGGCCCGACTATTTTAACAAAAATTTTTGAACGTTTTAAGTTGGTAAGCACACAAGGCCTACTTGGAAACTGGCTCTCAAGTGCAGCTATCGGAACACACCGATAGAAGGTGGTAGCCAGCCAGTCGGGTACTACAAAGTACCCTACCACCTCATTGCTCAAGATCATTGTAGGATTCGAACCCACGGCCTTCGCCACGGTATCCGACGTCACTACCACTGAGCTATCATCGCCTTAGAATTGTTTCTGTATAAAAAGTTAAACTGATCCCAAAAACGTTACCGTTCAAAAAATAAATACTTACACAAATATACAAAGTGCAGGTATAGTGGCCAGGACGCTGAGTAAGAATACAGCTCCTGGCAACACATGCAGTGTTGCTATGTATACCCTGGAGTAGAGTGGGGAAAATATCAGTGGCATTGTGGTCTCTGCCACACCGAATAAAGAGTACACCTTGCCTGAAAGAAGGACACATGATTTTCAAAACTTTATCAGTTTTCAAATGCATTGGTGCATATATACTAAATTAATTTTACCCGCTTATAATGTAGCTTTCTATATAAATGAAAGAGTTTTTAAAACCGGTTAAGTATTTTATGAGTTTTCAATTACAAAAAAATAATACAAAAAATTTAATATTTTAATCTTTATAATATTAAGTAGTTAAGAACAGTGTACGAAAAAAACATTTGATTATTTATTTATCAGTGTTCAGTCAGACCAATCTAAATTAAAAAAATAAAGCCAAATATGAACTTACCTAGTTCCTGATATGATACTAATTTAGAGGCAATAGATCTTAGGGCGATGGTAGACGTTCCATTCAAGATTTCTACAAGAGGAGCTGAAAGTAATTTATATTTTAGTATCATCACAATAAGATCTAAATTGTCATAACTATCACTATAACTAGATAGATGTAAATGTAGTATATTTTGAGATGCTACAATAAGCAAGTACATTGGACTCGAGCGCATCGACTTCCAGTTACAAATTAGCTGTAATAATAATAACTAACTGTAATAATAATAAAATAACTGCTTCGGGATTTGACTTCTTTTTTATACAATAGTTACGTATCAGAATACGTGTCAAGCCATTCAACGACTGTATTCAACTGGCTATCGGACGGTAAAACAGACCGACAAACAGGCAGACAGATCAGCATAAAAATAATTAAACAATTTTCAGTTTTACTCACATAAATATACCTCATAATTATTTCTTGCGAAGGCCAGCACGAGAGCTCCACAGATCTTGCTGCTGGTGGATATGACGCCGAGGACTGCATCGTCAACTTTCAGCTTTCTACTAAATACGCTTAATGCGAATAATGTTCCTGTGAAAACATAATTTTAATATTAATAATATGCTTTGACAGCAAACCCTATCGACTGCAAAGAGCGGGGGGAGTTTTAAGGAAGAAACGATACGTGTTCCAAAATAAACTAAAAGCCAATGTAATTAAAGCTTAGTTTGCAATGCAGTTAGCAACACAGGAAAGCTAAAATCTCCTCAATTGCGATTGGAACCATTTTTGATACAAGTTGCTTTTAATTGAAAAGAAAATTAACTGCAACAAAGCTATTTAAGTCGAGAGCAGACATCCTTTTACTTCAAGTAAAATACTTTTTGATAGAGATATTCATAAACTATAAACTATCGAAGATTATCATTGTGGAAACCAGACAGTTGTTATTCAAATAAATATTGATAATTCATGACCTTAACTCACCAACAGCGTGCGTGATAAGGCTGTAGGTAGAATATATGCTGTACTTGACTTCATCCCAGTTGAACCGGTACCGAGTAAATATGTACATTACACCCAGCTCACCTGAAAGATATCAAAAAATAAAGTATATGGCGGAGCGAGGTGTTAGATTCTTCCATTGAAAAAGGAAGATCTTCCGCCAGACTAGGTCATCGTGCCTGGGGACCGCGGTCCTACTGTTTTTTTTTTTTTTTTTTTTTTGGGGAGGACTTAAAGGTGGAGGTCTGAGGGACCATAGACACCCTTACGCGGACTTTTCGGTGAGCGCTTAGGGCTCTCAACCGAGTTTACAAATTTAAGACGACTGACCGCTGAGGGCGCCCCAGTTGGGGCACGAACCTCGGCTCAGGGCGTCGTCGGGGGGCACAAAATAGTGGGACGGACTTCGCCTAAGCGATTTAGAGGAGTTTTAAGGGACGGTCGGATTTCTGGTACGGCTCGGGCCAACTACTGGGGACGAGACTGACTGAGTGGGACGTCGCGACGGGCCTCTCCGGCGAGGGCGAAAACGCGGGCGGTGTTGTATTTGTTTCTTCAGGGCTGCGCGAGCCTCCCTATCCTTAATCTGAGCTAGAGTTGTAGGGTCATCCGGCTCGCTGAGGGCGAGTTTAGGCCTACGGATTTTTGAAATCTCTGAAGGAGTATAGTTTGTAGTTTTTACAATTAATGGGTTCGCGTGGTTTAGGGCACGATCGTAATAGCGGCGTGAAGCGCGCTTAATGAATTGCTTAACCGTGGGCAGATTGAGGTCTATGTGGAGGTCTAAGTTGCGCATGTACCACGGGGCGCCCGTGGCTTTGCGCATGAAGCGGTTTTGAACCACTTGGAGTCTATGGATCAGCTTGGGAGATGCATGTGCGAACACAGTGCATGCATATAGCATAACGGGGCGGATGCACGCGGTGTAGAGTCTCACCTTGCTTTTTAGGGCAAGTTTAGACTTTTTATTTAACAAGAAATGAAGGCGACCGGACACAAAACAGGCGCGTGCACGTACCTGTTTTATGTGGTCGGCAAAGGACAAACGATCATCCAGGGTAACACCGAGATATTTGGCTCGCCTCTCCCAAGGGATCGGCTCGCCGAACATGGTGACTGGAGGGGGGGAGTGGGGATGAGTTTCTTGGCGGGACTGAAGAACAGCACCGCCTGACTCTTGGTGGGGTTAATTTCGATTCTCCATTTCCGAAACCAGGGACCTAGGGTGTGAGTCGCGGCTTGGAGAACTTTGGCAATTGCCGTGGGGCTCCTGCCAGAATAATATATTGCGGTATCGTCCGCGAATAGAGCTAGCTGCGCTTTGCTAGTTTTTGGGATGTCACTCGTGTAGAGTGTAAACAATAAGGGGGACAGCACAGAGCCTTGAGGGACTCCGGCTAAAACGGGGTGGGCTGAGGATAGCGCTCCTGTAATTCGGTAGTTGAATTGGCGATTCGACAAGAAGTCTCGTAGGATGGTCACGAGTCTGACTGGCACTCCGAGTTTGTACAGCTTATAAATTAAGCCGTTGTGCCAGACTTTGTCGAATGCCTTTGCAACATCGAAGAACAGGACTCCGGTCATCTGACCTTTCTGATAGTTGGAGGCGATGTGTTCAACTATACGGTGAACTTGTTGGACGCACGAGTGTCTAGTTCGAAAGCCGAACTGCTCGTCGGGAATGAGTTTATTAGCGTCGGCATACGCTTTGAGGCGGAGGTATATTAACCTTTCATACATCTTGCCCATGACGTTGAGCAAGCTGATGGGTCGGTAACTGGAGGGCTCGGATTTGGGTTTGCCGGGCTTATGGATCCCAATTACATGGGCTTTTTTCCACTGATGTGGAAAAATGTTATTGGATAAGGCAGCGTTAAAGATCGCTGTCAGGAGCATGATAAGGGTAGCCGGGAACAGCTTTACCACTTTGTTGGTGATTTTATCCGAGCCCGGGGCTTTTCTCGGGTGGAGGTCCCGGATGATCTGCTTGACCTCGTCCGGGGTCACGGGAGGGACGGGGTCTTCCTCTTCGTTGAGAGGAGGTGGGGGTAACGGGAGAGAAGCTCGCCGTTCTACTTCCGAATTTACTTCCTCCATATGAACAGGGTCGATAGGGAGGGAACTGGGTGTACACTGAAGCTCCAGGCTTTCGGCCAGGCATTCGGCTTTTTCCTCGTCTTCGAAGGCGAGTGGAAGGTTGGGGCGGTCCTACTGTTGGTGGAATCTTGTATATATGCAGATCGCATAGAAAACTTCGTAAGCGCGATGTAGATTATTGGAGCGCCATCTATCTAGGAGTCGTGCGAACTATATCTGATTGTAGATAGATGTCGCTACAAGTATAAGATGTCATATTTAGTGGCTTTGCTTCCAAATGTAACTCATTAAGGCCCAATTTTAATCGCCAGATAAACATGTTAATTACTGTGATAATTCTAAGAATGTTCTAATTACAAATTAACAGCCTGATACCGCTTATATGTTTTTTTTTACCTTGATGTTATTTGAAAATAGAAAATTCATTATAAACTTAATAAAAACTCTTCCTACTTTCGTAATTTTTGAGACAAAATGATCGGTTACTAGCTCCCTTATACCAGTTTCACAGACCAGTTCAATCCCCCTTATTTACAAATATATCAATTTAAAGTTCATAGTACCAGGCGT
The DNA here is from genome assembly GCA_951361185.1 of Ochropacha duplaris. Taxonomy (NCBI): domain Eukaryota; kingdom Metazoa; phylum Arthropoda; class Insecta; order Lepidoptera; family Drepanidae; genus Ochropacha; species Ochropacha duplaris. The sequence continues at coordinate 2,846,578 of OX592696.1, forward strand.
GTCAGTATCCATTCATCAAAATTCAAATAGCTCTAGATTGTCTATTATTTAATTCCCGCCGACATGAATGGCCGACGTCAGCCCATTGTAAATCTTTATAGCGTAATTTATATATGTACATTGTTATTTGTGCGTAGTAAACCGCAAACACTTATTTTGTTGGATAATAAAAATAATGTTAGGTAAGTTAGATAACTATTATAAATAAAAATCAATTATTAGCCTTGCCAAGGATGAAGTTACAAGACAAATTTGTTTGTAATTATTTTTATAGCATGGCAAAACATACATATATATATAAATTATAAATTCGATCAAATTAATAACCAATAAAAATCTTTTTCTTTTTTTTTAGAATAGTACTAAAATTTATGACTTTCCCTATCACTCATAAGGCCATCACAAACTATTCTGAAATCATTTAATTAATATGATTTGGATCACGAGCAACGTAAAATAATGAATTGATGATAGCTCAGTGGTAGTAACGTTGGATACCGCGGCGAAAGACGTAGCTTTGAATCCTACAATTTGAGCTTTCAGTAAAAGAATATATTCGTGAGGAAAGCACACCACTGTGTGGTACTCGACTGGCTGGCTGGCTACCCTTAAGTTGAAAATTTTTCGCCATACACATATCGGTGTATTCCGGTAGTTTTCCTACCTTAACATTAGCCTTCATTGCACTTAGTATTACTAATGTATATAGACGTGATCCACCCGCCTGATTGTCAGACTTGAGATTGAATTTACAGATGTAGGTATCCAAAAAACCGGCCAAGTGCGAGTCGGACTCGCGCACGAAGGGTCCCGTAAAAATTGCAAAAATATCACGTTTGTTGTATGGGAGCCCCCCTTAAATATTTATTTTATTCTGTTTTTAGTATTTGTTGTTATAGCGGCAACAGAAATACATCATCTGTAAAAATTTCAACTGTCTTGATATCGCGGTTCTTGAGATACAGCCTGGTGACAGACAGACGGACGGACAGACAGCGAAGTCTTAGTAATAGGATCCCTTTGGGTACGGAACCCTAAAAATGGAATGTTCACTCTCCCATACGTCGTGAACAGCTTTGATTTATAACAATAGCGTGGTATGCGCACACTCTGCCGCTACAGTACGATCTGTTTGATGTGTTAACAACGCAATGCACCAAAGCATAAAATTTACACTTGAATTTAAAAAAAGCAAAAGTCAAATGGTCCGAAAAAAAACCTGCTGAGTTTCTTGCCGGTTCTTTTCAGTTGAAGGCTGACTTCCAAACCGGTGGTAACTTCTGTAACGACCTTCATACCTAAGTCCTCCTAGGATCTAAACCTAATAAATGTTTTTGACTTTGTCTTTGACGCCATATAACTTTGCCATGATCACAACAAAATATTTCCATTTTCCAGGACAGACATTTGTGTGCATAAACATGTCTGTTTGTCCTGAGTCTGGGTGTAATTATCTATTTAAGTATGTATTTACAAAACAGATTACCTATGTAAAAAGTTAATAAACTACTTGTTCGACCGTTCTAATAAATTAACATGTATGTATTACATCCGTATTTTCTTATTTCATGAAGTCCGATAAAGTGGAAAATTAACGTACGATGAAAAATATTTTCACGAAGACGTTTTTTTATTAGAAATCTTTTTTTGTATGTTGACTATATAAGTAAAAAATATTCAACACCAATCAATATAAAAAAAAACATCAAAAATACTGGGTTTTCATTATCGATCTTTTTAACGATTTTCATTTAGCAATTTATAACAAAAAGTAAATCTTTTGCTAAAATATATAAATCTCAATATAAACTATCGTTTTGATATTTAATAACATGAAGCTGATATGTCATTCAACATCCCTATTACCTATTATGTTACAATTTAGCTTTTGCACGCAACATCGTTTACAGCGGAATCGTATCCACAAGGGGAAGATTAAAAATAATAAAGTTACCTATTTTTTTCATTTCCTTCCCAATGGATTAAGGAATCACCAAACCTTATAAAAGCTACCACAGAAAGTATTCAAAACAAGCATACAGAAAAACAGACAGGCAGAGTTATTTTCGCAATAATGAGTGGAGCGGACTAGTATGCATAAAACATGTTTGTAAAAGATAAAACTGTTGATTTACTAACATTTTGAATCATTTACTTTGTTTTTTACTTATAAACAAAGCCATTATATAATTACACAATTAAACAACTTAATAGTCAAAAAGACATTAGCTTTCCTGATAACAGTTACGATATTATTTACAAAACAGCCGAAGAAACAATTAGTACCTAGTAAAACCATAAATCTTTTATTTCTCGAATTTAATCATTACCAATCATTTGCTTAATGACTTTTGAAATATTTTTTAAATATTATTTTATGGAATCAATTATTAGTTGTTAGGTAGGTATCTTAACTACAGAAGATATTATATAATTAAATGCGTGATAAATATAACACTTTAAAGAGACATTTTACCGTTTGTCTATTTTTCTTACCGACATACATACATAGCAAGAAAAATGGTTTATTTTGCTAAGATACTAATAAATAAAGTCAGCATTACTTGATGAAACCATCTAAAAATATCCACGCTTGTGTTTTTTATTACTTTTTGGAGAGAAAAAAGGACGCCAAAAAAAAAGATAAACTTACCCCACATCGTTCCAAAACTGAAGCAGACAACAGCTAAAACGAGACAGATCCGAAGTCTTCTGTTATTTGGACCTTTCTTGAAAGCAATATCCAATGTATGTTTAAGACATTTAAAATCGAAAAATTCCGAAATAAAACCAATGCAGCCGGTTTTTTTAGCCTGAAAAATTATTTGAATATAACTCTATTTGTAAGATCAGAATAAATTTTTATTTTGTCTCTAAAAACATTGTATTTTTTATGAAATTTTTAAAACATTCAATATACATATGGAAGATGTTGAAAGAACATAAAAAGTTATTGTAAAAAATCACAAACCTTGTCTTTATTCTCAAGCCATGTATGATCTTCAATAAAGAAAAGCACGTAACATAAATTTAAAAGTTGTAAGCAAGCAGCTATAGAAAACACCCCATAATAACCACAGTACTTCAGTAATATGCCACTCAAGCCCATCCCTATGGGAAACCCAACTGTCATACACAAACTCAATATACCCATACGAAACGTTCTCGTTTCTTTTGAAGTGATATCTCCTAAGTAGCTGAACGTACCGAGGAGCATTGTGTACCATCCGCCTGTCAGAGATGGGAAAATAACCTCCATGAACACAGTCAGCTCCACAGGGACTTCATGGAAAAAATACGCGTTGATACTATTTAATACGCACGTCATGAATTCCCCAAAGATCGGCATTAGCATGCATATTTTCCTTTTCCCGGTTTTATCGCTCCATGCTCCTATGAACAGCATCAGTAAAGTCGGTATCGCTGTATGAACTACGCTCTTCCATGCTTGCACTGAAGCTATGAGCTTCTGGACTTCGTCTTCTTCGAAGGTATGATTAGCTCTCTTTCTTAGCCGTAGTGCAGAACAGACATCGTCAGAAAAACCCAAGTTGACTCGACAAGCCTTGTCCAAATTTAAGTTCTGCGTCGCTAACGTTGCTAGCACACTCGGCATCACAAACAATGCTAAAACCGGTTCCACTGACACATTGGACCTAACATATTTTAATTTTTCTAAAAAGGTCATGCTAGTTACATCGTTTTTAATTTCTGACTTAAGCGGTAAATCTTCCGTTTCTTCTTCACGAGATACTACCTGTTCTCCTTTTTCTGATTTATCCATTTTGGCTGATTTAATATAGATATTTACTCTGTTTTATAAATATTTTCAAAGGTCAAATACCTCACTGGAATAGTTCGGCGCGTTTTAAAGTGCGATCACATCGTTGTCGTAGAAGAGGGCACATTTACACAACACCAGATAAATACGCTCTAATATTGAAGTGGTGGTGAGACGTCGCCGTCGAGACGCAGCAAGCGATCTATTGTTCGGCTTTATGTAAGCAAACACTCTTATGTTGTCATATCAGTCTTTAATGCGTTCACAAACATACTCGAAGAAATCGAAAATAAACTCGACACAACCGATATTAAAATCAAACAACTTGATCGGCGACACGCGGGATTATCTCAGGCGCCACAAAAATATTATAAAAACAATCCACCATTTGTCATAATATTATTCTAACATGCAAAGAGTGAGACTCGGAATTTCACACAATTTTTTTTAATTTTAAAACATCACATCCAGTAAAATGTCCTTTACACATAAATTCTTTATCAATTATAACGGTTCACTATACTTCTTTATTCACATTGTCCATTTCTTCTACTTGCTTAGAGTCCTCTCTCTGTTCGCAATACATCCATCTGAAACGAATGAACAAGACTATTTGAAAATTAGTCTATTAGTGATTGATTGTGAATGATGTAATTACTAATGAAGTGTTTATTATATTATGTGGTTGTCTCGGTTAACTTGCAAAGAATTGACTCGGGTGTTCCGTATTTGATGAATATTACCAATATTTACTTTTAACAACAAGGTATAATGAGTAAAAACAGTTCGTGTTTCTCAGTTTAAAATTTTTTTGTTTGCTTTCCCGATGTAAATCAAGAAATAAGGTTATTTGTTTGTTTATAATATTGTCCTATCGTTTGGGAAATTCTGTGTTATAATTTTTGATTATTTTTTTTTAATATTATTTATATCAAATATTATAAATGTAAAAGTTTGTATGTATGGATGTTTGTTATTCAATCACGCAAAATCGGCTTACCGGATTTAGATGAAATTTGGCATACAGATAGTTAAGATTATCTGCCCCCCGCGGTTTCACCCGCGTTCCCGTAGGATCTTATCTTTTCCTGGGATAAAAAGTATCCTATCTCTCAAGGTAATTAAAATCGGTTAATTCGTTTAGCGGACCAACATCGTGACACGGAAATTTAAAAATATAAAAGTGTGAGTGCGTATTTTTGTGACCACTTATCTCATACCGGCTGAACGTATTTTCATGAAATTTTGTACTTTTATAGAATAGATTTTAAATTCTAGAATATGACAAATGATACGTTTAATTCTAGGAGCGTTGCTGAAACCGCGGAGCGAGAGTTGTACATTATAAAATTCGTTAATCATAATTAACAAAGTAATTTTTTATGAGCGTTTTCGTCAATTCCTTTATTGATAATGGCATTATCAACAAAGGAAATTGTTCTTGTTTGCAACAGTCACATCCTCTCTGAGTCAAGTTCCCAGAAGCGAACGTCTTAATTGATAAATACCATGTGTGCGCGACTGTACGTCCACTGCACAGAATTGAATATCATAGTTAACACTTGAATGCACTCTGCACGTATCGTAATATTGTAATCAATATCTTTAGAATGGTCAGACACTTGTCTACTACTTACACTTTTTTTTAATATTGATACTGTTTTTATTTAACGACCAAGAAACAGAATCACACTATAGGTATGTACGTAATAAAATATACTGTAAAAAAAATCAAATGTGACGCCAACCCTGTTGACCACAAATCCTACTACTATTTATAAATGTGAAAGTATGTTTGGATTTATGAGAAGATGTGTGTGAAGATGTTTGTTACTCATTCACCCAAAAACGGCTGAACGGATTTTTATGAAACTTGGCACACAGGTACATCATATCCTAGAATAAAACATAGGAAACTTTTTATCCCGGGAATAGATAAGATCCCTCGGGAACATGAGTGAAACCGCGGGGCGGAAAACTAGTTACTTTATATATTGCAGGAATTGATTAATTTAGGAATTAAGTAATCATAATTTCGTTTTTTTTTAAGAAATCAAGTATGAAAAAAAACAAATGAAAAAAAACCGCAAATCGGTTTATAAATACAGAGAAAAATGGCACAGAACTGTTTTATCCTTGCCTATTTATAAAGTTTTCCTTAAAGTTTAGACAATAAATACTTAATTATAATAACTACAAAATTTACCTCTTGCTATTTCTAATACTTAATATACCTTAACTGCGATTAAATAAATCCTATTTACATACCCAAAAATAGCAACAGCAGGAACAGTCATTCCAGCTCCCAGCAGAAACACAGCACCGGGCAGTATATTCAGAGTCGCCATGTACACCCTGGAGTATAGTGGTCCGTAGACTAGAGGCATCATAGCCTCTGCTAGCCCAAACAGGGAGTTCACTTTACCTGAAAAAAAAATGCTTTTTAAATCCTTGAATTTACCCTTTATTTTCGCTTGAAAATCTGCTACTGTATTTATATATCCTTATTTTATGTAATTTCCGTTTGAAAATCACCGCTGGCAGTTCGTATAGTCAAAGATGGTAAGTAAACATAGCCGTAATGGTTCTTTAGCTAGGCTTTTGGCAATACTACACGATCTATAATAGTATAGTAATACCAATGTTACCACAAAATACCTAAGCTACGTTGCTATGTTTTCGTAGACGTTTATTTCTTGAAAGCTGAAGTAATGTCTGTAACTGTAAATGCGGCACGCTATGGTGGCCATTTTGACAAGAGGGTGTCTCTTCTTAACTCTTTTTTTTTTTTTTATGTCACAAGTGACAACCAGGCAGGCGGGTCACCTGATGGTAAGTGACAACCGTCGCCTATAGACATTGGCAATACCAGGGGATTGCTAATGTGTTGTACACCTTATTACAATGCCTTAAAGGCGAACTGGCTCTCAAGTGCAATTGCCGGAACACACCAACAGGTGCTTGACGACAGATTTTCAACTTGAGGGTGGTAGCCAGCCAGTCGAGTACTACAAAGTACCCTACCACCGTGTTGTGGTTTCCTCACGATGTTTTCCTTCACCGAAAGCTCAAGCTCATTGTAAGGATTCGAACCCACGACCTTCGTCGCGGTATCCGACGTCACTTACCACTGAGCTATCATCGCCTTAAACTCGCTATGTTTGTCTCTTTTTGGCACGTAGATGGATAACGTTGTCAAAATGGCCAACTTAGCGTGCCTCTAGTTTAATAACAGATAAAAAATAAATGATGATTAAAACTTTTATTTTAGTTATTACATCCATGTAACAACGAGCAACAATAGTAGGTATATACATTTTGTGAACAGAATGTAATTTTTAAATAAGTCAGGTAAAGTTCATGCCATATAAACAAAGTAGTATTACATTATTCGTAGTATTTTTATACATATTCAAATATTGATGAGACTTCGATATGTTTTTGTTTAAAATCATATACAAAATCACAGAGTAATTAAATATATTCATCCTTATTGCCACCACAAAATGATTAACATTAAAATAATTTTAATTAGTCATTGAATAATTGTGGTATATTATCAAAATTACGTGACTTATGTAGGTTCCATATTTGTAGCAAATTTCCCCCATACGTCAACATTATCTTTATCCATGCCCAAGAATATGGGTGACGTATTTTTAAATACCACTTTGCCTTATCATTTGAGCTAAACCTGAAAACAAATGAATAGATGACCCATGTCCAAGACGACACATAACCTTCCTACCAAGAATAAAATTAAAAATAAATAGTTAGTTTATTCATCTCGGATGAGAGCCCTAAGCGCTCGCCGAACAGTATAAGGGTGTCTACGGTCCCTCAGACCTCCTCCCTTAGTTCTCCCCAAAAAAGAAGGTAATTTATTCGTTTTCAAAATGAATAATCAACAACGAATGACTTATTGATCAATACCCTCTCATAACGAACCAAAGAGATTTTAAATGAAAGTGATTTTAAATTATAGCACCGCGGATTATATTAGTAAATTATATAATGATTGTCCCGACCTTAGAATATTTCAGAACAATTTCTAGGTATACACTAAAAAAATGCCTACAAAATAAACAATCTAAAAGTAGTTTCCGATAAACATAATAATTTTCTAGGAAATACAATCACATCATATTTTATAACTACAATAAACCTAATCAGTATTTAAACATTGCACCTATCATAGGAAACAATATTTATTGTAAGTGGTAGTATTAGATAGTTTCAAGTCATTTTATTACAATGTAACAAACTAGAGGTCATATCCTATCCTACTATGTGAAAGTATGTTTGGATGTGAAAATGTTTGTTACTCTTTTACGAAAAAACTGTTGAACGGATTGTGATGAAACTTGGCACAGAGGTAGATAATAATCTGGAAATAAAAATAAGATACTTTTTAGCCCGGGAAAAGATAAGATATCTTCGGAACGCGGGTCAAACCGCGGGGAACTTTTGCGCGTTGCCTTTATTTTTTTATCATAAAATTTTATCTCAAAAACTCGAAGAAGGGTTTTTTTTTAAATAAAATTGACTTGTTTGACCTCAGACCCGCCCCTTACGGTCTTGTAATATATTATAATTATTAATTTAAGCCTCGCAAATTCATTCGCTACAAGATTGCTGTTTTTTAAATAAATCTTAAATCTATCAAATAATTTATTAATCTACAACTGTTTTTGTATATTTAATTGAATAACTACTATCCATTCATATTTCATTTGCAAATATTTTTCAGATATGATTCATATAAATAAGAATCGTTAATATTTATATTTTAGAATCAACTTTCGAGGACTTTACTGATATTTTTTTAATTAATAATCTGATACAAAAATGTCAGGAAAGCTACAATAAAAGCTACAATACCTTAATGTGAGGTATGAATGAGTCAGGTCATTAGGAGAAGTTAAAAAACATTACAATACAAAACCCCCATGTATGGAAACAAAAGAAGATAGTTCATCATTCTCTACCGTACCTGTTGCTAAAGTTTATTTACGAGTATATGTATAATTGCAACACTAATAACTCTACAATAACTCTACAGTTTTGTTACTTATACACTTACCCACTTAAACAATAAGATAACAATTGAATCAAAAATTCCGCGAGCCAACTTATAATGAAAAATAAATTATTTTTACGTCGGCAGCTTGGTCACCTATTTATTTTACACTTTAAATTTATATTGATTCTCTCTTTGAAACCAGCAAAATGGCGGACGGCCGACCTATTTTGTGCGAACTTTAAATAAACAGTACAATATATTTATTTATAACAGAAATAAATTTTAGAGTGTGAGTCAACAACAGATTGGTAATTCCCCTGATATTGGTAGTGTGTTCCAATGACTACATTTGAGAGCTGGTTTCCTTCTATCACGCGTGCTTACCAGTTTCGACCTCGTTACTTCATGGTGAGTTTGAGGTCAAATACTAGACCTGAAACGGTTTTTTTGTATTCATACTTACCTAATTCTTCGCTGGTCACCAATTTCGATGCTATAGAGCGCATCGCGATGAAGGACGTACCGTTGAAAATTTCTACCAACGGTGCTGGAACAATAGACGTTTCTGTAAGTTCAGCTTCGACTCACCTTATATCTAATACCTTTAAACGAGCAATTCCTGTATATACATGTAAATATATTTCTAGTATCTCGGAAATGGCTCTAAGGGTTTAGATAAAATTTTGTATGTAGATAAGGCGTTTTTACACAGAATCGCCGAGTGAAGCTCAATCGGCCAGGTATAAATATAGGATTGCTATTTCTAAAATCTGGCAACTAGGACAAGAAGTGTGATAACCCCGGATTTCAGAGCTTTGAATCCAGACTTGTCAAGAGTGTTTTTTAAGTTACTCAGAAAAAATCTTATCGCTAAATCAACTTTTTATTTATTTTAAGCCGGATTACAAATGAATCCCCTCCCGAACGCTCAAACTAGGTCAAATCCAAAGAAACCAGAATAGATAGCAATTCTACATTTCTGACTGAAAATCAGTAACTGAGGTCTACTGTCCTTGGTTGCTGAATCAGAACCTATATTCGTGACATCACGCAACATCACACAGTTATTTTGTTTTTTTACTTTTTCTAAATTTTTGTACCTATGTTTATTTCCTTCATGTATTTTTATTTTTTGTAACATTTATATGTTTTTTTTCTTTATCAGTGATGTTGCGTGTATCAATGTAATAAAAATAATTTTCTTTCTTTCTTTCATACCTACTGGATTCAGTTGTGCACTTACCAATATAAATCTCTGTGGTAGTAGTTGCAAAGGCAAATATAAAGGAAGCCAGGATCTTGCTCGTGCAGGATATTATACCCACCACGGTGTCGTCGAGCTTCAGGAAGTCACTGAAGATGCTGATTGAAAATAATGTACCTGTCGATCGAATTGCTGTTAAATACCAAAGAAAAGCTTATGTGAGGCTGATTAGCTTTTATGCCTATGCCTAAAAAAAATTCTTGATTGATAAAAAAAAACACCCGTGAATTTAATTTTGTAGTAGGTACGCCACAGGTCAACTTCGTATTTCTACGACTTAATGTTGATATATTATATAAAGAGTTACCAGAAAACTATACATTTAGAGTTTTCTTTTTGTAAACTGTATCTGATAATCATTCAATTGACAAGAAATATTATTAAAATCAATATATATCAAATAATTCAAATACTTTTTAAGTCTTACGATTGGCTCAATTTAATTTAAATTTAAATCTAGCCGAAAGCGACCTTAGAGTCTTAAGTAGTTTACTTTGTTTAGATACTCATATTTATTTTTGGCTTGAGTTTAAACGCCTACCAGAAATGCACTTATTTCACTCACTCCCCAACATATAAATGCTCACCAAATTATGTTTCACAAAATAAAAAAATATACTAACATATTTGGTGAGCATTTATCCATTTTGGCAAGCAAAAATAATATATATAGCGAGCATTTAAATTGTATCGTTTCTTTTTGAAAAATATCATCGACCCATCATATTTTTATTAGTTTCAGCAATACACGTCCATTATTTCAGCTCAGTGCGTCTTCAACGATATTATTGCAATAATTTTCGAATACAATTCCACGCGCGATATGTTTCACAGACAATTTCTTATCAGATATAGTTGTAAAATACATTTCGTTAAAGCGAAATCATCTCAAAGTCAGCCACTAGTTGAAAATTGAGATATATTTCTATTAAACTAAAATATATTACTACCAACAACTCACTTTTGGTTAGAAATGTATTTAAACATATGAGAATATAGGAGAATATGTATTATTTTTTCATTCTTAATCATATGAATTCCACAACTTTATTATATTGTTTGCGACTAGTGACCCGCCTCGGCTTCGCACGGGTAGCAGAGTTTAAACGTCTGTCGTATTATGATATAGGTATAACTCTTTCAACATACATGAATTATAAATCAAAACCTTTTTCATTAATCATTCCATCCATTAGTGAAAAAAGTATGAAAATCCGTCCAGTAGTTTTGAGTTCATCGCTAACATACAGACAGACAGAAGCGGTGGGGGACTTTGTTTTATTATGTGTACTCTTTGTAAAGATCAGTCAATACATTTTAATATTGATTATTTATATAATCACATAAAGATTCTCAATTTTATGAATAATTAAATCAACAACGTAAAATTATTTCAAAGTACCTTTTTCCTTTATTACAATAACAGTTATTCATGATATAGGTACTTACCCACTAAGTTAGTGATGATGCTGTAAGTACAGAACATACTGAACTGTACCTCGTCCCAGTTGAACCTGTACCTCATGAAAAGGTATAACACATTCATTTCGCCTGAAACAAATAATTAAATAAAATTGGCGGGGAGATTTTTCCGCCAACACATCAGCTTGGCCATACAAAGAGGAAACGCTGCCAGCCTTCTGGGAATCTTGCCGATCGGCAGCAGCGGTAGCCTCGAAGAATTTGTTTGAATATTTTGTACATTTGTTGTAAATAAAGTTATTGTCAGTACATAAAATAAAATTAATAGTTTAAGAAAACACGCTTTAATAGAAAATCAAACTAAAAGGTAAAAAAAAAAAAAAAAATTTAAATTAAGGATAGCGTGATTCGCAAGAAAAACAAATTTTGTTGAAAAAAAAAGTTGGTAAGCACACAAAGATTAAAAGGAAACTGAATGTCAAGTGCAACTGGAACACACCAACAGGTGCTTGGCCACAGACTTTCAACTGGTAGTGGTAGCCAGCCAGTCGAGTACTACAAAGTCTTACCACCTTGCTATGGTTTCCTCACGATGTTTTCCTTCACTGAAAGCTCAAGCGAATCCACAACCTTCGCGGTATTAGCCGTCATAAGCCGTCACTAGCACGGAACTATCATCCCCTTACCATGCAAAGGTCCAAATATAACACAGACGACGACAATCAATAAAGACACACGCAGCCTCCGCCGTCGGGGTCCACTTCGGAAGGCGACCGTCAGGGTCTCCCTCACATGCCGAGCGTCGAAGAAGGAACACACCCATCCTCGACAACCAACTGGCTGCACCTGAAAGTAGTATTTAGTTATACTAGCTGTCCCGGCAGACCTTGTTCTGCCCTATTTCTCTAAAACGCGCCTTTGTTTTGTTTTGATTGACGTGAAATGTTTGACAGCTGGGAACAGGGTGGTTTGTATGGGAAAAGAAAATTGTTATTTTTACATTTTCCTCGTATTTTTACGTTGTTTCTCTCCATAAAGACCTTCCTCAGACTTCATCAAACACAGCAAAAAAGAAATCAGCCAATTCGGATCCGGCTGATCCGAATTCTCGAGTTTTGCGCTTAGCAACACATTTAGTGATTATTTTTTTATTTATATAGATAAAACCAACTAAGAACACGAAAAAAGGAGCTAAGTAAACCAGTCATTGTGACTGTAGGTAGGTAGAATAAACCTGCTTATTTATTGCGTGATCCAGAAGACCTGGATCCGGATGTTGATTACAAGTTGTCCCCAGCAGTTTTCTCGAGGGGGTAGCAGATCCCTAGCATTCCAGCTCTTACCAAGATTTCGTGATTAATCAGTGAGTAGTATTTGTATATTATAGAAGATAGAAAAGAAGGTTATACAAACATATTTTTAAATATCAAGTTACTGATAATCACCTTTGGTTTGTCATTATAATAATAGTAAACCTTTATCCATACTAATTTTATAAATGGGAAAGTTTAAATGTGAAACCGCTGAACCGATTTAGGTGAAATTTGGTACAGAGATAGATGAAACCTTGGAGAAGGACATAGGATAATTCTATCCCGGGAAAAGATAAGATCTCTCGGAAACAGATGTAGATTAAAAAGAGATACGATACAGACAAGTAGTTTTAGATTAATAAATACCAATATAAATAATATAAAAATAAATATCAAAAGCCAAAAATCTATTTGTTTTTGTGTTAAGAAAATGTTGTTTGCAAACAACAAGTTTCATTACCGCGTCGTGTATTCAAGGAAAAAGATTTCGGTAAAAGAGAAAATATAAATTTATTTTTTTATTTTACTATTATTTTAGACTAGCTTCCACCCTGTGGTGGAATCAAACATTTATCGGAATAACAAGTATTTTGTGAGTATAAAACACGACAAGAGAATATTACTTATCGCAAAATCACAATATCTCTAATCGCAATAATAAGAGAACTAAAAGTATTACAGCAAAAAACATTGACAAACAGTTGAGTGCATTCAGTTTACTTTCAATAAATAATATACGTGCAGTGCAGTTTCCTCGATTATTCATTGTTTTTCTTTGTGTTTGCGTTTTTGTGTTTTTAATAGTATATCTATTTAATATTTGCTTAAAGACATTTCATTGGAAAACACTATCTTTATTTGTTTGGGTTTTATTTTATATTTATCCTAAGACGTATGATTCATTCTTATGTTTTTGTTTTTTTGGCTGGATCCTAAGTAAGCACAAAGATAATATAAAAATGAAAAATCAATTATCGCAGAGGTATACATTCCAAAAGATAACATCAATATTTGTTTCAATTACTGGATAAAATATCTAGCTGTATTTATATACAATGGTTCAAGTACCAAAATAATTTAGAAACAAATTTTTACAATCGCAAATTCAATTCTACGGCCAAATCACCACTCAAATCAGCCTTCTACTAGAGAAAATGGAATTTTGCTATCTTACTTTTACAGTCGCCTCAAACCCCAACTTAGAGTAAAGCTTTGAATCTAGGCTGTTCCAAATGCCAAGAGAGATGGATAAATGGCATATAAATCGCAACCGACACCTATCAGAGCCTCGCGTAAAATCGCTGATTGCGTTACGATGTCCCCCTACATTCGAATTTGCGTAGCGGGCGCGGAGCAATTTATCACTTAGACATAGGACTAACCGGCCTGTCGAGTTACGCTGCAAATGATATATGGCCTCAACGCGCCTTACGCCTTATCGGAACATCTACTGATACTCTATTGACCCTAGACTTTGATCTCTGCTCCTCGTTCTAATAACCATTACTAACATTCAATAAAATAAACTTACTCTTTGTCTCTCCGAGGAAATAATAGGATCTTTCAGCCTTATATACCCGTATATCAAACTGGTCAGGTATAGGCAGTTTGATATCATAAAGATGCCGTAGTAGCCGATCTGCTGCAACAATATTCCACTTAAAGACATCCCGATCGGTATTCCAAGGGACATACACAAATTTGCTACTCCTACTCTAAATGTTCTCATTTCTTTTGTGGTTACGTCACCAATGTAGCTGAACACTCCGACGCATACTGTTATCCATCCACCGGTTAGTGATGGGAAGAGATCCGAGAGGGCCGTGATCTCTAATGGCAATTCGTAGAAAAAATATGTGTTCAGAATGAAGCTCGTGCAGCACAACACTTCTCCAACTATAGGTAGAAGTATACACGCTTTTCTCTTCCCTGTTTTATCACTCCACGAACCGACAAACAATACAAGGATACATGGAAATGCGGTCTGGACAATGTTCTTCCACGCCTGCACAGATGCCGTCAGCTTCTGCACTTCTGCTTCCTGCATTGTATAGTTCGCCGTCTGTCTTCTATTCAAAGCTGAACACACTTCATCATCGTATCCCAAATTCACTCGACATGCCTTTTCTAAATTCAAATTTTGAACTGCGAGTCCTGAGAACACATTTGACATGATGTAACATGCTATTATCGGCTCCACCGTAATATTTGCCCTGATCTGCATTAATTTTTGTCTGACACCAGACTTTTTGCTTCCAGATTCATCTTTCCCTGGTATTTCGGTGCCCGGGCCCGGCTTCTCTACCGCTGCAGTCATTCCATTCATGATTTCCAAATTGTAATCCCTAAATTCAAATTTAATCAATCATTGTTACTAAAGTGTTTGAATTGATTGTTCATCTAAAACGGTCCATAACTGCTCGATTTTGGGTTTCCATATTTGTAAATTCCTTAACATATACTTAGCACGATCACACCATAACACTGTGGTCACTTCACGTTTTATCAGCAAATAGTTGAATAACAGTACACTGTGGTGACGAGTCGGAGAGTAGACTGAAGGATCCTCTTGTCTTAGTGTTGATTGGACGGATACGCGTTCGAGTGGTGTCATTAGAGGCAATTGGCGGGCGTTGTGTCGGCACACGGCGGCGGAGTGCCGGAGCCCGCATGCCGCAGAACTGCCTGGAACCGAGCTCCACAACCTTGCAATAAGCACGCGTTTATCCCATTACACCAATGTCTGTCATTACATCAAACAGTGGGTACGCGCGCGCTACGATTAGTGCACGGTCAAGGTACGCTTTATTTGACGACCTATTCATTTCAACAGTTTCAGTTCCATTTTCTGGTTTGACTTCATAAACTTCATTTATAACGTCATTAGCGTTTATATTAACTTTATCTCCATTATTTATATCTATATCGGTAAAGTTCTCGAGCTAAAAAATATTTTACTGGGAGAAAAATAACTAACAAAGGATAATTCGTATTGTTGAGCGTCGAACCGTAGCTACTTAAGCTACAAATGTCTTCCAGCAGAATGGAGGTACGTAATAAAGGGGCAGCTAGGAAACATTACTCAATATGAATGGTTTCCTCTCACGGGCCCTTGCCAAAACTATTGGCTAACTACTTTTGCCCTGTCGAATGTTAGGTACAAATTAAGAGGGGTACCGTGTGGTGAGCTCGGCTGTAGGTGTTGTGTAAGTTTCTGTTCAAAGTGTTTACTAGATACTCAAAGAAAGCGAAAGAGATTTTAAGAGGCTTTTAAGTTTATTTTTGTTTGCACCTTATTTCTGTGTAAACTGTTCTTCAGAAGTCTCTTAGAGTCTCCAATAAAAAATTAAATCATTTGTAGTTCTCATTTAACGTAAGAGTATTTCTAAAATAGTAGATGGATAGGTAGATAAATAACTCTTTATTGGAACAACATACAAGAAAAAAAACAAAATAGAAAAGCATTCATAGCATTGTCAGTGTCACAATCGGCGGCCTTATCAATAATAGTGATCTCTACCAGCCAACCTTTGGATGGAGAGGATTTAATTTTTAAACATATTTTGCACATTTAAATACACTACTCAATACTCATACATAGATACATATAGGTATAGTAGCATTAGTAAAATAAGCAAATGAAGTAATTTTATCAAGCTAACCAATTTGTAAGATAAATTATAATTTGAAGTACTTTCTCGTTCAGTCAGCGGAGGAGATAAAATGAACCGTAATGCAATCAAAAAGCGGTATGTCACTCGCTCCTGTCCAAAATATGGGACATCAGATAAAAAGTTTTATCACTCTGATTTATAACGACATTAAATTCGTGTAAAAATGATAGATTTTCGCTTCTTCATTTCATGTTAATCATTAAGAAGGTATTTTTATACCGCAAGATGATAAAATCAAACTCAAACTCAAAAATGTTTTATTAAATAAACTCATTATATTTATTTTTAATCGTATGTCTTCATGTAAAAGTATCTTAAAAAATATATTTCACAATGTTTAGAATAGTTTTATACTAAATTTATTCATAGCCTGTGAAGCGCATAATTCATTCAAATGCCTTCTTGTCGTCTACTAAATCATAAACTTTATAGTACATAACATTTGTTAAACTACCTTTTTAAAATCTTTACAAAATTTCATTTATAGATAAAACATAGATCAAATATATGAATCGAAGTTTCCCACACAAGTAACCACAAGCGGTATAGTCAAGCTGAGTTGTGGGAAACCACGCTGTTAATGCTAATTTAGCGAAGGCTTTTAAACATATTTATTAACTTGTGTTTGTGCCAGAGAGCTTCAGCAGTGCGAGCTATTAGGAGCCAAGAAGAATGCAATAAACATAATCTGTTTGTTTTTCAGACGTATGTCTATTTCTTTTTTCAAACTCAAAACTCATTTATTCAGTTTAGGCCCTGGTAAGGCACTTATGAACGTTACAATTGACTCTACCATCGGTTCGGAATACAATTAAGCTGAGAAGACTCCGGCAAGAAACTCAGCAAGGCAATTTTTCTTTTCCAGCAGTGGATCTTTCTTAAATTTATTTACATTTTCATAAGTACATTTAGATACATTTTAAAATATTTTACACTACGCCAGGGGGGTGCAGGTGCAGAGAGAAGCTACTACAACCATATATTTTTGTCTACCATATAATGAGCCACCTTTGTTCATTAACCTAAGTTTTATTTCATTGTTCTAAATATAGGACATTCCAGATACCTCACGTGGGATCCTATTGTAGAAACGAACACACTTCCCGAGAAAAGATTTATTAACTTTATTTATTAACACGCTTTGTACTCTTAACGATTTTAGGATTTTAATTTATAATATGCTATTAGATATTTTAATTGTGGTAGTGACATAGGGTGGCATACAGTTTGAATATGGCGTCAGTGGAAAAAAAAACAAAAAAAAATAGAAATAATATAATTATTAAAAACTAAAATAAAATTACATTTTTTAAATTAATTATAGCTGTCCCCCGCGGTTCCAACCGCGTTCCGTAACTGTAAGTCATTACTGACAAGAATGAAAATATCGACTACGACTACAATCATCTTTCACTATGAGAGCATTTGTGAAATCGTGAAAAAGAGGTATTTTTGTTGCAAGTTGCAAGTGATGCCAACTAAATGTTCAAGAATATAATGGAATGATGATTATTGATTTATATGATCACATGTTCATATAAATATCATAATATATTGCTGACATTTACGCACCAGCCTGATAAAAAAATTGAGGCAAAGTATTTTTCTCTTTTTTGATTCAATACATCGGGGTAGACAAGGCTCACGTCTCAACGTTTAAACGCCCAACGATTGGATCGGTTCGTTACAGTTGAAGACACAGATACCGAATAAACTAGATGCTGCCTTGGTCAGAGATAGTAATAAAATATAATCTTTTATTTCAGAACGCTCACAAATAAGCAAGCGGTCCACCTAAACAGAAACATAGCGTCAGCAACTCATTGACTGCGGCGAGCCACGGTCTTATGTACCTATAAAGACAAAAAAGTGAATACATACATAGTAGGTATTCAAGGCTGGTAAACGGATATCCAGCTAGTGTTCCTCCAATTAATTTAAATGTTGTCCCCCTTAAAAGAGTCACTCGTTTTTAATATCTAGGACACCTGGTAACAGAAGAGCTAAAAGATGATGTTGATATGGAGCGAGAGCGCAGGGCTCTGTTTAGTCTGTCAACATATGGCCACGTGTAAAGAAACTGTCAAGATATTTATTTATACATATAAATAGAAATGTCAGTTTCTAGTTTTTTCTATGTTCTGTGGTAACAGTACAAGTTCGGTGGGCAGGGGACTCCCTACCTCTGCAAATTGCCAGTACGTGATTTTACTTGTTTATTAACCTTATACTGACATATTCTGTTACTTTTACGAACGCTGCCTATATTTACTTATTTACACAGCCTCGCTAAATCTATTTTAGTGAAAGACATGCTTCAATTGGATTAGACCCGAGGGATTGATACGACCTTTAATGTATTGATTATAGAGCTTAGTTTGGCTTAGCACCCACAAGGAATGTTTAGAGATCTATTTATTTCTATATTCAAATAAAATCTACGAAATTAGGATGATTTTCTCAATCATTAGATGCAAAAATCTTGACATAAGCTTGCGAGCTCCGCGCGCGTTGGGTAGTTTTCCCACATTGGGTAGGATTTTTATTGTTCTCTATAATAAAAGTATCTAATGAGATATTTTGCTCAGTCAGGGTACCTATGTATGGGCCAAGCCTCACCCAAATTAGCACAGCCATTTCGCAGTTAAGTCAAACTTTATCACATCAAACCTTCGCGTTCAAAATATTAGTAGGATTAGTAACTAAGCAATGTTAATTTTTTTAAGAAAATCTGACTGTATCGGCAATTTTTGTTTTTTAATCGGGCATTCGATCAAAACCTACCATAAAACAAGACTTTATCCCGGGACATCCACAGTAGACGAAACAGACTAGCTGAACAAGTTAAAATGTAGCGTATATATAAAACCCGAACACATATCAGGATTACAAAGGGTTTACCCTCATATGTATTTCCTAACTGTGCTACCTGCTACCTGCGCCATGTTGTTCCCGCTTCTGTAATGTAAAATAACAAACTATTGTAAATAGAGTTTTATGTCATTGAATACTAGGTTTAAATCTATACTAATATTATGAAGAAGTAAAGTGTGTGAGGTTGTAGGGGGTAATCAATCGATCTACTGAACCAATTTAGAAAATTCTTTTACCGGTACAAAGCCACGTTATTTGTGAATGTCATAGGCTTTATTTTTATCCCACGAAAAGATAAGATCCCACGGGAACGCGGCTGAAATCGTGGGGGACAGCTAGTTAAAAATAAAGACGAGGCTTGCGGTTTTTATGCTTTTAGAAATAAGTTTCTAAATTAATTTTCAAGCTTTGAGCTCAGTGGTAGAGACCTACAATTAACTTCAGTATACGGAGAAGGAAAATAGCATGAGGAAATTATAGCACGGTGGTCGCGTACTTTATAGTACCCACCTACCAACCTCGAGTAGATAATTATTAGTCGCAAGACGTAAAAAAAATACACTATGGAATTTTGCACGGTGGTAGGGTACTTTGTAGTACTCGCCTGGCTGGCGACTACCATCAAAATTTATCGCCAAGCACAGTTGCCTTTAAGGCATTGTAAAAAGGTCGACAACTCATTGGCAATTCCCCTGGCATTCCAATGTCTATAGGCAGCGGTATTCACTTACCATCAGGTGACCCGCCTGCCTGGTTGTGACTTACAGTATAAAAAACACATTTTCCGGAATCTTTTTAGATATTTAGACCCCATGCGGGCCTCAGGATAAGTTGACTTGCCTAGCAAACCATAAATATAGATTCTATCTAATCCCAATCGTTACAGCGAAACCTGAGCTAAAGTCAAGTATAACCTGACATAGTAACTACACGTAACTCAAGCTGACCCAAAATGGTGTATCAAAGTCTACCTACCCAATATTGTGCTATATATTTATCCTCAACTATTTACACATATGTATATAATATGTTAATATTATGTAAACAATGTAACAATATAATATAATACCTTCGATAAAACCCTTATCCCGTAACAACGGGGTGATGACGACCCCTTAACCCCCAACTTCGTTGATTGGGTACTTAAGCACTCAATTTGTCGATTAGTTGTGTGCTCCGATAGAATTATTAGCAAGAGGGTTAATATTGGATTTGTGTAAGTAATTCTGCTGCAAATGTTTGCAAATATTGGTGTGATCGCTACAAAGTTAACATAATGAATCATTAGCGTGACGATAGAATGGGGATAAAGCTATATCTCAGTTTTATTTTCAAGTAATTTAAACAGAAATGTAATTTCTAAAAGGAATTATTGTGTTTGAAAATTCTCTTCAGTTTTTGTAGATCTATCTATACTAATACTAGCTGTCCCCAGCGGTTTCATCTGCGTTCCCGAGGGATCTTATTTTTTCCCTGTGTGCCAAGTTTCATCAAAATCCGTTGAGCCATTTTTGCGTGAAAGAATAACAAACATCCATCCATACATCCATCCATCCAAACTTTCACATTTATAATATTAGTGGAATTATATTGAGGAAACATTTGACTGTTTGTTTGCATTGAATAAGCTCTGAAACTACCGAACCGATTTGAAAAATCAAGCTACATTATCTCTGATTAACATAGGCTATATTTTGTCTAGGGAAAAGATAAGATCCCACGGGAACGCGGGTGAAACCGCGGGGAACAGCTAGTACTCGATAAATAATGTTACCAACTCGTCGAACATTAGGTACTCCTTTATGTAAAAAAAAAACACAGTGACCATATCGGTGGTACAATTGAAAAAATACAAAGTTACATGTTGAATCGAGTTCTCGGTTCAAAATATTAAACAGGTGAGTTGAATGCCTCGTCTTTGTTAAATATCGCGGACACAAAACGAACTCAAAGGCATGTCCTTATAGCATAGTTAGGATCGGCAAGTCCATCAAGGAGGCCCGGCATCGTAAAGCATGTTTATGGTCTCGCAAATTGGAGGGGCATCTTCTTCCTTCCTGCGGCACTGGACAGCCCTAACTATGACGTTTATGTATAGAACCTCGGCTCATAAAAACAAGGAGAACTTTATAGAGAAAATGGCTTGTGACATGTACATGTTACAACAAACAAGTTTACATTATTGTGATAATTTTATATCTGTTTAGTTACAGTCACTTCAGAAGCTTGGTTGGTTTTGTTAAAAAATATAGGTATATTAAAAATATGCAATTTTATACTCATTCGGTAAGCGGTTTCCGCCTATAAACGCTTGAAACCAACGGTAATCACTTGCGCTGCGAGTTGCTGAACCAAAAAAATAGAAGGAAATAAAAGTAGTACGTAGCCGTGGGTCGGATAATTCATAAAGATATATCATTCTTAAATCATAAAGAATAGCGTGGAAACTAGTTCTATTGAATTTGCTATAACTTTACTGATCCTTATTCCGCAGAAAACTGTCCGTTGTACAAGCGGTAGAATACACATAAGGAGGCAAGGCCTATCTTTAAGGCCGCTTGTGAATCATTGAACCCACAAGATATATTTTTATTTATTATCATAACCTACGTTGCTATTGATTAATAGCACAATTACTATATCGTTTCAAATTTTCATTTTAATTTCAATGTTCAAATACCTCTATGGTTTTATGATCATAGTATTGAACTGTGTACGAAGGTTGGAACAATTGCCTACGTTTTGATGAGCACGATATTTACGTGGGAGTGTGATATGGGTCGAGTTTATGACGCTTTTATGTGTTCTGGGTTGTTGTAATTAATCAGCGTTTATTGAGAAAAGGTGGTAGTGGCACACTTTAGCACATGGTAGGTTTTGGAGGGGCTAACAATGAACAGGTGTTAGTGTTTGGTGAAATAACTAAAATTAGCAAAGAGGTAGGCAGTAATATTATACCACGTTTTTTCAATCATTAGTTTCTTCTTGACGGGCCGGTTGGCCGAACGAGCATGTCTGTTTGTCCTGAGTCTGGGTGTAATTATCTATTTAAGTATTTATTTACGAAAACAAGTATGTATATGTAGTATATCAGTCATCTGGTTTTCATAGCACAAGCTCTGCTTAGTTTGGGATCAGATAGCCGTGTGTGCAAAATGTCCTAGGACATATTTATTTATATTTATATTCTGAATGTTGAAAATTAAAATGATGATGAAATATTTTTTTATTCAAATAGATACGCACGGTTCGGAAGGTTGCTTTTGCTGAGAAGAGTCGGCAATAAACTCAGCAATTTTACTCTTCAAAAACAACTTTAATAGTTCTAGTCTCACTTATAATATTTGCGGGTTATGGCGGCAAAACAGAATAATAAATAGAATTTGACTAACATTTAGACGATAATTTTGACATTTCATAAAAAGAAGGTGATTTGATAGCTGAGTAGTGACGTCATATGTGTGCACCATCTATTACAAATAAAATCCTATAAAAAAAATGAATTTTGTAACATTTTCGATGTGTCAGAGTATTTTAGACGTTGTATACACTATTAGTGTTAAGTAAAGCGGGGAAAAAACTAATTAATATATGATTCCTAAAATAATTCATCAATATCTTAAGAGCTAAAGATTAAATGATTACAGACAGCTCCCGCGCTCATTTACTGTCGGGCGTAGAAAAACCGAAGTTACAAAAAAGTAAATCAATTTAGATAAATGCGACCCCAGTCTAACTTGTGCCAATCCCAATCTAGAACATTCGTTCAGACAAGTTTTCAATATCTAAATGGAAAGTACGGTCTGCATGGAACACTTAGCTAAATGGTATACAGGTTACCGTTGAAATGTTTACGTGAAAATACAAACATATATTTCGAACTGTAACAGGAATCGAAATAAATTAAGCCTCCGATAGCTTCGGACAGCTATGACAATTCATGCTGAACTGTTATTCCAAGTTTTGTAGACCAAACCCGATTACTAAGACTCTACTGTCCGTCTGTCTGTCTGTCACCAGGCTGTATCTCATGAACCGTGATACCTAGACAGTTGAAATTTTCACAGATGATGTATTTCTGTTGCCGCTATAACAACAAATACTAAAAACTAGGTACAAAATTTGTACGGAACCCCCGGTGCACGAGTCCGACTCGTTAACTTTGTTACTATTTAACTCAAAAACTACTCAAATCGGTCCAGTAGTTTCAGAGCCAATGCAAACAAACAATCAACTCTTTCCTCTTTATAATAATTATTATAGATAAATGTACAAGCTGTTATATTTTACACTGTGTGCTTGCACAATACATGTTTTCAGTCATTAGCAAGCTACAGTGAATCTTATCCTATTCACCGTGCTGTGGTTTTCAGGAAAATCTTACTACAACTAGAATACCGATAGACCGTAGTTAATAAAACAAAATTTAAACACTTATTTTTTTACAGTATTTACTAAATAACAGTCTTTACTAATCATTATATTTGTAAAAATATACGAGAATTTTATTTTTATTTTCGTTACTTTTTCTTCATGAATAAGCAGAAATACCACTTTTCTACATATTAATAATTAATAATATATTGTTATATTATGTTCATGCACACATATATTTTGTCCTGTGGGAATCAAACTCACGGTCTATGACGAAGCATTACGCTAACCGCAACCTCAAAAAACACTCATAAATACGCAGAATCAGCATATGTTCTATTTACCATAATATATTTACGAGAAAACTTTAAATGTTACACAAACTTCGTAACGTGTACGTAAAATTTATAACACGGCCAAATATAATCTCCTGTATCGTTTCTCATAACTTATACTGTCTACTGTACTTATATAGTGCGGTCTTAAACACGGGATTGCTTGCACGTGAATAAATTCCCGGGATAAATTCACTAGGAGCCAGTAAACTGATTATTGATTTAGTTGCAGCTTACCGATAAACTACGGATGTAGCACTATATTTTGTGTAGAATCACCTGTTTTACCGCATCAAGTGAATACGTAAGTACCTATATTCCATTGATTTTGTAAAATAAATCGGACGGTAAATTGACACAAGCTAATTTTACTTGGATACATAATTAAGCTGTCAGATTAAGTCTAGACCGAAAGTTTGTTTGATCGCATTTTGTAGAAGTAATTAACTAAACAATTTCATGAAGCTATTTTATTTGTAATTAATTTATCAATGTTTTTTTTACATATATAAAATTCAATCTTAATTATTTTTAGATCATCTGTTTTTAAGATGTAAATGCCTTTATATTTTTTATTATATTAACGCACTCGTATTTTTGTGACAACCCTATACACAATACACATGACTTGTTGCTCCCGCATCGATATGACGCGTGAGGGTTGCCCCCGGGATTTATCGGAACACGGCGCGGGATTGTCTCTAACTGCCTCCCGGACTCTTTGTTTCGTGTTGTTTTATATCCCGGGATGCCGTGTATAAGTTACTTTATTTACTACAGTGTGCTTTATATTTTTTTTTATTTCACTATGGATAGAGTTTAATTAATTATTACAAAACTTCGTTCTTTGTTTTAAATTATCTGTTAGGATTTTAACATTAATTGTATCGAAAATATACACCGCTATTATAAAAAAAGAAAAATAATCTTTACCAGTTTATTTTTATGTATTGATGATAATTTACGAAATGATGATTACGAAAAATGATTTCACTAATAGTTACTTTACATCTTGAAAACTTTAGGTGAAAGCTAAAAAATACATACTTAAAGGTACAAGAGTATGTATGTCTGTGTATGTAAACATTTGGGGAAAAATTACACCAAAAAATCATGACATAAAACACTGCATAGATTAATTAAAATAGAAAAAAAATACATGCAAAGTTTTAGCAAAACTAATTTATAATTTGAATAATACTGAAGTGCTGCGCGTAAAGTAGATTCGCTTATAAAGTTTCAGATTTTAATAGAATAAGAAAAGCGAAGCCTGTTCGTACTAAGGCTTTGAGTCAACATTGATTCTGCTTAGTCTGCAACATCTTAACTTTACAGCTTTGGAAGTAGGATTAGTGAACTATATAAAGTAAAATCTAAACAGGGTTGGGAATTAACTTAAGATGCTTATAATCCTACGGTTGTTTGTTTTAAGTTTATTTATTTATAGGGATTTACGTCCGGATTTAAAAATAAATCGGCTCTTTTACTTTGATTATGGCGACCCTGAACAATATTTCGATTAAACTAGCAATACGCTATGATGGCCATTTTGACAAGAGGGCGTCTCTTCTTTTCTGCTATGCTTGTCTCTTTTTGGCATATAGATTGGATAGCTTTGTCCTCGGAACAATTATTGTTCCGAGGCTTTGTCAAAGCGGCCATCATGACGTCCCGCTAAGTGTAGTCAACTCATATGTTTTTTTTATAATCTTTACTCAGTCATGACTATAGATAGATACAAAGTCTATCAGTCGCATATATTTACTATGATATACTATATTTATAAAAAAATATAGTATATCTGTTACCTGTTTTTCATTCATTTATTATGATATATTATATTAATAAAAAATATAGGGTATATCAGTTACCTATCTGTTTTTCATAGCACAAGGTCTGCTTAGTTTGGGATCAGTTAGCCGTGTCTGAAAAATGTCCGAGGATATTTATTTATTTATTTAATATCCTACTATAATATTAGAAATGTGAAAGTATGTTTGAATGGATGTGTATGAAGATGTTTGTTGCTCTTTCACGCACAACACACAACGACTGAACGGATTTTTATGAAACTTGGCATACAGGTGTATCCTGGAATAAAATTTAGAATACTTTTTACCCGGGAAAAGATAATATCCCTCGACGACGCGTACTAAACCACTGGGCGGAAAACTAGTAATACCTACAATAAAATGAACTCTATATTATGTGTCAATTTTTCGCAGTTTTAAGTAGCTCAAAAATACGTCGCTCTCGATTCCCTAAAGGTAACTTAACTAGCTTGGCCAAAGTACGAATGGTGGCCAGTAAGAAATTATTTACGAACGTCCATTGCTAATCGGCATTTGAATTTAGTTCATGTATATCTAAAAATAAGGTTTAAGTTTGAATGTAAAGCAAGAAGGGATATTGAAAAATTCTTAATGCTCGAGTGAACCAATTTACTTCTCCGTTTTGAAAATCCCAGATACTTATGTAAATATTTGTTTAGAAAGTATGTTTGTAAGTAATAAATAAGTAAATTTTTATTCCTATAAAAAATGTAGTAAATGCAATTAGGTACTAATCTACTATATAAAAATAAGTCGGGTTTTCCTTCCTGACGCACGAACCGATATCCACGGTTTTGAATTCGTTGGAAAGGTCTCGGGCTCCGTGAGGATTATAGCAAAGAAAATTCAGGAACTATTCACAAAAAAAAAGAATAATGAGGAAAATTATTTTTGTCATACATTTTGTATAGAACGATTTTTTGACATGTCTCGAGATCGGACTGACAGTTGGTTTAGTTTCACAATAAGTGGCGCTGGAATCGGGTTCTAAGTTTTATTTTCAGGGCAGGACAACGTCTGCCGGGCCCACTAGTATTAAATAAATAAAAAAACATCAGATATAAAACTATTTACAAAATTAATGTATTTACTTGAACATATTGAATATTTACACATTAATTTTGTGACATTACTTTTGTAAAGAACTAGCTTCTAACCGCGGTTTCATTCGCATTTTTGACAAAAAAAAAGTAATCGTAAGTGAGAATAAATAATGTTGTTTACTATTAGTGAAAGTATTTTCAAATTCAGATAATTGATTCGGTGATTACACCTATACGTCCAAATGCTTACCTCTTTATAATATTTGTGTAGGTACTTAGACATGCAATCGAAAATAAACTTTAATCTATGTTCATAGGATTCGTTGTCGGAATACCTTTCAGGAATAAGAACGACTATGAATTTTACAGGTGCAACAATTCCGTAGGCAGAAACAATGTTTAGCCCGAGTCCGACCCTATTGACCCTAACCAATCGTAGAAATTGTCGTTTAACTTTTTCAATTTCACAGCCGAATTTTATTGGGAGGCTCACCTCTTATTAAAAACGAAACTGCGATAATGGAATGTTTCCACTTGAAATTAAAAAGTTTATTGCCCTGTAAATCATTGGAATCGCTGTAGGTTTCGAGTGTACAAGATTTAGCGGGCGAATACCTGCGTCGGTGCCCTAAATTATCAACTTCTGTTCAAAGTTGCGGCAAAAGTTCAAAAACAAAAGCGATTCAACCTACCGAGGCCAATAAAGATGGAAATGCTTAATATTTTGGGATATTTTATTATACATTGTGTAAAATGTGATTGCACGCCATCTTTATTGTACATCTAGTTGTCCCCCGCGGTTTCACCCGCGTTCCCGGGGGATCTTTTACGAGATAAAAGTAACCTAGATTCAAGGAGTACCTTATAATATCAGCTATCTGCCGTTTTGGAGATTAACTGAAACAAACAGACAGATAGACAAACATCACATTAATAATATTAGTAGGATAGACCATTTTGGGAAAAAGCGGTAACTAAAGGCGACGATAAGCAATGGGTCCTGCGTCAAAACTCCTAATCGGGCAGTTTTTATTCCCAACAGAATACATCAATTAGTAGCACATGCCACTAGCTTTAGATTTTAGGAGGTGGCGAGGGTAATCCCCGCAAGTTATATAGGCACCGCGCCGGGAACCCCACACGGATGTAGAATAAAACTGGATACATCGAATTTGTACGAAGGAGATGTAATAGTATCCCTCGGAGTCCTGAGACGAAATCCGATTGAGAAGCGAGACATTACTAGAAATAGTGAACTCGGAACGGGTGGTTGTAAAATTCTACACTTTACAACGTCTCAATGGTATAACAATGCCCTGAATAGAGTTCTCAAAATTAGGTCAGAAGTGGTACGACATTAGAGTACCCTCCAAGTAGATATTTTACAAGCTTTTATTTAACTTCACCTGTTCTTATTTTAAGTCGAACTGAAATTTTGCACACACTTATAGTGTAAGTGTAAGTGTAAGTAGATATATAAAATCTTATTTTTAACCGACTTCTTCATGGTAAGTGATGTTGTGGCCGAAAGTGGTAATTACACAAAGTCTAAGGTAGATGGGATCTGGCTCTCAAGTGCAGCTGTCGGAACACACCGATAGGTGACGATGGTAGCTAGCCAGTCTGGTACTCCACAGTACCCTACCACCGTGCTATGGTTTTCTCACGATGTTTTCCTTCACTGAAAGCTCGAGTTCATTGTTGGATTCGAACCCACGACCTTCGCCGCGGCTTCCGACGTCACTACCACTGAAATATCATCGCCTTAAAAAGTAAAAAAACAATAAAACATTCCACTTTTAATTATAAAAATCTGGCCAATAACCCAGGTAAGCAGAACATTTACATTTTTACATACCTTTAAAAATATCTATGAGAATCCCCACCGGTTTACGTTATTACAATTACGAAAGTATTCCGACTTGAGTTATAAAAGAAAACTAATAAAGACAACACTAAAACTGGAGGAGAGTGGAGGAGTCTCTTCATTTGGGTCGTATGTCTCAAAGTGGCAGGTTAAAGGCGACTTATTAAAACGGTCGCTTTAAAATATGTCACGTTAGGGCGCGGGCGGCGTATAAATAATGTCTAGTGGTCGGCAGCAGGGATGAGACCAGGGTGGTGTTACTGGATATGTACTGGCTCTTCGTACGTATTATATGGATAAGCTTTTGCAATAGAGTTTATTGCCGGCTCTTCTCAGCAAAAGCAACTTTCCGAACCGTGCATTAGAGTCTAAGTGCCTGTGAAGGCCTATTTGGATGAATACACATTTCAATAAAATGTATCCACAAAGTTGTGTGTCATTAAGTATTGTATTTAAGGTGGCATTTTTGTGATCAATTTTTTTTTTAATCATATATATATTGATTTTGTCGCCCCCTGAAACTGCCACTCGGGACAAGTGTCCCGATTTGCCACCCCTAAATCTGGGGCTGTGATCTTGGCATCTTGACCTGTACAGGGTCTCATACAAAATTGTTTAATAACCGTCATTTCAGGTCCACACAAATCCAACAGTGCTACAAGGTGACGCGAGTGCTACCAATGGCCAGGACCCGAGACCGCGCTCGGAATTTACACCACACCGCACCACACCGCACCACACCTCACCACACCCCTCCACTATGCTCCCTACCATTACATAAAATTCGATTCCACCCGAATTATGAGCGCTATCACCTACGTTTATTATAATAACAAAGGTAAATGTTAGTAATTGAATGTTACTAGTTGAAACAGTGCGCTGGAATAACTGGGTTATTGAAGTTTGGATGGGCAAAGAAGGGTGAATGGTGCATGCAGTGTTCTGAGTGGTTAGATTGGCAATTTTTTAAGGTAAATAAGAATTATTTCAGTAAAATGGCATGTATCGCTAACTATTCAGAGATACATCGTAATTTCATTCTATGTAGTATTAACAATAACATAAGAGTTTAATTTGAATGCCAGGTCCTTAATTTAAAAGAAATGTTTCATATTAAAATATTATTTCGAATGAAAAACTAAGAGGTCAGTAAATCTGACTGGTTGACGTGGTTTCAAATCAAAACTCATTTATTTAGTTCAGGCCCTGGTAAGGCACTTATGAACGTTAGAATTGACTCTACCACCGATTCGGAATACACTTAAACTGATAAGATTCCGACAAGAAACTCAGCAAGGCAATATTTTTTTCAGCTGTGAATTTTATTAACATTTCCAAAAATACGTTTAAATACATTATCGAAATATGTTACACTTCGCCAGGGGGATGCAAGTGCAGAGAGAAGCTACTACAACCGTATATTATTTATGTGTTCCATATAATGAGCCACCTTATAGTAGGTTTGAAAGCACGCATCTAAACGTAGATATTCACATTTACCATATTTGTTTTTTTTTAAATGCTAATAATAAAAGATATCAACAGACGTTTGGCCATAAATGTAATGTACGGTTCCAAGTAAATGTTAGTAAAGATAAAAACTTTAATGCTGTTTGCAGGACAGCCCGTGAGACTGTAATGTGCATCCGACTGAAAAACGAGCCGAGTCATTCGGCCCGCTACGCCTCGCGAATACTACAGGGTTCGCACCTTGCCATGCTTTTCTTCATTTTCATTTAATTGACTTTCTCGTATTCTTCAGTGTGTTTTTACGATAAAAATATTTATGAGGTAATTAGGTAATAATGACCCAGCGTGGGATAAGGACAGGAAGAAGAAGGTTATGATGAAAATATTTTACAATGGATCGGAATCCTACTAATCCTACTAATATTATAAATGTGAAAGTTTTGATGGATGTATGTTTGTTACTTATTTACGCCAGAACGGCTCAATGGATCTGGATGAAATTTGGCATGGAGATAGATTATAGTCTGGAATAGCACATAGACTATTTTTTATCCCGGGAAAAGATAAGATATCTCGGGAACGCGGGTGAAACCACATGGAACAGCTAGTAATATTATAAATGTCAAAGTTTGGATGGATGTACGTTTGTTACTCATTTACGCCAGAATGGCTAAATAGATCTGGATGAAATTTGGCATAGAGATAGATTATAGTCTGGAATAGCACATAGGTTACTTTTTATCCCGGGAAAGCATAAGATCGCTCAGGAACGCGGGTGAAACCGCGGGGGACAGCTAGTATAATATAACACAAACTGCTAACTCTTAGGTACTAAATAACAATGGCGGCACACTCTTCTTTTCATACCACTAGACAATTCCTTGTACTAATCTTAAGTCGTAAATAAATAAGAACTACAACATAAAATCAATAAAATATTTCAACCCTATTGAAATACCTTAAGTGCACAACAGCGAGTCGTATCTC
Organism: Ochropacha duplaris; assembly: GCA_951361185.1. Lineage (NCBI taxonomy): Eukaryota > Metazoa > Arthropoda > Insecta > Lepidoptera > Drepanidae > Ochropacha > Ochropacha duplaris. The sequence continues at coordinate 2,877,837 of OX592696.1, forward strand.
GTTGGTGATACACTGGACCTTCCCTCGAAGAAAGAATGTGCAATACTGACAACAACACGGGAATATACCACTTTTGTCCTTCACATTAGAGTCTAGAGTTCAATTTAGGAAAATAACAAGGTAAGCAATGCGCAGTTCTGAATTGCAAGGCTCAAGCGAAAATCATCCTGAAAGGTTGGATGGAAGATGTACAAAAGGTCTAATTTTCTGTGAGCTCGGGGTCTCTTTAGCTGTTAATTGTGGCGTGGATAATGTAAAGTTTTTGCCGCCATGTAGTATAATTACTTTGAGTGACCAAGCTTAAGGCGGGTTCAGAGACCAGAGTTTTATGGAGCCTCGTTAAGGCTCTACGACTTATTAATTTTTAGGATGAGGATAAAATAATTATCAATGCAATTACAGTCTTAACAGTAATGTCGTTGGGTTTAATAAAGATTGCGTGGTCACCTAAAAAGTGCAGTTTGCACTATTAATAGTGTTTTCCTATTTTTAACAAAGTTCAAAGAAATGAGGGAGGTGCTCGATTCGACTGTTTATTTATATTTTTCTTGAGTATCATATTCGTTATCTTTGCCGATTCCGGATTGATTTTATTGATCAACTGGCTGGCTACCACCCTCAAGATGAAAATCTGTCGCCAAGCACCTGTTGGTGTGTCCCGGCAGTTGCACTTGAGAGCCACTTTATCGATAGAACATTTCTTACATAACTTCTACAATAGTACTTTTTAACCAGATGTCAGGATATATTATTAGCAATGTGTCGTTTGATGTCACATAACAGTACGTGACTATTTGCGCAATATTCCGAGTAATCTCAGTGTCCCGCAAATTTCCGGAACATACCTCAGACCGGTGGTACAACATTGGATTGCACCTTCGGATTACAAATGGTCCAGTTTATGGGACATTTGTTGGCCCATTTGTTGCAAATCTTCATAAACAACACGAAGTATCATAAATATTGGTTACGTTAAAGTACAAAAAATCGTGAGAAATCTCAATTTTAATCAAACATAATAGTAAACTAGCAGCGGTATACGCTGCAATGGTACCACATTATTTGTTTTTGCTTATAACCTTCGCGGGCATAGGTAGTAACACCACAGATTACTAAATTAAATAGTTACTACGTGTAACACCTCACCAAAGTTTCATCGCAACCGGTATTTTTTTTTGCATGATTTTTGGTACTATAGAGCAGTTTCTTAGATATAATGTTTGCGTAGATAAAAGCCAACCAGGGGATTGTTTCCTATAAGGCTGGAGAAAGTTTTGGGGATAGAAGTTGTGGTTTTTTTTTCTAAAACAGCTGAACGTACTCATGCGTATTTTTTAATTTTAGAGCAATATGTTTTTTGTATTCGTATTTCCTTAATTTAGTTTTAGATTGTTTACTATTAAACCGATCTTGATTAAACTTGGCACACAAATAGATTATGTCCTGGAATAAGATATAGGATACTCTTTATTACGAGAAAAAGAAAAAATCCCTCAGGAACGCGGATGAAACAAATAGGTTGTTTGTTCGACAATACGTCAGCCAGTATTGTACAATATGTACAATATTGACCAGCAAGCTGTACACCAAATGATGTATATCAAGATCCTGGCATCTTGATCAGCTACGGGCGGACGTAACATTGATTAAGTTTGACTACGAAACGTAATTGAGGCAGCACCGCAAACTAAACGTAAACACGACCCGATTTAACAGGTTAATATTGTTGATGACCACGATCATTTATAATATTAACCGGTTAAATCAAGTACGGTATTGATTATTGCGATATGGTAATTTCAATATGCAGATGAAAATGTAAAGCATTTGGTGCAAAAGGTCTTATCATTGCTAGATTTTTCTTTTTTAATAACTCTGACATAATTATTGCTCTAGTAGGTTGCTCTAGTTCATCTAGTTTCATTTTCTTATTTTCATCAAATCTCTCCTCTATCATGTCTCCTCTTTGCTCTCCTTATTATTTGGTGATCAAATTATAAATCCGGCTCAAAGGACCATGTTGGGAATATCAGGAGTTTTTTTTGTGTCAAACTCAAATATTTTAAGATAAGATTTATAATAAAAAAAATACGAATTAAAGTTCATTAAGAAATGGCGTGTCGAATACCGTGGAATTTAAATCTCAAATTGACTTTTTAGTGAAGGAAAACATCATGAGGAAAGTCATACAGTATTCTTTGACGGTGTTAAGGTTCTTTGTAGTACCCTTTTGGCTGTCTATCGTGTAACATCAACAAGTGACATCTTCTTACCATTGTGATATTAAGATTATACAAAAGGATTTGATGTACGGACTATTAATTAGATACAATAACATAAGAGTCAATTAATTCATTCATCACAAGAAGACTATCTTAAAGTTAGCCCCGTCAGAGGAGATAGAAAGAGAGGTGGTTTTAGGTAAAACTTTAAGCACCCAGCACTTTGCTAACTGAATTACACTTTACTGCATTGAAGCAACAGTGGCTATTTATTTAATTGTTTTTGCTTAGTGATATTTCTGAATGCTAGTACCATTATATTTGTGCTTATACCCAATATTGAGTAAACCAAATTACAAATTCCCAATCCTGATTTAGGTTTCGACATTCCCGTCGTCGAACCGATATCTAACTGAAATTGGTCATCAAAAGCTAATTACCGAAAAATGATTCATTTAACTGAGAGAGGGGGGATACATAGCCTCACTCGGTACTAATTGGTGACTTTAGGAGCCAACTCCGCGTCCCTTTACAGTGGTTACAGTGTATTACCATACTCCGCAATGCCCAGCCTTAACTACGTAAAATCTAGAGAAATCTAAATAAACAGAACTGGGCAGTTAGATTCAACAAGAACTATAACTGCATACTACTTTTACAAAATATAGAGACAAATTTTCACCAATCTATTCCATAACAATTACTGTAATCTTTTGATTAGTCACTATAGATCATCAACATCATCATGTCAGCCGGAACACGTCTAATGCTAGACAAAAGCCTCCCCCAAGGATTTCCATGATGGCCGGTCTTGCGCTACTCACATCCAATGGCTTCCCGCGACCCTCACAAGTTCGTTGGTCCACGCTGCGTCTTCCGATTCGTGATCGCCACTCGAGAACCTTTCTGCTCCATCGGCCGTTGGTTCTACGAGCTATGTGCCCCGCTCACTGCTTCATTTTGACAATTTTTCGGACTATAGATGCCATCTTTATACACATCGACATATGAATAAAGATAGACATATCAACAGCACTACAAAACTAGCGAAAGGATGCACATTTCCACTGTAAGGGATAAGGAAAAGGTGCGTCTTCATGGATGGCATTATCTACTGCTCTGTGAAAGGTAGTTCTATAATTGTTAACAGTTCTATGGTCCATCCGTATACCTGGTACAGCGAGTTCACATCACTTGATGTCAGAGAACGTTACATTATGACATTCGCAATCAATTTTCGTATGGTTGTGTTATGCGATGCACGCTAGATTTATTGGCAATGTTTGCTTTGACTGTCACTGTAAGTATGCATAGGCATTTTAAATGATACGATTCGATTCCGATATTTATCGTTACGAATTAATAGAGTTGTACTCAGAAGGTTTTTTCTTCCGCGTTTGAAACATTTGCGGTTTTAAAGTTTCTCGGTTTCTAGTTTTCAAAATTTCTAAACTAAAAATTCTTAACAAAATACTTTATTACCCGACTACGGCGATGCAAAATGTGTATGTATGTATGATCACCTGTTCCCTCATAACTTCTAAAATACTTATCCTAATTAGACAAATGAGGTGTCGTTGGAAGCGTCTTGTTTGTCCGCTGGTTATAGGCTATGTGACGTCACATTAAATTGAATATGGCGTCCTCTAGAGGGCACAAAGTCAAGAACAAAAAAAACGTTAAGCCCTCTTAGCATCCGATGCACTGATTTTAATTTGAACATTCGAAATTGCATCGGTGTCGTGTCATATAAAATAAATAAGTCCTTTAAATACAAGATTGAAACTATCTCTTATGTAAATAGCAGATGCACATATCCTGATGAATATATTCGACGTGAATTTCAATCGGTTAACTATTTCCTTAGTTAGCTTTGATGCTGACGCATATGTCTGTAAGCTACTGCAAAAATATTTTTGAAAAGAAATGTATTACTTCATATCCACTGCAAAAAATGCCTAGCTAAGTTTCTTGCCGGATTGTTCTCAGTTTAAGTGTATACCGAACCGGTGGTAGAGTCAATTGTAACGTTCATAAGTGCTTTATCAAGGCCTGCACAAAATAAATGAGTATTGAGTTTATTATTTAAGTCAATTATTAAAATCTTAATATATAAAATTCCCGTGTCTCGTTTTTGGTCCCAGATGATCTCCGAAACTACTGAATCGATCATGATGAAACTTGGCAGACAAATAGATTATATCCTGGAATAAGCGATAGGATACTTTTTATTCCGAGAAAAGATAAGATCTCTCGGGAACGCGGGTGAAACCGCGGGGGACAGCTAGTGTACTTTATATACTTAAAATAATTGAGCTTTTTGAAATAGTTTTATTTCACTATGGCATAATTAATAGATTATTTTTTTACAATATGCTTGTTGACTATTTGATTAATGTTTTGGTAGACGTGAAAACACGATTGGATTATATTGCCTCGATAGATTTTAATTCCGAAAAGACCTCTTCTTTCTTTTATTTTTGCATTTTATCCTAAAATCATAACGAATTTCATAGCTTAACTCCATTCAAAATATGGGTATTAGGTATTTGAAAATTCTGGTCAAAAATCTTTTTCGATAAATAGCGTAATTAATTTTTAATCAATTTTTATTTGGTTTGGCGCTTACGTTGTTTTATTTTGGGAGCGAGCGCATTGATGCGCTCTCTTTCTTCGCATATGGAAGTCAATAACTCTGTCACTTTCGTAGCTCCGCCCAGTCGGCCTGCCATCAAGCTTTTTTACGTTTTTTACGTATCACCTTAAAGAGATATAGTTATGAAGCATATAAAACGACATAGATAATAATTCTTAAAATCTAGAAATATCTATCACGAAAACATACGAGTAGGTACTTCTGCAATGATAGAGTAAATTTAATATTCTTCATTCACCAGGATTGTATAATTCATATACGTATTATGTAGGTAATATTACTTTGAATTGAAACATATTTCCATAGAAAGTAAATAAATTAAAATGTAGTGATGCAGAAACGATAGCCCTCCGAAATGAAATTACTTCTCAATGTAGGCAACACACCGACAAACATGGGAATAATTTAATGGTTGAATGAATTTCCTGAAATTAAATGTATTTCATCTTTATTATTATTGGAAACGGGATATAATACGAGTAATTTACGTATACACACACACGAAAATAGTTCAAATTAATTTAGTAGGTAAGCATAAAAGTTTTATTTTTAAACTAGCCCCTGGACTTTTTATATCCAATCTGCTCGGATGAAAAAAAAGATTTATACTAACTGAATTGTGTTAAATCTTTTTTTTTATGTCACTAGTGACAACGAGACAGGCGGGTCACCTGATGGTAAGTGACTACCGTCGCCTATAGACATTAGCAATACCAGGACTGCCAACGTGTTGTACACCTTATTACAATGCCTTAAGGGCAAGGGCAACTGGCTCTCAAGTGCAACTGCCGGAACACACCAACAGGTGCTTGGTGACAGATTTTCAACTTGAGGGTGGTAGCCAGCCAGTCGAGTACCACCTAGTACCGTGCTGTGGTTTCCTCACGATGTTTTCGTTCACCGAATGCTCAAGCTCATTGTAGGATTCGAACCCACGACCTTCGCCGCGGTATTCGAACCTGTCTTCTGTGATTCACTTTGAATTTGGAACTATACCTTCTCCTCACGAGTTTTAAAGAATTTGGTGTACAAAATTTATTATTCCTTGAAACGGTCAGCTCGCAAAAAATCAAGTTGGTTAATTAGGTAGCATTATTCTTAATTATTAGGATTAATTTGAGCAAATTGCGAATATTTGCGTTCGGCTTCATTTTGACATGTCAAACAAAAAGTCATATTCATTATAATAAGGCAAATACACTATGTTTATACAGCCTCAAAAATGTATTTAGTCTTTTTAAAATAAATATCGGGCTTAACAAGCCTTTATGAATACACTAAACTGACAACCTTAAAAGTTTTGTGTCGCATTTACTGAATATAAACTGCTAGAAAACTCGCCAATTATTTGTAGAAGATTTCTCTGAAAAGAGTTTACCAGCTACATAGATACACCTTCAACATTTAAATATTCATTTACGTGCAGTATAAGCTGCTTGTGCTAAGGCAGTCCTTATAGGATATTCACTAAGTGGCGATATTGTGCATCCGTTTTCTTGAGGGAATATTTTAAATTCGCGTTCTACGCTTAGATGACCCGACTTTTAGAACGACTAGCCTTACGAGTCTATTATTGTGAACTGAAAGATACAGGTTGACCACACTCTGTAGTTCCGTAGAAGTTTTTTTTTAAATATAAATAGGCTTATGCGAGTCTCACTATAAGCTCAACAAAGAAAGTGTTGAAACATTTCCGTAAGAAGAGTTCCGTGAGTTGGATATACTTTTGAGTGTTGCCTAAATTAACTGGTAATGGCGGTTCCTGCGGATAAGCGGTATAGACGCTTGCAAAATTATCATTGCTGCCCTGCTGCAAACATCTTTTTAAATCCTTGAAGTCATAAGTAAAAAGGTATAGATAGGTTTTAATTACTCCGTGAGTGGTTGATCAAAACCTGGCTAATTAGCCAACTTTGACCTGTGTCGCGTCGCCGGCGTCACCGGGTACGCTTCCCGTTGTCTGAACCCGAATTTCATACATATATGAAAATAATTTATAACCACTATAAGTCTATGAACAAAAGCTATAAAAATACACTGTGTCAGAATCAGGCAGACCTGATGGTAAGTGATCACTGCCGTCTAAAAACAGGGGTATTGCCGGGAAAATAAATTTACCATCAGTTCTCAAACCATATTTCTTGGTATATTGTATAAAATTTCGTATTCAACCGAAGTAGGTAGGAAGTATCAATAGCATATACAATATTCATTCGGCCTCCCAACTCTGGCTGGAACTGTATAGGTGACGTATTGACATTCCAACCCTATGTCGGGTTTGGGAGCATCAATAGGGAATGATTGGCATATCTCCTACCTACATCTATATCTACATTTATCAATGCATTTACAGTAGGTACATGTTAGCAATATACCGATGATAGCTCAGTGGTAGTGACGTCGGATACCGCGGCGAAGGTCGTGGGTTCGAATCCTACAATGAGCTTGAGCTTTCGGTGAAGGAAAACATCGTGAGGATGAGGAAACCATAGCACGGTGGTACATAACTTGAGGGTGGTACAAAGTATAGGGTACTTTGTACCACCCTCAAGTTGAAAATCTGTCGCCAAGCACCTATCGGTGTGTTCCGATAGTTGCACTTGAGAGCCAGTTCCCATCTAGGCTTTGTGTGCTCACCACCTTCAGCCACATCATCACTTACCATTGTGAGATTGTAGTCAAACATAAGCCTATCCAGAATTTAAAAAAAATGGAGTAAAGAGTAATCTCCTCAAAAACATTAATGTGAAAATGGGAGCCAAGTTGTATTATAACAAACGGCAGCTGCGTCGCCAGTTCCTTTTTCTTGGCTTGACACGCTGCGGCGTGTCTAGATGATTTGATATCCGAAATATTTGAAACAAAAAATAGAATACAATCCAAAACGAAAATAAAGCTATAGCGGGAAACACTTGGACTAAAAAACAACGAAGAGGGGACAAAGATGTAAGCTTTAGAGAAAAACGAGCAAATAAAAACGAGCGATGTTTGTTTTTTTGTTAAAAATCTAATGTTTAAATAAATAAAAAAACCTGCGACATTTCCGTAAGTCATAGTCAGACGCGCGACTTCCCACTGCGGATTTTAATTGGTCAGTCTAGCCTAGCGCATAGGTGACCTGCCGCGATATTTGATTCCTTCTACTTTTCCTTGTACGACCAGCCGTTCTATGGAGTCGAGATATGTTCGAAGTATTGTAGTATGCGCGATATCCCGAGCATCTTTCTCCAGCACCACAATTCTATAGCGTCTATAATTTTCCCTTTTCCAACTCGCGCACTGTCCATGTCTCTGCCCGTAAACAAAGATGGGGATACAAGTGTTCGCATGAGCCTGACATTGATGTTACTTTGTTTACAGACTAATTGTAATCCAACATTTCTTTCTATCGCAAAACATAAGAAGAATTATAGTCTTTATAAAACCTTCTCACAGTCTCGGCCTTTAATCACGTGCGGCATTGCTCGAAATAGACATAATTCCCACTCGTTTAGAATAATAAGGAAGCGCATTAGGATCATTTGAGGATACACCGTCTACGCAGTTTCCTTGACTGTAGGCTCTCCACTCTGTACATTTAAATTGGGACATTGAATTGTAAACAATCAGAGTTGTTTGGTTACATAACGTAACTAACTGCTCCTGTAAACCGAACGCTTAGCTTGAACTGACCATAACGCGGTACTGGAGTACCCGACAGACTACCACCGTAACCCCCTTTTAGGGCCTATTAGTAAAAATATAAGATCTGACTAATTAGCTAACTTTGACCTCCTTCTTCTTTTGACCCTACGTGGTTTCCTCACGATGTTTTCCTTCACCGAAAGCTCAAGTTCATTGTAGGATTCGAACCCACGACCTTCGCCACGGTTTTCGACTTGTGCGTTAACTGTATCATTTTTGGGTCATTTTTGTCCTGTCCTGTCTACACCTTTTTACTTTATTATAACATTGTTTGTATATCGCCACCTTCCCTTCAGTGAGATTGTAGAAAAATTAAAATAAATGGTAATCCCACTCACTAAGCAGATACTTTATTTGGACACAGCGTACCCACCACTTGAGCGCTAATTATATTAAACAAGCAATTTTCATATCAAATTCTTCAAGTGCTCGTTTGCTTTTGTTGGGTAAAAAGAGATGATCTTCTACAGAAATAGGTCAATGTATGACCAACGTTTATTTTCAAGAACATTATTTTGGGCGGATATTTGGCATTCTTTTTATATGTCAGGGGACTAGATAGTAGCACAGGGGTTTATTATTAGGCCTTTACTTAATATATTCCAACAAAAACTTTAGTATTAAAATAAGCTACGATTGGTTATTAATTTTTATATGATAACTAGCTGTCCCCCACGGTTTCACTCGCGTTCTCGAGAGATCTTATCTTTCGCAGGAGAAAGATCACTTGAGGACAATGATAGATACTGGTACAATTAAAACGATTCAATGAGATTCAGTAATAACACAATAACAACGACACTGAACTGATACTTTTTCTCTATGCTGACATGATATTCATATTATAGTTATAGAAAGAAATAGAAGTGGCACATAGCACATGTTGAAAATAAAACGGTTTCGAGTTGAACTCGTGTCCTGTTTAATATTTATGAGAGGCAGTCGCAAGCCGCGCGAGCACTGAGAGCGAAATAGCCAACTAAAAGTTTCAGCCACTGAACGATTCTAAAATGTCAGAACATGCACCGTTCCACTCAACAAATCTATTAACTTTTCAACGCATTAAAGCAAGGTAATTATCATATTTTCCATCGACTTATATTATATTATATTTTCTGTATGTTGCATTGACTATTTTGTAAGAACATCAGTAAGAGCTCATACACACGAGCAGCATGTTGCCAACGGCAGCTGCCGGCACGCGTTGACGGCTGCTGTCGGCTGCTGTCGGCTGCTATCGGTTGCTGTCGGCTGCTGTCGGCTGCTGTCGGCTGCTGTCGGCTGCTAATACTCAAAATCATAAATACAGCTGTCCCTCGCGGTTTCTCCCGCGTTCCCGTGGGATCTTATCTTTTCCCGGAATATATTATAAAGTATACCATGTGTTATTCCAGGTTATGATCTACCTGTATGCCAAGTTTCACCCAAAATCCGTTCAGAAGTTTTTCCGTGAAAGAGTAGCAAACATGCAACACACAGATCCAAACATACTTTCACATTTATAATATAGTAGGATAGGAAGTAGGATTGTCAAAAAACAAAACACGATTCTCGTTCAAAAACCCAAACCTTAGGTTGTAATTTGGTTTTATACTCACACCTTTTATACCATGCATATGTTTTCACATTTTCATAATCTTACGGTTACATCTTATCTAATTATTCACTCACTTTTGTAAAGGACGACTGCACTATCCAGTGAAGAAACAATAAAAAAGCGTAGGTATTAAATTCTAAAATCGCTCAGTCGCGGAATTGCGCTTGGAATAAGTTTGAATAAGTTCCTAGAATTTTCACTTTAAATTTCTTGTTTTGTACACACGGCACAATATTAGTCCACGTTTTTACTGAAATAACTGATTTAAGCTGACTTAACTTGCTCCATGAAAAGACTACTCATTTTATTATTGACTTTAATTGCCTTAGCGAATGCTAAAATTGATTCCCTAGTCAACTGTTTGTAACTTAGTTAAATTGAAACGGATTACTAGGTACCTATATGAATAGAACTCAAATGTCTAAAATAAGACCTGGAGAAATAAAAAGTTAATTAATACACGATATGTTTAAAATAATAATACCTACTACGAACTCAACATGATATGCGATAAAATGGCCGAAAGAAAGTTTTAAGAGAAGATTCGTGCTCCAGTGTAATTTAATGAATTTATGTGGGTATAGAAAATCCTAGAAAGTCATAATTTTCTACAAAAAATTTAATCTTGCTGGTGGTGGTCAGCTTGACCTCTATAAGTATGATCCTAAGGCATAAACAGAATTTGAGGCGATGATAGCTCAGTGGTAAGTGACGTCGGATACCGCGGCGAAGGTCGTGGGTTCGAATCCTACAATGAGCTTGAGCTTTCGGTGAAGGAAAACATCGTGAGGAAACCACAGCACGGTGGTAGGGTACTTTGTGGTACTCGACTGGCTGGCTACAACCCTCAAGTTGAAAATCTGTCGCCAAGCACCTGTTGGTGTGTTCCGGCATTTGCACTTGAGAGCCAGTTCGCCTTTAAGGCATTGTAATAGGGTGTACAACACATTAGCAATCCCCTGGTATTGCCAATGTCAATAGGCGACGGTTGTCACTTACCATCAGGTGACCCGCCTGCCTCGTTGTCACTTGTGAAATGAAAAAAATAAAAAAAAGAATGTATGGCATAAACTTTGAAATGATGATACCCTGCCAGTTTTATTTAAGTTATGGTAAATCTACATAGACAAGCGGGCAGTTGCCAAAGTAAAACACATTAAGGTGCTCAGAATTTTTGTTCAAAAGTTAAATCTAAATATAGGCTAGTGAAGGGCTTCTTTCTATAGCCTCGGTACAGGAGTCACGTTCGTTTGCTTGCACAAGTGTATATGTTACTCTCAAGCATCGTACTCATATATTTTCCTTGGCTCTACAAACAACCGCGCCATCAGGGTGTAAAGTATTGGCAAATAAAACACGGTGCACGTTCCAAGATCGGACCGAATCTCACATCGGACTGTCGCTTTATTATTCCTTCGGGCTATAGATTTGAATCGGGTTTATCATTGAATTCGTAAACAATAGATCCTCGATTGAGGATTAATATTTAACTCAAGAGACTGACGCTCTCTACAAAGCACCATCAAAATTTTGAAGGCGATGATAGCTCAGTGGTAGTGACGTGGGATACCGCGGCGAAGGTGGTGGGTTCAAATCTACAATGGTTTGAGCTTTCGCTGAAGGAAAACATCGTGAGGAAACCATAGGACGGTGGTAGGGTACTTTGTAGTACCTGACTGGCTGGCAACCACCCTCTAGATGAAAATCTGTCGCCAAGCACCTATCGGTGTGTTCCGACAGCTGCACTTGAGAGCCAGTTCCCATCTAGGCTTTGTGTGCTTACCACCTTCGGCCACATCATCACTTACCATAGTGAGATTGCGGTCAAAAACAAGCTTATCCAACAGTAAAAAAAAAACTCTTCAAGCGGTTCAAGTTTACCTAAACTTCATTGTTGTCAATTGTTTTTGTCCATACATTCCACGGACCCTGTACAATACATTCTGACATCCTTTGACACAAAGACGATTCAGTTCAGACCGAGTTGAAACGCAATTATAGTAACACCACGATTGTGAATCCTAATCGATATTAAAATTACAGTTGAATGGATGCATTCAAGAATAATATATTCTAAATGGATAGGTAACTCTAAATACCTATTTGAAGCAAATACCTATCAATTGCGAAAAAGAGAAAGATAACAACTACGTTGGGACAATCTCTCTTTCTAACCCTACTTACCCTTAATGAAACCTATCCATTTAAAATATATCATTCTTGGATTCATTGGTATTCTTACAGATCACTTGAGAGCCAGTTCCCTGATTGTTTACTTGATCACGGTGAGACTTAAGTCAAACCAATCCAAAATAAAAAAAATAGTTACTTTAAATCACCTATAGATATAACCGCGGCATAATATCTATAACATGGGGTATGTTTATATTAGAGACGTCAGACGAGTTATTTCCATGATTCGGAATGGTTTCCCCATAGCGTGGCGGCACCCGTCGTGGTAAAATTCAAGGCAAAAAGCGCCATGTGGCTTGCAATATCGAGCCACACAAACATTTGCTCAAGCCAGTTGGTGTACAAATGTGGGGTATGAGTTTCCACAAGCAGAGCTGTGCCCGCGTTTAAACAGACTGTGTGTACTTTTGAAAATATAAAAAAGCCTTACACTCCTTACATCCGGCCTCTCCACTCGATTTGGCGTCGGTCGGCTTTATGAGTTTTTATAGGTGTGAAGGTTGGTGGTATTTACGTTTTAGAGAAATTATTTTGAATTTGAATGTTGGCCTCATTATTCAATCGGTGACAGGTGCAGTTTTTTTTTTTTTTTTTATACTGGATAAGCTTCTGTTTGACCACAATCTCACCATGGTAAGTGATGATGTGGCCGAAGGTGGTAAGCACACAAAGCCTAGATGGGAACTGGCTCTCAAGTGCAGCTGTCGGAACACACCGATAGGTGCTTGGCGACAGATTTTCAACTTGAGGGTGGTAGCCAGCCAGTCGGGTACTACTTTTTATATTATAGTATATATTATAATATAATTAGATTCTATTATGAACGCTTAACATAAATACCTAATATTACTTAGGGTACCTACGTTATTAACTGGGATTAATTATTATTTTTATATTTAGCGCACATCAATAGTGTAAAATCATTACCTACTCATAAATAATGACAAAATAACCCACCAAAAACATAAATGTAAAAAAGGAGAGCCAAGTTCAATACAAAAATTATTCTCTGCTGTGGGCTTGGCAATGCAATTGTTTTATATTTATAAAGTCTACTTTTAGTTTTGAATTTGTCCTTTTAAAAGGACCCACGGCGTTACGAGGATATGTACTTACCTACAAAAAGTAATGATATCCCACCAAAAACATAAATGTAAAAAAGGAGAGCCAAGTTCAAATAAAAAATTATTCTCTGCTGTGGGCTTCGCCGCAAAAAGAATGGAGATCTGAGATTGAGTTCCAAGTTCTATGCAAAATCCAAATATGTAGTCTAAGAGCTGACTTGGCTGGTTTTCCCATACGAATTATTATTAAGTACCTACTTTTACACAGTCATAGAAGAGCCTTATGTTCGATGGGTAGTTTCTACCAGTAAGCCAAATTTTCGGAATAATAAAATAAGAACCGAAAGGTAACAGGTTTAGAACATGCGAAGGCTATATAATTCGTATGGGAAAACCAGCCAAGTCAGCCCTTAGACTACATATTTGGATTTTGCATAGAACTTGGCACTCAATCTCAGATCTCCATTCTTTTTGCGGCGAAGCCCACAGCAGAGAATAATTTTTTAATTGAACTTGGCTCTCCTTTTTTACATTTATGTTTTTGGTGGGATTTGTATAACGCAAATAACAAAAGGACAAATACATAAATATAAAAGGAGAAACTGCCTAAACTACTGGAATAAGGAACGTAAAATTTTGCAAAGGGAATTATCATTTTCACTAGCGCTCCGGTAGGGATTTATCCTTTCCCGGGATAAAAAGTTTCCTATGTGTTATTCCAGGATATGATCTAACTGTGTGCCATGTTTCATCAAAATCCGTTTAGCATAGTATTTAAGAAAATATCGTTTACGAATGTTTCGCTCACAAAGGGTATATAGAGGAGCGAGGTGTTAGACTCCTCCATTGAAAAAGGAAGATCTTCCGCCAGGGTAGGGCATCGTGCCTGGGGACCGCGGTCCAACTGTTGATGTTGTAATCTTGTATATATGCAGATCGCATGGAAAACTTCGTAAGCGCGATGTAGGTTATTGGAGTGCCATCTATCTAGGAGTCGTGCGAACTATATCTATTTGTAGATAGATGTCGCTACAGGTACTCTTCATTGCAGAGGTTTTTCAAACTCGATCTTTAACATCCAATCAAAACGTCAGGGTTACTCAAAATAATAGGATATTGATTCTGTGCTCGAATAGACTCATTATATACTACAAATAGGTATGTCACTAACAGACATGTTCTTTCTTCTACACAAATGTTTGTCAGAGGTTGAAAAGAGGCAGTGGCAGACTACACCAACCAGTGCCTCAAATATGAACTTTCAAATGATGACACCAAACAAATGCCCTTAAAAACAGACAATCCACCCTTTTCCCCATAAGAAATCTCTCTAACATCCCCCATGATGTAAATAAATCACGCCGTGAAACAATGGCGGTGTTGATGTCTCTGGGAATCATAAAAACATCATTACATCGCCGTTAGCGGATTCTGACGATACCGAGAGAAGGTTGAAGAGCATCTTTAGCATACTAAATGTGTAGCTCGTTTGAATGGTTTGCCTTCTCTATCAAGAGTATGTTAATAATGTGTTGAAGGGTGTTTTTCTTGTACTTAAATACCAGCTTGTGCCCTGCGGCTTTAGCGACATAAGAGGATAAAAGTAAGTTTTATTCCAGGATATGATCTATCTTTGTGTCAAGTTTCATCTAAATCCGTTCAGACTGTAGAGCCTAGCCCCTAACCATACAAGGCCTAACTCTACAAATAATAAATTTTGGTCAAAAAGTTGTTTGGTCAATTAGCGGTTATCGCATAGACTCTCTCATGGACTTATGGTAAGAAATGAAGTCACTAGTTTTTATTATTCTGTCGTGCAATAGCTTCATGAAACGGCCAAGCCATACTTCTTGACCAGGATATAGCTTGAGAGTCCTGATAACCTACGGACACCTATGGTACATGAAATGTTTTTCCTAGCCCGCATTTATTTTGCTAAGGTTTTGATTATTAGTCACAAAATAGTAAAATTTAAAGTAGATATAAAAGCTAGAAAAAATTAACTTGGTTTTATTAATTTGCTTAGATACTAGGTACATCTTATCCTGAGAATTGGGGCTCGCTCACAGACTATTTAGGTTAAATTGTCTGTGGGCTCGCTACAATGGTTTTAGTCATGGTACCTACTAAATCTAGATAAAAGCGTTACCGAAAAGAAAATATCTTACGTATCAATCGTAAGAAAATATCTTACGTATCGTAACTTACAAAGTTCGTTTCACAACTCTTATAAAACACTATAAACAGTTATCTTATATACTTATGTATACAAGTTGTTCTGCTCGGAAGAAAATATGTGGGCAATCGTTAAGAAACAGTTTTTGCCCTTCGCCGAGGGAACCCGCAAAACTTCGACCCTAACTAACATATTTTCTTCAATTTCTTACTGCTGTCCATGTAAAGAGTTGACATATGGAATCAAATTGCAACTAAACCGCTGCGATTCAAATAATTATTCTTATTAATTGTGCTTTTTTCTAGCTTAAACGGGTTTTATTTTCACTTCACTATTTTTATTTCTTGTGTGAAGCAAATGTTCGGTATTATTTACGGTAATGGGTGTAACAAATGATAAACCATCTTTTTTACATCTGCCAGTGAGCGAAAGACCCTTTTATGTTCACTGAATTTGAAATAACATTTTAAATTAAGAACTAGCGTGGATACTATGAAACAGAAAGTTACTGATCTTATGTACCTACTATCTGCATGCGCGCAATAATAAAAATAAAAGAAATCTCCAAAAATATAAATTAAATTTTGTTTTAATTGATTTTGTTGTCATTGTTTTTTCCAGTGATGAAAATAAGACACCAAATTAACCCGAAGGAAATTTCCCTATTTGCTTATTTCTTGTACCTACTATTTTCCATTTTTCCATAGCAGTCGCGTATGTTTTTTGGCTCCGTACATTTTCACATCAACCGCAATAAATAAGGACGAGTGTACATGTGTGATTATTATTTATCTACACCTATTTCTAAGTAGGTAAAGTATTTATAAATTTATAGTGTTAATGTAAAAGTTGGACCCAAAATGATTACATTAAGGTTACAGGTGATCCTAAATCAACAGCAACTGGACCGTCGTCACTGCCCAAAGCGACCTCTACCGGTCAATAAAATAATAAACAACCATTTAGATATCAGGTATATTTGTTGTTTTTATCCAAAAACCAATCAATTTGAATAATTAAACTCCTACCAGAATGTGTTAGTTACAAAGATACATTGTATAACATTACTGCGATACGAGAAGCAACGTGTAACGTGGAAAAAAAAATATTTCCTGAACTGTTCCCATTAAATTTTATTCCGATTTATTTTTATGTAAACGCATGAATATGTATAAGTTCATCACGGTAACTTATTGATACAAAAACAATTTGTAGAGTTTACCGGTTCGTCATTTATTCATTTCGGCTGTCACAAAATCACGCGACAATTTGTACAACTCGCGTAATTTATTTTGCAACCGAATGTTCAATATTTGTTTTCCTCCCGTGTGCCGTGTTTATTTTTTATATTTCCATTCAACGCCAAAGTACGGCAAATTGCGAAAATCAACGCGTTTGGTTGAAAATCAATGTGACCTGCATTTAAAAAATTCACACGATGTTTGCTGCCGTTCGGTGTGACGCAAATGTTAAAAAATTATTGAACCAGTAGTTTGGTTTTTGCAAAATTTTATCCTTCTCCACCCAGTCGAGTATACTACAAAGTACCCTCTACAATGGTTCCTCACCATGTTTTCCTTCACCAACAGCTCGAGCTCATTATGAAGGCGCGTATATAAAGTTCGTGACAAGATAGCTTTTAAAAGTTTCCTATAGTGTTCGACTGAAGGTCGATTTCTGTTCTAAGCCGAAGCCGAAGTTCGGCCGGAGGTCGGAGTTCGGTCGGACTCTACGGTTGGAAGACCAAGGATGCACAGCAGTCAATAAGGATGGTGACTGACATATCAAATCAGCTTATTTTTATTATGAAAACTATTTTATTATTTACAACAAAAATGTACAAAATATACATGCAAATGTACAATTACAATACATAAAAAACTTCTTCGAGGCTGCCGCTGCTGCCGATCGGCAAGGTTCCCAGAAGGCTGGCAGCGTTTCCTCTTTGGATGGCCAAGCTGATGCGTTGGCGGAAAAAGCTCCCCGCCCGCCGGTCACCCGAGGCCTCGATTAATTTTTTACATAAAATATTTGCGAAACGACGAGCTTCAGACCCCCACGGTATGAACGATAGTCAAAACGATAGTTCATTATTATTATGGAGTTTTGTATGAGGTCGATCAAAAGAATAGAATACGCTTAGATACTACGAGTATGTATCACGTTTTTGTTTTTTCTCTATACGAGTATGAATTGAAACTGAAACAGCGCCTCGCGTGGAATACCTACTCTTTTCCTACTAATTTCTCCCGTACAAAGTTTTTGTGAGTAATTAAACGTAAACGCGATGAAGCCTTCCACTAACGTCAAATCTTGATACTCATTGTACGAAATTGGCACTTTCTAACCACTATTAAAATTGACCTAACCAACTGAAATTATTTCACAACAGAAACAAACTTTTAATTCACAAAACATACCTTATACTTACAATTTCATATTTAAGGTGCACTTACAAACGTTCCAAAAGTTTACCGTCAACTGCACTTTGTTCAAAAATGTAGCGTTGCATTGTGCAGCCGGGGATACAAATTTAAATTAAAAAACTTTCCCAAACAGTCACCGCAACAAGAAAATGAGTTCTGCAAGCAAACCCACGGCTCAATGAATGTGGCTTTGTTTACTATTTAACATAACTAATATTTAAAAATAACTCAAGTTTGGCCTCATTTGTAGGAGTGTAATGTTATCTCGAACATTGATACATTTTTATTTTACGAATTACCTATGTGAAGTAAAAGTATGGAATGCATGGTCATACATCCACTCAACCGATTTGATCTCAAAATGTCGGTAATTAAGTGATCTTGCCGTAAGCAGATAACGCTTACCATCAGGTGGTCCGTAAGCTGGTTTGCCACCTAGTGATATAAAAACAAATTATAGAATTCACACTACGAGTTCTCAGATGCAATAGGTATGATGTGTCTTATATTTAATCTGCACATACATTGTTTTTATTTTTTTTATTCAATTTTGATGGGCTTTATCGCTTTGCGATTATGTCACCCGGGTAGTAACAAAGCATTAAAATCCACATCGCTAATTTCTTGTACTTAATCTGTACAACGCCTTGGCGGAACCCGACAAAGGTTCAGCCAAAGCGCTGTTACAGTCTCCAATATTTGACAACCGTACGGGTCTGAGAGATTCATTCCGAACACACTCCATCAGTACATGGTAGACATCATCGATGACTCCGCAATCTGAACAATTAGGCGTTTCATTTTTACGCATCAAATATGCATATTTATTTGAAGGAATGTGTCCGGAGCGAAGTCTCATCGCAATAACAATATCGTTTCTACATAGTATTTTATTGTCGATCCAGGGATAACTCAAGGGGATTTAATTTGGATCTTTCATCAAAGTATTCTTTGAACCTAGCAAAACAATCCTTTTTTAAATATTTAAAATACTCGGTATAAAATGGCAAGACCGGAAGAGGAACTCCATCACCTGCGGCTTCTTTGACTCTTTCATTTCCACGAATTCCAATATGTGATGGGATCTACTGGAAAATTACTGTCCTACCATTGGATTTCATTTTAGCCAAATTTTGAAGAATCGAATATGCCATCGGATTACCTCGATAAATAGAGGTGCACCGGGCCAGGTGCTGGAGTGAGCTTTTTGAGTCTGTCAGTATTAATAATTTATCACAATCTATTGAATCTAAATATGACAAAGCTTCAAGGGCCAAAAGTTCGATACTCATGATTGAAATGTCGGAATCTACTCTAAATTACATGAAAATGTCCAATTGAGGATCAAAAAATGCCGCTCCCGACCCATTATTGTATTTTGAACTGTCAGTAAACATTCTATAAAATCCAGGATATTAAATTCTTCGCACACAATACTTATCTTGCATCAAAAGCGCAGGTAGATATTCGAGACATGCTTGCCTTAATGATGTCATCCGTCGGGCCCTTACCAGCGCCAACGTAACAGCTATTTTAGAACCAAATGGCTTGTTTCGTGACGATGGTAAGAGACCCGATGGAATGACACTTATACCCTGGAAGATGGGTCGGCCTTTGGTATGGGATGCCACGTGTGTTGATACCTTAGCACCGTCTCATCTTCCAGAGACAGTGGATAGGGCCGGTGGTGCAGCCATGTCAGCAGAGAGCCTCAAGCGTCGAAAATACAGTAACTTAGATACAAGTTACATGTTTGAGCCGTTTGGGGTAGAAACTCTGGGTCCGTGGGGGCCGAGTGCACACCACCTTTTCCGAGAAATGTCAAAACGACTGGTCGATGCATCTCGTGACCAGAATGCTGGCATATACCTCGCTCAACGAATCAGCATTGCCATCCAACGTGGCAATGCTGCCAGCATTCTGGGTACGTTGCCTACTGACAACGACTTTTTTATTTAGATTTATTTAAATTAAATGGAATAAGAAATAAGTTTTAGTTGTAGTTGTAAAATCAAAATTCGGAAGCGTTGTATTGGTTTTTAGGTTTGGATATTGGATATTGGCCTTAATTACATTGGATACATCTATGTTAGTAACCCAAGTATATAATAAAAACATTTCTAATTTGATCGATTATCTCTAGATACATTAAATAATTATAGAAAGGGATTAACTTTTACTATAGCTATTCAATAAACTAAGATGGATATACTTTAATAACAGGTATTTCAGTTCTAGTTATAGTCTCTAAATAGGTCTATTAAGTTACACTTAAAGTAGTGTAGTGTAGTAGTAGTTACACCATGATACAAGTCAAAGTCAAAACCATTTATTCTGTTTAGGCCTTAGGAGGGCTCATGAAAGTCGATCTACAGAAGTTACCACCGGTTCAGAAGTCAGCCTTCAACTGAGAAGAACCGGCCAGAAACTCAGCAATGGTACCTTGCTGAGTTTCTGGCCTTTTAAATTTTTTTTTACCATACAACTATATTGGCTATTTTTATAATTCAAGTGTTGTATGCACTAAAACAAAAGACAAGAAAATACAAAATAGCATCACAGTATCACAAGACTCATTAGAGTGACAGAATACCAGCCATGAATAAATCCAAGAACTAATTCAAGAGTTGGAGAACAGTAGTTGGGACGGAGGAAGCATTTTATTGTGTTCTAGATGGTGTTTCGGTACTCGAACTGTCGAAGTTAGTCATTACTGAACTCGCATAAAAACTGTAAACGGGTGTACCTAGCTGATTTTAGTTTGTACCTACACACTGCAAAGCGAAAGTTTAACTCGGAATGAGTCACGATTTAAAGATTCGTTAAATGAGATTCTGTTTGATTTGATTCTTCTATTAAGTACCTACATTCCTTAAAAATTGGGAGCAGGTATTTGAGAACTAAGATTGTGACTTTGTTTTTCAACATTCAAAGCTTACCAAGTACAATTTTATTTTTAAGTCTATAATAATAATAATCTTTTATTTTCAGACCATTTGATCCACATTATTAGTAAACATAGACATAAATTAACTTAAAAAACAATAAAAGATGGTTAGTAAAAATCACAACAAAATTACTTAAAAATTAAAAATATACCCCTGCGTGACATCAATTCCTCACGTAGGTGTAAACACTACAAACAAGCCCTACCCAGTGTCTCAGAATATTTCCATCACACCGGTCGGAATCCCGTTACGGCTGCCCCGCATCCTACTCATCAGGGAATGCACATTTTTACGCATTATCGCGAAGAAATCATCGGTGTGTGCTTCAGCAAACATCCCCGATGCGCTCAAAAGCGCGGCAGCCCCAACAGGGCCCTGAAAATATTATTGTAGAGGACGCGAAGATCACTGTAGGCGCGTTTTGTATACGAAGTCCATAAGCTACTTGTATAAAATGATTAAAAGTAGGCCTTAAAGAGTGTAATTTTCACCTGTTTACTGCAGTGAGCAAACCTACGGACCAACATATTACAATTTTCAGGCAAAAAGTCACCCAGATATTTAAATTCCTTTACACGTGTGAGGACCGATCCATTCAGTGTAATAGGTGGCACGCTTTTAGGACACTTTCTACCAGCTTTGAAAACCATAAAATGACTTTTACCCATGTTATACTTTAACCCATGCATAAAAGCATAGTCCTCACACACACGTACAAGCTTTTCCATAGCACTGACCGACGGGGCGAGCAGCACCATGTCGTCTGCGTAACTAAGATTATTGAGGCATACGCCGTCAACATGACATCCGACATGCATGCTGCTCAACCCGCAGATCAGCTCATTTACATACAAGCTGAAGAGGTTTGGTGAGCTTAAACCTCCTTGTCTTACCCCACACTCCAGCCTGTAGGAATCGGACAAAGCGCCTGCCCATCTTACACTGTTTTCTTGATTGTTATACCAATATTCAAAAATTGCAACCAAGTCGGAAAGCATCCCCGATACTTTCCGACTTGGTTGCAGTTTTTGAATTTTTGAATTTTTTTTTAATCTTCCGTAGTTTATTCCACAAAATCTCATAGGACACCATATCAAAAGCCTTAGACAGGTCTAAGAAACAGGTGTGTGCCTGTCTGTGTAAACTCAACCGTACGCTTGAGGGCTAGTATGGCACTCTCAGTTGATAACCCAGTTCGAAAGCCAAACTGGGCATCGTGTAGAAGTAGGTGTTTTCTCAAGTAGTTATCAATTACACCGTCCAGGACCTTTGCTGCTACTGTAGCCAATGATATGGGCCTATAATTCGTGATATCGGAGATATCTCCCGTCCTATTCTTGATTACTGGTACAACAATTGTTTTCATTAAGCTAACCGGTAGATATCTATGTCGTAGGCACAGTGACAAGAACATGCCCAGCACCCTAGGCAGATGAACTCCAGCATATTGAAAATGCTCAATACTTAGTCCATCATGCCCAGGCGATTTACCTCTAGTCATATTTTTTATCACTGCCCCCACTTCTTTAGCCGTGAAACGAGACAAGGTTGCATCTGCAGGTATAACAGTGCTATTCCCCCATAGTCGCGGTAAAAAAAAATCCTGAAACCCGATTGCAGCGCCACCTACCGGGTTAAAACATCAACTATACTGATAATGTTTCATTCATAATTCATATCAAGAAGATAGGCGACATAACTACAAAACCTTTCTTTGCGTAAAGTGAAATGACTCAATGCCCACCGAGGTAGAGCATTAGATTTTGATCATAGACATTATTTTATTTCTTGTGCATATCGTGCAATTTTTGTGCTTTCAGCATTTATAAGAAAAGATAAAAATGTAAATAGGTACCTACTTAAGCTTTGATACTTAGATCAATACAATTGTACTAACCTGGTAACACTAAATTCGCAGTAACAATCGACATTTTGGCGGGAACTTGCGAAATGACGTTGCGTTTTAGTTATATAATTAATAATATCGGTGTTGTTTTGTCTACTAAAGACCAATCTAAGTGCACAAGTGATGTGAAATGAAATGAAAGTGTGTATCGTGAATTTTCAGGTTGTCCCAAAAGCTCTGTGAAAAGCTTAGTGGAACGGCCACCAATTTCACTAAAACCTGACCGGACTTGTACGGACTAGGACAAAACATTACTGTGAATGCTTTGTGAATGTGATATAAGGTGACTATAAAATAAAATAAGAATATTAAAAATAATGTGGTCAGGGTGTGATAGTCTTGTAATTAAGCTTGTAAAAGCCTTTTAAATAAACAAAACGAAGTTTAACAATCTGAGCAGTGTTGCACGCAGGTAATTTTTGGAGTCCTATGGGTCTTTCTTTTATGAATTTTAATTTCGCGAATAACAAAAAGTATTTTAGCCATTCCTTTCGATCTTTCAAAAGTAAAAAATTAAAAAACCTATAATTAGATGCAAATGTTCAAAAACAGTTTGCGGTGTTTACATTTTACATACCTACCTGATATTATTTAGAGCATTGTGGCTGTTGTAAATAAAACAGCTAGTGAAAAACCATATTTTTGTTAATTTAAACACTAAAATATAGTAAGATTCATGGTTGAAAAAATTAAATTTGGCTACTTTACAGTTACATTTTATTCAATCGACATTTAAGTTTTCATTATCATTTTAGATTTGATTTCTTTCGGCTTATTTCATATTTGAATGCTAGCAACATTAGAATATGTAATGTCAAGTTGACATTAAAAAAGTATATCAATCAAATTGACAAGTACCTATCGCACGTATGTATGTAGTAAAGTTGAAAAACTTGTGAAAAACTACTGAGAAAATTAGTAAAGAAATTTCCATTAAATTCATTGAAAATTTTTTTGAATATTTAATCAGAAAAGACTCTCCATATCGTTATTGTGGTTCCGACATCACTCCACAATAGGTTAGTATAACGATGTCTTGCGAATGTCAGCGTTTGGATTTGGTATGATTTTTTATTATTTCCGCGAGATATTTCGTAAAATGACGACTTCTACTTCATCTATGTTGGGGCCAGTTGATGTCCGCGGTATGAAAGTGGTAGATAAAGTGAAATTCTTGCGCAATATCCATGTTCCAGTTCTTAAGGTCAAGGAACAAAATCTATCAAAAATCACGAATTTGTGCAAACCCTACTTCCTCAAACTGGAAAACTTCAAGCCTGTGCAAAACATTGAAAGTGACGACAACTTAACATTGATGAAATACTTACATTTTAACCCTCAAAAGATTACGAAATGGACTGACATCTCAGAAGACCACAGGACTCAACTCAACGAACATGGCGTCACAGAGGCCAATTTCTGTACTAGAGAAGTTCAACTTACATATGACAACTGGCGATTTGAAACTATTTTCAAAGCGGTGTTACCAGAAAATGAAGAAATTGTTAGTAGTTACTCTCAAATTGGACATATCATTCACCTAAATTTAAGAGAACATTTGCTAGAATACCGTCCACTCATTGGTCAAGTATTCCTAGACAAAATTAAGACATGTCGCACTGTAGTTAATAAGAGCAACATAATTGATAATACATATCGCAATTTTAGCATGGAAGTAATTGCTGGCGAAGCAGACTTTTTTGTGACAGTTAAAGAGAACCGATGCATCTTCCAATTTGACTTCTCCAAAGTCTACTGGAATCCCAGGCTTGGTAAAGAGCATGAGAGAATATTGAGCTATTTAAAACCTACAGATATATTATTTGATGTTTTCTGTGGAGTTGGGCCATTTTCGGTACCAGCAGCAAAATGTAAACACCTTGTTTTTGCTAATGATTTAAACCCAGACTCCTTCAAATGGTTGAATCATAATGCTACATACAATAAAGTTAAACCAATGTTCTTTAATTCATACAATCTAGATGGCAAAGAGTTCATATGCACCATATTCAAAAATTATATTATTGAATATTGTAAGGATAATACTAAAATACAGGATGGTGCTACTATCCACGTAACAATGAACTTGCCAGCTATGGCAGTGGAATTCTTAAATAATTTTAAGGGATTGATAAAAGACTCGACGCTTATTGAAAAGTTTAACTGTAAAATCATTGTTTATGTATACTGCTTTGCAGTTGGTGATGATGCTGACAGTGTAGCTAAGAGAATGGTCAATGACAATATAGGCTGTGATATATCTGGAGATATTATTGATGTTTTAGATGTGAGAAATGTGTCTCCGAAAAAGGAAATGATGAGAGTCATGTTTAGGCTTACAAAAGAAGTGTTGTTTGATTTGAAAAGTGAGTGTACTGAACCACCATTGAAAAAACAGTGTATAGAGAATAAGGAATACTAATAATTAACAATGTGTTAATCATTTAAGTGTTTATCATGTTTGGAGTAAATAAGTAATATTATATATTTTTGTAACAGATATGTTTTATGGCTTTAGTTACAAATAGTGTTTTCTATATTTTATATTACACTTATTCTAAATTAAAACTTAATATTTTTTTTTCAATTTGAAGCATTATTATAATTAAGAGTTCCTTATTTGGTAAGTAAAAGAAGCATTGTATATTATAATAAAAGTTTTCACTATTTGTAATAATTTTGTATTTTATTTTATTTCGCAATTATTCAATTCAAAATATTACTTCCTTTATTTTTGACCATACTGATTATGAAAATATTTAATTTAAAAGTTACTTAAATTGAAATGTCAGTCAGTCAGTCATTATCTTACTACAAATAATTGTATGGTACATAATCTAATACAATACAGGGGTCTAATTATTTCCAAGAATCCTATGTTCTAAATCTATGTGTACAAAGGTCTTTATGGTGTAACAAACATTCCCAAAAGAATCAGAACATTTTTAAGATATAGCCAGCCCATAGAATCGTTCATCTAACAACAGCCCTTTCTTTATCACTACTTACTCTAAATTCAGAGCTCCCTCACACTGTCGCCATATAATTCATTAAAAGTATAAGCTTAACCAACATAACTTGTGGATGAACTTTTAAAAAATAATCCCCATTTTAATCATTTGAATGAAATCGATTGAATGAAATCAATGTCAAGTATATTAAAAGTAAAGATTAGATAAATTATTTTATTACTTGATAAAACTTGAATCATAAATTTTACATACTTAAAA
Source organism: Ochropacha duplaris (assembly GCA_951361185.1). Taxonomy (NCBI): domain Eukaryota; kingdom Metazoa; phylum Arthropoda; class Insecta; order Lepidoptera; family Drepanidae; genus Ochropacha; species Ochropacha duplaris. Next base: position 2,903,939 of record OX592696.1, read on the forward strand.
TTATTAAATTGTTGATGAACATGTGACTTATGTCAGTAGGTTCTATCAAATTAATCTATAACACGTTTAGAAAAAAAAACTATGCAAATTAATATTGCAGTATCTAGTTTAAAATTTTATCACTAACTGTATTTTTTTGGCCAGGCTTTTCATTGGGAGTACTGGCTGGCAAATGTACTAACCGAATCGAAGGGGGATTATAGAGTTAGGTGTCATGTTAATTCGCCCGAGTTAGTACTTACATGCTTCCAATAAAATGTTCGAGAATAAAATAACCATAAAATGAAAAAAAAGTTGGTCATCAACTGTTATAACATGACTAACTAGGCGTGACTGGCGCGCATTCATTATTTCCTGCAATTTGAATAATAATCGAGTTTCGACTATGTAAGTAATTTAATAAGTTACAAGGCCCAATCAAAATGCTCAAATGATCTTACGTGTCCTTTTAGTTGGTCGCCTCCAGGCGTTGCTTACAATTTTTTTTTAACTATGTATGAGTTTGTTTTTCTAATGTACCTACGTATCTTTAAATACACTATGTATATGACGATTTGGCCTTACGTTATGCATACGTAGCCTAGAAGAGTACTGAAGTCACTGGCTCTCAAGTGTAGGTTGTAGTAGTTCAGGTTGTCTCAGGTAGTGACGTCGGATACCACGGCGAAGGTCGTAGTTCGAATTTACCATGAGCTATTCTTGGTCGACAACACGGCATTCCACGTTACTACCACTGAACTCCTTTTTTACAAATTCTATTTGCAACTATCTTACTAATTAACCAATAAGTTAAGCTTCAGAATTTGAGAACGAGTTCCTTTTTGTATAATATTAATAATACCGGGATTATTTTTGTATGATTACAAATTTTACGATTGTTTTTATTGCAAAGAGATAAACATTATGAGATTTTTATTAGGTAGGTACCTAGTTAACCCGAGATAGTGCTATGAACTTAAGAATACATTGTATAGATGTTTTAAACATCGCTTAGATAGAAGTCAGATTTATGTACCTATATTAATAAGGACATCAGGTCAGAAATAATCAGTTCAATTCATTTCAAAATACAATGACTGGAGCATTCCTTTTAAGTAGAATAATACTTGCTACTAGGCTCCGCTCTTCCATAAAGCAGGTAAATAGATTAAATTCAGTAATTAATGAACGATCTAAACTATTAACATAAGTATGTGTGTGGATTATATTGAAATAATAGGTGCCTACAATCTTAGAACAATAGGGTAGTATCCTAAAAAAATTTATTTAGTCCGTCAGTTAGATTACCAAAAAGTATTGGACACAAATAATTAGAATTGATTTTTATTGACCCAGAACAGTAGGTAAAAATTTGCTTGGCAATAAATTGTCAAAACCACATGTTTATAGTGGTAGATATATTGATTAACATTGATCTTTAAAATTGCAAAAATAAAATTCGACGCTATATTTACAGAGACTTGGACAAACAGACAGTCGGTATAAACCAAATATCGCATACGGTTTGTACGAAGTGACTATTATCACCTCATTGTTTTCCCGTTTCAGTTCAGTACACGTAATGCAGCCGAAGAGTGAGGTCGTCGATATGGATCTTCCGGATTTCTCTGCTGCTCTGGAAGAGACTGAACAGGTTGGTTTCATCTTAACCTGTCACGCCGCAGGCCATGAGTTCGATTCCCATTCACGACATTTTTTTGTCTTCATGAATTATGTCTTTTTGTCCTTATTCTGGGTCTCTATTCTATCTAATTAAGTAGGTATCTGTTTAATTAAGTAGTATATGAGTTATCTGGCTTCCATAGCACAAGCTCTGCTTAGCTTCAACAAAATTATTGATATTTATAAACAGTTCTTTTTGTAGTCGGTGCCAGCCAAGAAGAAGGACAGTTTTGAACTGGAAGTGTTCATACGAGAAAACGTCTTACGACACCTCTCCTTACGGTAATGTTCCTTAGGTCTGCGCCGTCGCTCCCCTACTTTTCGAAGTTTATTACAAAGGCAGAATTAAATTGTCCTTCTTGGCTGGCACCGACTCCAAAAAGAACTGTTTATAAATATCAATAATTTTGTTGATTGTCCTTTAAGGCTCTTACTTTGAAATTAAAATATTATTCTTTACTTTTTAGTTTATGTTTGTACATAGGTATAGGTTACAGTTTTGAAGTCGGTTTTTGTTTTTTATTTTTAAAAATAATTTTATTTTTCAATTTTTAAAGTTTATTCCTTATTATATGTTGTCCTAGGCAAAACTAGTTTGTCCTGAATTCGTCTAACTCGAACTAGTCTGGCCGGTAAAATATAATATATGTATAACTAGCGGGCCCGGCAGACGTCGTCTTCCTGCCCTGAAATTGAAACAAATCTTGGAACTCGATTCCAGCGCCACCTACCGGGTCCAATTGTATTTTAAAACCATCGAAGAACCCATTGAAGTATACACACAAAATTTCATCCAAATCCAAAAAGTCATGCTCAACGACTCATTTTGATTCACTAAGGTTTATCAAACGAGATATATTTTTTTTTGTTTTTGTTGATTTTCTCAAAAACTGGTGAATCAATTTCGATAAAATTTAAATGGGACCACCTCTGAAGCATGATCTACCAAACAAAAAAAGAATCATCAAAATCTATTCATAATTGGCAGAGAAATCGCGTAACAAACATACAAAAAAAAAACATAGTCGAATTGAGAACCTCCTCCTTTTTTGAAGTCGGTTAAAAAGTAATAAATTATAAATATAGTAAAAGATACAATAAGAACAATGTTTAGAATGGGGAAACTAATATGATGAAAGATATAATTATCGTTGTTATTATTAAATCGTCAAGTTCTTTAGATTGTAAGTCAGTTTGAATCATTAGGCGATGATAGCTCAGTGGCAAGTGACGTCGAATACCGCGACGAAGGTCGTGGGTTCGAATCCTACAATGAGCTTGATCTTTCGGTGAAGGAAAACATCGTGAGGCTTTGTGTGCTTACCACCTTCGGCCACATCATCACTTACCATGGTGAGATTGTGGTCAAACACAAGCTTATCCAGAATAAAAAAAAAAAAGGTTTACCCGCGTGACTCGCGTCGTACAGGAACGCGATCGGCTTCCTTTTTCAAATTCGCTTCCTTTGCTGTGCTTCGCTTTAAGTGCCCGGGGCTCTGTCTATATTTTTTATTTATTGAAACCACAAGTGACAACGAGGCAGGCGGGTCACCTGATGGTAAGTGACTACCGTCGCCTATAGACATTAGCAATACCAGGGGAACTGCCAACGTGTTGTACACCTTATTACAATGCCTTAAAGGCTACTCTGTTTACTCTGACCTTAACGTTTACAAAATTTATTTTCAGGTGCTCCGACAATGTTTCCAAGAATACAATTTAAACGAAGTATTTTTATCTTTTAATGGTGGTAAAGACTGCACAGTGCTCCTAGATATAACAATAAATATACTACGCGAAATATACAAAAGAAATGATATAGGGAGTGAATTAAAAACTGTGTATATACGTACAAATGGACCGTTCAAGGAAATAGAAGACTTTGTGGAATCTGTGAAGACACATTATGGAGTTGAGCTAGTGGTAACGGAGGGAGAAATGAAGGCCACTCTCCAGAGGTTACTGTCCGAAGATAATAGGCTAAAGGCATGTCTTATGGGCACCAGACGAACGGATCCTTTTAGTGAAAATTTGAAGTTTATGCAGGTAACTTGATGGAGTATAGCGATGGTTCAGTGGTAGTGACGTCGGAGACTGCGGTGAAGGTGGGTTCGAATCCTACAATGAGCTTGAAGAAAACCATAGCACGGTGGTAGGGTACTTTGTAGTACCCTACTGGCTGGCTACCACCCTCATGTTGATAATCTGTCGCCAAGCATCTTGGTTACCTTGATCTTAGTGAAAATATAATTGTATACAATTTTGATTGCGTTTAAAAAATTATGACTCAATTTGAAGACTCAATTTATATCAAAATATACTTTTCTCTGAGTCATATTAATCGCTTATAAACACATTCATGACTGACTGTCTTAACCTGTCAGTTCTTTCTTGGGACAATCGGGGTTTCAGAGTCCGCACCACTTGGTTCTCAAATGGGACAATCGGAACGATGACATTTACTTGAAAATTGGGCGCGAATTTGGATTTTTTTAATACTGTGAGCGAGTTGACGAATTGTTTGACAGACTCGCGAGTCAACAGATTAAGTTCATAACCATAATTCAACAGTCATAAAGTCAATTTACTGCTCTTATAGAAGTATATGATTCAAGAAATCAACCATATTCTGTAGACATGACATGAATGAATGCACATTTATATTATACTAGCTTTCCCCAGCGTTCCCGAGGGATCTTTCTGTTCCTCACTCACGCAAAAACGGCTGAACGGATATTGATGAAAATTGGCACACAGGTAGATCATATCTTGGAATACTGCACGGTGGTAGGGTACTTTGTTGTACTCGACTGGCTCCACCACCCTCAAGTTGTAAATCCGTCGCTAAGCACGTTGGTGTGTTCCGGCAGGTGCACTTGAGAGCCAGTTGCCTTTAAGGCATTGTAAGGTGTACAACACATTGGCAATCCCCTTGGCATTGCTAATGTCTATAGGCGACGGTAGTCACTTACCACCAGGTGACCCGTCAGCTTCGTTGTCACTTGCAGTATAAAAAAAACAGGATACTTTTTGTCCCGGGAAAAGATAAGATCCCAAGGGAACGCGGGTGAAACCGCGGGGTGAAAAACTGGTACTAAAATAAGCATTGTTTTTCAGTTAACAGATCCAAGTTGGCCGCAAATACTCCGTGTGTCGCCGCTCCTTAACTGGTCCTACCATCACATATGGAGTTATATACACCATCGGCAAGTGCCTTACTGCAATCTATATGATGTCGGGTAAGAACTATTTTTAATAGCATGTAGCCTTAGATAGGTAGCCAATTAGAACCAATATAGTCAGATGGTCCAAAAATATTTTAAAAATGTAACCTTGCTGAGTTTCTTGCCAGTTCTTCTCAGAAGTTGTCTAACTTCCGAACCGGTGGTAACTTCTGTAATTCGACCTTCATAAGTCCCCTTGATAGATAGATAATTCTTTATTGGTACACCACACAATAAAAATAACAAAACAAAATAAAAAGATAACATTAAAAGTGTCACAATGGGCGGCCTTATTACTAATCTCTACCAGGCAACCTTTGGATGGAGAGGATTTCAAAAACAATAAAAGATGGCGGAGCACGTATTCAAACAGAATTCATATCTTACACTACAATTATATAATTATACTAATAATAATATTAAATACACTACTCATACACATATACTTACAAAGATACATACATACATATACTAAGTCCTAATAATTACATATCATACATATTAATATATATATAAAAAATAAAATAAAGAATACAATACATACATACATATACTATACGAGTATATATACTGAGGTAGCTAAGCGATTTAGAAGCAGAGCACTAAATTAAGTGGAGAGGTAAAACTTTTTTAAACTGTTAAAGATGTCTTCTAGGGCCTAAACTGAATAAATGGTTTTGACTTTGATTTGAGATTGTTTATCTTTAGTTATTAGCTTAACTACCTAACACCAGAGGTCGAGGGTTCGATTCCCATCCAGGACAAATTTTTGTGTGCATAAACATGTATTTTTGTCCTTAGTCTGGGTGTATTTATCTATTAAAGTATGTACGTACATATTTACAGCAAAAAAGGTGTAGGTATATGAGTTATAGTCTAGCTTAGTTTGATATTCCTCAGTATAATTTGATAATTATTGCGCCCATTTTTTAAATTCGGGATAAACTTGTGTTTGACCACAATCTCACCATGGCAAGTGATGTATAGCCGACCTACCACTGAGCTATCATCGCCTTAAAGACAAGATCGCCTTTAATTTTAATTTGATTACGAGCAGCATTACTCGGTTGAGAGCCCTAAGCGCTCACCTAAAAGTCTGCGTAAGGGTGTCTATGGTCCCTCAGACCTCCACTTTAAGTCCTAAAAAAAAAGAGCAGCAATTGTTTTTGTTTTATCTCGAATCCTTACTTTATTAACATTACAGGTACACGTCAATAGGTAGCACACAAAACACTTGGCCTAACCCCTCACTATCATACAAAGATGTCAATGGATCACTTAACTACCACCCCGCTTGGCGACTCGTAGATGGCTCGTTGGAACGCGCGGGCCGCGGCAAAATGCCTCAACCGACCGTCAATGGACATGAAACACACAATCACAATGGAATCAATACATGTATTAGTAACGGCCTTTAGTGGCTTTCTAATTTATAGTAATTTTCTCGCCGATTTTATTTTATTTTTAAATGCTGTGATGAAACCCAGGTACCCATAATTATTTAGAAAACATTGTATAACAATAAAATTGTTATTTTAAACATCTAATATTACTGTTGATATAAACTTACTTATGTACTTAATACTTACTTAAATGTCTAGTTCCGTTTTCAAAGGAAAAATATATATGTACATACATGACAGCGCTATTTAAAAATGATTGCATAACTTTGTATGCATGACTCCAATGATATTATAATATGTAAAAAGATGTAGATATGTTACGAGCGCTCCGCTCGTGGTAGTTTAAATACTGGCTAATTAGCCTACCTTGACCTGTGTCCCGATAACAACCAATCCTGTCGTATTATGAGATATCGTAATGTAATGTGATTTTTGAAGATCGAATGTTTGTGTAGGTAACCTATCTACATTTTTTTACTTATATTATCATTGCATGACTCATTCAAACAATTGAGTATACATTAAATAATTATTATGAGTAATGTACAATTTACTCAAACTTGGCAGCTTGGCAGTAATGATGATGTTATTCATTTTGACCAATGATGTTATTTGTTATTGCTACCCGCTTATTTAGTTTAATCGGGGTTATTCAGAATGCTTTTCAGTTGCTCTCCCATTCGGGAAACGAACTAAATCTACCGAATTGGCTGACTACCACCCTCAAGTTGAAAATCTGTCGCCAAGCATCTATCGGTGTGTTCCGACAGCTGCACTTGAGAGCCAGTTACCTTCTAAGCTTTGTATGCTTTCCACCTTCGGACACATCGTCACGTACCATAGTGAGATTGCGGTTAAACACAAACATATCCAAGAAATGTTTTTTTTTAATATCCACTAAATTCTCTCCTATTAATCTCTAAACTCCTATTTATTTCTGAGAGATATAAAGTCACATTTGACAATATGGTGTCTCGTTTTGACGCAGTGTCTGTATTTTAATGGATATTAATTTGTCTAATGGGGCTTATTAAATCTTGTTCAAAATGTAAATTAGTTTTAGTACCTATAATTTACTTAAATTCTTGAATCTAATTATTATAAATATTGACGCTCAAATATCATATTATTTATTTTGTCTTAATTCCATTTTTTTTAATGAAATTGATTATCATAGTGTAGGTATATAATTAATGTAAAACCTGTGATATTTTATCATGTTTGTAATTTATACGTAAATATGATATATCAGTTTATTTACAAACTAATTTGTATAGAAAAAACTACGCCGTTTTTCTAAATTATTTCATAAAATAATTATTTATTTTAATTATAATTATATGCATATGACAATGGTTGTTTCCCACATTTTGTTTTAATAAAGCACCTTACATTTATTTTATACATTTTTTATTTAAAACCTTAAAAGTATATTTACAGAACATTTAATATTATAAAATATCACAAAGCGGTAAGTGTGAAAATTGTTTGACATCAACTAAGTGTTGTTACCGGTATTATTTGGTTTTACATGTTTTCTGATAAACTCTTGGAACATCGCTACATCCTCTGGTTTATCATCTGGAATAATAAATTTTATTTCATTAAGCCGATGATAGCTCAGTGGTACTGACGTCGGATACAACGGCGAAGGTCGTGGGTTCGAAACCTACAATGAGCTTGACATTTCGGTGAAGGAAAACATAGTACGGTGGTAGAGTACTTTGTAGTACCCGACTGGCTGGCTACCACCGTCAAGTTGAAAATCTGTCGCCAAGCACCTATCGGTGTGTTCCGACAGTTGCACTTGAGAGCCAGTTCCCATCTAGGCTTTGTGTGCTTACCACCTTCGGCCACATCATCACTTACCATAATGAGATTGTAGTCAAACACAAGCCTATCCAGGATAAAAAATACTCTTCAGCTTTACATATTAAGTAGAGATAATAACCAGAATCAGGCATCCCCGCTTCAGTTCCTTCCTCGTCGCTAGAGCTCTCATTGGCTGGGTGCTTCAGATACATATCACTGAATTCCCGACCGGTTGGTACTTCATCTATTAAACTCTTTTTATTTATCACTTCACCATCTAGAAAACAAAGACAGAATTAGCAAAAAAAAATTGTGGTATGAAATTACAGTCTATTGCCCGTGGTTCTATTAGTAGGACCATGGGCACTTAGCATTGCCCATAGTCCTACTGGTAAGACTACAGACAAGTAACAGTGCCCGTAGTTTGGATTTTTTTTTCGTCATCCTACCTCTATTCTATTATTGTTGAAGATAAATATAGGTTATAGGTTTTTTTTTTTTCAAGAGCGAAAAAAATCTGATTTTTGTGTAAATGTCTTAGATTAAAGCTAGTTTTTGATTTTTCATTATCATTTTTTTTCGTCTTCACTGTTAGTAGGACCATTGCCCATACAAAATAATGTTGTTTTTGTTGCAGTCCTACTGGTAGGACCACGCAGTAGGACCACGGGCAACGAATGGAAATTACTGACTATACTCTTATTACCCTTTTTCAATTCTTCTTCTTGCTTCTTTTGTTCTTCTAATTTTTCTGCGCGCATTTTTAACCAATCTGCTTTGTACTCCCTAAAGCACAAAATAGAGTTGATATTAGTTTAACACTTTAAAAAATATAATACTTTATTTTTTTAATTAGGTACTTACCTTTCATACTCTTCTGCAGCATCATCCACCAGTTTGAAGAATTCATCTATTCCCTGGAAAGTTTAAGAGTTATTTATTTATTTCTTACAATTTTTTTATATATCAAAAATCTGATATAATACACTAGCACTTATAAGTGACTAAAATCCGGTTGAGAGCCCTAAACGCTCTCCGATAAGTCCGCGTAAGGGTGTAATGGCCCCTAAGGTCAGCCACCTTCTAGATCTTTGAAATAAGGAACCCTAAAAAGAGAACACCATAGCCTATGGAGATAAGCAATACCAGGAGGATTTCCTGTGTTACATGCAGAATGAGAATGATAACTCAGTGATAATTAATTTTATTACATTGAAATCAAATTTAGGCTGTTTCTTAAGACCGTTTACAACGTACGTCATTTCATACAAATTTTCAAGCCCTTGTTTTTCGAATTAAATGAACCGATTTTAATGAAACTTCGTACGCATAAGCAGAATACAAAGGTCTAAAAAGTTAGTTAAGAACATTTTCGAAAAATAGTGTAACAGCCAAATAAGACCGATTTAAAAAAAAAAGATATTTCGAAAATGTTCTTTACTAACTTTTTAGACCTTTGTATCTTGCTTATACGTACGAAGTTTCATTAAAATCGGTTCATTCATTTCGAAAAAAACAAGGGCTTGAAAGTTTGTACGAAATGCCGTACGTCGTAAACGCTCTTAATAAAAAAAAAGCAATAGCAAATATATATTTTAAAACACTTACAGCACCAGTATGTGCGCTAACACCACAACACCTCAGGTCTGCATAGAATGTATCAAGTGCCAGTGCCATGGAGCGCGTCAGGTTTCCAATATAAGTGCTGCCACCTTCGGTTTCACCTTCACCTTCCGCGTCCAAAGCATCTTGGAATGCTTCAAAGTCGCGCATCCATTCTACTGCATAGGCGTTGTCTACGACGTCCGTCTGGAATATATGGAAGATTAAAGCGAATTGCTTGCGTTTAAAAAAGGGGGAAATAGAAAAATTCTAAATTTTCACTTGAATGTCATTGGGTGTCATGGAAACTGTGTAGACGCTGCATATTTAAGTGCAGTGCATTCAACAGCTAGCTTCAACAAAATTGCTGAGCAAACAGTGAAATATGCACTAATAATCATTTCTTTTGCTATAGCACCATTTTTATGCTATCATGGCTCTGTGCTAGTGACAGAACAGAAAATCAAACTTCAAATACTAGAATAAGGTAGTGCTTTTTAGGGTTCCATACCCAAAGGGTAAAAACGGAAACAAGACTCTGCTATCCGTCTGTCTATCTGTCATCAGACTATATTTCATGAACCGTGATAGCTAGACAGTTGAAATTTTCACAGATGGATGTATTTCTGTTGCCACTATATCAAATAAAAAAAAACTACAAAGTCTTTACGGAACCCACGGTGCGCGAGGCCGACTCGCACTTGACCAGTTTTTATTGTAAAGGTAAAAATATTACATGATATAAGGACAATTTGTACCATCCAATTCAATTAAAATTAATTTCAATTTTTTTATTTCTTTGACTGGCACAGTGTAACTACACAAGAATCTCAAGTGCAATTGCTGTCATTGGTAAGTTGTAGGTAACGAATTCTAATTAAATTTAAGTGTTGGACAATAAAATAGCTATTTTAATAAACCATACCTTATTCATAACCACAATGAATGGTAATCTTGTCTTATACAATATAGAGCATGCATAGAGCATGTTGGACATGAATGTGACGGGCGAGACACTGCGGACCGTGTCCATTACATACACCACTACAGTGGGACATGTAGAGGCAAGAGCTTCCGTCACTATTGTGCCTGACGCTGACCATGTGAATACTTCAATTTGACCTGTTAAAATAAACTTATTACAATTGAAGTTCAGTGTCATTATAAAGTACCGATAGTATAGATAGTAATTTGCGATTAGTCATAAACAATAAGCAAATGTGTTGTATGTGTTGTCTTGTGTCTAGGGAGCTCTATTTTATGGCATTATAATTCAGAGAACCGGTCTTTGGATGTCTCGGTGTTTCAGTCGCTTGATACCATCATATGGTACATTAGCAATACCAGGAGTCGTTCTAAAGCTCACAACATGGGTGCTGTTTAGATCGTCAATTTAAGTTATAAATGTCTGTAACTACAAGATAGTCTTTTTCCTTTAAATAGGCTTGTGGTTGATCACAATCTCACTATTGTTAGTAATGATATGACAGGAGGTAAGCACACAAAGCCTAGATTATTAACCCTACTAGCCAATTTGGCAATCAGTATCTCACCTACAAGACCACCAATTCATTTTTTTTTTCATAAACTACTTACCAGGTGTATCAATAACACAGTACTTATGTTTCTTCCCTGCTTTCTCTATCAAATCAACAACTTGTCCAAACTTAGTGGAAAACAAGTTCAAAGCTGTCACAATCCCTCCATTAGGGCCCAAACCATATTGTTTCATTACTTCTTTATAGTTCACAGTGTCTCTTATATCTGGAAAAGTGAGAAATGGATACAAAGTTGCATTCAATAATCAATAGAGAAAATCTATACAATATGAAGGAACATCCAAGAATATATGACTTTTGAAGAGAAGGCAGGCTACAAAAGATTGACTGAAACTTACCTATATTAGCAGGATAGGAGACTTCCCGGCATGCTGGATCCAAGTTAATTAAATAAGGTCTCGAACCATCCACCACTTTTCCCGATAAACGTCGTGTGAATGATGTCTTTCCCGCACCAGCCATACCTATTTAGTTATCATGAGATTAATAAAAATTGCCGTAAAATAGCAATAATCTTTTTGGCTTAAAACTAACCTAAAATAATCAAACAAACTGGTTTTCTTATTTCCTCCTCCATTGGTTCAGGTTTTGTTTCACTTGTAGCCATTTTAAGCTACAGTCAAGGTTCAGTTTCCACAGAAACTATTGAAAATATTTTCTAATAATTTGTATACTTGCGGATGCAGAATAACGAAAATATTTTGTTTATTTAATTTGACATTTGGATTATTTTGGATTTTGGTTGCTTGCTTTTTTTATTTATTATTTATTTAGAAGGCTTTAGTTTCAAGACTATCAGCCTAACCATGTCATTTTTGATATTCTTCTGGCTTGGTACCTAGTCCTTTAAGCCATCTCTTTTTTTTATACAATATGTTAAGAAACCCCCGTCAGACCCGTTAAGGTATTATTAGGTATCGATATTAGATTCCATTAATTTAAAAAATTCAAATTCCAAGTAATAAAAATTACCCCATATTAAATTTAATAGTATTTCATAAAATCAGGGAAAGTGCCGTATAGGCAGCACAGTTGGCGGACGACCTGAGACGGCGCGACGTCATAAAGGTCATGAAACCAGTAGAACTCTTACCTACCAGCTGTCGACTGTTGTATTATTACACGAGGACGCCAATGCGATGGCTGTGACGGAGTTGTTGTTCCATGTTTCTATTCTACCTCCAAGAGTGATACAGGTCTGGCACAAGTTATCTCGGACACACACACAACGCACGCACAGATGGCACAGTGTTAGCTTGCGGAACCGCAAAGCGCATTTCGAGGCGAGGGGAATGAGTAACTGCAATAATGCAAAGGTTATTGCAGTTACTCATTCCCAGACACTTTAACAGTTAAAATACTCCTGGTTTGAATTTCATACATAATCTCTCAAACACACTTGCACTCGGACGCAATGTTTACGCGTAACTGAAGAATAGTGGTAATGGTAACACAAGTAGGTAATGCAAGGTTGAAGCAAAGAGTATAGTAACTATCCATAAAGGAATATATCCATAATGGGTTGAATGAAGGTCGCGAACCCCGTAGGTACAGCGGCGAAAAGGGCGGGAAACTTCGTAAAGTTGAGACGCGGTTTTTCTTTTGGAGTTTAAAATTAAACTTAAATAGGTGTAAAGGATTGATATTTAAGTTTTAGTATTACTTTGTAATTATTATAATTGTATATTCTGTTTATTTGTGTGTAGTTGTAGCTGTTATATTGGTAAGTTTATGTATTTTATTTTAACTTGATAAGATGGGCGATCCGCCCGATGACCCCGGAGGGACACTTCCTTCACAATCACCCATGGAAATGTTGATTGGTGTGCTGGAGTCCTCCATGGACACAGATTGCTCGATTTCTGACTCCAACAAACTAAAACGGAAAAGGTCTAATAATAAAGCTATTTGTGGGTCATGCCATAAAAGAAAGAGGAGACACGGAAATAAAAAGCAAACTGATTGTCAATGTTTATTAAAAGATAAAGAGCTTGATGATCATGTGTTGGGTGGTTCAAGTCCCCCAGTTTTAGAGTCGCAGTCAATAGCTGTATCAAATAGTCATAGCACTAGTCATGACAATACTAACCAGGATAAAAATGAGTTGTCTCGTTTGCCAGTTGGTCGCACCATTTATCAAGCCACAGATGTTGCACCTTATGTTGTTCATGTTCAAAAAGAAATGTCCACTTCTAACGATGCTACAACCCTGCATCCTGTCACCTTCGGGCGCTTCCTCAAAATCAATGAAATTAAGGGTATTGTGAATGGTAGCCTCAAGCGAATAGGTCGTAATCGCATAAGTTTGGCATTTTCAAACTTCCAAGATGGTAATGGTTTCCTTACTAATCATAACCTTGCATTAGGAAAATATAAAGCTTTCATACCAACTTTTAATATAACACGTATGGGAGTTATAAGGGGTGTTCCCACAGATTGGTCAGATGATGACGTTATAGCAAACATTAATGTACCAATTGGGTGTGGATCAATAATTAAAGTAAGAAGGTTAAAAAAAAAGATAATGATCAATGGTAACAAGCAATTTGAAAATACTGGTACTATTGTTGTAACATTTGACGGACAGGTACTACCAACGCGTGTATACATGTGTTACACAGCCTTGCCAGTTGACTTATATATTTATCCAACTGTGCAGTGTTATAACTGTTGCAGGTTTGGTCATGTTAGAAATCAATGTAGGTCCACACCCAGATGTTTCAAGTGTGGTCAAGGTCACTCTGGGGATACCTGTAATATTGAAGAAGAAGATTATTTTTGCTGTTTATGTAAAGGCGTTCACCAAGCTACAAGTACAAAGTGTTTAGAATTTAATAGACAAAAAGGTATTAAAGAGACAATGAGCAAGAGTTGTATCTCGTATATGGAAGCTGTTAAACTCCACCCACCTGTATCTAAGGTGTCATATTCTGATGCCTTAATATATGCAACTCCATCTGCATCCACCAATAATATTCATTCTTCTCAGAATCAATCAATTCCTCAATCCAACTCAAACACTATTTCACAATCTTACAAAAAAACTGTTTTTCTGAAGCCTAGGGCACCCCATAAGTTTTCCAAAGGGTATGACACCCATTCTGAAATAATTAAAGACCCTTTATTACCTAAATCAAAACCCATAGTAAACAATAGTAATGATAATATGAAAATATCTGACATTATCAAAGTACTAATTCAATTATTATCACAGTCAAGTCTAATATCACCGTCCAACGTTGCAACAGTTATTGATGCTTTATATCAAATTTCCAACATTCACAATGGGTCTAGCCAAAGCCACAGCAATTCAGTGGAATTGTCAAAGTATGAATAATAAGAAAACTGAACTAATCTATTTAATTAACAAATACGAACCATCTGTTATCTGTCTTCAGGAGACATGGTTTAAACCTGATTCAGTGTTTAGAGTCACTGGTTTTTCTTGCATTAGGGATGATAGATATGATGGTTATGGTGGAACAGCTATGCTCATCAATAACTGTCTTTCATTCACTCCTTTAGACATTCCCACCCACAGCAATAATTTGTCAATTGTTGCTGGTGTTGTAAATAATATATGTTATGTGTCTCTTTACTATCCTAGACCTAGTATAGATATTTTTAATGAAATTAACAATTTATTTAATTTTTTACCAAAACCTTTTATATGTATGGGGGATTTTAATGCTAGTCACCAAAGTTGGGGTTACTCTTCTTCCTCTTTTTATGGAGAACAGCTCTTGGATCTTCTTGATTCACATAACCTATGTATTTTGAATACTGGTTTGCCAACACGCCTTGGTGGCCCTAGGGAAGAACCCAGCGCCCCAGATTTATCCATTTGTACACCTGACCTTGCATCCTGCCTTTCTTGGAGCCCTATGGCATCCAGACATGGTAGTGATCACTTCCCATTATTAATCACCTTTCCTTTTAAGAAACCTCCAAGACAGTTAAGGACACCACGTATGAAATATAAATTGGAAGATGGTGACTGGGGTGTGTTTAGAAGTAAGGTTGAACAAAGGGTGTTAGAAATGCCTAAAGTATCCAGTGAAAATGCATCCATTTGCTCTGAGATGTTAGCTAAAATATTGATTGAGGCAGCTAATCAAACTTTCCCCTTGAAGAGTTGTAGACCTAGTAGAATACCTTCTCCACCATGGTGGGACGAAGAGTGTACTAATGCAGTTAAATACAGGAAAGAGGCAGAAAGGCAATATTGTGATCTCATGTCAGATGATAACTTTATTAACTATATCCACATAGCAAATAATACCAAGGAACTACTTAGGAGAAAGAAATTTGAAGGTTGGCAGCATTTCTGTGCATCACTATGTCCCAATGTTAAATCGTCTATTGTGTGGCAGAACATTAGAAGGTATAGGTCTGCTTTCAATGACACACAACAAAATAATATTACTCTCTCTCTTGCAGAGCAAATCATGGACCGTTTGGCTCCACCTTCTGTTCCAGAAAATTACGTGTTGATTCCATCTTCAGTACCAGCACCTTCCACTAATAGTAATAACAAAGAAAGAGACCTTAATTCTCCTTTCACTCTGTATGAGCTGAAAGGTATTCTTTCGTATGTTAAGGACTCTGCGCCAGGCGAAGATGGTATACCGTATTCGTTTTTGTCAAAGCTTGATAATAATGGTCTTACTTATTATCTTTCTCTAATAAACACTGTTATGTTCTCCGGTGATATTCCCAAATCTTGGCGAACTCAAACTTTGATCTTGTTATTGAAGCCAAATAAAAATAGATCAGAGCCTTCTTCGTATCGGCCAATAGCTTTGTCTTCTGTACTGGCTAAAATTGCAGAGCATTTAGTTAAAAACCGCTTGGAATGGTTTATAGAGCACAATAACTTATTATCACATACTCAATTCGGTTTTAGGAAAGGTAAATGCACGTTTGACAGCTTAGCCATTTTTACAACAGATATACGTTTAGCGCTCTCTAGAAATAACTCTTTAGTGGCAGCATTTCTAGACATAAGCGCGGCATATGATAACGTAAATATTTCAATTCTCCAGCAAAAGTTAATGTTATTAAATATTCCAATTCTTTTAGTTAATTTTATTATAAATATTTTATATGAAAGATATATCAAATATTCAGTAGATTTAAGTGACAGTACATGCATATGTCGAACAATCTGGAAGGGATTGCCTCAGGGTTCCGTGCTTAGTCCCTTATTGTATAATATATACACATATGATTTAGAGTGCTCTCTTATTAGATATGCTAAGGTTCTTCAATATGCGGATGACTTGCTTCTATATGTTTCTGGGTCCAACACAGATGATATTTGTGAGGCTCTAACCTCAGCTTTGGCTGAGTTAAAAGTATGGCTAGATTACAACGGTCTTGCCCTATCACCAACAAAAAGTTCAGTTGTGTTATTTACTAGAAAACGAAAATTTCCAGAGGTTCAAGTAGTGTATGAGAATTTGTCTTTACCGGTTAAAGAACAGGCAAAATTTTTGGGCGTAATTTTAGATTCAAAATTAACTGGGGTTCCTCATTGTGAATATATTTCGAAAAGGTGTGAGCGTAATTTAAACATCTTGCGATGTCTTTCTGGTGTTTGGTGGGGAGCACATCCTTCTACCATGAAGCTTTTATATAAAGCCCTGATAGGAAGTGTGTTGGATTACGGAACATTTTTGTTACATCCGGGAAATGTAGGTGCTTTTAAAAAACTGGATGGCATTCAGTCCAAGGCTCTGAGGATCATTACAGGGGCGATGAAATCTAGCCCAATAAATTGTCTTCAAGTGGAGTGCTGTGAACCTCCTTTATCGTTAAGAAGACAATACCTAAGTGATCGTTACTATTTCCGTAACTTACAACTAAAATGCCATCCATTACATTCTAAAATAAAACGACTAGCTGAAGAGGTAGATTCATCAAATTATTGGACACATAAGGATGTGCCCTGTCTTGTTAAAAGTCTACGTAAATATAAAAATTTTGAAGCTCCAACTTATCAAGATAATCAATTACCCTTGTATTGTCATAATTTCAATGCCCTTATTACTCCACCACGAATCGAATACAATTTAGGAATACCAAAGAGAGGTACTAATCAAAATGTCGAATTTAGGCGTATTATTGACAATGACTGGACTGGTTGGCATCAAATCTATACTGATGCTTCTAAACATTCCAATGCGTCTTGTGTAGGCGTTGGGGTTTACCATTCACAATATAAAATTGTACTAAAAATAAAGCTACCCCCCGAATCCAGTGTATATACCGGTGAATGTTATGGTCTTTTTAAGGCCATTGAGTATGTCCTTCTAATGAAACTACCAAAAGCAATAATTTTTTGTGATTCGTTGAGTTCCTTACAGTCTTTAGAAAGATTTCCCTTCAAGTCACATAAACAGCCTCCTATTGTCTTTGAAATTAAAACACTTCTATACTTGTGCTCTGCAAGGGGTTTTAAAGTCATTTTTACATGGATTCCTAGCCATGTGGGCATCTCTGGCAATGAGAGGGCTGATCGTGTGGCCAACGAGGCGATTCATGTTGGAGATGTATGCCCGTATAACAATTATTGTCATGACCTGGTTGCGCTGCCTAAACTGTATTTAGATGATGCGTGGCGTGGACTCTGGTTTGATGATACTTCCAAAGGGAAGTATTATCGTATAATTCAGGAGTCCATTCCACGTAAGCCGTGGTTTTGTAATATTATGTTCAGTAAAAGAAGCACTTCCGTTTTATGCAGACTCCGTTTGGGTCATGTTTGTACCCCAGCACACTTGTTTAAATTAAAACTTGTTGCCCATCCTTTGTGCTCTTGTGGGGAGTACGGGGACCTGAACCATATATTTTTTTCCTGTACTTTGATTGATAGGTCTGCTTTTATTCTTCAACTTCTGTCGATCCGTATTCCGTTCCCTACCTCTATTATATGTTTATTACATTATAATGATCCAGATGTGTATAAAATATTAGCCAAATTGATTAGCAAGAATGATATCAAACTATAATTTTATCGTTCCTATATATGTGTAGTATTGTATTTATAATATAGAAATCAATCCTTTTCCCGTTCCAAATTCCTCGCATACTAATTTTTAAATACCTGTTATCTTAAGCTGTTTCCCTAACTTTGTCTTTGGCTAATGCAATATTCGCAAAGCCAGAAGGAAAGAAAAAAAAAAAAAAGGTACAGCGGCGAAAGGGCGGGAAACTTCGTAAAGTTGAGACGCGGTTTTTCTTTTGGAGTTTAAAATTAAACTTAAATAGGTGTAAAGGATTGATATTTAAGTTTTAGTATTACTTTGTAATTATTATAATTGTATATTCTGTTTATTTGTGTGTAGTTGTAGCTGTTATATTGGTAAGTTTATGTATTTTATTTTAACTTGATAAGATGGGCGATCCGCCCGATGACCCCGGAGGGACACTTCCTTCACAATCACCCATGGAAATGTTGATTGGTGTGCTGGAGTCCTCCATGGACACAGATTGCTCGATTTCTGACTCCAACAAACTAAAACGGAAAAGGTCTAATAATAAAGCTATTTGTGGGTCATGCCATAAAAGAAAGAGGAGACACGGAAATAAAAAGCAAACTGATTGTCAATGTTTATTAAAAGATAAAGAGCTTGATGATCATGTGTTGGGTGGTTCAAGTCCCCCGGTTTTAGAGTCGCAGTCAATAGCTGTATCAAATAGTCATAGCACTAGTCATGACAATACTAACCAGGATAAAAATGAGTTGTCTCGTTTGCCAGTTGGTCGCACCATTTATCAAGCCACAGATGTTGCACCTTATGTTGTTCATGTTCAAAAAGAAATGTCCACTTCTAACGATGCTACAACCCTGCATCCTGTCACCTTCGGGCGCTTCCTGAAAAACAATGAAATTAAGGGTATTGTGAATGGTAGCCTCAAGCGAATAGGTCGTAATCGCATAAGTTTGGCATTTTCAAACTTCCAAGATGGTAATGGTTTCCTTACTAATCATAACCTTGCATTAGGAAAATATAAAGCTTTCATACCAACTTTTAATATAACACGTATGGGAGTTATAAGGGGTGTTCCCACAGATTGGTCAGATGATGACGTTATAGCAAACATTAATGTACCAATTGGGTGTGGATCAATAATTAAAGTAAGAAGGTTAAAAAAAAAGATAATGATCAATGGTAACAAGCAATTTGAAAATACTGGTACTATTGTTGTAACATTTGACGGACAGGTACTACCAACGCGTGTATACATGTGTTACACAGCCTTGCCAGTTGACTTATATATTTATCCAACTGTGCAGTGTTATAACTGTTGCAGGTTTGGTCATGTTAGAAATCAATGTAGGTCCACACCCAGATGTTTCAAGTGTGGTCAAGGTCACTCTGGGGATACCTGTAATATTGAAGAAGAAGATTATTTTTGCTGTTTATGTAAAGGCGTTCACCAAGCTACAAGTACAAAGTGTTTAGAATTTAATAGACAAAAAGGTATTAAAGAGACAATGAGCAAGAGTTGTATCTCGTATATGGAAGCTGTTAAACTCCACCCACCTGTATCTAAGGTGTCATATTCTGATGCCTTAATATATGCAACTCCATCTGCATCCACCAATAATATTCATTCTTCTCAGAATCAATCAATTCCTCAATCCAACTCAAACACTATTTCACAATCTTACAAAAAAACTGTTTTTCTGAAGCCTAGGGCACCCCATAAGTTTTCCAAAGGGTATGACCGTGACACCCATTCTGAAATAATTAAAGACCCTTTATTACCTAAATCAAAACCCATAGTAAACAATAGTAATGATAATATGAAAATATCTGACATTATCAAAGTACTAATTCAATTATTATCACAGTCAAGTCTAATATCACCGTCCAACGTTGCAACAGTTATTGATGCTTTATATCAAATTTCCAACATTCACAATGGGTCTAGCCAAAGCCACAGCAATTCAGTGGAATTGTCAAAGTATGAATAATAAGAAAACTGAACTAATCTATTTAATTAACAAATACGAACCATCTGTTATCTGTCTTCAGGAGACATGGTTTAAACCTGATTCAGTGTTTAGAGTCACTGGTTTTTCTTGCATTAGGGATGATAGATATGATGGTTATGGTGGAACAGCTATGCTCATCAATAACTGTCTTTCATTCACTCCTTTAGACATTCCCACCCACAGCAATAATTTGTCAATTGTTGCTGGTGTTGTAAATAATATATGTTATGTGTCTCTTTACTATCCTAGACCTAGTATAGATATTTTTAATGAAATTAACAATTTATTTAATTTTTTACCAAAACCTTTTATATGTATGGGGGATTTTAATGCTAGTCACCAAAGTTGGGGTTACTCTTCTTCCTCTTTTTATGGAGAACAGCTCTTGGATCTTCTTGATTCACATAACCTATGTATTTTGAATACTGGTTTGCCAACACGCCTTGGTGGCCCTAGGGAAGAACCCAGCGCCCCAGATTTATCCATTTGTACACCTGACCTTGCATCCTGCCTTTCTTGGAGCCCTATGGCATCCAGACATGGTAGTGATCACTTCCCATTATTAATCACCTTTCCTTTTAAGAAACCTCCAAGACAGTTAAGGACACCACGTATGAAATATAAATTGGAAGATGGTGACTGGGGTGTGTTTAGAAGTAAGGTTGAACAAAGGGTGTTAGAAATGCCTAAAGTATCCAGTGAAAATGCATCCATTTGCTCTGAGATGTTAGCTAAAATATTGATTGAGGCAGCTAATCAAACTTTCCCCTTGAAGAGTTGTAGACCTAGTAGAATACCTTCTCCACCATGGTGGGACGAAGAGTGTACTAATGCAGTTAAATACAGGAAAGAGGCAGAAAGGCAATATTGTAATCTCATGTCAGATGATAACTTTATTAACTATATCCACATAGCAAATAATACCAAGGAACTACTTAGGAGAAAGAAATTTGAAGGTTGGCAGCATTTCTGTGCATCACTATGTCCCAATGTTAAATCGTCTATTGTGTGGCAGAACATTAGAAGGTATAGGTCTGCTTTCAATGACACACAACAAAATAATATTACTCTCTCTCTTGCAGAGCAAATCATGGACCGTTTGGCTCCACCTTCTGTTCCAGAAAATTATGTGTTGATTCCATCTTCAGTACCAGCACCTTCCACTAATAGTAATAACAAAGAAAGAGACCTTAATTCTCCTTTCACTCTGTATGAGCTGAAAGGTATTCTTTCGTATGTTAAGGACTCTGCGCCAGGCGAAGATGGTATACCGTATTCGTTTTTGTCAAAGCTTGATAATAATGGTCTTACTTATTATCTTTCTCTAATAAACACTGTTATGTTCTCCGGTGATATTCCCAAATCTTGGCGAACTCAAACTTTGATCTTGTTATTGAAGCCAAATAAAAATAGATCAGAGCCTTCTTCGTATCGGCCAATAGCTTTGTCTTCTGTACTGGCTAAAATTGCAGAGCATTTAGTTAAAAACCGCTTGGAATGGTTTATAGAGCACAATAACTTATTATCACATACTCAATTCGGTTTTAGGAAAGGTAAATGCACGTTTGACAGCTTAGCCATTTTTACAACAGATATACGTTTAGCGCTCTCTAGAAATAACTCTTTAGTGGCAGCATTTCTAGACATAAGCGCGGCATATGATAACGTAAATATTTCAATTCTCCAGCAAAAGTTAATGTTATTAAATATTCCAATTCTTTTAGTTAATTTTATTATAAATATTTTATATGAAAGATATATCAAATATTCAGTAGATTTAAGTGACAGTACATGCATATGTCGAACAATCTGGAAGGGATTGCCTCAGGGTTCCGTGCTTAGTCCCTTATTGTATAATATATACACATATGATTTAGAGTGCTCTCTTATTAGATATGCTAAGGTTCTTCAATATGCGGATGACTTGCTTCTATATGTTTCTGGGTCCAACACAGATGATATTTGTGAGGCTCTAACCTCAGCTTTGGCTGAGTTAAAAGTATGGCTAGATTACAACGGTCTTGCCCTATCACCAACAAAAAGTTCAGTTGTGTTATTTACTAGAAAACGAAAATTTCCAGAGGTTCAAGTAGTGTATGAGAATTTGTCTTTACCGGTTAAAGAACAGGCAAAATTTTTGGGCGTAATTTTAGATTCAAAATTAACTGGGGTTCCTCATTGTGAATATATTTCGAAAAGGTGTGAGCGTAATTTAAACATCTTGCGATGTCTTTCTGGTGTTTGGTGGGGAGCACATCCTTCTACCATGAAGCTTTTATATAAAGCCCTGATAAGAAGTGTGTTGGATTACGGAACATTTTTGTTACATCCGGGAAATGTTGGTGCTTTTAAAAAACTGGATGGCATTCAGTCCAAGGCTCTGAGGATCATTACAGGGGCGATGAAATCTAGCCCAATAAATTGTCTTCAAGTGGAGTGCTGTGAACCTCCTTTATCGTTAAGAAGACAATACCTAAGTGATCGTTACTATTTCCGTAACTTACAACTAAAATGCCATCCATTACATTCTAAAATAAAACGACTAGCTGAAGAGGTAGATTCATCAAATTATTGGACACATAAGGATGTGCCCTGTCTTGTTAAAAGTCTACGTAAATATAAAAAATTTGAAGCTCCAACTTATCAAGATAATCAATTACCCTTGTATTGCCATAATTTCAATGCCCTTATTACTCCACCACGAATCGAATACAATTTAGGAATACCAAAGAGAGGTACTAATCAAAATGTCGAATTTAGGCGTATTATTGACAATGACTGGACTGGTTGGCATCAAATCTATACTGATGCTTCTAAACATTCCAATGCGTCTTGTGTAGGCGTTGGGGTTTACCATTCACAATATAAAATTGTACTAAAAATAAAGCTACCCCCCGAATCCAGTGTATATACCGGTGAATGTTATGGTCTTTTTAAGGCCATTGAGTATGTCCTTCTAATGAAACTACCAAAAGCAATAATTTTTTGTGATTCGTTGAGTTCCTTACAGTCTTTAGAAAGATTTCCCTTCAAGTCACATAAACAGCCTCCTATTGTCTTTGAAATTAAAACACTTCTATACTTGTGCTCTGCAAGGGGTTTTAAAGTCATTT
This sequence comes from Ochropacha duplaris, assembly GCA_951361185.1. Classification (NCBI taxonomy): domain Eukaryota; kingdom Metazoa; phylum Arthropoda; class Insecta; order Lepidoptera; family Drepanidae; genus Ochropacha; species Ochropacha duplaris. The sequence goes on from OX592696.1 coordinate 2,927,321, forward strand.
TTACATGGATTCCTAGCCATGTGGGCATCTCTGGCAATGAGAAGGCTGATCGTGTGGCCAACGAGGCGATTCATGTTGGAGATGTATGCCCGTATAACAATTATTGTCATGACCTGGTTGCGCTGCCTAAACTGTATTTAGATGATGCGTGGAGTGGACTCTGGTTTGATGATACTTCCAAAGGGAAGTATTATCGTATAATTCAGGAGTCCATTCCACGTAAGCCGTGGTTTTGTAATATTATGTTCAGTAAAAGAAGCACTTCCGTTTTATGCAGACTCCGTTTGGGTCATGTTTGTACCCCAGCACACTTGTTTAAATTAAAACTTGTTGCCCATCCTTTGTGCTCTTGTGGGGAGTACGGGGACCTGAACCATATATTTTTTTCCTGTACTTTGATTGATAGGTCTGCTTTTATTCTTCAACTTCTGTCGATCCGTATTCCGTTCCCTACCTCTATTATATGTTTATTACATTATAATGATCCAGATGTGTATAAAATATTATCCAAATTGATTAGCAAGAATGATATCAAACTATAATTTTATCGTTCCTATATATGTGTAGTATTGTATTTATAATATAGAAATCAATCCTTTTCCCGTTCCAAATTCCTCGCATACTAATTTTTAAATACCTGTTATCTTAAGCTGTTTCCCTAACTTTGTCTTTGGCTAATGCAATATTCGCAAAGCCAGAAGGAAAGAAAAAAAAAAAAAAAAAAAAGGTACAGCGGCTACACGTGCCGGCGGCAGTGCCTTTGACAGCAAGCGGCGCGACGTCTGTCGGCTTTGTCAAAGGTGCCGGTTGCCGCCACTCGGTCTAACATAATAGTTACCTACCGTCGGGGATGGTGATATCAAATTTTAAAAATTTGCCACATTTTGGGGAAATTGTAGTACTTAAATGGACCTTTTAAATTTCATATATATATTTTCTATCATGAATATTTTGTATTTCTTATTTTATTTGGTCGTGTGATTAGGAAACCTATATACTGGTTTCGGATCTGACGGTGTTTTCTTAACATATTGTATATTCATTATTAGATATCAATGTCAGTGTTCTTATAGTTATATACGTTACGTTGTATTATCTCAGGGAAACCTTTAATTGGCTTATGTTTAATTTTTTTTTTTATTCTGGATAAGCTTGTGTTTTTACCACAATCTCACCATGGTAAGTGATGATGTGGCCGAAGGTGGTAAGCACACAAAGCCTAGATGGGAACTGGCTCTCAAGTGCAGCTGTCGGAACACACCGATAGGTGCTTGGCGACAGATTTTCAACTTGAGGGTGGTAGCCAGCCAATCGGGTACTACAAAGTACCCTACCACCGTGCTATGGTTTCCTCACGATGCTCATTGTAGGATTCGAACCCACGACCTTCGTCGCGGTATTCGACGTCACTTACCACTGAGCTATCATCGCCTTAAAATCTATACTTTTGTTAATCTGTTTATTAATGCTGTTGGTTTTCTGAATAAAATAAAATAAAAAATCATATTCACAGTAAAGTCTATAGTCCTTGTCCGTGCAAGTCCAGTCAGGTTTTAATGAAATTGGTGGCCGTTCCGCTAAAACTTTTTGCGGAATTTTAGAGACAACCAAAGTGTCTATAGATACACGATTTCTGTTAATTTCACACGGTGGCCACTCGATGGATTTAGAAATTTACCATGCTTGGTTCATTGACGAGACCAAGGCGGAGATTTGCCACGCGGTTTCACCCGTATTTATCCCCTTAAGCCAGCCCCTTGTGACTCCATCAGTTTATGCTTGCGTTAGTTGATAGATGACTCCTTTTTTTCTTTTAGAGGTTGAATTCCCTTATAAACTGTCACTCCAATCTGATGTTACAGAACTTGTGCAAAATAAAACAATAAAAAATACATTACAAAAAAAAACTTAACCAGGCACTTTATTTCCTTGACAAAACTCGTAATATTATTTACAATTGTCGAATATCCTCGTTTTTAATAATTAATTTTCATTTTCGAGATTTAAGAACATGATCGGATAAAGATGGCCAAGCTTGGATATTCTCTTCTGTATTATTATCCTCAGCGTGTCGGTGTATATCGGGGGTGGCTTGCAAGTTGATGGATCGCGCCAGTGAAGACCTGCGAAAGAAATTACAGAAATAAATTAATTTGTTTCTAAAACACACCCCGATTGAAAAGCTTTACCTACAATTTATGTATTTGTAATTAATATTACAAAACTTAATATTTATAAAAAAAATACTTTTATAAATTGTCGATGCTTGTCGATATCCATTTACATCAAAACTGTCGGAGTAATTCACGAAATAACTTAATTTAGGATGTGGTCATCACTCAGCATTACAAATAGGATATCTAAAGACATTATTTTACCAGTAGAATCACAGCTGAAGAGCGCAGGTGATGGAACGTTATCTCTCGTATAATTCCACAAGCAGTCCCTTAACACTTGCACTATCTGGAATAATAAATATAAATTATTAACATTAGCTCTTTAGTCCATTCTAGGCCGTATGTTTGTGTTTAAATCACTTCCCATGATGTGATTTAAACACAAAACTAATCAAAGTAGAAATAAAGGATTGTTCAAGAATGTCGGAGATACCGTTCGTTGGTAGCCGCAACACATAAGTACGCCTGGACCGATTTTGATAATCTTCATTTTAAAATAGTCTGAATAAGTAAGGAAAATAACAAATTGGAAAAGTTGTTAAATTCTACATAAACACGAAAATGTTTTTTATATTGTACAGGTCTATTGGAAAGCTACTAGCAAAAAAATAATCAAAATCGGTTCATAAATGACGAAGTTATCCGCGAATACACATAAAGAAAAATTAAAAAAATATATGGTGGAATTGAGAAACCTCCTCCTTTTTTGAAGTCGTTTAAAAATAAAATAAAATCAGCACTTCAAGCTAGAGAATTAAAAATATATATACTATACCTGTCCTCCCCCCGCATTCCCGAGGGATCTTATCTTTACCCGGGATAAAACGTATCCTATGTAATTCCAGGATATGGACTACATGTGTGCTAAGTTTCATCAAAATTCGTTCGTTATAATATTTGTACGATAGTAGGATATTTATATGTACCTCACTGGCAGTAAGCTCCGGTGCCAATTCGAGCATGTGACTGAGCGGATGAGGCAGCAGCTGGCCGAGTGTCATCGTCGCCAGCAGCTCTGTGAGTGCCACTCTTTCACGAGCCATCTCCGCTGATTGAGTGTGCCGATCTGTTAGACAGTATAAGCTTATGTCTACACACTTGACATATTTTTTTGGGGGTTCAAGTATTACGACTATGGTCTAAAGGTACAGGTCTATGCTTCGATTATTTTTTATGACGGGGGGTCTGAATGGTCACAGTGACGCATGACCACAGTACAGTACGTTACGTTACTTTATTTTATTTTACGTTACTTTATTTTATTTTACGTTACTTTATTTTATTTTACGTTACATTATTTTATTTTACTTTACGTTACTTTATTTTACTTTACGTTACTTTATTTTACGTTACGCTACTTTACGTTACGTTACTTTACGTTACGGTGCGGTACAGTACACTCACCCAGGTATGCCCGTGTGCGGTGTAGCAGCGTGGCGGCGGTGGCCCGCAGCAGCGCGGAGGCGAGGCACAGCGCGGGCCGCGCGGCCGCACAGCGACGCAGCGCCGCGCGCGATACGCAGCAGCTCTCCAGCGCGCCGCGCATGTACAGTTCGCGCTCTATACTCACTTGCTGAAATATTACCATTACTGTGCTGTACTAATAGAAGATTGAGTCGAAAAGATACCCCAAAATCCTTACAAAAAAGCTAAATAGTAATCAGTCATCGTCAATGTTCATTTGCTGCTGCTGAGCTGTTTTTTACACATTGAACCCAAAAAAATCCAATATAAATATAATAAGAGATTTTGCTGAATAGAGAGATTTCATTCTCCAACAAAAAAATCTGTTCTTGAAGTATAGGGATGGTGACTGACATGTCAAATGAGCAATTTCATATAGAAAAGGTAATACACAAACCTTCATACAAGGTATACTACATGCATTAAAGTCTATATTCTTGATATGAAGAGGAGGCAACGATTCCTTTAAAAGTAATAATTAAACAAAAAGTGCCTACTCATTCCATTATGAAACCTATCAACATTCAATAAGGCATACCTTAGTAAAGTCTTCATCAGGCCATGGCAGTCCATTGTACATAACATCAGGGGATACTAGTTCCACCAACAATAATGATATAGACGTCGCACCTTCGACAACGCCGCTGTTGCCATCCTGGTTAATAAAACAAGGATCACTTTATTACAGGATTATACAATTTCACTTTTCGAAAGGCCAAAAACATGTCATAATTACTTATGCAAGAAGTTTCTAGAATCTCTTCGAGTGATCTGATTCTCAGACAAACGACACTGAAAGAGTTTTTAGCGTGTACTCAACTTTCTACGCGTGAGTGTACTCAACTTTCTACGCGTGAGCGTGAGTGTACTCAACTTCCTACGTCACCCTTAATTTGCCACCAAATGCGCGTGTACTCAACATTCTACGCGTGAGTGTATTTGTGACTCCTAGATAGATGGCGCTTCAATAACCTACATCGCGCTTACGAAGTTTTCTATGCGATCTCCATATATACAAGATTCCAACATCTACAGTTGGACCGCGGTCCCCAGGCACGATGACCTAGCCTGGCGGAAGATCTTCCCTTTTCAATGGAGGAGTCTAACACTTCACTCCTCCATATTGGTGACCCCGACGTGATGTGAGCACGCAACCTTCTGATACTCGACCTCTCTACCTTCTGATACTCAACTTCCTAGGTCACCCTTTATTTGCCACCAAATGCGCGTGTACTCAACTTCCTACGCGTTAATGTACTCAACTCCCTTCGTCACCCTTAATTTACCACCAGTGACCAAGCGAAAATAACCCTTAAATGTTTGGGAGAGCAATAAACCAAATAAACAACTTACCATACAAGACATCAAAGCGCCCATAAGCAGTTCATTGTTGGTTGTAAATATAGGTGGGATATCGTTTGCATCGTCGTTATCGTTATACTTCCGCACGCCTTTACCGATGATGCCCGCGTGGAACACTGAAGTATGACTCTGTGTCAACTGGGTTATTGGACCCTAGGGGAATGTAAATTTAAGACTATAAGTTCTTATTACTTGCTGGTTTCATCAGAGATTTTATCTTTTTTTTAAATTCACGATAAGCTTGTGTTTGACCCCAATCTCACCATGGTAAGTGATGATGTGGCCGAAGGTGGTAAGCACACAAAGCCTAGATGGGAACTGGCTCTCAAGTGCAGCTGTCGGAATACTTCGACAGGTGCTTGGCGACAAACAATCTATGTAAACTATTTGTGTCAAGTTTCATTATAAAAAACTCTTATGCAAATAACGCATTATTTTAGAACAAGTTTGATTACCAGTAACATAACCTTGTTGCATACCTAAAAAGATAGATATATGGTATTGTGGACTTTTGTTAGAACTTTTTTTTATAGGAACAATTCTGTCAACGGAACGCAACGGAAGTTCTCAAAAGAAAAAAAAACCCCGTTTTTGCCTCTAAATTGCCTGACGTAATAAATGGTGCATAACTGACATGTTTCTGGTTGAGGTGTATAAGCAGGTCCCCCTGCGGCCACTCGGGGTCCCCTCGGGGCGGCGGTCGGCTCCCGAAGGCCGCTTCGTGTCTTAACGTGGCCGCCTCGAGAAGCGCCCGAAGCGCGACCGCCCGACCAAGCTTACTGTGGAGACACAGCTTGCGTAGCAGCCGGCAGGCGGTAGAGACGCCGCGGAGCTTGTCCATTATGTCTATGGACAGTTTCAATAGGGATGTTATAATTTTTTTTTATTTATTTAAGGCTTCAGTTGCAAGACTATCAAGCCTAAACATTTCTTTATTTTCAATATTTTTCTATTATCACTTCACACATTTACAGTAAAGGTAGTCAACGTCCCTACAAGTCAGATCAAGTTTTAGTTAAATTTGTTCTACAAATACTTTTCATGGACTTTTTGGGACAACCGGATAAATAATGGTACACGCTTTCATTTCAGTTCACTGGTGCTCTTAGATTTAACTTTATAGGACAAAACGTCACCGATATTATTCAATAAAACACAAAATACACGATTTAATGAAAATAAAATAAAGAAGCAACGTCACTTCGCCAGTTCCAAAAAGTCCATATACTGTCTTATTAAATGTATTTTTTATGTTACATGGAATTAGAAAGTAACGGATATAGTTGTAACTTGTTGTTGTAATTTATAAACCATCTATGATTCCATTGCATGTTAAGTGAATGTTATAGACTATCAGCAGAATCGATAGTTTTTACAAATCCTTAGGAATAATTGATTTTATTTTAAAACACTTGATACATTGGGAGTACTGAAACGACCCTTAGGCTACTTTTAATAAAATTTACATACGTATTCTAAAATTACTAACCTTTTTCATGTAAACATCGGAAGAAATATTTGACAGTGGCTTGAACTACTTTCAGAATTACTTCAACGCTTGGCGGCGGTGATTTCGTTCCCGACATATCCACTCTGTCTAGTACCTGAAACAACCGTGATCCAAACAAATTGATAAACATGCAAAACTTTAAAGGGCAACCTATGAGGCAGCCAGCTTAGAGCGAACAACTGCGACGGTTTTATTTTTGTTGATATTTTGGCGGGAACTTGCCAAATGACGTTCGAAAATCGTGAATTTTCGTGAAAACACGACCGGAGTAGTACGGACGAGGACTAAACTTTACTGTGAATGTGATATACATAACGTGACTATTGCATAAAAGAATAATATTAAAAACATGGTTAGGCTGATAGTCTTGTAACTAAAGCCTTTTAAATAAATAAAAAAAACATAAGTGCGTGTGTAGTGCGAGTAGTATTACCTCAGCGAGTGCGTGGCAGGCAGGCATGGTGGGCAGGTCGGAACAGGTAGCGGGTCGCCGCACCACCAGTAATGAGCTCTGGTCGCCCAGCGCACCGCCCACCATAAACAGATTGGCTTCCACCGCACGGCTGATCGCCCGCGACCGCAGGTGCGATACTAGGTTCGAGTTCTCCCATCTGGACCATAAACAAATAGGTATAAGACGTCGATGTAGAAGCCATGCTTTAGAGTAAAAAAATATAGTTTGTAGTATATCAAACATGTGACGATTAAAAATACTTATAATGAGTTTACTTAATAAAGAGATTTTTGAATTTGAATCGTTTTATTTCAAACTTTAATATTGGTTACGAAGGGTGTTTTTACAGGAGTTAGCAATAAATAATTTTATTGTAAGTAAAACTCAGAGTATTCATACAGTTTACGGCCCAGGCTGGCGGGCAATTATGACGGTCAAATTTACTGAAGTTGATCTATGTAGTATGATCAAGATTTCTGGATTTTTTTCGAACGAAGTTCTTTCACGAGGCTTACACTAGAGTGAGTGAACTAGCAGAAATCGTCACGTAAGGAAAATGCGTTATGTTGTGTACCAGGATCTTAGATGTTTAAAGTAATAATTTTATAAATGTTGGTGCGCAATCTCGTAGCACTGGTTACGTAACGGTTGTATGCATTTTCATGATATCTTTCGTGTACATATATTATAACCTAAAATTACATACATCCCAGGCTAAAAAATATATGACTGAAATCACTGGAACAGCGAGTAACATATCACTCACCTCAATAACTTGATAATATTCATACAACAATGGTGCAAGTAAGTCTTCTGATCTTTGGGCGCGCTGCCATCAATGAAGCACCTTTTTATCATCGAGTCAGATATCATGGCATCCCTCAGTGCATATTCAACTCCGGTGTTGATGTAATTCTGGTATCGTTCCGTGTCCATATTGATGTCTGGTGAATCGGTTGGTGTATGCATTGTTATTGTCCCTGATATTATACGGACTAATAATGCCAAGGTTGGATCGTCTCTGGAATATTGCAGCATATAGCTTATCGTGCTGACAAATTCTGATGGGAGGTTGTAACCTAAAATTTAAATGGATTGTTTAGTATGTAAATCTTGAAGAATGATATTTTTTTTCTACTTTTGTATAAGCTTGTGTTTGACCACAATCTCACCATAGTAAGTGATGATGTGGCCGAAGGTGAGCACACAAAGCCTAAATGGGAACTGGATCTCAGTGCAATTGCCGGAACACACCAACAGGTGCTTGGCGACAGATTTTCAACTTGAGGGTGGTAGCCAGTCGGGTACTGCAAAGTACCCTACCTTCTCATGTGGTTTCCTCACTTTTTTTTGTTTTATTCTGGATAAGCTTGTGTTTGACCATAATCTCACCATGGTAAGTGATGATGTGGCCGAAGTGCAGCTGTCGGAACACACCGATAGGTGCTTGGTGACAGATTTTTCAACTTTCACGGAAAGCTCAAGCTCATTGTAGGATTCGAACCCACGACCTTCGCTGCGGTATCCGACGTCACTACCACTGAGATTTCATAGCCTAGAGTAATAAAATAATTTCTAAAAAAAACTAAAAAATTTTTACAGAACCCTATTTACTTACTGACTAATATAAGTATTCTAGCTAGCGTATACTTTTCCAACTGATTGCCAGTTAATACTTTCTCCCTTACAATGTTTATTTCTTCCGCTGTACTCATCAAAAGCGGTAAATTATTTTCGGGAAATAAACACTCATACTCCATCTTTTGAAGCAAATATTCTGTAACAAAGGTTAAAAGGAATTAGCACATACTTCCGTTCCACAGTTATACCCGTGATAACTTTTTTTTTCCTCAGATATATAGTATCCTATATTATTTCAATTTTAAAAGCACTTATGAATAGCCCGAAAAGAGCCGATAATAAAGTCAGCAATTACCCTTTCCAAAAAGCAACTTGATGATGAGAGATTTTTATGAATAAAGGTCATAGCCCATTTAAACGACTCTGCTACAAAACCGCTCGAACGACTGCTCGCGGTCCACGCCCGACAGCTAGCAGACACCCAGCTGTCCACGCGCCCACCGCTCTCACTTTTCGCGATAGACACAGTTCGCGACCGGCTGCGCGGCGCGACGACTGCTAGCAGTCTGCGTGCGGACACCGCGTAGTTCGCTTGTTTATAACGAGTGGCCAGCGAGGCGTCAACTACCGAGCTGTCTGATGGCGGTAAGCTCGCTAACAGCGAGCTGTCTGCTAATTTATGTTGCCAATATAAACTATATCTAAAGGGCACGACTTGATGACCATATTTGATTGATATTTTATTTGTCGGATGGGAGCGGAGTAGTGTAAGTGAGCTATGACCTTAAGAAAACTTGAATTAAGAATCTGCTGAGCAGTTGCTAAACACCGTCGAGATTTTTATGAATAAGGCCATTATAATGTTAGGCTGAAAGTCAAAACTGAAGTTAACAAATCGCTTGTAGTCCTTCCCATACACGAAAGGTACAGTCGATCACAAAAATACTAACCCAACAACTGCCTACAGTAGAGATTGTTCTGCGCGTGCCGCAACAGCAGCAGTAGACAGTGCACGTCGGCTCGCAACAACAGTGCCACCAGCGATGAGGGCCCCACTCCCTCCCACGCGGTCGAGTGTCGCTGTGATGCGCATAACGCACATAGACGCTCCATCGCATCATCAGTTACTGGGGGAACAAAGAAAAATACCTAACTAAACAAGGACAAGGAACAAGGACAAATAGTGCTCTTTTGATGGTGTATATTTATGACGTCACAAGTATGTATTTCAACTCCATATAAATCATCGTTTTGACATTTAATAATAAGCTTATACTACTAGGTGGCAACCAAGCATACGGCCCATCTGATGGTCAGCGGTTACCGTTTATGCCTATGTCTAGATATAGTTTTCTTTTTTACTTTGGAAACTTTGTGTCTAGATTGGGAGTTTGTAAGATTTGAGAAAATCACAAAAAATATTGTACTTACAAGTCTTTTCAATATCTTGTATAAGGGCTTTCAAAACTATATCAGATTTTGATGCCAGATTGAGCAAGTACGGAATAACTTCTCGCTTTTTCTCAGGTTTACTATCTTCTCTTATTGCTTCCTGTAGCAAAATTTGTTCAAATGAAAAAAACAATTACGAATATCGAAAAAGGCGATGATAGCTCAGTGGAAAGTGACGTCGGATACCATGGCGAAGGTCGTGGGTTCGAATCCTACAATGAGCTTGAGCTTTCAGTGAAGGAAAATATCGTGAGGAAACCATAGCACGGTGGTAGGGTACTTTGTAGTACCCAACTGGCTGGCTACCACCCTCAAGTTGAAAGTCTGTCGCCAAACTCGCCAAACACCTATCGGTGTGTTCCGTCAGCGGTACTTGAGAGCCAGTTCCCATCTAGAATTTGTGTGCTTACTACCTTCGTCCACATCATCACTTACCATGGTGAGATTGTAGTCAAACACAAGCAAAAAATAATGAAATGGTAAAACACAGATGTTAAGTTTATAAGAAAATGATTTCACCTGGAATAAATCAACAAGAGCCGCTCGAACATGAAACAATGCAGGTGGATGATGTGCCAGATGTGCTAGTACAGCTCTAGCTGCATCAGCGCCGAGTGCTAGGGCTCTCGGTGCCACCAGAGCGGGTTCCGCGCGACCCACCCACCCTACTGCCCACGAGCATGCCCAAGAACCTAGATATTTGATAATTTTTATAATAATTTTATACAATAAATTAAAAGTAAGTAAGAGGCTTCGGGATTGCATTCACAGTCGTCACTGATTAATCATGATTTAATGTGGGTAAAGCCCTAATTGCCCTATCTACTTTTTGGAATTAATATTATTAGATTGATGTTTCTTTTTAGGGTTCCGTACCCAAAGGGTAAAAACGGAAACCCTATTACTAGCTTTCCTACCTACCTAACCCTTAACTACGACTTTACTGTCTGTCCCTAGGCTGTATCTCATGAACCGTGATAGCTAGACAGTTGTTTCACAGATGATTATTTCTGTTGCCGCTATAACAACAAATACTAAAAACAGAATAAAATAATTTAATAAAAAAAAGTATGGTCCAACTTGACCGGTTTTTTATTTTATATCACAAAAACATTAATTTTAGTACCTAACCTAGCCTAACCTACATGTAAATACCTCTCAACATAACTGAGATAAATCCCTTTTGAGACACAGAAACATACAGGTTCACGGTTGGAAACTGATGGGCATGTAAGAAGAATGTACCAAGACATGAATATAATTAAACAAGTATTCATTTATTATGGCCTTATTCACAAAAATCTCGACAGAGTTTAGCAAGTGCTTAGCAAATTCTAAATTCAAATTCTCTATAGAAAACTTGAATTAAGAATCTGCGATTTTTATGAATAAGGCCATAAATATCTTTTTTTTTAAATTACCTAGCATCATATCAATGCATTTTGCCCTTTCTTCTGAGTTGAGCAAAGTTAAGTTTTGAGTTGTAATGTCCAATAGTATTCGAACAGGATCTGTGCTTTGTAGTGTCACATCTGAAAATATCAAAACAAACACTCGAATCAAAATACATAAAGGATTCTAAAAAAAGGTATTACTATCAGGGAAAAGGCACAATGGTCCTTAGGGGTAGTATTGACTATTTTTAGGGTTCAGTACAGCACAAGGAAAAAACTGAACCCTTATAGGATCACTTTGCTGTCCATCCGTCCACCTGTCTGTCAAGACCATTTATCTCGGGAATCCGTGGAGGCATAGAGTTGAAATTAAGGATAAACTCAGGTCTATTAGTCCCTTGAAGCTGTAAAAAAACCAAACTTCTAAGTTAACGTAAAAGATAAACTATAGCAATAGCACAAGGAATAAATCCGGAAACCGGAGATTCTTGGGGGCAGAGGCCTTGGTTCAGTAGTGGACATCTCCAGGATGACATGATAATAATTTTAGAATTAACTGTAATCAACTATGCTGGTAGAACTATTGTTTAGAATCTGCAATATTTTAATACCACTAAGATGGCAAACAAGCATACAACAAACCTGATGGTAAGCACTTTACCATTGCTTCTAGACTCTGGCAATACCAGATGTATCAATTATGCCAACCCTGCAAAATTGTGTTCTCAACCTTCTCGGATATCTATAAGATGTACTCTAAACTATAAAAGTTATAGTGGGATACTTACTAGCTATATTTGCTTTCTTAGTAGCTATATCCATGATCAAACTGATACACCAAGGTGCTATGAATGGTGCCCATGACTGTCCCAGACCACACAGCTCTGGACCAATCATGCTCACACTCTCTAGTGATCCATTAGTGTTAAGGTCAGCCTGAAAGAATATCATAACTCCTACTCTATCATTTGTACTTGGGTAGTATAAAGTGTCCGAATGGCATCATAGAGCTCTAGATCATAAGATAAACAATGAAGACAAATATGTAAAACAGCTATTTCAAGCAATTCATAAAGGTATTTGTAAGGCAGACTTTATGTAGTTATGGCCTTATTCATAATATTTTCGATGATGTTTAGCAACTGCTTAGCAGATTCTTAATTCAAATTTTCTATAGAGAATTTGAATTTAGAATCTGCTAAGCACTTACTAAACACCATCGATTTTGTTATGAATAAGGCCATCTTACTAATCATCGATATAGGTATAGACTAGATTTAGGGTCGGCGCAAAAAATACGTCTCGGTAAATAAGAGCGCATTTGAAAAGTGAGCTCTTATTTTGTTTAGTTTCGTTTGAACACAGCCAATATAAACACGTCTCACAGTGCCGCAGTGTGTGTTCAAAAGTTGCAATAATAATGCTCGAAAAAGCAATTTAACGGTCATCTTACTTTGGTCATCTTACTTTCGGTAAGAACATAAAGAATAAGAGATATTTTAAGCTTTAAAGTAACAAATAATATAAAATTTTGAACAAAATTACATATTTTAAACCACGCTACCAACACTACAAATGTTTGGCCAAACTCGCCAACACACGCACAAACTTCACAAACTTCGAAGAAGAAAAAATAAACAAAACGATGTAGCTCTCAAGGCGAGAACGGGAAAACATACTTTATTCGGGAAAACATACTTTATTCGTTGCATGTTAAGGTTGATTTCACACTAAATGTTCTTTAAACTTATGTCTATTTCTTTTAAGTGACAGGAGTAGTTTATTGCTTTGCTCGTTTTATGTGACTAATGATCGTAAGTATTAGATAATATTTTGAAGATTTGTGACTTTATTACTGGGTGCTATGGTTGTAATTAGGTTGAACTTAAAACTGTTTTAAAACATTTCTCTCCCTTTTTTAATAAACAAATGTAGCTGTAAAAGTATATACTCACGCGGATAGCATTTAGCTTGGATTTTGTATGTGACCCAGAATCTAGTCTATACCTATATCGATGTTACTAATATTATAAATGTGAAAGTTTGGATGTATGTTTGTTACTCATTTATGAACGGATCTGGATGAAATTTGGCATGGAGATATATTTTAGTCTGGAATAGCACATATGCTACTTTTTATCCCGGGAAAAGATAAGAACTCGGGAACGCGGGTGAAACCGCGCGGAACAGCTAGTTAGTCTGTAAATTTAAGATCTTCTCAGTTGATAGCTGACTTCCTAAGCAGTGATAACGTTAGTAGGTATGACTATGAATGCTACAAATGGTCTTGCTTACTAATACTGTTGATCTTTTAATAAATAAAAGCGAAGGATTTACACAAGTACAAATAAAGGTTATAATTAAACTCTCTTTCCACCAAAGAACTGACCTCATAATCTCCCTGTTTGAGAGCAGCGTTAACGGCATCATGGAATACCATAGCAAAATACTCCAATACAGCATCCCTGGCTGCTGGGAAGTTCCTCAACAGGGTTAAACCGATCTTCGTTAGCTCAGGGGCATTTTGTGCATTCCTCCTCGACACACCGTATATAAAACTATTGAGATCGGTCGACAATGGAGAGGTTTTACTTTGCAAACTCATTTTTGATTTATATCTATCGTTCTTAATTCATTTACGGTGTTATTTTTGTTGTTTGTATTGTAAAACATTACGCCGCCGACCACATACGTTGTATTTGCAGTATTTAAGCACAGATTACTGAATAAAAAAGGTACTCTGTGATTACTGATCAATTACTGATATGTAGCTAGCTAGTAGAGATGGGTAGTTATTCTAATAACTAGCCAAATACCCGCTACTGATCAAATACCCACGGCTACGATATCCGTCAAAAATATACTCGGCTGTTGGCTATCGAATGGCTACGGCTTCGAATAACCTATACGTTTATGACGTAACGCGCTGTAGCGAACAACCACGCCAGCCGCCGGCAGCCGACTAACTAACTAACCAACTAGTTGAATGAACAGTTGTGGCTACTCGTAGCCGTAGTAGCCGTAGTATCCAAACTAACTAACCAACCAGTAACCAACCAACCAACAACGCGGGAGCGCGCTGTCACCGCGCTCACTGCTATTAACGATTTTGAACTTAATCGTGTAGTCGGTTAAGTTTAGAATTGTAAGACAAACAGATTTTCGAAATTTTCTTAATGAATATCCGTAGATAGAGATAACGCTAAACCCATGATATCAAAAGCTAAACCAAATAGATAGATAAATCAGTTTTCTATTAATTATAGTAAAATCATAAATGTATTAACATTTATGATACGAAGAATGAAATTGTTATTTCTTTTACAATTGAATAAATTTTACATAAAAAGTACTCGTGGTTATAAAATTAGACTAAGTGAAATGCGAGTGCAAATTGAACGCTGTTTCTAGTTTCTTTAAAACGTGGTATTTGAATTATCAGCCTTCTTTTCTTCCTTAGAGAAGAAGAAAAGAAGGGTGAATTTGAATTATCACCCATACGATTTAAATCTTAATAGCACTCGTGATTAAGCTTAGAATTGTACGACAAAACAAACTATCATTAGAGATAAATTCATTACGCCAAATGGATTACCACGACATCTGTAGTTTATTTGTAAAATAAAAGACAGCTGACGTAAAAATAAAATATGCGCTCCATAAGATCCTAGTCTTGTCGATAGACAGGTTATTAATTCACAGCAGTTGAAAGAGATGGCGCCAAATCAGTAAATGGATATTTAACAATTTTCTATCATTCTTTTTATTTTTAGTTTTTATTATCATTACGAAAAAGGAAATGCATATATTCTTTTCTAGGAAGAGTAAAAAGTTTTTTTTTTAAATTATGTTATTTAATCTAAACTTATTTTGATGAATTTGGCTAGTTTTGAGTCACTATAAATAAGTCGTTTAAATATATTCATAGATCATAGATGGCGTTAAATCAATATACAGATATTCGACAGTCTTTTTATTATAATTAGTAAATTTTATAATACGTACGATAAGTCATTTCAGTGAAGTATAAAATAAGTAAACAAAATATAAAAACATATCATCTAAGATTATTACCGCCGCGGCTGGTATGATACTAAATAATTGCATCCAACAGGGTTTGAGCGTTACTAACGGTTGTCCTAGAGATACATCCATTACGTCAACTGGGGTACCACGACATCTATAGTTTTTTTTGTAAAAGTCTAGTCTAGTCGATAGACAGGTTATTAATTCATAGCAGTAAAAAGAGATGGCGTTGAATCAGTAAATTGATATTTTTCAATTTGCTATTATTCTTTTAATTTTAGTTTATTATTATTATTTAATATTACGAAAAAGGAAATGCATATTTTCTTTTCTAGGAAGTGTAACAAGTAATATTTTTTTTAAATTATGTTATTTAATCTAAACTTATTTTATTGAATTTGGATAGTTTTGACTTTCTATAAGGAAGTCGATTATTTATATTCAAAGATGGCGTTCGATTAATATATAGATATTCGTCATTTTTTTTATTATAGTTAGTAAATTTTATAATACGTACGTACGATAAGTCATTTCAGTGAAGTATAAAATAGGTAAACAGAATATAAAAACATATCATCTAAGTTTATTACCGCCGCGGCTAGTATGAAACTGAATACTTGCTGGCAACAGGGTTTGAACGTTACTTCCTTTTGGTATAGTTACTATACTCTTTGAGCGTTACTACTTAGTTACGGTTATCCTAGACTATTGGATAGTGACAATTGATATCTAATAACTAAAGATAAACAATCCCAAGCAAAAGTTCTCTCAAAACTGTCTCAAATTGTGTTGGGTAATACTAGTTATTTCTTAAAGTTTTATTCACAAAGCTATGTACAAAAGGCAATAAAAGGACATCGTTCAAAATGGCCCCAGAACCAACAAGCATTATTGTTTATATATTTTATTATATTAGTTTCAAATATCTATATCCAACGGACAAGCTGCCTTCCAAAATGATTTTTTAAAAGTATTGTGACTATTTGTGACGACTACACCATCATCTTTACCATAAATCAATATTTTCTTTTTCTTTTTTAAAGGTTTTTGGCTTGGTATCTAGACCTTTAAGCCATTTCTTTATTTTAAATATTCTTCTGTTTTGTTATAGTCACGTTATATTTTCACATTACCAGTAGACACATTTACCCAATAGCTGAAATAGCCGGGTATCAAACTGGTTATTGCACCACAAATAGCTGGCTAGCTAAGATATTGAAATTTCGGCTAGTTACCCATCTCTACTAGCTAGTATTAAGCAAAGAGAATATAGTAAGTAAACGTCAAAGATTTTAATTTTTAATTTATTTAAAAGGCTTTAGTTACAAGACTATCAGCCTAACTGATGTTTCCACTCATTGTTTTATTTATATTTGTTTACTCTATGTAAGCCATTGCTTTATTTTCAATATTCTTCTTTTGCGTTAAAAGTCACATTATTTCACATTCACAGTAAAGTCTAATCCTCGTCCGTACAAGTCGGACAAGTTTTAATGAAATTGGGGGCCGTTCCATCCACGGACTTTACAACTGGAAAAGTCACGATACACGCTCTCATATAATTTCACTTCGCATGTGCACTTAATTATTATTTATTAGATATATATTGGACAAAACACCATCTATATATTATTATTAGGCTGGTTTAATAATCAAAGATATTATTCTATAAAACTCTTAATGCTTTAAAATAAAACGTAAACGCAAAGTCCAAAGAGTATGGCAAAGTCCTTCTTCTCTCTCTAGTCTGTCACCACAGATAAGTAAGAGATGCTACTGACATTTATTAATTACCAACTTATGAAAGCGGCCTGCCGGTACGAAAATTTACTGTTTACGTACCTGACAATAGATGGCAGTCAAAGAGATTTAAATAAGTTAAAAGTCTTTGATGGCAGTACATTTGTTATTCTTTTAACACCAGCTAAGTATAATATTTCAAAATAAATATCTTTCGTAACATACTTACCTGACTGACAATAGATGGCAGCACATTGAACAGCATTTATGAGCAGTTAAAAGATCTCGGAACAATAACTAAAAGATACATATCAGTAATCTGTGAGTTAAAAGAGTAAACCAGAGTAAACTAGAACGTAGTGATTTTATCCTTTTTGGAGTAAACTAGTCACGCGGCCGAGCCGACGACTTTATCAAAATTATTCGCTTTGCTAATGAATAACAGTAATTATTGCTGTTAAAAATAAAGATAATAATAGATATATTTGTGCCATTACCTAACCATTCTATGTTTGGAAGTTGATATAATATAGGTAGAGGTACCTATCTATGCAGTACATACAAGACGAGCGCCATATTTGAATTGATTTTGTCATATTATACCTAGCCACTTTCAATGAATCCTAAAATATGCAGTCGACCAAAATTAAACGACCTTGCATACCAATAGGTTCCCGAAGTACCTCCTACTTATTATAGGTACTTTTCCTTCTTAACTCGAAAATTAGTTTTCGATCTCAAAGTTTATCGAATATAGCTTATAAACTACCAGACTAATTGGACCATGGAGTAAAGAAGTATAGTGATATTTCTTTTTTGTATCTTCATTCCTTGATCTAGCGCTGTAAATACTGACTTTTCAAAACGACAGTTGAGTACCTACCTAAGTATCTATAGTTCCTGTAGGGAGTGGGGTCACGTACTAGTGTAAAACGGTCACTGTAACTCGCAAAATTACGAAATTTCGATATTCGGAATAGGTACCTAAGTATGTACTATTGAAGAACAATGATTTTGAGACTTACCTACTTATTCATTGATAGGTACAGGTACCTAAATAACATATCTACGCGTAGGTCCTACGCCTTGAGGTCTAAATAAATAAAATCACAAAATGTTGTTATGAGACAATACCTATGACGTAAGTATTCAGGTACTTGCGTATGTAGATATGTTATTTTTGTTAAAAAATAATACATTATATTCATAACTGGTACGGTGGTACCTATAGGTAGGTAAGTCTTGTGGACGTAACTAACAAAAATCGCATATTTATCGAAAAATAAATTCGTTTTGTTTTGATAATGAAATCGTTCTCGATCAATGAAATAACGTAACGTAAAACAGTAGGTACTTAAGTAAATAATCATAAAATAGCAAAATATTCAGGGAGGACCAATGACGTAGATATAATGCGTATTATATAACTAAATATTGTATACAGCTATATGTATAGTATAGAGGGATGAGGAAGCGAGGGGTCATTGTAGAGAAATCAATAAAGTCTGCGCACGCGATCGGCGCACGCTCCTCCCGCTTCACGTTGCTATGCTATCGGTGGCTCGCCATGTGACGGACGCTAGACATTCATATGAATATAGGAGCTATACACATTTATGTAGGTTCGTGTCCTATATTTGTGTAACGACAATGTTCTTTTTTCGAAACATAATTGAAGCCACAGATTTCAGAATATTAAAAACTAGCTGTGTCGCGCGGTTTCACAAGCGTTCCCGAGGGATCTTATCTTTTCCCGGGATAAAAAGTAGCCTATGTGCTATTCCAGACTATAATATATCTCCATGTCAAATTTCATCCAGATCCATTCGCCGTTCTGACTTCTGGCGTAAATGAGTAACAAACATACATCCATCCAAACTTTCACATTTATAATATTTGTAAGATAAGATGGAGTAAGTACCTACCTAATACATAAAGAGGTAAAGATAAATGATGATGCGTTTTTTTGGGGGTGAACAATGAACATTTTTGAAATTGCGAACAATAACAGTTCCGTACATTTTATTTATTAGTATTTTTAAGACTTGTATTGTTTCCTAGTAAATATGTCTTTGTTATGTGTGCAAAGTATAATTAGGTAGGTAGGTAAGTGCCTACCTAATTAGAATTGCGATAACTAGAATTTACTGTTTGTTATATGAAGTTTTGGGACGACTGTGAAATTTATATCGCCTAGTAATAAATAGTTAGGTATATTTGGTTAGCTAAAACTGTACTCGTATCACTCAAAAATAGATATTATAGTACCTAATTATTTAATGTCCCATGTAAATTTTAATATCGCACCCTTACTCCGATCAACACGCTAGCGAAGTCACCAGCAATGCTAGTAATCAATAAATCAATACAATGAATGTACCTAATGGTTTTCAACTAACGCTGCTTACTGATTGTTGGTTGAATACGGTTTTTAACCGACTTTTAAAAAAGTAGGAGGTGTAAGAACATAATGGCATTTTTTTAAACATGCATATTAGGTATATAATAATTTTATACGGAACTAGTTAGGTTTAAAAATAAGTATCTTGGGTACCAATATTTTTCACAAATATGTGTATTATTTTTCAAATAGAATTTCATTCAGTTCTAAAACAACCGCCTTTATGATGAATAAATATGATTTTTCATTCAAATAGCTTTGCAGTTCATCAAATTTTTAAAAAATAGATAAGCAGACCTATACAATGTAGGTAGGTACCTACCTATATACCCTGCCAAGTGCTATGGTTTCTTACGATGTTTTCCGTACCTAACTGTAACTTCCAAGCTCATTGTAAGATTTGGCCTTCGCCCCGACATTTGACGTTACTATACAACTAGGGTTTTTATCCTCTAATGTTATTCTGCATCCAGTTGTTAGCCAAAAAACTTAGCATTACTATTTTTTCTACATTATTATGATTATTGTTATTTAATTATTTATTTACAAGAAATATACAATATATGTATACAAATCTTTATACATACAATAAAAAAAACTCCCTCGAGGCTGCCGCTGCTGCCGATCGACAATGCTATTTCGATTTCGAGTCTCCGAGCGAGCTCACATCTAAAGCGAACTCACACTACCTTGATTTGGTACGCACTTGCGAAGTGAAGTGTCATCCCAAGTTTGCAGAATGCGAGACTGATATCTCACCTGAGATTCAGCTTTCGACTTTCGAGTTACACGAACGTTCTTACAGAATAGCATTGCAGGCTGGCAGCGTTTCCTCGTTGGATAGCCAGGCTGATGCGTTATTAGATATTTATCAATATCTTTATGTCTGTTCTTTTATGTGTTTTTTTACACCCCCCAACAGCGATCATAGCCAGCTGTATGGTTGCTGACCCCCAACAAACAAATCATACCTCTTTATAATGTTAAGTACCTACTTACTATAGACTAGCTTGCCCCCGCGGTTTCATTCGTGTTCCTGGGATGTTCCTATGTTTTATTCCAGGATATGATCTACCGGTGTGCCAAGTTTCATCGAAATCCATTCAGTAGTTTTTGCGTAAATGAGTAACAACATCCTAATAAACTTTGAGATTCATAAATAGTTAGTACGAGTAGTAAGAAGTCTGTAAACTATGTATGGGGATGGATGAGTCACCTGATAGTAAGTGGCTATACTCGCTCTTTGGATATTATCAATGGCAGGGGAGCCTAATATGTTGTCGGCTTTTTTACATATCCCAGTAAGCAACTGGGAAACAAAACAATAAAAGATAAAATTGAAATAATATTTTTATTGTTTAAAAATAAATTTAAAATACAATTAAGTACTTATTTAATTAAAAATTAAAACTACACAATACGTAAAATTCAAATTAAAAGGTGCAAGACGATATGTATCTACAATAATATAATCTACATGTACCTATATTTATCGTTTAAATTCTTCCAAATAAAAAATAAAAACTCGATTTTTTTATACAGCGAATATAAAATCGCTACATTCAGTGATTCATATATCTGAAATATATATTTTGTAATGCAGAAGATTTCAGAGAATTATAAAAAAATAGCTGTAATTGATGAAAACTGGTCCAGTTACTAAATACGTAGTACTGCAGGGCAAGTCATGTTATATAATTTGGTAATATATTTCATTTAATTACTAGTTCTATTATATTTAAACCCCTCGCGGAACACTGGGCGTATCAATAGATAGCTTTATTCGCTAGTGCTATAAGAATAACATTTTAACAGAATATTATAAAATTATAGCCAAGTTCATTAGCATTTTCTTTACGATTACAGAAGTGTGTTCAAGACAGGAAATATACATTTAAGATTTAATACGAAATAAATCAGTGACTACTATTAGTAACATGAATTGTCGTCGTTTCTTCATCTACATCTTCATCTTCATCTTCATCGTATTCAATGGGAGGTCTGTTGATACACTGTTTACCTACACATACCCTGTCTTCAGGGCATTGACCACTAAACATGCCGTTTCCACCACCCTGGTTGCTACCGTCGTTAATAAAATACACGGCAAGAGCTAAATCGTATAGAAACAGCAAAGTGTCATCCACACTGATCTGTATCTGTACCATTTCAGTTTTGTCGGTGGGGCTCGCTGTAGCCATGGCAACGGCTGCACATAGACTCAGTAGTCTGTACATGGTAGGAAGTTCTGCAACAACCAAATAAACGTTATCCACAGCGCCACAGGGAGCTTCTTGTTGATGCTACACTGGCACAGTATCACTGACCAGTGGCGTAGCTACTGGAGGACTAGGTGTAGCTACCGGAGGACTAGGTGTAGCTACTGGAGGACTAGGTGTAGCTACTGGAGGACTAGGTGTAGCTACTGGAGGACTAGGTGTAGCTACTGGAGGACTAGGTGTAGCTACTGGAGGACTAGGTGTAGCTACCGGAGGGCTAGGCGGTGCCGTGCACCGGGGCCCCCAAGCTCAGGGGGCCCTCGGATCCTGATCAGCAAACCCCGTATCGAACTAGCTAATTATGCTCCCACCTTCGGAATGTAAATAAGCTGCAACACGACTTTAATAATGTGTCATGTATGTGTCAATATAAAATATTCGATGCCGAGGATTCCCTAACGATTGTTAAAGATTGTTAAATAAAGTTTAAGAATAAAATTGTTAAATATTGGAGAGATATAAGATGGTCCAAAAATATTTTAAAAATGTAAACTTGCTGAGTTTCTTGCCGGTTCTTCTCAGTTGAAGGCTGACCAGTGGTAACGACCTTCATAAGTGCCCTTCTAGGGCTAAATGGTTTTGACTTTGTCTTTGATGTTTTGGAGCCTAGTAACGTGTTA
The DNA here is from genome assembly GCA_951361185.1 of Ochropacha duplaris. NCBI lineage: Eukaryota > Metazoa > Arthropoda > Insecta > Lepidoptera > Drepanidae > Ochropacha > Ochropacha duplaris. Next base: position 2,949,781 of record OX592696.1, read on the forward strand.
TATTACCTTTCTTTTTCCCTGTAGTAACATAATAACTGAACCAAAGTCAAATTATCCATAATAATAAAAATAAACCTAGTGGTACGTTTAAGCGCAAACAACGCCAGGAAAGAGAATATAGTTAACAAAAATTACCCAAAATGGTAAACATTTTTAGTCCGCAGTATGTATAAAGCCGATATTTAGCTTATATAAACTAGCTGTCCTCCGCAGTTTCAGCCGCGTTCCCGTTGGTTATCTGTTTCCGGGATAAAAATATAACCTATGTTACTCAGGGATAATGTAGCATTCTAATGGTGAAAGAATTTTTGAGATCGGTCCTGTAGTTTTTGAGTTTATTCGTTACAGACAAAGCCAGGACAGACAGTGGGGCATGAAGATACTATAACATCAATTTGATATCATATAAATCCGAAACTATAACTGTAAACTCAAACTCAAAAATCTCTTAATTAAGTAAACTCATTAAAAGTATTTTTAATCGTCACATGTTTGATACTTATATTACAAAATATTTTTTACTCTAATGCACGGTTCTTAAGGTTGCTTTTGCTGAGAAGAGCCGGCAATAAACTCAGCAATTACTCTTTTTAAAAAAGCAACTTAGACTTATTACATTTATGTAAGTACCTATTATCACAAAAGATAACCTAGACCCGCGTATGGGACAGTCGTCCCAAAACACGTACAAAGAAATGGAATTTCATGAATCGCTTTTTTTATATGACGGATATATTTTTGACCACATATCCTGGGATTGTATGACCACAGTAGGTACAGTACCCTAAAAATTGATGCTGGGTAGAATAACACAGAGAATATGTTTTTTTTAAACATAATAGAACAAAGTATGACGTCGTATTTACCTGTTTAAAGTACCGGATAAATGCCTCTCTTGAATTATGTGCCACTGTCCCTGTGGTTGTAACAGCACTGAAATATTCTAAGCTACACTATTATTAATTAATTAATTATTATTAATATTATAAAGAGGAAAGATTTGTATTTTTGTATGAAACGAATATTACAAAAACCGGCCGTGTGCGAGTCGGACTCGCGCACGAAGGGTTCCGTAAAAACGGCAAAGAATTTACGTTTGTTGTATGGGAGCCCCCCTTAAATATTTATTTTATTTTAATTTTATTATTAAAGTAAAAATACAACTGAGTATTTTGTGAATATTTCAAGTGCCTACCTGTTGCCATTGTTGATATTGAGCAAAAAAGGGCATAAAAATAGCGTTTGTTGTATGGGAGCCCCCCTTAAATATTTATTTTATTTTGTTTTTAGTATTTGTTGTTATAGCGACGGACAGACGGACAGACAGCGAAGTCTTAGTAATTGGGTCCCGTTTTTACCCTTTGGGTACGGAACCCTAAAAAGAGCCATTCGTGCAATCTACAGTAGGTATGGGTCCACGAGGAAATATTTAAGGAAATAAACATTATGTGACTGTACCTTCCGACTTAAAACAGATCAATAGGTATTTATATGTAGAATAATAATTTGAATACGTAGTTTACATAAGTAAAGTTTTTGGTTTATTTAGTAATAGAAATATTTTTTTCTCCATTTTATTTAATGTCTTATCCAGTTTATTTTAACGCGGGGACAATAAGTACAATGGTACTGTGATTTAAGTATCTACAGGTAATGAAACAACAGCAATTAAACTGTCTGAAGATATTTTTAGGCTTCTATCTTACTCAACTATGCGATTATATGACCAAATATTACCTATGTTACGTCAAAATTAGAATAGGTAAATCTCGATTTCTACTAAATACCAAGTGTCCTACAAAGTGACATACGGACAACGATACAGTATTATGTACCTACGAAAGAGTATAGGTATTCAAAATATAAGATTAATTTTTTAAAACAGTCTACGATTGACGAAGAAATCAGTGAACATACATAGAAGAGGGTTAATAAAATTTGAATGTGACTAAACCGTAAGTACCTATACCCTTCCAAACAAAAATAATTTTCGAAATCGGTTAAGTTCTAAGTAACAAATATAAATTAAATAAAAATTCTATTTTGAAGCCTTTAAATTATTTTTTTAAATGATAAAAGTAGAAATCACGACAAATTCATGGTTCTATTCTATAAAGATTTGACTAAGATAGTAAATCAAGTAAATCACCTACCCTACATATTAATATTCACTTGGCTCGCAAAACAGACGATCGTATCAAACAAAACTACCTACATTCCATTCCAGTACCTTCTTATTACTTTACATAATAAAATAAATAATCGTTTAAAATCGGAGAAATATTTCCTGAGATAAATGCTTTCAAACGTACAAAACAAACACCTTTTCTCTGTATCGCAACAATACGTCAATAAATCGGTACAAAAAGCTTTAGCAGACTTTTTTAAGGTATTGTTTCTATGAAAGCCATTTTCATTGCTTTTGTTTTTTTGTTACCTGCTACCGGTTTGCCGCAATGATTCAGGTAGGTACCAACTTGTGTTTTCTTCAGAATAGTTTGATCTAAAATACCCAGCTCTATGCAATAATCAGTCGTAGACCAACTGTGACGCACACAACAACTTTAAACGACAACGCATTCGCAATCTCTCTGATATTGCTAATATCTACAGGCGAGTAGGCGACGGTAGTCACTTACCATCAGATGATCTAACTGCCTGCTTGTCATAAAAAAAAACTACGTTGTGAATATGGCCAATAAAAGAAAAGTGTTGAGTGTTCACCAAAAAGTTTCTTTGATACGTGCGATACAAAAGGGTGAAAAGAAAAGTGATGTTGGAAAACGATTTGGAATAAGTCCATCTACAGTAGCTACCATATGGAAATGGAAAGATAAAATTCTCAAAGCTGAAATTGGAAGTATTAAGAAGTCAATGAAGCCAAGATTTGAGGATCAAACAATAATATCATGTTTTTTCATACAACAGCAGAATAATCAAGATTTTGACAAGAATGTCCATAACCTGGCCACAATCGAGTCACCTCCAGATGAGGACATGTTTACTTCTTCGTCACAGGAGACGTCTCCTTACTCTTGTAAGGAGAAACAAAAAGAAGATGAAGAGGAGGACCATGCGGACGATTCTGAAACACCATCGACTATTCCACAAATGATTGATGAAGGTAAATAATTAGGAAAATTCTTATTGTTACTCGACCAGGGCAAAGTAAAAAGAAAGAAATAATAACAGATCAGCATATTTCAATGCCTTATGTATGTTTGTTACTTTTAAACAATATTCGAAACTATTGTGACGTAATTATTGTTTTTTTTTTTTGCTGTCTATATTTTTTTTATGTTACGTAACTCAAAAAAAAACTCCCTTGAGTAAAGTTTTAAGAGATTACGCTATAACATGTTATATAACATATCCTCGAAGGATGCAGAGGTCTGAGTACTGCTGAATGAATGCAGTGCACCACAGATTTACGGAGAGACAGTGTAGTAGGTACACGTAACAAATTATTTGCTGAAATAGAAATTATCAACTAATGTCATTAGAATACTTACATAACTATACCTACATTATAAAGATTAAGATACGATACATAGGTAATTCATTAGAATATTATTGAAGTGAAAACTTCTTTAGCGGCGTTTTCCACTTTTTTGGGATGGGTAAAAAATGTTAAACCCGCGTCAGGAGTCAGGACACGTGACCTAATGGAAAATTTAAGACGGCGCGGCGTAGGAGAGGAATTAATATCCCCCTCTCTTTCTACCGCGTGGCGAAAATGTATGCCTGCTCCTGCTGTTTCGTTCGCGCAGGGCGCTTGCGTGAGTGTGCGTGTGTTTGTTTGTACTACAGACTACTGCCACAGCTACTGCTACGCGCATCCACGGATGGTGACTGCTGGCTGATGGCTCGACCGTCTGTATACTTGTAAAATTCGTGTATATAAAGTGTTTAACATATGGAAATTGAACAAAGTGCATCTATCAATGAAAAAAGTGACGAAGAAATAGTGAAAAAAAATGAGTGAGTACTTTATATATATATATATATATATATATATACCTACATATTATAGATGTAATATTTGTAATATGTTTATACTTTACAGCATTAACCTATATTTTTATAACATCACAATAAGCATATGTGCGGTGTAGGTTTTTAATGTGAGAAGTTGCACGATGGTAAGCGGAAAAAATACGCGCGACAAATTTTTGCGACATATTTGAGGGAAATCGTTTCTTTTTTTAGGGTTCCGCACCCAAAGGGTAAAAACGGGACCCTATTACTAACACTTCGCTGTCTGTCCGTCCGTCTGTCCGTCTGTCTGTCACCAGGCTGTATCTCAAGAACCGCGATAGCTAGACAGTTGAAATTTTCACAAATTATGTAGGTATTTCTGTTGCCGCTATAACAACAAATACTAAAAAGAAAATAAAATAAATATTTAAGGGGGGCTCTCATACAACAACCGTGAATTTTTTGCCGTTTTTACGGAACCCTTCGTGCCCGAGTCCGACTCCCACTTGGCCGAAGCAATGCACGCGTGCCTCATTATTTGGTACTATTATTTGTATAAAGATAGATTATATCATATATTTTTTTGTTATAAGTTGAATATTAGTAGTTAATTACGAGTGATTCGTTTTTACGTAGATTACTTGGCCCAGTCTTGGCGATTGTTTGTTTTCGAAAGTATGCGTTGGGTACGGTTGTGACAAATGTTGTGGGGTACGGTTGTGACGTATATTTTTTTTATATTTTTGCTTTTAGATGCTCAGAAAACGCTTGCGGAAGACCAGAAGAGCGCGGTCTGACATAAGTAAATATAAACATGCTTATAAAGAAGCGAAACGCGGGATTTGTTTACGCAGACCTGTGGTAATGCATGAAATTAATTGCATGGAGATGTTGCGACACATTCGTAAACGTGATAAAATCGGTGAGAATCACGATGAAGTTACGGTAATTTGAACTGATAAACAAATAATTTAACTGATTTTAAATAAGATGGTTATAATAACATTAGATGTTGCAGTGTATTATTAATTGTAAGAATAGAAGTGATCGTAGATTTAAGTTCATTTGTTTTAATTATGAATGTATTTTTATTCTTTATTGTATATACCTAACTTTAATATGTTATGTAATAATAAAATTAATAATAAAACTTATAATTATGTATAATATAATCAATAAAATAAAAATATTTACAAATTATACATACCTTGCTTATTCTATTATACATTTTAAACTCGATAATATTATAAATAGAATATCGAATTCAAATCGCTGCCCGTAGGTAAAGTGCCCAGAAGGCTGGCAGCGTTACCTCGTTGGATAGCAAGGCTTATCCTTTGTCCGAGGTAAGAACCAGCCCTCTGGTCACCAGACAGATCTATGAGGCGCGTCGACAGTTCCTTAAAAAACTGTCGTGCTTCAGGCCCCCACGGTCCCATAGTTTCTACTCCAAAATGTACAAATATGTAGCCGTTGCCGAGGGCTGCATATTTGCGCCTTTTGGGGTAATGTTAATGTTAACTTTTTATAGATGACATTATGTTACATATTTCTAACAATAAAAGTAATTATAAACCATTTGTGAGTATGTTTATGACTGTCAACTCTGACCCCAACCACTCAACCACTGTCACAACCGTCCTTGGGGTGTGGTCGGTTGTGACACTTTCCTTTTTGTTTTTGTTACGTAGACAAAAGTACAAATTAAGATTTAAATTACTTTTCTCGCAGCTAACTAGTAAATTAACAAAATTATTGACGATCAAACAAAAATTGTCACAACCGTACCCAGTCTACCCTACTGCGACCAGCAGCGATGGAATTTCTAAAGAGTTTGGATACAATTTTATTTTCGAAAAACTTTGAATGTAAAATTGTTCATAGAAAATTTATTTATCCCATTTTTTACCTTCATTTTTTTTAAATAAATTTTCAAAAATCCTTCCATCGCGGATATTCTATGAGAAAATCTAGCTGCCAAATGTCAAGTGTGTAGCACTTAAATATTGTCTGATATTTCGTGTTTTTTTATTTTTTCTTAAATTTGAAAAATTGATCCCAAAAAATTTCAAACCCTTAGAAAGAACCCAAAAGGGGTAAAAGGTGTAGAAAGCTACACCTTTTTACCCCTTTTGGGTGGAATTTCCAAAAATCAATTTTAGCGGATACCTGCCTACTTGATTTCCGAAGAGGATAAAAGGTGTAAAATTACTACAGAAATGATTGTAAATTACTGTGGAAAATTGGAAATCATCACCATATGTATGTGTTGTCTAATAAATGATTTCTATTCTATTCTATTTTCTACTAGCTTTCCGTCCGCAGCTTCGCCCGCGTGGACTTCACGATTTTGGTTGATTCGTTTTTTCCAGTTATAGACCCCCGGCCGGTACCGCCGCTGCATTTTAAATCTCTAATATCTTCGAAAATGCTGTAAAGGGCCATATTGATCTATATTAAATGGACAATGTATTTGAGGTACTTAATAGGATAAGGATTAATGCCGTATTGCTTAAAATCACTTCGTAAATAAGCCATTTTTTCCGTAAAACGTAAAGGATAAAAAATGGTTATTGTGGGTTATCCTTAAGAGATAGACATATACCATCCCGGACTTTTTTGTTGCCCTTTTTAAGGTGTACAATACTGTAGTACCTACATTATTTTGATCTATCTCGTGGGGTTCAGCCAGCGTTTGCAATGTAAGCTCAAAAAAAGTGTTTAAAATTTACGACATCACATTAGAAACCTCTAAATTTATCAGTGTTTCTCTATAATATTATGCATGTATTATACCTACATATAAACCTTCCTCTTGAATCACTCTATCTATTAAAAAAAACCCGCTTCATTTGTTGCGTAGTTCTAAAGTGTCGCTGTCTGTCAGGGACGGACTTTGTTTTATACTTACTATGTAGTGATATCATACTATCATCTCTACCTAATTTGCGATACAATCAATTAGCCTTAGGCCGCACTTACACTTGGAAGTTTTACTCGCGGAAGTAACTTCCGAGAAATTTGCAAATCGCTTATCATAATTTCTCACTACTTGTGCAAGTTGGAAAATTCCAAGTCTAAACGTGTTTGAATTTGCTTCCGGAAGCGACTCACAACTTATCGAATCAATTTGATAAGTCGAGAACTTGCAAATTCATTTTCTTTCAACTATGTAGTAATTTTATCTCAACAAGGTGGGTTAATACCGATTTTTGTCAGTAGCGAATATGAATATATTCTTCAAGTAATATCCGTGAATATCACGGATATCTATTATCCTACGGTTAAGTATTCATAGGTATCCTTCATTCGTCTAGCACCTAGCATTAATTTAAATTTAATTTTATTTGTGAAATTAGTATATCCAACCGACGTTAAAAGACAAGTGAATATACAATATGAACTTAGCAGAATTCGTCGTCGGATTATTAAGTTAAGTGTTCATACAAAGTGAATATGGCATATTAGACGTATTACTCGTGTTTATATCAATGTTGGTCGGATTACCAATACATTAATACATTTTTTTTTTTTATACCACTACGTGGCAAACAAGCTTACGGCCCACCTGATGGTAAGTGGTTACCGTAGCCTATGGACGCTTGCAACACCAGTGGCGTCACGAGCGCGTTGCCGACCTTGCATAAACCTTCTTACTCCTCTTTTGAAGAACCCCATGCTGTAGTCTCTAGGTATTTGCACGGTGGTAGGGTACTTTGTAGTACCTGACTGGCTGGCTACCACCCTCAAGTTGAAAATCTGTCGCCAAGCACCTTTCGGTGTGTTCCGACAGCTGCACTTGAGAGCCAGTTCCCATCTAGGCTTTGTGTGCTTACCACCTTCGGCCACATCATCACTTACCATGGTGAGATTGTGGTCAAACACAAGCTTATCCAGAATAAAAAAAATACATGTAATATTAGGTACTAATATCTAAACTCATACAAATATATTATATGTATATATTTCTTTGCTTGCATATCGTATTTGAAATGATAATATAAGCAGCAGCTGCTTGAATGTGACGGTGAGAGGGCATTTTCGCTTCTGATTTTTGCAAGTCAATGTAAATGGGTATGTAATATATTGCGCAAGTAAAACTCATAAAACTTCTGCAAGCATTAATTACTGAAAGTTTATTTATTAGTGTAAATGCAACCGTGAGTTACTTGCAGAAGTCTTCCGGAAGCAAAGCCGTAAAACGGTGTAAATAGGTCCAATTTTCACATTCAATTGGAATTTATACCTTATTATAGGGTGTTCTTGACATATTTTGAGAAATTTGACAAAAACCCCATTGGATTCCAATTTACCCCACATGGGGATAATAGGTTCGAGATTTTGGGCTGTCACTCTGTCTATCCAAAGTAAGTACCTACCTAACTGAAATGAAAAACCAAAACCTTTAGTACCATGAACTTAGCCATGCTTTAATGAGAATGTGAGATCATATTTTTATTGTAGGTAGGAAACATATTAACAAAAATATCGCATTTAGCTTGAAACGCTATAATCAATCTATACTTACACATTTAACCTCTCCTCTTTGGATTAACTTATATCTAACTAATAAATCTTTGCATAATATGTATCAAATATTTGAATTAAAAAAAATATATTGTCGATATGTAACAAAAAAATTATAAATATTAAATGTTCTTCTTTCAAATCAACGAAAAAATTAGTTGACTATACTAAGTGTATCCCAATAATAAGGTAGAAACAAAATTATTCTGAACAGTATTGATACATTATAATTTTTAATCAAATATAAATATGAATATTTAAAAAAAAAGCAAAAAAGACGAGGTATAAAAAAACTCCCACGTTGTTCCAATTATATCAGTTCACATGCCTATTTCCCACCTTCGCGTTCCTATTTCCGCCTTTCGCGTTTTTTATTAAAAAAAAACCTTAAAACGAGTATTCAACTAAAACTAAGATTTCCAAAGAAATTACACAATTATTTACCTACTTAACTTCGCGATTTAAACCACAATCCAATATTATAAAAAGATAACATAAATTTTCTCAACACTTTTCTCAATAAAATAAAACTCATCAAAAAGTTTAAGTTATAGGGTACAATTTTCATGTGTCCATGATGACCTCACTTTCAACGTCTTTTTTTTTAATGAAACCTGATTGGCTGCCTGATTGATTAGTACCTAGCAAAAATAATAAGCACGTAAAAAAAAATAAAAAAGTGTTGACCTCTCTTCAATAGAATAACACTGACAGAACAGTTTAGAAAGTCAGATTTTTATTCCTATTTACCCCGCCATTCCTATTTTCCCCGTTTTACGGTACTTTAAAATATGAAATGGGAATATGACACTTCAAAACTTTGACGTACCCATTACAACCTTAGACTAAAATTAAAACTTATAGTTTTAATTTTGCATAGCCGAAGGTACCAAATTCTTACAACCATCACATCGAATAATATTGACTATTTTAGTTTTAATTTTTTTTCTCTTAAATTAGGCATTTAAAAAAAATTAAAAATATGTATCTGATTCAGGACAGGAAAAGAAAGAAATTATATATTTGTTTTAGGGTCGTATGAAAAATTAAATGTTGGTTCGTTCGTTCGTAGGTACAGGTCGCGTCATGTAAAAAGAACGCTAGGGGTCCAGGTGCGCAATAGGCGATTTATCGATCTATATGGTGGTATGAGGCAAAGAGTATATAATTGTATGAGGTGTGGCGCGGGACGGGCGAGACACGCGCTGCTTGCTTGACTATTCTCGATTGGTTCGTCAGTCGACCTTTGCTTTCCGTATTGAGTCCACGCTACGTTCGATCTCAAAATACCATCGCGTACAAAAGTTTTTAAATACGAAATGGTTTTACATAAAAAAGAGAGAAAAATGATTTATGACGTATATTGTTTCATGAAGAGAGAGGCTGATAATAATGCAGTTGATAATTTAAAACAATGTATGAAACGGACCGCAGGGGCAACAAAATGTTCCGAGTCTACAGTGAGACGAATTGTAAAAGTCTCAAAAGGTTCGGAATTTCTTAATGTCTTTGGAACTCCCGGTAAAAATAAAAGAATGAAACAAAAACCAATTACAGACATTGACAGCTTTAACCAGGGTGTTATAAAAAGAATCATCCACAATTTCCACGTAACTGAAAATGAATTGCCTACCATAGACAGGTTGCGAAGGAAGTTGCAGGATGACCTACATTTCATTGGATCTGCATCAAGTCTCAGGCGAATAATAAAAAAATTAGGTTTTAAGTGGAAAAAAACAGAAACCAATAGAAAAATTGTAATTGAGCAATCACAAATTCGATATCAAAGAATTGAATATCTGAGAAAGATAAAAAAATATAGAGAGGAAGGAAGACCCATCATTTACACTGATGAGTCATACATCGATAGTTCCCATGCGGCTCACCATTCTTGGACAGGCGGTCCCACCAAAGGCATTAAAAAACCTCTATCTAAAGGTTGCCGCTTGATCATGGTGCACGCGGGTGGTGAAGCAGGTTTTGTGTCGAATGCTTTGCTGACGTTCAAAGCCGGTACAAAAAGCGGCGACTACCACGACAACATGAATTCGGAGAATTACGAGCGATGGCTCCGTACTAAACTGATGCCAAATTTACCGCCTAATTCAGTCGTGATAGTCGACAATGCTTCGTACCACAATAAACAACTCGAAGCTACACCGACGTCCAATATAAAGAAAGCAGACATGCAAAGCTGGCTCCGTCAAAAAGGAATTGAATTTGAAGAATCCATGCTAAAGCCAGAGTTGTACAACTTGATAAAAAAATACAAAGAGCAATTTAAGAAATTTTATATCGATACCATATTAAACGAAGAAGGCCATACTGTACTTCGTTTGCCCCCATATCACTCGGACCTAAATCCTATAGAAATAGCCTGGTCCCAAATAAAGGGATATGTGGCCAGCAAAAATGCAAGTTGGAACCTTACACAGGTAATTGACCTGGTTAATGAAAAAGTAAATTTAATGGGAGCAACAGAATGGGAGAAATTATGCACCAAGGTAAAGGAAATAGAGGTTGATTATTGTAAAAGCGATCATGTAGTCGATATGATGACAGAAACATTTATAATTCGCGTAGGGGATGAAGATTCTGACTCAGATGATGATGAAAGCTCAAGTGATGACAGCGACGAAGACGAAATGGCTACCTCTAGCACCAACTCCGCGTGCTCATCTGGTTTACTCGTCACCCACGACGACCTAATAGGTGGAGTTTCAACACTTTATTTTTTTATATTCTGTATAAGCTTGTGTTTGACTACAATCTCACTATGGTAAGTGATGATGTGGCCGAAGGTGGTAAGCACACAAATCCTAGATGGGAACTGGCTCTCAAGTGCAGCTGTCGGAACACACCGATAGGTGCATGGCGACAGATTTTAACTTGAGGGTGGTAGCCAGCCAGTCAGTTGGGTACTACAAAGTACCCTACCACCGTGATATGATTTCCTCACGATGTTTTCCTTCACCGAAAGCTCAAGCTTATTGTAGGATTCGAACCTACGACCTTCGCCGCGGTATCCGACGTCAATACCACTGAGCTATCATCGCCTTTAAATAATAATATATAATAATTTTATAATAATTTTCTTGTTATTAGGTTAAACATTCTACACTAAATCAAACACGTTTTAATGCTATTTAATGATACTCTATCTAATATATTTTTCAATGTTATAATAAATCAATAAAAATAATCAATATACGAACCCGCGAGTGAAAGGCTAGATCAAAAATAAAACAATAGGCCTAGTACTTTCGTGCGCGAGTGTATCCCCTCCACATTATTCCAGCGTTCTTTTTGCATGACGCGCGTGACCTATATCACAGCCTATATGTAGTTTTAAATAAGTAAAGTATGACGAAAGAAATGTTTATGCAGGCTATGTCAGGCATACATTTAGGTATTCTCTTCGTGGAATAAAAGCAATTTGCGCGTGAACAGGGTGGTGCTGCGGCAGGGCGGGCGCCGGTGGCGATGGCGTCCGACGCGCCCCTCGTGATACGACGCAGGCGCGCGTCTCCGACCGACGCTCACAAGCTTGGATCGATGAGATAAACGCGCAACCCCGGTTTTCAAGTTAAATCAATACGTATTCCATCGATTTTTGTAGCCGCAGCCGCCGCATGCATACCGGACTCGAGGGTCGCACGCGGTGGTTGCGCGCATTGCCTTAAATTATATTTCGATACACTTCAAACGTGGTACAACATTTACAAATTGGTGTTTTTGTGCATTAAAAATACAATGCCGTACATAATTTCAAATATAAGTTATCGAATAATCGCATTGCCGGTTTAAAAAGGTACAGTTGAATTCGATATTTAATTTTAAATTTTTCTCATTACGGAACGGAAATCAATAAAAAATTATATTATATTATAATTTTATTTCTTAACATCTTTTAATTGAAAAAAGTAGATAAATATTTTTAAAAATATAGATTGAAATCTTATTAGATATTCTTGTATTTAATTATTATATTAAACAAGTGATCGTATTATATAGGAAGGAAACGTAACAAAAAATATAAACGCCTGGGCACGCTGCTGTTTTCTTGACTAGGTATTTGTTTTGTTTGGCGCTTCGGTCGGACTCGTGATCTCAAATACTACGATTTGTAGCATAAGCATATTTCTGTCCTAGTCTTTTACATATCAAAGTGACAGTAATAGAACACAAACTAAACTATTCTAAATTACTAATTATATAAAGTTATCGCTATTGGTATTGATTGTAGACGCTGAAATGAAATTGGATTAGAAGTTAAAATTTATTGAAACAGTTTGTTTGTTTGTTTATCAGATTATAACTTTCATACGTAGTGTGTGGTTGGTTTTGATATCTTTGAACAAAAATAGTTAAGACAGCGAACATGTAGCATCTGAGAATTCTGCATCTTTCGTAGTAGGTTCAACAAAACAAATTCCGATGTAAACAAACGAAATATTAACTACATAACCTATTGGTTATAATAAAAATGTGAAATGAATACTATTAATTTTCTGCAGATGCTGCTGTAGCTCCGATAGAGAAAACAATGACTTCTACGGACACATACCAGCTAAAATGGCACTCGCACAGCTCGCATCTGAACGGTTCAGTAGCGGCGTTGCTCCGGTCAGAACGATTTACAGATGTGGTGCTGTGTACCATGGATGGGTCGCAGATCCCTGCACACAAGTTCATTCTGAGCTCATGCAGCGTGTACTTAAGCAACCTGTTCGAAGGGCAGCGGTCTGTGACACGCATCACGGGCGGCATGCTGTACGTAGTGCTGCCTTCAGAAATATCTACAAAGGCGTTGAAGATACTCGTGGAGTATATGTATAAAGGTTAGTTGAAAAAAGGTAATTTCTTTTATGAAAACGGATAGGACAGAAAAGTCCATATGAGTTATAAATTTCCTCTCATTTTAATATGTGCATACACTAGTAAAAACAAACTGAATTTTCAAAAAAAATAATTCTCATTTACTTACAGGTGAAACTAATGTTTCAAATGAAGTATTAGATACTGTATTGAAAGCAGGTGAAGTACTTAAAATACGAGGTCTCTGGAGACAGACTGATGAGGAAGATGGAGACTCTTCTCCTGCTGAGAAGACCACGGCTTCTGCAACTGCTGTAGTTAACAAACAGGTTATCCAGAAGAAACCTGACGAATCACAAACCCCTAAAATATTGGTTAAGAAAGATGATAAGCTGCTTAAAGCTTTCAACCCTATCCAGCAACAAGGGGGAGTTAACAGGTAATATTAATTATATAGGTAATAATCAATCAGTATGTATTTTAAGCTTTTACCATTCTACTTTTATATTACATCTTGATTCTTGATAAAGATAAACATTATAAAAATGCTTTGCCAATATCTATTGTAAATAATACAAAACTATCAACAGACCAATGTTCATTGGACCACCAAAGTTGGTATTCATTAAAACCAGTGAAGCGGGAGCTCAAGCAGCACTCAGACCTGGTGCTCCGAAGGGTCAGACAATACTGGTGGCTCCAGCTCCACAATCTGAGCCCACAGTTACGGCCAGTATTGTTACACCAACACCTTCAACTACTATATCTGTTTCAACTTCAACTGTTGCGGATGATTCACCTGATGAAGCACCACCACCAAGGATTTTGAGACGACATGCTGCTGAACGGAAATATGGGAAGAGACAAAAGACTGACACATCTACGGAAAATAATGAAACTAAAGATAGTGACAACATTTCTGAAACATCAAGTGAGTGTTCTATCTTAGAAGATGAGAGATATGATGAGTATTTAAGGCGATGACAGCTCAGTGGCAGTGACGTCGGATACCGCGGCGAAGGTAGTGGTTTCGAATCCTACAATGAGCTTGAGCTTTCGGTGAAGGAAAACATCGTGAGGAAACCATAGCACGGTGGTAGGGTACTTTGTGGGTACAACAAAGTATCCTACCACCGTGACTGGCTGGCTACCACCATCAAGATGAAAATCCGTCTCCAAGCACCTATAGGTGTGTTCCGACAGCTGCACTCCGAGAGCCAGTTCCCATCTAGGCTTTGTGTGCTTACCACCTTCGGCCACATCATCACTTACCATGGTGAGATTGTGTTCAAACACAAGCTTATCCCGAATAAAAAAATCTCACTAAACATATTTTTTTATGAAAATGTATCAAAACAATTTATTTCACAGAAAAATCATCTCACAGCAATGTAGAAATGCAATCAGAAATCCAAGTGAAAGATGAGCCAGAGTGGGACGCAAGTAGTATTGAGGAGGAGGAACGATCTATTGCAGAGATGTTTCAAGCTGAAATGAGCGTCAAGACTGAGCCTATCGATGAAGTTGATATTGATGAAGAGAACTTAGTGAGTATTTCACTTAATTTAATCAAAAATATTATAAGCTCTAATATAAACTTCCTTCATGAATTGACTGCAACTCATCTAATTTAATTGTAAAAATTACATTGTAAGGAATCCAGGGCTGCATTTAAGGTGAAGTGCATATTGGGCAATGATAAAATAAATCCTTTTAACTATTTCTGTTTGATGGGTTTGAAACTGGAGTTTGTACAGTACTTTTTGCCCTAGTATAAACTATAAAGCCACAATAAAACAATATTGACAGTTAAATTATATATATTTGTGTGTATAGGTGTACAGTCCGCTGGCGTGCGAGCTGTGCGCGGAGGTGTTCACCCTGCCGGCGGCGTGGGTGCGGCACGTGCAGGCGCACGCCACCGGCGCAGATCACACGCACGCAAGGAAGCGCAAGTGCCGCTCTGCTGTGAGTATACAAAACATTCATGTGAAAGAAGGTCAAGTTCAACAAAAACTTTAGGATAAGTCAAATAAAATTACACTTGAAATATGTCCCAGTTTTTAATTCTTTTTTTAATACCAAAAGTGACAACTAGACAGGCGGGTCACCTGATGGTAAAATTGGTAAATGACTACCGTCGCCTATAAACATTAGCAATACCAGCATGCTTGCCAATGTGTTGTACACCTTATTACAATGTCTTAAAGGCATCAGTACTTGGATGACGGTTTCGCTAATAAAAGAAGCGATATCTAACTGGATTACTTTGGTAGGTGTCTAAATCATAAATACTCTCATGTTTAAATTTTGTAACTTAACAGTTACAATATCAAACTAAATCATCATAATCTGCCTGCCCTGTTCTCAATTATTTCGTGTCGCCACAATGTGTATTTTTCTTCAATTCTGTGCTTCTATCCGTCATATCGAAATTTCCTCTTTCTTACTCATAAAATCAAACTAAATAAAGAACGTCATTACCCATTACCAACAATTATAAAACCCAAAATAATCTTTCTAACATTTTGGTATCGCCAACAGAGCGACGACACTGAAGAAACGATGGCACTTCTCCGCTGCGATCTCTGCCAGAAACACTTCCCGAACCCGGCAGAGTGGGTGCGGCACATACAGAGTACACACACAGAGATAGGTTAGTGTTACACATCTATATTCTATGTTTATTACCAAAAATATTTTACTGTTAGAACAATACAGGGTATACAATTTAGTTATAGAAACAGGTGGGTTGGTTATTATTTATAAAGTTGCTGTAGAAAATAGTAACAGGGCGTTAAGTTTTTTTTACTGAAATATTTACTCTAATTTGATAAAAAGAAAGCTAATTTTCAACGTATTTCCGAAAAATTATGTGCAATGTTTTTTCATTCAAACATATTGATATCAAGGTCGTTACAATAAATAAAATGCAATTTTTCGACCAATCATCGAATAAATAGTATTGCCCTTTGCCCACGTCAACGATCCGGCCCTGTTCCAAATTTATTCTGAAATGTATGACAGACTACAGCGCTCAAACGACGCTTGATATAATTCGTTGCACTGAAACAAACATGAATTTGTTTTCTATCTACGTAAGGGGCTATCCATATAATTATTATGCAACGCGTTGACTTTTGTGGCGTTGTATGTTTTACGAAATTACGTTTATAGGTGTATGATCAAGTGAGTCGATGTGGTGTAAAAGACAGCATTGTCATCTTTATTCCAAAGGTAATGTTTTATAATTCTTTAACTAACATTTATTTAGATTATTATTTAATTAACAATGTAATCTTTCACCATCCTATAACTACGTGGAACCCTATCAGTGTGAACTAATATTATATGGATAACCCCTAATAAGATGTTTAATATATGTAATATTATTTACTAATCCTTTTGTAACATAGCTGAAATCTGATTGTTATGTATGTGGCTGATTCTCGACAAACGACTAACATTTTATCATATTACTTTTAGCTAATTAATATAATCCGTTTTCACTTCCCGTACCATGCTGTGTCCTTTTTTCAACTTGCTGCACTCATGATGATCACTTCAGTTATGTTTTGATGACATTCTAAATTGCATTGCTTTGTGTATCCGAGTACCCAAGTATAGTATATAATTGATTGTCCGGCTGAATGGTGTTCTAAATGTAGTTCGATGTCGATTGTCTAGAATTGGCCATATCAAACAACAGTGCCCCACCAAAACGTCACAATCGTTTCACAGAGGGCGCGCAAAACAAGATTTGCACGCATTGCAAGAAATCATTCCCGTCCCACGCATCCATGCTCATACATATGCGTACACACACAGGTAAACATCTATTTATTCCACTAACGTCTATACAGGGTGTAATCGTTAAGTGTGTATTACAGATATCAAAAAAAATTTACTGATATCGAAAGTACGTTACCTAATCAGTAGAATGACATCAATAACTTGTTTTTAAACCTACGAGAAGTATCCAAAATTTTGACATTAAACACTCCCATACATTTAGTATGAGATTAGTAGAATGGTTTCAGTTTCCTTATTTTAAAAGGTTATTTTAGCTTAGTACTGATATTAAAGGAAACTGTTTACTAACCTAACAAAGTAATAAAACTATATTTTAATTGAATAACATTTATTTCTATGTACAAAATTTTGTATTCAAAGCAGATTTTTGTAGTGTGTTGCTTTTCAGCCAGTTCAAATTAATGCGATATTAAAACAAGGTTCATTACTAATTTGATATGGTAAGATAATTAATCTACATGTATATCTTATTGAAAATCATTATTATCATATACGTAATTTTAAAATGAGATTAAGGTAAATTGAGTACTAGACCACTTAAAATAAGGAAACTAAAACCTTTCTACTAATCTCATACTAAATGTATGGGAGTGTTTAATGTTAAAATTTTGGATACTTCTCGTTGGTTTAAAAAAAAGTTATTGATGTCATTCTACTGATTAGGTAACTTACTTTCGATATCAGTTCTTTTTATTTTGATATCTGTAATAGGTACGGAATAATCGCCTGGACACACTTAACGATTACACATATATGTATACAGGATATATGTATGTATATATATAAGAATCTTGTGTCACGATGTTTGTTCGGGCTAATTTCGACATTAGTAATCCGATCTTGATGAAACTTGGCACACAGGTAGACCATAATATGATCTACCTATCAGGATATTATCCTGGAATAAAAGATAGGATACTTTTGTCCCGGGAAAAGATAAGATCCCATGGGAACGCGGGTGAAACAACGGTGGACAGCTAGTACTAAGTAAAATTGTAAGCTTGTGCTTTCGGTGAAGGAAAACATCATGAGGAAATCAAAGCGACTCAAATACCTCTGTCAAGTAAAAAATCTGTCGCTAAGCACCTATCGGTGTGTTCCGATAGCTGCACTTGAGAGCCAATTCCCAATCTAGACTTTGTGTGCTTACCACCTTCCACTCAACACTTACCATGGCGAGATTGTCAAACAAGCTGATCCTAAAAAAAAACGTCGCTTACAATAACATTGTATTTCAGGCGAGCGACCGTTCGTGTGCGGCCTTTGCAACAAAGGCTTTAACGTGAAATCGAACCTACTGCGTCATCTTCGCACGTTGCACGACCAGATCATCAGCCCCACTCAGGTGGACGATGAGTGTGATGACGTCACACCCGGGCCCTCTGAAGTCAAGAAAGAGTCCTGAGGACGCGGAGGGGGGGCAGGTAAGCTTACACCATGTTTTGTTACTTCTAGAAACATCCAATAGATTCTAGAACTTTCTTCACACATGGCATATCAAACTGAGAACCAGATAGCTGTCATATTTTTTTTAAATACATACTTATATTGATACCCAGATTGGTTGTGAATCGAACCTACAACCTGTGGCGTGACAAGCATGTTCTTACGAATTTCTTTTCTTTTAAGGCGATCATAGCTCAGTGGTAAGTGACGTCGAATACCGCGGCGAAGGTTGTGGGTTCGAATCCTACAATGTGCTTGAGCTTTCGGTGAAGGAAAACATCCTGAGGAAACCGTAGCACGGTGGTAGGGTACTTTGTAGTATCTGACTGGCTGGCTACCACCCTCAAGTTGAAAATGTGTCGCCAAGTTATCGGTGTGTTCCGACAGCTTCACTTGAGAGCCAGTTCCCATCTAGGCTTTGTGTGCTTACCACCTTCGGCCACATCATCACTTACCATGGTGAGATTATAGTCAAACACAAGCTTATCCAGAATAAAAACAAATAAAAAAAAAACCCATAGAATCCACCAAAAAAAGCTCATCACCAGATAAAGATAGTAGGGAGGATGCACCATCTATTTAGCTTTGCCGGTACCTCCCTGTAATTGATTACTACTTGTAAGTGCTAAATTGTACGATTTGAGGTGTTTTGCTAGCAGAGACTTGTATATGCCAGTAAAATAAATTGATTGTTTCAAGATGGAGACCACTTTATGTAATGTAGTTATTTCTACATGAATTTACTTGCATTGATGGTGGCGACACACATTCCACATTGGACATAATCGACCCCATCTATACTAATATTATAAAGGGTATAAAGAGGTAAAGTTTGTGAGGTTGTAGGGGGTAATCTCTGGATCTACTGAACCTATTAAAATTCTTTTACCAATAGAAAGCCACGTTATTTGTGAGTAAAGTGGGAAAAGATAAGATCGCACGGGAACGCGGGTGAAACCACGGAGGACAGTACCTCTACCATGAGTTTACTATGGTATCGTAATCGATACTCGCTAGCGTATATCGTAACAAACTTTGTATGAAAAACTGTGATGCTATAACTGTCCGCTAGAGGCGCTGCATAAATCTTCATACGAAATGTTTACCGTAGTCGATAGTTTCGATTACGATACCATAGTAAACAAATGGTAGAGGTACAGCTAGTAGAAAGTAAATTCGTTGCTATTTTCAACATAAATATTTTGATTTTTTAGGTAGAGGGCGCGGTCGGCGTTCAGCGTACATGACGGCAATGGTCGACGCTAACCGACGCGCCAATGAGAAGAAAAAACAGACTGAGGCAACAACCGCCAACGTTCCGCGCAAACAGAGCTACTCGCTCTTCCTCAAACAACGCGCGGTGCTCTTCTCCGCCAAGAAGTGGAAACAGTGAAACTGACTGCGCAACTAAGCGACTCGCTACTATTATTGAGTTCTTTACTTTAATTCTCTTCGTTGAGTTGGTATCAAAAACGGTAGCGCAGTCGTTACTTGTCGATCGGTTCACTATTACCTGCCCACCCTCCATTTATATTACTCTTATTTTTTAACATTGCATTTGGAAATTATTATATTTGTAAGTGAAATTATTTTTCTATAGTCCCCTAATTAATTTTATTATTATGTTATGAACATCTAGTCACGTTGTTTGTGCTAATAAGTAATTTTAACTATGACTAATCTATCGTATTGTCTCGTTTCGACAGTTTCCCCCTTGTATGCTTGTCGTTCGTTAGTTGATTACGAATAATTTTGTGTTTGATTAAGTATAATAATATGCTTATTATGAGGTGGGGATCTAATATTAACACTATAAGATTTTAAACTAAGACTTGCATTTAAATTAAGAATAAGTACATAAAGCTTTAAGTTCATCATTCCATTTTATTATGTCAGAAGTGATTATTTATTTTAAATGGTGATTTAATTAGTTTATTATGTTCAATACTCATGTGAAACATGGACATGATTTCAAATAATTTGTACTATTTCATAATAGTATGTGGAAATAAACATTTTAAAATAATGATGCTGTTTCAATGAAAGCCAATACTTTGCCCAAAATATTTAATTTTAGTTTATGCATCAATACTTTTTAACCACAATTTATATTTTTGTTACAATACACACAGTGTATGAAAGTAAAAGATACAAATAATAAAATTAACGTGGTAAGAATATAGAGTAAACATAATATGGAATTACAAAATAAGACTTAAATTTAACTTAAAATTAGCTTTCATCCTCTTCTATTTTAGGCGCCAAGTAGTAACGAATGTGTCCAATATCCTGAATGCGATATTCGACCACGAGAGGCACATCAGCTGACATAGATAGTTGAACCTGATAGGAAAAAAATTATAAATATTTATATATATAAATTACTAGTGGGCCTGGCAGACGTCCTGCTCTGAAATTAAAACTAAAACAGAACCCGATTTCAGCGCCACCTACCGGGTCCAAAAACCATCACTCAATCCTATATCAAGATATGTCACAATGAAAAACGTCGTTCTATAAAATGTATTTCAAAAATATTTTTACTTTTTTTTATAGTTATTCTACTATCCTGGACGGAGACGAATCCAACAAATCAAAGATCATTAAAATAACTAACCCGACTTTGTTTTATATAATAGATAGATATAGATGTAGCTATAATAGCTACATATTTTTAAGAATTGATATAGTCTACTATTGGGCAAGGTAAAGTCATACCTGTGGACTCAGTGAAGTGGCTTTGGTGAAGTAATTGAGGTACTGGCACGCAAACGTGAGTGTGACCGGCTCGTCCATTTCGATGACGACTGCTTCCTCCTCCTTGTCTATGGACGCGGTCTGTGCGAGCTTGATGTTAGCTGATCCAATGTCACCGGTCGCAGAGAACTTAACACCTACAATAAAGTTGTTTTACAT
This sequence comes from Ochropacha duplaris, assembly GCA_951361185.1. NCBI lineage: Eukaryota > Metazoa > Arthropoda > Insecta > Lepidoptera > Drepanidae > Ochropacha > Ochropacha duplaris. The sequence goes on from OX592696.1 coordinate 2,971,279, forward strand.
GTAATTATATTGTAATTTCTTCTCATAATGACGTAAATGCCATGAAGGCTCTTAACAGTCAGCTCACACCGAGACGCGACGCTGCGCGCACATTTTAATAGAGCGACTCAAAATGTTACTTTATTTACTACACGAAGAGATACACATTTCATTGTGAGAATATAGAATACGTTGCACCACGCAGCGCTGCGGACGCTTCCAGTAACGTCGCGTCGCGTCTCGGTGTGAACTGACCCTAAGTGCAAATGCCGAAACACAGGTGCTCGGCAAAATATTTTAAGGGCCTGCCTGCCAGGTACTACAAAATTACCTACTACATTGCTTTATTTTTTTTTACAATGTCTTCCTTCAGTTCACCGAAACCATGCTATCGGCAAAATAACAAAATAAAACTGTCCTACCTTCTTTCGTGCAGGAAATGACCATCGATTCGCCAAATTGTGAGAGATCACGACAAATTCTCGCGAACTCCGCGCTAGGCAGGCGAATGGTGCAACTGTATTCGGTCTCAGGAATGCCTGAAACATACAATCAAATATATTTTTCCTCTAAAAATAGAAGAAGAAGAAGAAATTTTTTAGGTAACGCTAATTTGTTTTCTAATATTGTACAAGTTGAATTGCTGTTGGATTACCTAATAAAATAAAATTAAAAAATGTATTTACATGGAGTTTTGTATGAAATACATACTTGTGATGTCATCAAAAGAGTAAAGGACTATAAATTGGTAATTTAATAAAAATCATAGAAAGGCGGAATTTTACGTGTTTGCTATTTTCGAGTATTTTTAGATAATACACTAGTTAGTGTTAGGTATTTTTTCTTGAATATAATCATCCCTCTTTCATACACTGATTGAGTACTTAACAAAAATCCAGACAAACTTGTTAATTAATTGTGGGTGTTGTAATGATGAATCTCACCTAAATGTTCAAGGTCCAAGTTCATGAGTTTCATCTCATAATCGGAAACCTTCTCTTGGTTGGGGCTCTCAAACACAAATGTGACAGTATCTGCGTTGTCCTGCGCCTTCATAGTCACAGTGTCTTTGTCGCCTGCACACTTCAAGATCTTCGACATGCTGGAATAGTTATGAATACAAGTGTATAAGAAATGCATGGAGTACATTAAGTTTGTGAGGTAATTTAACTTTTTATACCACATGTGACAATGTAGTAGGCAGGTCACCTGATGGTGAGTAACCGTCGCCTATAGACATTAGCAATACCGGGGGGATTGCCAATGTGTTGTACACCTTATTACAATGCCTTAAAGGCAAACTGGCTCTTAAGTGCAATTGCCAGAACACACCAACAGGTCAAACCACTATCCATTTCATCTCTAATTTTGATGCAACTTGGCACACAGGTAGATCATATCCTGGCATAAAACAATGGATACTTTTTGGACCGGGAAAAGATAAGAAAAAGAAAGAGCCTTCACAAACGAGGTTGAAAACACAAAGCAAAAAACTAGTTAACTATAAAATTAAAAATGTGTTTCAATAGTAAATACCTTCCTAAATTCATCCCCATTGAAATATTCCTGTCACATCTGTATTTGTCAAAGCCATCTGCACGAAGAGTGAGTGACACCAGGGACACATGGGAATTATCCATAGCCTGAAAGATATTAATTCATTTTGCCTTAGGTAATTAGCTACCCTGCTAATATTATAAATGTGAAGTTAGTATGTTTGCTACTCAAAAGGGCTAAACAGATTTATGAAACTTGGGCCACAGATAGCTCATATTCTGGATACTTTTTATCCCAGGAAAAAATAAGATCCCTCAGGAAATTTAGTCACCATAGAGTAAAATCAACAAGTAGATAATCAAGTTTTTTTATATACCACAAATGACAACCAGGTAGGCAGGTAACTTAATGGTGAGTGAGTACTGTCACTTACAGGGAACTGGCTCTCACTCTAGTGCAAAAGCTGGAACACACCAACAGATGCTTGGCACAATTTATTACTTATTTTTAGTTCCATGAGAATCACATAAGATGAATACTTTATAAAATATTACTTATCCAGTAAGTAAACCATAATTCAACATAATTATAAATACTTATGTTTTGGAGGTACCTTGTACACTGAAAACAGGATTTAGTCATAATTATTTACTTGAAAGGATAGTGTTCTATAAGGAAGCAAAGCAGACATAATTGGCTTTTACTCTGAATACTCTTTTAAGGCGATGATAGGTTGGTGGTAGTGATGTTTGATACCAACTTAAAGGTTATGGGTTCAAATCCTGCAATGAGCTTGAGCTTTAGGTGAAAGAACACATTGTGAGGAAACCACAGCACAGTGGTAGGGTACTTTGTATAACTCAAAATTTGTTGTATAACTCAAATTACCTGTAATTGAATGCCATTATCGTCACAATCAAATGTGGCTTGTGTGAGGAGATCTTTGATAGCTTCCAATACCTTCTTGAGAATAGAACTTCTGAGTAAGCGTGCTTCAAACATGGTTAGCTGTAGATAAAATAGATCAGTATTTATGTAGGTTTCTTGATTACAATCGGAATGAACACTAACACTGAACTAGATTTAGACATTTCTACTTACATGTAACTGAGAAGTGTATTTGAGTAAAAGTGTAAGATTCTAAAACGTTGGTGACCTCACAATTAATACAAGATTGTTCGATCGAATACACAAAAATTGGATGGACGCGAAATGAGAATGCGGAGAAAGAAAAATGTCAAACCGGCAATGAACAGCGGGAAAAAACGGCGCCAATTATTGACTGACGCTGTCACTGTCAGTCAATTTGATACGTTTTTTTTAATTAATGTTTATTTATGACCATAAATACAAAAACTTTCAGTCGCAAAAATCAGTTTTAGTATTGTATGTAGTATTTTATGTTACAATCACGTTATATCACATTCACTGTAAAGTCTAGTTCTCATCCGTACAAGACCGGTCAGGTCTTAGTGGAATTGGCGGCTGTTCGACTAAAACTTTTCACGGACTTTTTGGGACAACCTGAAAAGTCACGATACACGCATTCATTTCACTTGTGCACTTAGATTGTTCTTTATTAGACAAAACACCACTGATATTATTCAATAATATGAGTTTTACGAATTTAATGAAAATAAAATGAAAAAGCAACGTCACTTCACAAGTTCCCGCCAAAAAGTCTATTTGACACATACGTGTCAGTGTGGCAAACTCTGTCTATTTGAAATCTACTGTTATTTGGACGTTTGTTGCTCAATCAGCAGAACGGATTTAGATTAAAATTGGCAAACAGGTAGATATCCTGGAATAAAACTGGTTATCCCTGTAAAAGATAAAGTACTCCGGGAACACGGATGAAAGCTAGTAAATACTAAATGCTGCTCGTTTTAAATCTAGAATGCTGTTTTTTTTTCATTAAGTAGCTTTTTTACTTTGGTTTATTTATATTTACTTGAATTGCAAAAAAATATTAATTTGTTTCAGCAATAGGATGGTTAAGGAAAATAGAAAATCAGGAAACTCCAAAGAAACTGCCAAAAAATCGAAATTTTGGATGGCAATTGCCAGTTCGGCCAACTTTCAATAGATGGCGTTCGTGGCGGACCTAACGTTATGACGTTATTTACGGATGCGCGCTACTACAAAATTCACCCAATCAAGTTGATATAAATTAAGTTGTAGGAAGGAAATTCTGTAAGTTTTACAATCCGGTAAAATCCGGTTCAGAGCCCTAAGCGATCGCCGAACAGTCCGCGTAAGGGTGTACATGGTCATGGCCCATCCATGGCCCCTCAGGCCTTTTTGTCCTCCCAAAAAAAAGGAAATTCTGTCAGGAGGAAATTATAATTTTTACATTGTATTGGAATAATCTTTGTTATTTCAATGTTTAATAGCGATTTTAGATAACACTTATTTATTTGTAATTGCTTATAAATAAAAATAAATTGTCTTAACATAATAGCTGAACCACTTGTTCTTGTGCAGGATAAGCTGGCATTGTTAAATTATACTTAGCCACTATTTCTGGTGGCAAGAAACGGCCACCAAGATAATGCTTAGCATCTTTCAAGAAATCAGGCTTGGCACATAGTTTTGGAGCTGAAAGTGATATGAGAAGTGCAGGTTTCAGAGCTCTTTCATCTGATGGAGGCCCATTTTCTACATCCCATCCGCTGGGTATATCAACACTGCAATAGATAATAAAAATCTTCAATTAAAATATTCATGTGACTTTTCTCATTAATTCAACTTGCTTATGTACTAGATTCTATTGTTATATTATTGTTTTCCTGGGTCATCAGTCCCTATTATAGCCAGTGGGTTAAATTGATTCAGGAATAAAATTAAGGAAATAAAAATTATAGAAAATAAAAAATTATGTCAGTCTTCCAAATGATGTTAAGTAGGTATATCAAAAGTGTTATTAAAAAGTATATTTACCTGCAAACTGGTAGTCCAGCATCAATCAAAGTATCCAAAGCTGGTTTTAAAGCATCTCTGACAGGTGGTTTGAAACTGAATCCAAAGAGAGCATCAACAAGCACCTTGTATTCACTCTGCAGGTCTTTTAAAGGAGGCAATGTGTCAACAATTTTAACACCAAACCGCTTGCATTGCTCAAACAGATTGTCGTACAAAGGTTTAGGAGTATGTTTGGGGTAGTGAATTGCAACAGTATATCCAAATAATGCCATATGACGTGCTGCAACTAAACCATCCCCTCCATTGTTACCTGGACCACATATAATAAGCGCTGATTGATGACTGAAAAAAACAATACCTATGCAATATTTTTTTTGCAAAATTTGTATGGCAATAGATAGCCATAAGCTGTGACAGAAAGTTTAAGTGAACGGATGATACATAAATTTTAAAAAGCCCAAATAGGGTAATATCTATGTCATGCATCACTGAATATTCATCAGCATATTCTGATAAGAACTGATACAGCTTGAAATAATAGAAAAACTAATATCAACTTCACTATAAAAACGTACGTAGATGGCGGGAAGGCTCTGGCAACCGCCGTGGCTACACTAAGGCCAGCCAACTCCATTAGTTGGTCCACACTGAACTTATATTCATTGAATAATTCTTGATCAAGTGCAACTGCCTCAGACTGGGTTAAATATCGTGTACTACTGCTGCACATTGAGAATGTATTTTTGATGCTGTTTGTCATCGCACCTGCACCACAAACGTTAGATACTCGCAACTGTAGTAAATAAATGAATAGAACATAGGTGAGATGCAAAGGTCTCTTGACTTGAAGCCCTTTGAAAATTAAGTGCAAAATTTTAAAGAAAAACGTTATCAGTATCTTACCAATAAAGCACTACTAATGAACTTTAAAAATAACATTTATGATAGGTATACAGCTGAACACTAATTTAGAATAAACTAAATTAAAACGTAGGTACCTAATGATTATATTCTTTCTGTTCTCAATCTTTGTTTAGATTTACAAATAAAAAAAGATTTATACATAAAATGTCTATGACAAATAATTATTTATTTTATAAATAAGCATGTGCTTAGCCTAGCAGGCTTGCAAAAAGTATCGATACATTTTTTCGATATCGATATTACCAATAATTGTTGATACAATACATATCGATATTTATTTGCATTTCCGACATCTTCATTCTATTCATCATTCTATTCTCTAGTTTGTCTAGCCCATATCAGTAATCTGTGGTCTAGCCCATGGACATAATATAATGGTCTAGCCTGAGGATAAAAACGTAAAAACACTACGTTTTATGTCTAGCTTAGTATATAATTTAGCTATGGCAGTCTATGCGCAATGCAATGCATGTTTGATTGATTTCCAAATTTTCCAAGGTCTTTTTGGAGCGTACCTACTAGAAAAGTGACTTTACGTTTTCGTTTTATTTTCATTCAATGACTTTTAATAACTTGAGTTGATATCCTAGGTTGAGTCGCGGATTCCGGAAAGGGATAGTAGATACCGCCGACGTACTTGTGAAATGCGGCCAAAGAGTATGTAATCACTACATTAAAATGCGGCAGCAAATAATACACTGAATTCGGCGTACCCGAGCCGAACCGAGCTCAGTCTAGTTGCAAGCTATGTGCGAGGTGGTTTGATGGAGTGAATTATTAATTTTTCATCTTAATCCGAAGGAAAATGCCAGTCTGCGTAGTGAAACTGTGTAAAAATAATACTACAATAAATAAGAAATGCACTGGGATCACATACCATCAGTAAGTGTCGTATAATTTCGGAATTTCAACGTAAAATAATATGAAATTAAATAAGTGTGTACCATTCAGTGTTGCCCCGTATATGAAAATCATGTTCCCCGTGGTAGAGATTCTTATATTTTATGTATATTGTTATTATAAGGTAGGTATATTTTATTTTATTAGTAAAACCTACTTCATTTGTGTAACCTAGTTCTATATAACTTGAGACGCGATTCCTGGAATTCTCGTTTATTTTGATATATTGTTGAATTGTGAATTGTTTCAATTAATCTTTAACTATATAAATCTATATTTTTATTATTTATAAAGGTTATTTTAGTTTATATTATTTCACTACACCGCAGCTCCTCTCATGTGGGAATAGAGTGGCTTTATTGTTTACAAAAATAAGTAGTTTATATAATTTTTGACGAAACTTATTTCCTTTTCGAGGTATTAAAATAATTCTGTATAATGGTATATGTATAATGTTGTCATAATTACTATCGTATTATGTTTGCTTGGTACAGATTTCCTGTTGATCCTGTTATTTATAACCGTTGGACTGCTATACTAAGACTCAGTCGACAAGAATGTTGGTGGAAACCAGGAAAACGTAGTGTAATATGTTCCGCTCATTTCAATGAGAGTGACTTGTACTTTACAAAAGGTGGTTTGAAAAGATTGTGTAAAGGAGCTGTACCACAGAACGCGTTATTTTTGTCATCAACACCATCGGACAACATTTCTAACAACAGTGATGTAAATGCAGAACCAAGAACATCAGTTCCAGTTGTCAACTCTAACAACGGTGATCGAACTGCAGAGCCAAGTACATCAGTTTCAGTTATCGCAGGAACCATTTTAGGTAATGAAACTCCACCACTAGGTGATTTTCCTGACGTTGATTGTATTTTAGATTCACCGATAACGATAAGGCTTAAAAAGGAGCTTTATAAGAAAACTATTTTACAATTAAAGCATGCGAGAATAATTAAAACTTTGCGTGAAAAGACTCGTCGATTAAAAAAAGTTAATTGTAGATTAAAAAGAATTATCAAATCTCTAAAGCAAAAATGTTGTCGCAGCTGATTTCTTCAATATATATGTAAGAGGAAACATAGTAATGAAAAGAAAATCTTGCCAAAATATAGTAATGAACTAAAAAAAAATGTTTCTCTGTATATAATTACGTAAGGAGTAATTGTACATGTTTATCATAAAGCCAAAACTTAAAGAAAATGGTGTCCCGTCATCGATGGCGCTCCAGGCCTTACCGAAGAAGTGTTCATATTATTGAAACTAAAAGGTGATAAAGGCAATGTAAATAATATGGCAGATGAAATGGCTATACGCCAACAAAGTATATGGGATGGACATAAAAATCACGGTTATGTTTATATGGGCACTGGTGTAAACGACACTTCTGTATTAGAATCAGAGGCGTATGTTTTTATTGGCCTGAGCACTGAAAACTGTCTGTAGGTTACTTTTTAGTGCATGGTCTAACAGGATCCCAAAAAGTGAAATTAATATCGCTATGTCTAGATAAATGCCATGAAGTGGGTGTACGTGTCGTATCTATTACGATATATCTGCGATGGAAAAATTGGTTGTCGAATAAAGGATCCAGAATTTTTAAGACTACCTTCAAAGATCGGTCTTCAAATGACGATGTGGCTGTTTCGTCGATCTTGTTCATATTATTATGTGTCAATTGATCAGAAATCAATAAAATAAAATCAGAAAGAAATTAAGAAGAATATGAAAAGAAGAAAATATTTATTTAATATATTCATTACCAGAGATTTGAAGCAACATGAACTTTATCATCCCTTGTATGATAAAAATAAAGATAGGTAATACATATTCTCAATTTCATAGAAGATGTGAATACTCTCAACAATGGTGATACTTTTACTAAGGTAATTTTTGTATATTTAGTAAGTGACCCGCCCACCTATCTTCCCCTTAAGTTTGTCGTACTACTTACCGGGCACTCACTATTAGAAACTATTGTGTCACTTAGAATTGAAAACAAGCGATTTGGGAAATTGTATCTCTCTAGAAAATATTGTCATTTTAAATTGCTCCTCAGTACTTGAACGTTTTGAAGAAGAAGATTTGGTCTTGTTGAGTGTACCAAAAACTTTTAAAGATGAATTTGACCAGATAACAGAATTATTGGATCGAATTTTAAAAATCATGTCACAGGCGATTTTGTTGTTAAGTTCTTGACTAAGAAATTTAAAGTATTCTGCAAATAATCGTAATTGGTTTCACAAATTGGTGACATTAAAAGATAAAAGTGGATTATCATTTGACTCTGAAGATGTATTTTTAATATGTGAAACGGGATATAAATATAAAAGACTTTAATTATCACTTTATTTATTTCTGGCAGCTAATTGACAGAGTTTTGTCTCAACTTAGTGTACAGTACAGAATAATGCTAAGGAATCAGCTCCCAGCCTATTTAAATGCCCACCCCCATCATGACATGTGGTGGCAAGAAGAACTAGTGGCGTTACGGCCAATCAACAACGGGTATTTATCCTATTGGCTGTTATCGTCGTTGTAGTCACTGGACATAGACAATGCATAGACAATCGGCTTGACGTGACTGACTGGCATGGCTGGATTGCTTGGCTGCCTGGGCTGGCTGCCTGGGCTGGCTGCCTGGCCTGGCTGGCTGGCTGGCATGGCTGGCTGCCTGGCCTGGCTGGCTGGCTGGCCTGGCTGGCTGGCTTGGCTAGTTGGCGTGGTGAAGTGACTGTAGCGTTACATATGCATGGTTTCCGAATCCATAATTCAAAATATAGATAAAGTGTCCAACATAAAGTCAAATTTAATAAACAAAAACATGTTGTGTCATGAAAAGATTTACTGGGTCGGGTTCTTGAAGATATTTCGACTTTGTCCCAAGCCATCTAAATGGTCCTATTATTGATTCATTAAAATTTTAAGTGTCTACACAAGTTTTAATTGTAAATTAACCTAATACTGACTTTAGAAAATTGCTAAATTAAAAACCTTAGTTATTTTGTGTTATAAATCTATGTACCTAATTTAATATTATTGTAGTTGTGAGCGACGACCGCCTACACAGTTAAGCCCACGAGGCTTCCGTGCAGGCTCTTTAGTTTGTAATATTTTTTTGTAATTTTTAATATGGAAAATAAATTAAAAAAATAAATAAATATATATACTTCTAGCACAGGTAGCAGAGCTTAATATGCCAACATTTTTCTTTTTTATCGTAGTGTCAAATCAGGATTTTCTTATGACATAGCGGCGACACGTGCACATTCACGATTTAGCAACACGCTTGAACATTCTCGTCGTTGTAATTTTCAAATTATTTGTCTGAATTACATCATGCAAAGGAATAAACTATTGAATGAGCCCTAACATTACTTTATTTTAACATAACATTACTTATTACAACAACTTTATTTGTCTTCACCTTTTGTTTAGTTTACCATTATATTATTATATTACCAGTGTTTAGATGGTTGGCAAATAAAATGTATTTCTTTCTTTCTTTTTTTCTTTCTAACACTTGATATACCATTTACTGAAGAAAAAACTATACATCATATAATACACAAAATCATAATTATAATGATACTTCGCTATTAATTAATTGTTAATTTTAAGTTAAGTACTTTCTGAGCTACATTTAGTAACTTCGTATTTTTTCCCATTAATCAGGTAACAGTTAAGCAGCTGGCAACACAATTTTTAACGCACATTAGCATCCTTGCAAATTTTCTATACACACCTTGATAAACAAACACTAACTTAACTATAATATACAGTTGCCGCTTTTAACGAGCTTGAGGAAGCGCGGTAATAAATTATGCCCTCGAATGAAGTATCGGACATAACGCACTATTTAGTAATCTGTGATAATGCCTTTGCTGTTTGACATAATCTTTATAAAACTAAGTAGGTATCAATCAATGTCAAAATAACAAATAAGGGGCTGTCCATTAATCACGTGATGTTTTTTAGCATTTTTTAACCCCTTCCTTCCCCTTGGTGATACGTGTCGAGGTTTAAGACTAAACCCCACTCCCCCCACTCCCCCATCCAAAATCAAGTATTTTTTAGTACTTACAAAGAATCTAAATTATTTTTTGACTTCGTTCGTTGCCTGGCCACGGCGAGTCAAGGTCACACTACACGCCGCTTTTTGGGTTTAGAAATCTCGCGATTGAAGAAAAAATAAATACACGTGATATCTTACTACACCCCCCACCCCTCTTGTGATATTTCGTGATTTTTGCCGAACCCCTTCCCCCCCCCCCCCTTTCGAGGCTCACGTTATTAATGGACGGCCCCTAAACAAATCCAAGGTGGCGATGACAGCTCAGTGGTAAGTGACGTCGGATACCGCGGCGAAGGTCTTCGGTTCCAATCCTACAATGAGCTTGAGCTTTCGGTGAAGGAAAACATCGTGAGGAAACCATAGCACGGTGGTAGGGTACTATATAGTACCTGACTGGCTGGCTACCACCCTCAAGTTGAAATTCTGTCGCCAAGCACCTATCGGCGTGTTCCGACAGTTGCACTTGAGAGCCAGTTCCCATCTAGGCTTCGTGTGCTTACCACCTTCGGCCACATCATCACTTAGCATATTGAGATTGTAGTCAATCACAAGCTTATTCAGAATAAAAAAAAGGGCAGCTGCTGAAAGCTGCATACAAAGAGTATATAATCACTTACGTTTTAGCTGCATCTTTCGAACATGTTCGCCATTGACCTGATGGTCACATATAAAAAGAGACCTCATGAAAGCTCGATTGCCAGAACTGACAACCCATAACATAGTAACGGGACAGGTCCCGTTATTCTTTGAAGGAAAACAACGAGCGAGCCTTACAGTCACAGCTTACAATAGTTGTACCTCTCGGAAAATGGGTTTTTACTATCTGAGAGTGACACCCAACTAAAACGTAGTGTTTATATCGACGCAAGAAAACGTATTTGCTGTAAGTAGTCAAAACCCAGCCAAAAAAACTCAAAAAAAGTTAGAAAAAATAGGTAGGGAAAGACGATTTTTGGAACACAGTTTTGTTAAAATAATAGGTAGGACACCTATTATTTTAACAAAACTGTGTTCCTAACTTTTTTGTTTTTTGTTTCTAACTTTTTTAGAGTTTTTTTGGCTGGGTTTTGACTACTTACAGCAAATACGTTTTCTTGCGTCGATATAAACACTACGTTTTAGTTGGGTGTCATTGTCATCAAATATTTTCATTGCTCTTCATCGTACCTGTACATACACATGAAGAGCAATGAAAATATTTTGATTAAAGTTATTACAAGTAGGCTTTTCACTACTTACAGCAGTTACAGCAATTGAATGAGACCTGAAGAACGTCGTAAGTAGTTTATATTATACCTTTGTAAAGTATTAGCAAACTACTGTAAGTAAAGATTCATAAACCACAGTAAAGTATATTCTTACTGTGAGTGAAGTATCAGTCTGCATACCTACTAATTAATACTAATAAGTATTGTATATCTACTTATGTTTATTACCAAACCGTGCGTCTACGAACGAACCGAGCGTAACAGCTACATATCAGTAATCTGTGAGCGTAACAATGACTGGCTGACTGAACTAAAACATACTTGTCACAGCGTAAAATATAACAAACAATAAAACACTGTGTCCCTACACCTTCAATGGAGATCGCTTAATTCCGTATATTTCCAGAAATTTAAAATACTGAAAATATTGAAATATTTAATAAATTACGTGCTATTAAAGAGATGTAAGACTATTATACCACTTAATTTGGTATACATCCATATGAATGCTGTAAGTTATATGAGATGATTAAAATAAACCTCAATTTTGCTGTAAGTAAAAAAGTGTTAAAACACCGTTTTTTTAGTGACTTACAGCAAATTGAAATTTTTTTTTCAAAATTATACCCTATTTTCAAAATTTTGGTCGTCGTAGCGATATAAGACCCAGACCATTCGACGCAGATTTTTTTTCTGAATCTAATTGTGTAATACGTTTTCTTACGTCGATATTCTCTTTGCACCCAACTTTATCACCGCACGGGCTCATTGGTCCTGAGTTTTGAGTTTGAGGCTTGAAAAAAATTTAAAAATTGAGACGGTAAATCTTGGGTCTGTGTTAATCTTGAACAAACTAAATCAATGAAGTCAAATTAAAACTTCGGAAACACGGAGGTTGTTTTTGTCAGTGTAGACTTTTTGGCGGGAACTTGCGAAGTGATATTGCGTTTTCTGTATTGTGTATTTCCATTAAAATTCGTGTATTTTGAGTTTTACTGAATAATATCGGTGGTGTTTTGTTCAATAAAGATTAATCCATGTGCACAAGTGAAGTGAAATCAAATGAAAGTATGTAACGTGACTTTCAGGTTGTCCCAAAAAGTCCGTAAAAAGTTTTAGCCGCGAGTTTCATTAAAACCTGGCAGACTTGTACGGAGAAGGACTAGATTTTACAGTGAATGTGATATAACGTAAAATAAAATAAGAATATTAAAACTGAAAATGCCTGCGACTAAAAGCTTTTGTACCTATGGCTATGAATAAACATTGATAACAAAAAATGTGTGTCAGCTTGGTTGTCAATGTCAGTTCAAGTGTTTCGTTTATGACATTCGTTATTCACTCATCCGTCACAATCACAAAAATTATTCAAAAATGGCTGCTCTCAGGGTATTTAGTCGTAATTTGCCGTATTTACGGCAGCAATTTTCCGCATTACTAGGGAACACATCGCCGTCAGTGAAATTCATTTGTATAGTTGTTATTATAGGCTATATTCTGTCGTATTCTATCACTGCTGCAGATTCTCTGTGTGTGATTCCAGGGTATTTGTTGCCACCTTCTTTTCAAATCTGGTCAATTTTCACGTTTTGTTTTCTAGAGTTACACTTGTGGGAAGTGATCATCGACATTGTGACTGTTGGTTTGTGTGGGAAACTCATAGAGCCGTTATGGGGTCAAATAGAAATGATGAAGTTTTTTATATTGACGAATGTAGGTGTTGCGTTTATAACGACGTTCATATATTCAGTGATGTTTGCGTGTACGAGGCATACGTTCTACTTATTCCATGTCCGTGTGCATGGACTAGCGGGATACCTGGCTGCGGTCAGTGTGGCTGTGAAGCAGATTATGCCAGATCATTTGTTGATAAAGACACACCTGGGTAAGTGTTTCCAATTGTTTATTGCCAAAAATATATTTCAGTGTGATATACAAGTCCATATTTATCAAATTAGCGTGATGATTAGAAACAAGTTGCAATGTTACTGTGTAAACACATTCAACACCATTAAAAAAATTTTTATATAGCACAGACTTAAGCTGAGTATAATACCTTCACCTATAACATTACTACTTCTCAATTCACAAAGGACTTGGTCCAAATCTTAGACTTATCTGTATGTAAACAGGCTGTATTGCTTATTATTATTAAAATGTTGAAAGCTAGAAGTATGAAATGCTAAATTTAAATCTTACATTTTAAATGTAAAAGTGAGTTTATATGATACAAACAATAGTTGTGAAATTTGGTTCACAGATAAATTTGTACCACAGGATAAAACAGGATTTTTCCTATTGGAACACTGATAAAATTGCCTGGCAGAAACTAGTAGGAAACATATTTTAATTTGTGCTTTGGCCTTGCTAATGTTTTTAATATTCACCAGAGTATAAATAGGGGGTTGTAAAACCTAAGTTAATATTTGCTTAAAACTATTTCCTCATTAATGTTTATAATTCTTTTCAGGAAAACTAACAAACAGGTCACTCCCACTGCTGATTTTGATAGTGGCCATTATATTCTGGGCTATTGGTGTCCTTGAGTGCACATATCCATGTATGTGGGTCAGTGGGCTTATCATCTCATGGATATATCTGAGGTTTTGGCAACGGCACAGTAATGGCACTATAGGAGATATGGCTGATAATTTTAGTTTTGACAAGTAAGCATAGATATTGAGTGTCAAAATATATGACAATTTATTTACTTTTCATTCTTAGTCAATCGAAACCAAAGGGTAAAAACGGAAACTCTATTACAAAGACTCTACTGTCCGTCTATCTGTCTGTCACCAGGCTAAAGGTATCTCATGAACCGTGATAGCTAGACAGTTGAAATTTTCACAGATCTATTTCTGTTGCTGCTATAACAACATATACAAAAAAGTTAAAAAAAAAACTACAAAATTTGTATGGAACCCTTGGTGCTTGAGTCCGACTTGCAATTGACCGGTTTTAATTGTACATAATTGCTATTAATACTGCATTTTAAATTAAGAATTCTAATTTCAGTCAATTTACTCTAAGCAATGACATAAATATTCCTTTTTTTTAATTTCACTAACAATATGTATTTAGTTTTTCTATAAAGTAATACGACTATTGAACCAGTCCTGCATTGAAAAACATATCAATATAATTTTGATAAACTATAAATACGTCTCATATCAAAAGTTGTTTCCTTCCAGTTTCTTCCCAACAGTCCTGCAGCCAGTGGTGCGCGGTATCCTTGGTCCACCTCACCGCTGCCTTGTGCGCCTCGGACTGTGCTCGCCGAGTCCCCGTCGCGTGCACTTGGCGCTTAGTCCACAAGGAGTCACTATATCCATGCCGGGTGTTGAACCACAGGATATGGAGAGGCGACGGTAAGTCTACCTATTACTATACTATATGGATGTAGTAATGTAGAAATAAACATTGTTGGGCTTACAATAGGATATTTTACTCTATATGAAAAAAAAAAACTAAAAATATATTATTGAGATAGCTTAGGCAAAAAGCAGTCGGGAAATGTTAGTTTTAGTTCTTAAAATTACAAAATAGATTTTTAAATTCAATCCAAAGGTTTCAGTATTTTTAATCTGTTTATTAACACAGTGAAATAGTAGCCGCCATGTTACATAGCAGCCGCCATGTTACATAGCGAGATGACGTACATCCGGCTATGTAAGCAAACTTGAAGTAAGCAAACTATAACATGTCAACATTTGTTTACCAAGCGCTCTGACGTCATGACAGCTGATTTCATAGATAATACACTATTTATACTGCTGAGATCAGCGTTTTCGTCAAATTACGCGCGAAATTTGAAAATGTAAAATTGTAATGCATTTTTGTGGCACTTATTGATTGAATAACATTTTTGGGTTTTTTTTAATGGCTTATTAGGAATATAGAATTTAATTGAGACACTTTTCAAAAATGGGTGTAATACCCTATTAAAATGAGTATTTAAAAATGCATAATACTTGTGTGAGTGAGCAGTTATTACTCTTTATCTCACCATGACTGGAATAGTGGAGACCTCTATTTCCTTAATTTCACAAAGTTGACCTGTATGATAATGATTTTGGAAAATGAAGCAGGCAAATGGTTTGTCAAAAGTATCTGAATCTAACTCAAATCGTATTTTCAAATAAATAATATTTATGATTTTGTACATAATAATTTATTATTACGTGCTTTCATTACCTTTATGGATAAAATAACTCAAATCAGCTACACTATTTAAGTTTGTATTTTACTCCAGTTTTTTTTTTCTATATTTTCCAGACAAATCGCGCTCAAAGCATTGAGCGAGAGATTATCGAAGACATCTGAACAAACACGACAAAAGAACTTATTGACTAAAGTGAATATGGATGCTGTGAGGAAAATGCAGTCCTCACATGTCATACCACAATTCTCAAGCGCAGAAGGGGAATCTATTCAAGGGCCACCTCCACCACCAGCCGAAGCTACCCTACTGGACTTAGGAACGGAACCAATCCCTCCAACTACCAAGAATTCATGATCCTCAAAGAGTCAATTGTTATGTTAAACTTAAGACTGTTCACGGAACCAATGTGGAAATAGGTATGATTGTGTTACTGACAAGCTTGATTCTGTGACCATTACAGTGGATATAAGTTACTTTGGTATATGCAGGCTGATGTATTCAGATTAAGTCAAAGGAATTCACTGAAAAACTATAAAAGCACAGACAATCAAATTAAATCTACAAAAATAGGCAGTTGTATATTTAATGATAGGGTACATGGTGTTGAAAGATTATTGGTATTTCGGGTAACTTATATACATTGTTATGCACTTGTTTGTTCATTAAGGCCTTTGTGTGGCTATATACCAGGTGAAGATTCTATGGTGGTGTCAGTGGTGAAGCCACCATCACTAAAAAGTGTTGGAATGAAATGACTTTACAGCAGTATACCCCTTGATATATTGGCTTTGTTAATACCAAAATTGATTAGTGGTAAAGAAGTAAATAGCAAAACACAAAGATATTAAATATATGATTTAAAGAAAAATAATATGTCACAGCAAACTAAAAGTTGAACAGAAATAAATAGCCACATACGTCAGACAACTTTTTTACTTTATTATGCATTTAAATGTAGTTTTAGTGACATTATTTCTGCAGTGGCACTGTGAATTCGTACAAATAATATTTGTTTTACTTTTCTTGCATAAAAAATAAACAAATCCTTGCAGTTGTGTAGTACAATAGTAAAAACTGGCATACCATAGGGTTCCATAGTACCTATTTACTTTAACCTAACTCAAAAAAATAGTTTTCTATTCAGGTTAACTCTCATTTCTCAGCATAAAAAAAAATTGGATGTGATAGTGCTGTGGATTGTTTTCAGATTTTTCAGAACTACTGTTTTAGCTGTGAGGACATGCAAGTCATACGAAAAGACCGTAAAGTGTAATGCATGCGCATGAGTTAATTATCTTTTGATTTGTAAATGTTACCGTTTATATTTCGTAACCACTAAACTGTTATCGAAGCTTCTTAAAATAACCTGACAATGATGTTTTTACACTTATTCAACTATGCTCCACTTGGGGTGCTAAAAGAAAAAAACAAAACATATTTCTATTACATGTTTGGGGTGTACTTGTATAATTTTTTTGTAAGTGCCAAATTTGAGCAACATTGGCCTTCTAGTTTACGGAGTTTTGCTGTGACATACAGGCAAACTATAAGGGTTCCTTGTTTGAATATGGACCTCTAAAAAAATATATTTCTGCAGGTTTAATGCATTTGTTGATTGTGTCAATTGGGGATGTGTGAATGTTGTGAGACCTTGTGAATATAATTAATATTGATTAGTATTAAATGATTAAATAAATAATATCCAATCACATTATATACTTGTATTTTAATTTTTCTCCCAGATTCTAAATTATTATAATATTTAAAACTAAACAATTTTTCTGTATTGGTACAGGAAAAGAAGAAAATCTTTTATTATAAAAATCTATTGGTTAAACATTTTGAGACACTTTACAGAGATTTAAAATGTAGTTATAGAGGGTGAAAAACAAGATTATTATTGTTTTTATTGAGTGCAAGAAACTGCACAACCCTTCAAGCTACTTTTTTCAAGTCTTATACATACGTAATAGTTTATTTTATATTTCAAGGTACTCAGGACAGTATCTAGGTTATACATGGAGTTACTTTACGGAAGTATTCAATAACAATATTTTCCTACATAATAATTAACATAAAGTAGGATATATTTGACATGCATGTCATTTTTTTTTTCATTATCCATAGTTTCGTTGAACGCAAAAATACTAAGCACAAATATATTTAAGAGATTTTTATGTATAGTAATAAATCTTTTCTGCGCTCAACTGTACATACTAGTAACCCAAGGATCATTTACATCCTCAAGTGTATAATTTATCAATAGCAGCATTTTGAACTGAACTTTAAAATTAATTCAACTTTAACATAATTTAAGAATATTGCTCTGTAAACATAAGACACATTTTACAACCCAAATAAATGCGCGCCTGTCTGTCCATCCATTAAAGCAATTAATGTGATAGCAACACTGGAAGAATATCGTCATATTCTAATTTAGGTTCTATTTACATTGACATAGAACAGAATTTTTGTAGTAGCATTATACTTAGTCTACGGCACACAACGGTAACAGAATTCTCGAGAATGCACAAGGATTCCCCGGAAGACGCGCGACCTTTTTCTGGACTTGTATCAATTCCATTCCGCGGCATTGTAAATTGAGCCTTAATAGACCACAACACAATCCAAATCCGTGTCTGTCACAGCACAATTTTCACGTCCATTTCATAGCGGCGGGTGTTAAGTATCACTGCCGGCGTGTATAGGGCTACCTATAGTAATGGTGTTGGTTCTGCGGTGGCCAGGACTGGACCGCCGGCGCTTGGTAGCCGCCTTCGGGCCAGCGCGGGGTCTCGCCCAGCCCAGCCACGGGGCCAGAGCCGGCGATGGGAGCTGGTACCGGCATCGGGGATACTGCCACGTTTGTTGACATGTTGCTACCTGGAATTCATGGTTTGTAAGGTGTTAGTGTTAACACATGTATTACTAAAATTAAATGTTTATTTATTCATTCAAATGGACCTTCACAGGCATTTATGGATTGTCAGATTCTAATGCACGGTTTTGAAGGTTGCTTTTCTTGAGAAGAGTTCAATAAACTCGGCATTATGCATTCGCTTCAACAATGTAGACTAAGTAAATTTTCGCATTCATATAAGTATATACCTATCAAAAACTGTTGTATGCTTGCTTCATATAAAAAAAGTAATTTTAATGCTAGTCAATAACTTCTACAAATAAACTTATTAAATACAATCTGCTAATGTACAGGAGACCTCGAATACGAGCTCACCCCACGACACCTGGACAACAGAACATTGTATGGATTTTATGAGCACAATTTCACAATACTAACACCATAGTTCTGATCCATTACAAATCGCAGCATCTGAGAAATAGCAAAGTATTATCTCTACATTAAAAGAAGTCATGACCGGCTCTTCTCAGCAATAGCAACCTTCCGAAAAGTGCGCGCGATGTATTCACACATTTAATTTCGTACAATCTGACAGCCAACTCTACCACAGCGCATATCGTAGGTCAATAAATCAGTTTTGAGTTTAAGTTTGAGGCTGTATGGGCTAAAACCCTTTGCCTGCACTACAATAGAGAAAACCCCTAAGGGAGCGTTCAAGTATTACGTAACGAATTTGGGGGGTGGGGGGGGTCTTGTAAAACGTTACGATGCGTTACAGGGGCGGGAGGGGGGTTTGAACTACGTGTTACGTAACAATTTATTTTAACATTTTCGGTACTTTACGCCACATAATTGTGACTTTTAGGTCAAAATGCTCACTTGATGGTTACGTAACGTTTTACTAGGGGGGAGGGGGGGTACAGAAAATCGTGACGGCGCGTTACATGGGGGTCAAAAATCTCCAAAAATTGCGTTACGTAATACTTGAACGCTCCCTAATTCGCGGGGCCCCTAGCATTAGCAACTGTAGCTAGGTGGCTATTCCGGTACTGGTACTGAGTACATACCTGTGTGCACATAGTTGGGTGGCGCGGAATAAGGCGGCGCGGGCGTGTAGTACGGAGGCGGCGGTACATTCATCGAGTGAGGAACGCACACCGATGATACAGCTAGCGCGGATCCCACGCCCGTCGGGGGCTACGACAATAACAAGTTAAAACATATTATTATCCTGTTTTAAAAGAAGAAAGAAATAGATTTATTTATCAAACACACAATATTATGAGTACCTATATTTAGTTGAAGGGTTCCGTACAAAAAAAAACGGATTGGCAGGTTTTTTTCATTAGGATGTGTGGGATGTAAAAAATAAGGAATCAGTAATTGAATGAAGCTAATGTATACCAATATGAAAGCTGAAGAGTTTTTATGTTTGTTTGTTTGAGCAAACTAATCTCAGGAACTACCAGTTGGAATTGAAAAAATCTTTTAGTGTTGGATAGCCCTTTTATCGAGGAAAGCTATAGGCTATATAACATCACGTTACATTGCGAAAATCCGACGGGAACGCGGGAGAAACCGCGGGGGAGAGCTAATAAATAACTTACAGGGTAATAGTTGTAATAGGCATGTGATTCAGGCTGGTCCTGTATAGGCACTGTGATGAGGTTAGTGCGCGCGCGCGGCCGCTCGCCGTGTGCGTGCGCGTGCGTGTGTGCGTGCGCGTGTGTGTGCGTGTGGGCGCGCGGGTCGTTCGCTGCGGCCGGCATCTGTGTAAAAAACATATAAAGGGTAATAACATACGGAAAAATAAAGGAAAGTGTTCATTTTTAATTATTTTATCAATATTTTTGTATTGTACCGTAGTTACGTATAGCTAGTCAAACTGTTTGATACAATGCCCATGTCAGTCATGAAATAATAAGGTTAGTGGGTTATGAGTCAAGTCCAACGAGTGTACAAAATTAAAAATTATTTCTAATAATTTGATAGTAAGATAGGTGTAAATGGTGTAATAGGGAATATACAAAAAAATGTTAATCAATTTATTAAAAAAGAGCACTTTCTTTAAGTTTGCCGTAAGTCATTACTTCTGAGAATTTGATCCTTATTAGCAACATTATCGGATGGTGTAATAATACAGGCTGTGTATTTTTTTTCAAATTCATCGGGTTCGATTCCTGGCTTGGGGAAATATTTTTTCGAAAATCAAATGATGCAGTTTTAGTTTTAATCAAAATCGGCCTCGAGACTCCTTTCAGCATTTTTCGATATTCTCTTTAGTTTTGGATTTGGCCATCCACGCCCACTTGAAAAATTCACCGTGTCTGTATATGCGTTAGTCATTTTTTTAAAATTCTGGATAAGCTTGTGTTTGACCACAATCTCACTATGGTAAGTGATGATGTGGCCGAAGGTAGTAAGCACACAAAGCTTAGATGGGAACTGGCTCTCAAGTGCAGCTGTCTGAACACACCGATAGGTGCTTGGCGATAGATTTTCAACATTATAGTCCTTACGAGATATGCATCAAAAAGGAAATCCATACTAATATTATAAATGCGAATCTGTCTGTCTGTTACCTCTTCACGCTTACACCACTTAATCAATTTAGATGAAATTTGGTATAGAAATTGATGGATACTTTATATCCCGGGAAAAGATAAGATCTCTCGGGAACGCGGGTGGTAAATGCAAAAGTAACTCTGTCTGTTATCTTTTCACGCCTAAATCGCTGAACCAATTTTTACGAATTTTGGAATAGAGATAGATGGGACCTTGGAAAAGGGCATGAGATAGTTTGGATTTCGGCACAAGGTAGGATCCCTCGGGAACGCGAACCGCGGGGGACAGCTAGCATAAATATATAAAAATAAATTGCCGTGCCGCGAAAATGGCTTCATCGATTTCAATTTGTTTTTTTTTCCGTCTCAATGCTGGGTTGGTTAAGGAACAAAATATATTAGGAAAAAGGCAAAAGAACATAAAATTATCTCGTAGTACTAAGTTCACTATAACAAAATTTAATTTGGGCGCTTTACAGAATGAAAAAAAAAATTGGCATATAAATAATAATAACCTTAGATGAATAAAACGTCGCGGAGCGAGGACCAATTCTTAATCTATGTGGAAACTTAATTTGATTACTAAATGTTTAATTGTTAGAGGTGTCAATCACATTTTTTATTTCATTTTAAATAAGCTGTAACATGTTTTATGCTAATTAATTTTACTTAAATATAAATAAATTAAACTTACACTGATAGGTTTTACGATGGCAACAGAACTTGAAGGTGGTTCCGGCTCAGGTTTATTTTCACCCGCAGACGATACATGCCTGTGGTTAATGTGTGCTTGCAGATCTCTCTGTAACATACAATTAAAATAAATAAGGCGAAGTTGACGTTGAAAACTGCGGCGAAGGTTGTGGGTACGTATCCTAAAATGAGCTTAGGCCGGACTTACACTTGTAAAACTTACATGAAACTTACGAAAGCAATTTAAAGTATTAAGAAATTACGGTAAGCTACTTACAAAGCGTGTTTACATTTGCAAATTTATCGTAAGTTAATTACGTAAGCCTACTTACGTGAGTAAAACTTACGAGTGTAAGTGCGGGGTTAAGCTTTCGGTGATGGAAAACATCGTGAGGAAACCATACCACGTTAGTATTTCAGCAAACAAAGTATTTACAAAATACTAAGTTAAGTACCAAACAAAAAGTATTTAAATATAAGATACAAAATACGTATTTTCATCTGTGGCTTCACATCTCTGCTTTTTACTTACAAAATTTACAAAAAAACTTTACCTCTTTATAATATTAATATTATAATAGATAGATCACCTGTGAAAGATAAGTCCTCCTACATCCAGTGTTGCCATATCGGGTCCCTGAATGGGTGCACATGAACACTGTACCTAAACCAGTCTGCTCCACTCTCAGTACCTGTAAGCATAAAGATGAGAGATTTGTTTTTAATTATGCAACCATGTAATTGTGACATTTAAAGATATTTTTTACCTTTTCCCTACACCTTGGGCAATGGGTATGTTCTGCTCTTGCACAGGATAAACAAAACACATGCTTGCACGGTATCTGAAACAAAATATTGTACATTTATATGCTACTAAATATTTATTCATACATTTATTCCCACCAAATTACTTGTCCTGATTGAGAGTCAAAACTTAGCATAAACCACTGGGATTAGAACCATGAAATCTTGCATACACATTGATACATAGGCATTTATTAAAAGTCTTTTTTAAATGGGAAAGTAATTAGGTTATCATTATCAACAACTAGTTTTCTGCTCTGTAGTTAATTTACAAGTGAAGGAATTCATTTATAATTTAGAAATATATTGGGATACTACAAGATGGAATACTGAACAGTTCCGTACTTATCAACTCCATAAACATAAAATACAGATTTATTTATTAGTACTTACCATACGTCCATAAATAAGTATTGGTTTTGAGCATATATCACAGCAGTAGATCATAGGGTTGAGGACCTTCTCCCCAATGAGTGTGGCTCGGTGACTCCAGTCCAGCCTGAGCATGGGCTCTGGCGGTCCACGCTGCAGT
The DNA here is from genome assembly GCA_951361185.1 of Ochropacha duplaris. Classification (NCBI taxonomy): domain Eukaryota; kingdom Metazoa; phylum Arthropoda; class Insecta; order Lepidoptera; family Drepanidae; genus Ochropacha; species Ochropacha duplaris. Next base: position 2,994,405 of record OX592696.1, read on the forward strand.
GTTGTGAACACAGGTGCCTCCAACTGAGATATATCTGACGGTACTTCCACTATAAACAAACAATTATTGGTTTAAATTGATTTTTAAGGTGTTTAATATGTGTAACTAGCTGACCCCACGTTTTCCCCTGCATTCCCAAAGGAATTGTATTACCAGATATGATTTACCAGAGTGCCATGTTTCATGAAAATCCATTCAGCTGTTCTTGAATTATAATAACAAATGGTATATGTTGAAATTTTTTATTTACTGATCATAAAATAATTTTGAAAAAAAATACATTTAAATCAGGTTTTTATGCACAATGTAAAAATTTGTCATACATGACAGATGATAACATTATATTATCAGTTGTGATAAATTCATTGCGTTGATAATAAATTAAATCTGTTTTAAGACTTGTTTACATGTGAATTATCTTTCATTCAATATATTATTATGTTTGTTTTCGACATTTGACCTCTCAGACTTGTTTCAGCATTCACTCTTCCTTTGGTGACATAGCATACTGTGACCTAAGCAGTATCATTAAGATAATAGAGAGAAAAAGGGCCAGACCATGGATAGAGCCATTCTGTATTACACTCATTGACACCAAAAAGGCTGTAGGGTGCATTCAAAGGTATAAGAAATAGAAAGGTATAAGACCATAACCTTCAGCATCAAGAGAATAACTGGAATGTAAGATACCTACAGACTGTGCCAATAAGCCTAACTTTTAGAATAGGGCTCAAACTCAAATATATCTTTATTAAGTAAACTCATTACAAGTACTTTTAATCGTCAATTTGATTCATGTTAAATTCTAACGCTCGATTTTGAAGGTTGCTTTTGCTAAGAAGAGCCGGGAATAAACTCAGCATTTACTCTTTTTAAAAAAGCAACTTAGAGCAATTACATTTTTATAATTATTTATATAGTCTTACAGTTGCTACAATAGCAATTCAAAATTACAAAGGTGACTGGATCTAAAAATGCTGATGATCATAAACATAATTTCACAGCTATCTTCCACTGGGGCAAGATAATGTTTACTTGCTTTGCGTAAAGCATACAAGTCAATCTGTAAACACAACTCATGCATGTCGCTTTGGGATACTCTTTGGCTGTGTGCATGTTGTGAAAAAAGGGAGGTAAACTTACACTTTGCCGGCTCCGTTATCTTCGGTTCCTCTTTGACATCTTCAATTACTGGTTCCTCTGATTCTTGCGATGTTTCTTCAATAGAGCATTCTTCCTCATCACTGGACATCACCTTGAGAACCTTCTTGCCCCTACCTCTACCCCTGCCCCTACCACGGCCCCGGCCTCGGCCTCTGCCTCTACCCCTCGCATTTCTCTTCTCACTATTCATTTCTGAATATCTCCAATCGTAAACAAATCTAGCTTGGTTGGCTTCCTAACCTAACAAATACAATATTGTTATATTTTGACGCCGACTATGTTTAATAATAGTCACAGAATTTTAAATCAATGCAATATGTACTATTATTTTTCACCGTTCTTATAGAATAGTAAATTTACATTTAGAATTCATTCACAAAAACACTCGAAACAGAAAATCTCGTCAATTCGATTTTTTTAAAATGGTTTTTGCCTTGGTATCTAGATCTTTAAGCCATTTCTGTATTTTAAATATTCTTCTTTTATGTTATAGTAGGTACATTGAGGTATATTGATTGATTGTCACATTAAAACGTAATGTTTTTATCCTCTTTGGTCACATTCACTGTAAAGTCTAGTACACGTCCATACAAGTCCAGTCAGGTTTTAGTAAAATTGGCGGCTGTTCCACTAAAACTTTTCACAGGCTTTTTGAGACAATCTGAAAAGTCACGATACACTCTTTCATTTCACTTCCCTTGTGCACTTAGATTGATCTTTATTGGACAAAACACAAGCGATATTATTAAATAAAACTCAAAATTCACGAAAACGCAACGTCACTTCGCAAGTTCCCGCCAAAATACATTCTCTTTGGGACATGACAGAATTACCAAATATAAAAACAGATAATTAATTTATATTCTGCCAGGGAAATGACGTTAGTTTTAAATCTTGTGATTTCTTTTTCTCTTAAATTAGGAATTAAAAAAAAAAATGTGAATCGAGACACGAAAACAAGAATCGATTTTCAAGATCAATCGATTTATAAGAACGTTCCTTTACAACAACGGGTTTTGATGTAAAGGAACGTGACAAGATATAATTGAAAAGTTATAAAGAAATACGAATATTTTAAACCAAACCGGTGTACCATGTGTTTAGTTTAGTTCAGTATTATTACTTTACGTACTCTTTGGTTTAGTTTCTAAACGCATTGCTCGCATCAACCTGCATATCAGTAATCTGTGGTGATACCAATGCGTTTACGTAGAATGGAAAACGATTCGATTGTCAACAAATACGCCGCATTTGCCGGTTTCAAAATATAGCAAAATTAAATTGCTTCAAGAATCAAGACAATGAAAGACGATGGGTGAAAGACAACAGGCCCTCATTGTAAGTAAAATCATATCTTTTAATCAGTCGGCTCTTTCGGAATCGCCTACACGGTGATTTAGTACGTAGAGATCCCCCACAGTTTTAAGATTATAAGAATCCTGAGTCCATCAGCCAGCTGGTTCTCGGACAGCTTCCAGATAGCTTCGGAATAAAATAGCAATATTTTCGCTTTCATTAGGATAATGTGTATTGATTAGTGAGGTATAATTACCTACTTTTAAAGATTTTCCTAGTTCATTATTTTAAAGGCTATTTGAAGTTTTACGACGTCTTAAAATTATATATATTATTTTTTAATTTGGAACAGTTATTATATTTACCATTCTCATTTTTATTGATTTGAAATATATACAGAATCTGTACCATAATACTATATCCTCCATAAGTTTGTGTTACTACTTACCGCACAACCTGTATAGTGTCTAATATTATAAAGATGAAAGATTTGATTGTTTGTTTGTATTGAATAGGCTCTGAAACAACTGGACCGATTTGAAAAAATATTTCACCATTAGAAAGCTACATTTTTTTTTTTTTTTATGTCACAAGTGACAACGAAGCAGGCGGGTCACCTGATGGTATGTGACAACCGTCGCCTATAGACATTGGCAATACCAGGGGATTGCTAATGTGTTGTACACCTTATAAGGCGAACTGGCTCTCAAGTGCAATTGCCGGAACACACCAACAGGTGCTTGGCGACAGATTTTCAACTTGAGGGTGGTAGCCAGCCAGTCGAGTACTACTAAGTACCCTACCACCGTGCTGTGGTTTCCTCACGATGTTTTCCTTCACCGAAAGCTCAAGCTCATTGTAAGGATTCGAACCCACGACCTTCGCCGCGGTATCCGACGTCACTTACCACTGAGCTATCATCGCCATTAGCCCTGATGAACATAGGCTATATTTTGTCCCAGAAAAAGATAAGATCTGGTCATATTCTGATCTGTTATGTTATTACCATACCTAAACCCTACATCTTTACAAATAAAATAAAATATATAATATACTAGCGGACCCGGCATACGTTGTCCTGCTCTAAAATTAAAACAAAACTTAGAACCCGATTCCAGCGCCACCTACCGGTCCAATTTTGTTTTCAAATAATCGAGGAACCCATTGAAATACCTAGACAACGAAATTTCATCCAAATTGGTCCTTTGTTACCGTACTCCTCCGAAACGGCTGGACCGATTTTGATGAAATTTTATATGTATATTTAGTAGATCTGAGAGTAGGTTGTTATCTATTTTTTATACCGCTAGATCTCACGGGAACGCGGGTGAAACCGCGGGCGACAGCTAGTAAAAAATAGATAACAACCTATTCTCACACCTACTGAATACAGATATAAAGTTTCTTAAAATGCTAAATTATTGTATGGTAGGTACTTATAAAAAACTATTTTTAAAATTTTGTCTGTATGTCTGTTTGTTTCTGCTAATCTCCGTAGCGACTGGACCTATTTTGACGGGACTTTCACCGTCAGATAGCATAAGAAAAGATCCCTCGGGAACGCAGGTGAAACCGCGGAGGACAGCTAGTATATTATACAACCCTGCATACAGAAACAGCTCCCTATTGAAGGTACCTACTTACCTATAAGAGGTCTACGTTGAGCGCAGTGGCGCCACGCCTTGCCAATCTTACGACGCAGTTTTCGGTACATATTAGGGTGGTAATGTATCTACCACAGTAAGAATAAAAAACATGTTAAAATGTATTTTATCAAAACAAATAGGTTGTAATAACTTTTTATTAAATTAATATCCTTAGATATTCTTCACACATGACCGTCTAAACTAAGCTGAGCTTGTGCTATGGAAGCCAGATTACTTAAAAAGTGTAACCATTTTCGAGATATTAAATATCTAACATAAAAAAATCAATGCATAAAAATCTGAAATATTGAAATATTTCGTAGGTGACCCGCCCACCTATCTCCGTAAAGTTTGTCGTACTTTTTACCGGACATCCTGTATACACTACATTATTATTACATTATTATATACTGCACAATTATAGTAAGTTAGGTAACCTACTACTCTTTTTATACTGCACAATTATAGTAAGTTAGGTAACCTACTACTCTTTTTATACTGCACAATTATAGTAAGTTAGGTAACCTACTACTCTTTTTATACTGCACAATTATAGTAAGTTAGGTAACCTACTACTCTTTTTATACTGCACAATTATAGTAAGTTAGGTAACCTACTACTCTTTTTATACTGCACAATTATAGTAAGTTAGGTAACCTACTACTCTTTTTATACTGCACAATTATAGTAAGTTAGGTAACCTACTACTCTTTTTATACTGCACAATTATAGTAAGTTAGGTAACCTACTACTCTTTTTATACTGCACAATTATAGTAAGTTAGGTAACCTACTACTCTTTTTATACTGCACAATTATAGTAAGTTAGGTAACCTACTACTCTTTTTATACTGCACAATTATAGTAAGTTAGGTAACCTACTACTCTTTTTATACTGCACAATTATAGTAAGATAGGTAACCTACTACTCTTTTTATACTGCACAATTATAGTAAGTTAGGTAACCTACTACTCTTTTTATACTGCACAATTATAGTAAGTTAGGTAACCTACTACTCTTTTTTATACATACTCAAAAACCCAGACTCAAGAAAAACAGACAAGTTCATTCCCTCAAATGTCTACTACTGTACTGGATGGGAATCGAACCCATGGCCTGTGGCGTTATAGGTAGCGTGTTTAACCAACCACGTCAACTGCTACTTAGTGAAGGTGACCACTTACACAGATTATCGCTTGAGGCTTCCTTTTCTCTATAAATGTTACTTAATATTTTCTGTATGCACTGAATAAGTAATAAAAAGTAATAATTAAAAACAAAAGTAAAGTTATACAATTCAGTTTTCATAGAAATTGGCATGAAAATGTCAAAGCCAAAACCATTTATTCAGTTTAGGCCCTAGAAGGGCACTTATGAAGGTCGAATTACAGAAGTTACCACCGGTTCGGAAGTCAGCCTTCAACTGACAAGAACCGGCAAGAAACTCAGCAAGGTTACATTTTTTAAATATTTTTGGACCATCTGACTATATTGCCTTTTTTTTTTCAAATGTTTGACAATTTTATTCTTAACTCAATAGATAATAATAAATGGGCACTCAAATGCTCATCTCCTTTTGGGGCCGACTGTACCAGCTACTACCACATTGACACAGCTCATACGTATTTCGCGTTTAGATAGGGTTGATGTTTAGGTTTAAAGGCGATGATAGCTCTGTGGTAGTGACGTCGGATACCGCGGCGAAGGTCGTGGGTTCGAATCCTACAATGAGCTTGAGCTTTCGGTGAATGAAAACATCGTGAGAAAACCATAGCTCGGTGGTAGGGTACTTTGTATTACCCGACTGGCTGTCTACCACCCTCAAGTTGAAAATCTGTGGCCAAGCACCTATCGGTGTCTTCCGACAGCTGTACTAGAGAACCAGTTCCCATCTAGACTTTGTGTGCTCAACATCTTGGTGAGATTGTGGTCAAACACAAGCTTTTCGAGAATTTAAAAAAAGGTAGTTGTACACAGAGTCCCCTATGCCTTTTAGTATGGGTAGGCTCTACTTAGTTGTATTTTACTTGCACTACCAGCTCCCATACACCAAATTATATCAAAATTAACCTTATGGTTTTCCAAAACCTTTTGAGTGTCAGAAGCTGTACTATTAAGTTCTCTTCAATGTTTGTGCGCTAGGATACGTCTCTCAACGTGCAAGATAATGGTTAAAAGAAATTAAGGTGAAACAATACTTTTGATATAATATTATGTAACCTAATATTACTAAACATCACAAGCATCAAGTGCGCTAAGTCACGTAGACTACCTTACTTAGTTTGAGATGATAAAGTGCATCCATTTTGTCTACGTCAATCATACGTCAACTGTACAACTATTAACGAAGATAATAATAATATACTTACCTATCCTTTCTTATATTATGATAATAGAAATTGATTATGTTAAGTTTTTTTACTTTGGGCACAAGCAATATTTGGCACGCCGATAGATCGAACCCTGGGATAAAATATAAGAAACCCCGAAAAACGTAAGAACCTACGCAAATGTGGTACTGTGCGTAAAGCAGTGAGTACGAATCAAGTAACTGTAGTTATAGATAAATAAATAGATCACCAGTCTGTAACTTAAAATATAGATCTTTATGTATTCGGCAGTTCTAATGATCTCATTAGAATGTCCGAAGAAGACTTTGATCTTGAAGAAGTAGTAAATTTTAACTGGTCAAAAATGACAAGAGTTGTCCAGAAAACAAAGATCTTTTGGTTAGAGAGCAGCATCAGACGGACTCTTTAACAACACACGTATAAGGAAACTAAACTACATACCAAGAAGGTTCCACTCCACCTCAAATTTTATGATTTATTCAGATGAGAGGCTTAAAAGAGAGGCATCAGAGATAGCGAGTAAATATTGATAAGTTTAGTTTACATCGAATGTTGTATAATGATAAGGTGTTTATCCAGTCGAGGGTGCTTCGAAATTCATGAGGTCAATGTCGCCAGCCGAGCCGTCCGTCCTCATATTCAAATGGACAAAAACTTGTATTCCAATTCCTCCATACTGCAAAATGATTTTTTATTAGTACCAACCAATTTTAAAACAAAAACATCATGAATAGCAGATTCTGAATTAAAACGTTGGAGAAATAGTACTTCATGAAGACTGCTCCTTTCAACCCAATAAGTATTTTCGTATTGGACTGGTCTAGGAACTCTAAGAGCTTAAGTTCCTTCCTAAGGAGTTCGTTGACGACGTAGATCACGTAGAACTATATGCATTTGAGCTGTGTTTACCTGATTAATTTTGCTTCTTACTTGCTGCTATCTTACTCTCAAGTTTTTTTATTATCCTCCTCACCCGCGTTCCTGTGGGATCTTATCTTTTCCCGGGATAAAAATATAGCCTATGTTACTCAGAGATAATGTTGCTTTCTAATGGTGAAAGATGTTTTTAGATCGGTCGTGTAGTTTTTGAGTTTAATCGTAACAAACAAGAAATCAAATCATTCCTCTTTATAATATTATGTAGTTTAGATTCATTTTACACTCTACTGTGGTTAGTGATTTATGATTTACATCATTTACATGAACATGTGTGTTTGTCCTGAGCCATATAAGCTGCAGTTAGCTTCGCTTAGTTTGGGATCATCTGGCAGTATGTGAAGAATCTCCCAGGATATTTATTATTACTTTGTTTACTTTCGATGTTGACTGTACTCGTTTACTTATAACAATACATTTTAACGAGTTTGTAGGCGTCGAAAACGTGTAGAATGTTGTACTTGTAACTTATTTCAAGACATGTACTTAATGGATTTCAATAATATAAAAGACTGTTCAAGGTTCAAAATTAAACGAGTTTATATAACATCTAGTATTCCGAATACGACCAAATTATTCCGTGCTAGAGTTAATGATATCTTACAACCTGTGCGTGGGTATTGGAATGTACTTTGACGTTAGATTCCACTTACTTATTCTTACAATTACTACTTATAAAAATATATTGAAGATAATATGTAGGTATTATACAACTTATTATGCGAAAAATCAGTCGTTAATAAAGGTACGCCTGAATATTTAATATCTTTAATACTGTTAATTAAAAAATGTTGCTATTTAAACGATAAAGTAACTGATGAATGTTGAAAAAATTCCACAACCCAGCAAAAGTTTATTTTTCAGGTAATTATATTGTAAGTACATACGAATTCAGTCTCGTTCAATTATATCATTCTAATACTACCAGCAACGAATGGATTAATACGACAAAGATAGAAATTGCGCGCAATTTTTCCAAGATCGTCCGCATAATACCTAGTAGGTACATTGTGTTTATTACGCAACTCGTGCAGTTTAGTGCCCTGAGGACGGGCAGTTGCTGGCAACTGGCAACGCAACGCGGTCATGGTCGGTTGTCGCACCGGCTGACGTCGCCGCCGGCCAAGAGGAGCTGGAAGTAAAGGCTAGCGATATTGAGACGAGGACACGCTCGTTTTGTTTTCGCATGCCAGTTGCTTGGTCCAGGATTTGGGATTGCGATTTATCTATTTTTGATTATGTAGGATATGTAGGGTTCGATAATGTTTTGATCAATAGCTGTGCCAGGATATTTTTGATGTGATCCTACATCCTAATCTAGTTGCCTGCATCAAAACTTTATCAGAGGATTTATTATAAATATTAGTCGCTTATTTAATTTTTATTTTAATCTGTATATCTTATAGTTTGTATCTTTTATATATGGACAATCTGTCTGAAATAAAGAATTTGAATTAGTCAACGCCCAAATCTATTTAATAAAATGATATCGTCCTTTAGTAGTGCAACACTTGAGAATTTGTTCAATTGACAAATTGTTGGATTTGGCAATTGGGACCAATTTGAATATTTATTTTAAATATTCGTAATAGTATAAAAAGGAAAAAAAAAATTCAAGTTGCCCGGAAAATTTGAGTATTCAGGAATATCGGAATGCTTTTTTCCATAGGTTGTTTTTGTCTGTTTGGTCACCTATATAGTATCTGCAATACGTGTGGTGCTTTGGCAGGATTTCTGCTTAGAGTGCGCTGTACTTTACTCAGGCCTTCTGCATTGATCTAATCTGATAAACAGATCTATAAGTGAGTATTGAAAATATTGAAAACATCTGTAATCTCCATTGTTAGTACTTCACAAACAAAGAGAACTATTTAATTATTGCAATTATTGCTTTCTATTGTAATCGTTACTTTATCTATTTATCATGATCGATGATTCTAAATCGGCTTAATGGAAGCCATACTTACCTAATGTGACAATTTGTATTTTTGCATTTAACGTAAAATTATAGATGCAGATCAAAATGTTCTATGATGCGGTATTTTTGTTGTTTTGTTTGTTTTTCAAGTTGTTTCTAATTAAATCCCATGGTCTCAGAGCACTCAATGCTATTTTTCATCTAAAACAAGAATGAATTGGATGTCATTAGTGGCACTAATGATTTGATGATGTTGATGGATATAAAGAAAGGCCCGAAAATACAACGCTTGGCACTGACGGATTCATTGTTTTACATAAACATTGTCATACCGGTCATACGTATTTCTAGCTATTGGTCCACCTCACGTTTCAATGCCACCTTCGTTTTTTATTAACCATGTCTGATATTCTATTCCACAAACGCATAATTTAAAGGTACAGTCAGCTCACCAACTTTCCATTAAGTGTAGCAATTAATTTATGCCAAATTATAGAAAGTGTATTAGCGGATCTTTTCATCAATTTATTGAGGTGAGGGGACTACATGTAGGTAGTAGCGAAAATGATACTGTAACCTGTTGACCTGGAAAGAACGTGTATACATATATACGATAAAACCACGTGAACCAATTTTTACTGGTTCACCGTAAAATTATTATCACATAGCGACAAGACAACAACTGTTGCCAATATTTAAACGCAGATTAACGTCACGTGTGCTTAAAACTGAAGATGCGAAATTGTGTTGGTTTTCTGCTTCCGCGACTACAAAATGTGTTAAATGTGATACTCCGAACCCGATAGTAAGTAGTAATATAAAAATAAATATTGGCAAACATCACTGACTTCCCTGAACCATTTGAATTTTCGCAGTGACGTCTTTGCTTTCTCAGAACTATGTTTCTCTGATAAATTGTTTTGGCAACAGTGTTTTTTTTCTATCTATTTAGATATCTAACTTAGCCTTAGGACCGACCTTTATCAATAAGTAACTAAGAATTCTAGTTCACCGTTACTATCTCGATGCATAACAAGAAAGCAGTACCTACTCTGTTTACTTGCATTAAATTTGACTCAAGCATTAGAATAAGATAATCTCAACTGGCTCTGAAAGCTGGCTTAAACACTAGTTGTATCGTAACTAAGAATAACCCATTATAGTCGAAAGTGTCTTCAAATTGACCCTAAAATGCCCTAGGGGACCTTTCACCAACTCTTATTGCGGTTCCACTTTACCTGAACTTGATTGTTTTTCTGTCAATTGTCACTTTTGTCCATCCATTCCAACGAGCTTTGACACAAAGATTCAGTTCAGGCCGATCGCAATAACAGTTGGTGAAAGGTCCCCCTGTAAACTCAAACTCAAAACTCATTTATTCAGTTTAGGCCCTTGTAAGGCACTTATGAACGTTACAATTGACTCTACCACCGGTTTGAAATACACTTAAACTGAGAAGACTCCGGCAAGAAACTCAGCAACAAACGCCATATTTGACGACCTCAAAGAGGATAGTTATGAGTGATAAGACAAAATTGTGACGTCTTTTAACCTCAGTGGAAACTACGGACACACCTCCATTTTGATTTGGTTTCCTTTCATTTTGCAGCTGCAAGCTGATGAATTCTGATTAATGATTTGTTCCAATGTGTCAAGTCCGTATTCCAAGGTATGGTGTTAGAAGGTGGTATAGATCGGAGGAACGGTGCAGTGCCCTCCTTTCACCTTCAACCAGGCGTATGGGGCGCGCCTGTTTGTCTGCGGGACCCTGAACTCGTTCGCGACCCGCACGACTCACTTGTTTATATACCCATTACGCTTATCCATATAATACTCCATAAATATAATTGCGACTTAGCTGATACATAAAGTTATTGTTTATTTGCTATTTTGATCTCTGGCAAGTACACATTATGTTAATTTTCTCATTGTGTTTATTATATTTGATTTCTGAATTGTTTAGGTACATGTTATTTATTAGAATTGTCTTTCTGTCTCCATAAAAACTTGCAGTCTCGCCTTACTTAATCTTAAAAATACTCTATTAGTTTCAAATATTGGTATAATAAATTTGGTCCCCGGCGCGATAGTCTTCATTTAAAATATTTATTTTCTATGGTGTCATAGTTAGATAATGAAAAACGCAAAATAATCCTGGCGCCCGCCGCGCTTGTTATGGCTTACAATCAATATTATGATTATAGGTACATGTCTTAGGTACATAGGCATGTGAATAACTCAGCAATGTTAAACATTAGTGTGACGGTAATTAATATCGTTTAAACACGGCCAGTCAATAGTGATGTCATGGTTGCTAAACGTAAGTGATTAGATGTAGCTCGATTGGACGCATAACGGCCGATTTGCACAGTTCTAGTGCTATAGTGGCAAAGTAATCCTTGCATGCGTTTTGTAATTTTCTTGGTACCTAGTTATCATTGAAATGCTCTAATTAGAATAGCACTTCAAACAAACGAAGAACTTGGTAAAAATAATGTGAATCATATCAATATTGATGCGCAGTTAAGATATGGATTGATCAGTATATTCCAGTTTTAAAAATCACCTTAACATTGGAATTTACTGAATGTTTAAAAATGTAGATATATTGCAAATTACACATTGTCTGTGGCTCGCTATCAAACATTCAGAATGTAATAAGGTAGAGAAAGACAAAAGCTTTGGACAACTGTTGAACACCTGTGCAAATTCAGCTACTAAGGGGGTTAAAACAATAACACCACCGAACAGAAATCCAGTTGAAACCGATTTCTGCAAGGACGTGCGATTACTAAGGACAAAATCATTTAAATGCTTTCAGCACGGGCATGCCATAACACTTGATTGTTTACTCAAAGTTAACGTGCTAAATGAATTGGATTTAATTTTGCTCAATTATGGAATACCTAACGTACTGTTCACCTTCGTGATCAAGTATAACTATGGCCTTTAAATCTAGGGCAGTAACCTATTCCCTTACTTTGAAATTCAAACTGGCTCTGTGACATGCAAACATGGAGATTTACTGCATGCAGCAAACGGTTCTAAGCCGACATCTGATTTAATAATAAAAGCGTTGTTTTTTCCTTAAGAAAAGGTAGCTGCTTATTTCTCCTACGATAGCAATAATAATTCGAATTTAATGTAAAAAATGTTATTTAAATCGAATGTGACCTGAACATGACTTGACATTGTGCAATTTCTGATGTAACATTTTCAACAAATTGCACCAATTCTCAATAAGTATCAATTATTTATTTTTGATTAAATTGGAATTCTTATTAAAGTAATCAATGACTGTTTGTAGAATGCTGATAAATGACCTCTTAAATATTTGATTAAAGCGATATTGATTCGTCTGTTTGACACCTACATTTATCGGGTTTCATCCAACCTTGTCCTAAAAAAAAAAATACATATTTTCCGCCGTGATATCGAAATTGCCTGCTTAGTGTATTGCGGCGCAAAGAAGCATTTATCATGTAAATATTTGAACTGAGTTCTATAAGGTCCTCCCATATCATCGCTATGCTTCTTAATAGGTAATAGGCGAACCTTAGTCTAACATTCGATTCGATATTTAAAGAAATATTTTATTATGTATAAGTAAATACCATGGAGTAAAGAAAGTAGTGGAGGTGCCCCAATGTGAAAACTCTTAAGAAAGATGCGTCGCTTAATGCGGGTGAGCAGTGGGTGAGAGGGGGATGGGGGTAGGGCGATGACTCCACCCCTCGCAGGAAGCCACGCCAGTTATTAGTAAATCCATCTAGCGGTGAAGGTAATTAATACAGTGTAACTGAACTAACTATTTTTCATTTTAGTTCGTCTACCCACCACTATGGCGTAACAAGAGCATGACAGATATTCCAGTACAATCTGTGTCCGTTTTTTTTAATAAGTTTTTTGACTTGGTATCTAGACCTTTGAGCCATGCTATGTCCGTAAGAATGGCATGGTAAGTAGGATAGGATTATTGCGGCAATAAATTACACAAACACGCACCGTGTAATGTCCGCTGCACACTTGTAAAAATGTTGTTTAAATGTCATTAGAGTCATACCTAATAAATAGGATAAATAGGTTAATTCAAATCCAGGTTCTGACTGCAAATTAAATTATGTACCTACGTAACGATATGTCTTGTTTTTTTCTTTTCAATACCGATCGTTACGGATTTTTTAAAATTTTATTATGTATTTACTACGTATGTAATTTTATGGTGTCGATGTTCTTTTCATTGTTAGATCTGTGTACAGGGCCGGATTTAAGGAAGAGCAATGAGGATCAGTAAAGTTATAGCAAATTCAATAGAACTAGTTTCCACGTTATTCTTTATGACTTAATAATTATATATCTTTTTGAATTATCCAAATCGGACCATTACTTACGAAGATATTAAGTAATAAACATATGCCGTTCCTGTCGCTGAAAGCCAATGCACGTGGGTGCGTGTGACGTTACTGTGAGGGAACGAGCGCGGCCGGCCAGCACTTACTTCTGGTAAACTGGTATTTGGTCAATGTTTTGCCGATTTAATAGCAAGTGTTATACCTTTTTGAATAGCTAAAGAGACGTAGAAGATTTTAAAATCATTTGCCGAATAAGTTCCATACATTTTTTTTAAAAAAAGCTCTTTAAAGTTAAAAACACTTAGTTAAAATTCTTTAATTCTAACCATTCTCGGGCAGTATTTTTAAACTGTTAGTAGTAAGTAGGTTCAGTTTTTGTTAATCATTTCTATTAATTGACATGCTTTCTAACTTAAAACATCAGAAAATGGGACCCTAACAGCTCTAATCCCAAAAAAATCGATAATAAAGCAAAAAGTAAAGGTTATTTTTAAATAACCTTTAAGTTGAATATCTCCGTAACGGTTAAGTTTCGGACACCATATTACAGAACCAAATCCATCAGAAATGAGCTGAATAATAACGTCCTTTAATATTTACTTACCCTTTTAACCTACTTGCGCTTTATTTAGTGCATGGTTCTCTACACTTGCTGATCTAGGTATGACAGAAACCTTAACAGTGGTTATCAATGGCTGTTCTTTGCCATCTCGCTTTTTGTTACAAACCATTCGTTCAGTATGTAGGTAGGATGACTCGAATATAAAGCAAAAAATATAAAATATTTTGTTTTTAGGGTTCCGTACCCAAAGGGTAAAAACGGGACCCTATTAGTAAGACTTCGCTGTCTGTCCGTCTGTATGTCACCAGGCTGTATCTTAAGAACCGCGATAGCTAGACAGTTGAAATTTTCACAAATGATGTATTTCTGTTGCCGCTATAACAACAAATACTAAAAACAAAATAAAATAAATATTTAAGGGGGGCTCCCATACAACAAACGCTATGTTTTTGCCCTTTTTTACGGAACCCTTCGTCCGCGAGTCCGACTCGCACTTGGCCGGTTTTTTTATACATAGATTCTAGAGTGGTCTACACGATTAAACAAACATACAGCATTAACACCCCTTTTTATCCCTTTCAGGGGTGGAATTTAAATAATCCTTAAATACATGTTTCTTTAATTTTATTGAAGTGCAAAAATACAAAATTTCAAGTAATTTTGATAATAAAAAACCTGAGAGGTGTCAATGGACACCCGGATGGAACGAAGTTATATAAGTCGAGAGAGTATATATATAAAAAAAAAAATTTGAGAGGTGTCAAGGGACACCCGGATGGAACGAAGTTATATAAGTCGAGAGAGTATATATACTCTCTCGAATCTCTCTACCCGAATCGATCGTGTATATTTTAAGTAAACCTAAAAATGTTTATTTTTAATAATGTCAAATCCCCAGTCAAACCCATTTTGACGAGTATAAAGTTATAATACACGAGGTACATGAGTAAAGTATGATCTTCAAACTGGGTTGAGTAATTAAAAAAGTTATCGCCGCTCAAAAGTCTCGGAGATGGCCTCTGCTTACGGACAGCATTTTTCAGAAATTTCTAAGTCTAACTATATACCTATGTACTTTACATGTAGGTCGCAAGAGCCGGGCCCCCTACCCTACCTACGGTCTGGCTTGCGGGCTTGGCCCGTGGGGGCCCGCGCAGACTGGGGCCCGTATGGCAAATGCCACCCTGACTATATGGCTAGTCCGACACTAGGCGGGGGCGTTCAAACTTAGTCAAGATACATATTTATCAATTTCATACCTGATTAGTTATAAACAATTTGGGTGACGCTCCTTGATGCAATTTCTTGAAACCATTTTTTGTTGTATAAAAATCCTTATCATCGAAATGCAGTGAACAAATTTTCGAATACTTTCTATCTAGACGAGGATTAAGAAAGATTTTTTGAAATTCAATCTCAAAGGATACGCGGGTGAAACCGCGGGGCGGAAAGCTAGTCTTCACATACATTTTCACACACATCCAAACATACTTTCGCATTTATAATATTAGTAGGAAGTAGGATATTGTTTTTATTTTAGAGGTTCCTATGATAACAATAATTAAAACAGTTATTTTGCTTACAACATCTTATTTATTAATGTTTTTATGTTTCTTGTGGCAATCCTATTCACTTTTCTCCTTCCCTACCTAACTAACCCCTAACACCTATTTTATTTCATAATATAAAAAGTCCACATAACACTAGATATACAATACAATGTTATATCTTGAGTTTAATTTATTTAGATTTTCAAATCAATTTTTTTATTTGAATAATATGGCCAAAACTCCTCACAGCATATTTAGGTGGATAAGATATTTTTGTAGTATTCTTTTTACCATACATAAAAATAAATGTTTACTTTGTTCTATAGCACTAAACTTTTATTAATATTAACACAATTTATTTAATTTAAAATTATTATATTGAGTTGGAATGCTAAAATGGTGATTGGTGATAGCCTAGACTGCTTTTGGCACTAGTGAAATATCTGAAAACAAAATAAAACTGTATTATTAGTAATAACCTTTAATTTAAACAAAGAATTCTATGTAAGGTGTTTTATAACTAACTAGCTGTCCCCCGCGGTTTCACCCACATTCCCGTGGGATCTTTTACCGGGATAAAAATATTGCCAATGTTACTCAGGGATATGGTAGCATTCTAGCGGTGAAATAATTTTTGAAGTTGGTCCAGTAGTTTTTAGTTTATTAGTTACAAAAATACAAATCATACCTCTTTATAACATTTATTTATTTATTAAAGGGACAAAAAACAGCTACAACATAAATAACTATTACAATATAAGAATGGTATAAAAAATTTACATTATTGCAACCTACAACATAATCCATAGAGTAAACAAAAAATTATCAAATCACCTCAAAAGGTGCCACTAGTGGCTTAATGTACCCATTTATAAAATTAAATTAATAATAATAAAGTAAAGAAATCAGTCTAATTATAATAAAATGCCAAATAAACAGGAGGAAAATGAAAATAAAAAAACAACATTTAAACTACATTGTGTAACTGATGAAGTGCATCTTTCCTAAACTTCCACTTGGAACATGCAAAAATATCAACATTCATAAAATTTGAATTGTATCACTCAACCATCTGATGTATAGGGCTGCATAATCCAGTATTAGTTCTACAGGTGTTTACTGCAAAGAGGGTTTATTATTAGTATTTATTAATTACCTGATGTCATTTTCATTGTGTTACTCAGAGACATACACATGGCATTAATTTGATCACTTGCAGATGGTCGGACAGAAGTATCTGAAAATGATACCAGCTTTTAATATTTTAAAACCTTAACCATCAGAGTTGAGAGCAGAACTATCAATAAAAAAGTATATTAAACTCTGGTACCTATGCTATAGTATGAATTTAAACAAAGTACAATTTTTTGTAAACTCTAGGTATATACAGATTGTTTTTTATGCTTGTGCAGAGTGGGGCATAGTTTTTGGTCTAGTGAGTGTAGATCTTCCAGTCTAACAATATTTTACAGCCAGAATATTAAATTAAAAGAGTCAAAAAGTATTGAATGATATACATACCTAACACTTACGTACTTGCAACATTAGGTACGTGCTCAATAGATAGTGAATGCTCAGGTACGATTCCTTGAGTAACTAAGATCATTGCATGTACCTAGTCTTTTGCCGTCTTCTCTTCTTGAGATCACTGTGCATTATGCTCTCGCAATTTAATACATTTCAGCCACTGTGTCGTTCTTGAAAGTGATGTAAATTAAGGTCCTGAAGTAAACTCTTGAGCACACAATATTCAAAAAACATATTAAAATCGCTCTATTTATGGATTTAAGGAAAAAAGTGGAGGAAATTAATTAACACTTCTCATCAAAACAAACACGGAAGACATTGGGTGATTGGGAAGACACTATTGGCCTTATTCATAATAATATCGACGGTGTTTAGCAAGTGCTTAGTAAATTTTAATTAAGAATCTACTAAGCAGTTGCTAAACACCGTCGATATTATTATGAATACAGCCATAGGTATATTAAAATTTGTGAAATAAAATCGGCTACCAAAGCTCTTTTTATCAAAACAAATACGCTTTTGTTGATGTTGAATGACAGTTTGAAGGAAGAATGACAGACGGATAGAAATGGAAATAAAATGGCTGTCGTCGGCGTGGGTGAGTGCGGGGGTGAAGGAGGTAAGAAGGGCGATAACTAGGCGTGGTTATAATGCATCTACTCGACGACAGATGACTCTAGTTATAATCTGGCTGAAAATGTGTTTTAAAATGAAAATAAAAATGTTAGGGACTTACACATGGAATGTAATGCCGTCAATATGTTTCAGTTTTGATCCCGAACAATTCTTACACCCAACAACAGAGCACTTCATTGTCACAACTAATTAAAAAATCAATTATGCAAAAACCTAGTAAGTACAACACGAGCCGATCGCGGTGACGGTTCTCTCGATACTAGGGATCGCAAGCCCCGCCCGCTGTGACGTCATGACCTAGTTGAGGCACCTGGCCTAGTTGCCTTGTGCCACCTCCACTATACTTCTTTAACTCCATGGTAAATACTTATTAAGAAACCTTCGCAGTAGGTAGGCTTATACATATAGGTATTATCTTTTATCAGGGGCACTTAAGTAGTACAAGTGGATTCACTCTTTACAATCCGCATCCGAAATCGATAGTCGATTGTGGCATTGACCTACTCTGTTATTTCAATTTTAATATTATTCAATGTATCTGCGAATTTGTGTTGTCGTCAAGCACCTTTCTAAAAATATCCTTTTTTTGTATTTCATAAATTATGTCGCAAATTCGTGCCTGAATATGGAGTGCTCGTATATTATCTGGAGGTTCGGCAGTGTCACCGCCACGACAAAGCGGAGATAAGGCAAAGGCACTATCCAAGTTTTCTCGAAGCTTGCCGTTGTATTTTCGAGCCGTCAAAGTTGCGCCCGACTTGTATAATACTAGCGAGTTTTACTGTAAAGTTTTTAAAATTGAATCGAATAAGTTCACAAATAGCTTCTAATAGATACAGTAGGAAATACGTCTGGTCTCATTGATTTATAATGAAAAAAGCATTTCTTGTTTAAAACCGAAATTCCCTAAAGTATACGAACTTTTTGGCCTTAAAAAATATCATACATGAATTTTATCTCTTGGACCTCATACATTTTTATGAGACCCTTAGAATTTGTATAACTTGGGGTAATTTTGTGATGTTCTTGCATGCTTTATGGTAGGGGAGGCGAATAGGGGATTTCGGGATTTACTCGAGCGCGGCAGATTAACATAAGGGGGCAACCTTGCACCTTGTGAAGTACTCTCACCAAATCTGAGCCCTCTATGTAGTGTCGAACGCCTAGGGTAGCCCGTCAGATTAGTAAAAAAAAATCGATGGTTTGAAATACTCGAGCGCGTCAGATTAAGGTAAGGTAAGTTAGTTACATGCAAAATAGTGTACATTTCAATAATCTGACAAATTGGGCGTGACGAAAGAAAATTGGAGACTCGCAAAGTTGCAAAAAAAAAACGTCACCTGGATTTTCTCGAGCGCGATTAGTTTTTTTTTTATTTTGAAGGAAATTAGTCACGATTCACGGAAATATCTTAATCTGCCGATTTGCACAAGCCGAAGTAGCTAAAATCATTATTAAGTGTATAGTCCAGGAATATTATGAGTTTCACCTCAGAATGAGAGATAGTCACCTATTAACTTGTATAGACCTTTATTTTGATACCCTAAAACTTAACTCAAAAGCTACTTATCATAGGGTGCCCGCGACTACTGATTTTTCAAGGTCAAAGGCAAAAAATGATTTATTGCAAATATCTCGTTTCCTATGGGTTTTTTGGTATATGTATTCGTAATAAATATTGTAGAAAATTAAATTTTCTACAACTTTTGTACAAACATTTTTTCGATATCTTGAACCATTTTCGAGATTTCGATATTTTTTATATATATTTTTTTTCAAACCGTCAGATTAAGGAAATCCCTCAACATAATTGTCAGATTATGGGTCAGTACAACAAGGCCATCAAGAAGAAGCGCCTGTATAAAAATCTGACGCGCTCGAGTAAATCAAGGTCACGATTTTTTTTTGCATTTTCAAAAATCGGCCCTGACTGATGGTCGCGTCCAAATCGTCAGTCTTTAAAATAGGAGCTACTGGAGGGTTCACTTAGCATCCCTTATCAATGTCTGACGCGCTCGAGTAAATTTTTTTTTAAATATTTTCGACCCCTTCGTAGGGCCACCCCCACCACGCAAAACGGCAGATTATTATATTTCCGTTATCAGACAGACGTGGCGCGACTACCCTATTAATATCTGACGCGCTCGAGTATTTCTTGGTGACTGTTTTTTTTTACATTTTTGAAACCCTGTAGACGCTTCCCCCACCGCTGAAGAGGAAAATATCACATAACCTTTTTTTCTTTATTCCACCTAATCTTCAAATTCCAGTAGGTCCCAAAAACGCTCGAGTAACTACAAATTTAGCATCATTGCCTCCCCTACCATTACGAGCCGTTGACATTTTGACCTGCCACCGTAGGTCAAGAAACTCCTGATAGAGGGGTATTTTCCCTGTAAGTTGGTTTTTTTTTATCACAGAATAGTAAAGACTTGGATGGATGGATAGTCAGTTATATATGGACATGTAAGAAAAGGGTCATGAGTGAAATGAATGCTAGGATGAACAACAATAATATCATCAAATCTAAACGATTGTTTGTTACGATTTAACTCAAAAACTATTCGACTGCATTTAAAAATTCTTTCACCATTAGAAAGCGACATTATCCCTGATAAGATCCCGTGGGAACCCCGGTGAAACCGCGGAGGATAGCTAGTTAATCATAAAAACATTATAAATTGGGAATATTAACTGTATCTCCAAATTATAAAAATGCAACGTTGCATGCAACTTTACTGTCAGTTAATCTTGGAGATCCAGTTACTTTTGACGGCATTTATTTGATAGGTCTTCGTGTACCTATTTTGTACGTAGGTACTACAGTTTCTTCTTCATGCATAGTTTTAGTTTAGTACCCCGATTATTCTAAATGTACCTCAATCCTTGACCCAAAACCTCGAGGCGTGGATGTGTGACAGTGTTCATGTAGTCAGCAGTTATTGGCATGTTTATGTGATGACTACTACTGTATGTGTGCTCTATAAATTCCTACTTTCCAACTGTTCTAGTTTAGAAAAATCTATATTTTTTAGTCTTACCGACTAGTTCACCTACAGTGCATTCATTCATTGTATCAATTATGTTTACTCACATTTTTTCATTCATAGTTTAGTCTTACTGTGTTATTATAATGAATATCTATTCAACATACGTAAAGGTGTTGCGCATGTGAGATAACTAAAAGTCTGCAAGAAATAAACATACTGTGTATTTACATAGTAGTCATGAATCAAGTTAAGTATCTACGGCTGATTGTTGCTAGTTACATTCGCAAAATCACCTCATCTATAGGCGAACAGTAGACAATAACAAGACTGGATTTAAGACGCAATAGCACACGACATGCGAATAATGCGAGCCAAATGGACGAGAAACTAGTTTCTCAAATCTCAAATAAAACGTATGTTACAGAAATAACGTATTTAATTTAGAGCTCAATTAATTCAGTGGCGTAGATGGACCCGTTGGTTTCCGGCACGCCTCAGGTTTTTGTCTATTAATTTAATGCGCGGCGCCGATTGCTTCATACCTTTCGTAATTTTAATAATCACTTATTTATGCTAAGTTTATTATGTTGCCCAGACATTATAATACTTTGCTTCTTGAACAACCGCTGGTGTATTAACCGAGTGTACATTTCAATCTGATAAATCTTTTTAATTACAATAATGTCATCATGATTTTTTGGTGAATAAGTAAGTTTCTTGGTGAGTCATTAGAACTGACACTTGTGCCACAAATATCAATCTGAAAGTGCTGGATTTTATTTGAATTAGTCTAAATGTAATCTGGTTGATCGATTATAGACACGTTAAGGTGTACCGCGTTTTATCTGTATCTAACTATATTGCCTACCTTACCTACCATTAATAATGGTGTTATTCCTATACGTCCCAAAGTGTAACGTTTTCCTTGCTTTTGGACGAAGTTTATTGTTTGGTTTGGGAGTTCGGGACATTAATTTAAATTTTAAATCAAAACCTGCTACCGGGCGCCATTTGATGGCGACTGAGTGGGAGTCAATTTATGTAAAAACTGGATATCAAACAGAGTAGTATTTCGACTAGGTGAGTAAAGAGCTCATGAATCACGGAAATTAGGTGAGACATTACTGCGATATTCCGAATTGTTAGTCACAAATCTTAGAGCAAGAAAAGTATTCTTCCTGGCAATCCGACATGTATCTGTAGCGTGGCTAACCTATAATAGTGAGCAGAAAATACATCGCGATACCTCACCACACTTGCCTACATGAAGATGCCCAAGGTTAAATCAATATTGCGGGTTGAACACTTAAGCGAAGTGGCAAATATTATTACGAGCTTATGCGACGACATGTCGAAGAGTTTGGGTAGACATTTTAAATTGAGGAAGTGTCGCACATGTGGGCGAAAAATCATTGACGTATGTCGCAGTGCCTACACCTCCACGTGGTTTTAGTACAATATTTTAGTGAATCATACATAAGTGTGTCATAACAAACTCATTTAGATGTGTTAAATAAAATTCTAATTGTCTCGGCTGCACTTTCTATTCCTATTTCTATTTAAGTTTGCTTAGGGGTTGTTCTAACTTCAAAGTTATTGTCGATTCTTCCTTATAGCCGTTCACTTTCTGATATTTCTTTTAGTATTGAATTACAATCAAAGTGGCTAACATAAATAGATTCTTGTTTTTAATAGAACTTTTATTAATTTAACTTTTACTCTTCGATAGACTTGTTTGAAAACAATCTTACCATGGTAAGTGATGAAGTGACAAAGCCAGGAGGGGAACTGGCTTTTATGTGCAGCTGTCGGAACTTTGGCGCCAGATTTTCATGAGGTTAGGAGATAGGCAGGCCTACTACTAAGTAGCCTACCAACCAATGTGCTATGGTTTTCTCAAGATGTTTTCCTTCATCAAAAGCTCAAGCTCATTGCCCACGACTTTGGCCTCTAGATTTAACGTCACCACCACTGGAGCTGTCATCACCTGATCAAACTTTCTCAATTATGACATAAGTATTATCTGTTGTCTATTAAAGATAAATTATTACATGTGGGATGTGAATGGTTGACGCGTACGAGTTAAAATACGGGTAGGTATGTTTCTTATTTACCTCATAATATTTTTTATACAATTTTACAAATTTCAAAGTTCAACAATACTTCCTGAGGTCTGTCCGAGCTGTTAAATATGGTGTGGTGACATTGAGTTTACATTGTCCCAGAACCACGCCGCCTTCCGGTGCGTAGTTCATGACACCGGTTTGTATAATTCCCGCTCGTGGCTATGTTCACATGTGTTATGTTACAACATATTTAAACGTTGAAGCTTAGACAACTAAAAAGAACAGACAACTTATAGAAGAGATTTTCCCTATTCATTCAAAATGTCAGACGAATTTCGGCATGTTGATGATAAGACAGGTAGATTACTTGCGTTAAGAACGTCTTCATTATCTACTTACTGAGTTCGCAAAAAGAAGTGCTGAATGGGAAGACGAAGCAGGATATTTACAATCACACAATCACTAGGCTCATGCGGAAACATTCCGTCATAAATATTTTCCATCGGACGAATCCAATGTTAATAGCCTTTTAAAATTTATTTGCAACTGAATGATAGCGTACCGATACTTTCTCGTGGAGGATTAAACGCGGAAGATAGTCAACAAGGACACATTGTTTCCTGATAAAAATAAACGAATGGTAGGAATTCCGTAAACTCGCCGAATTATTTATGTATTTTATTAACACTGCCATTCTTTATCCCCAGCCATGCTTGTTACTCTACTCTCCTAAAGTTTGTCGTACTACTTACCGGACACTCTGTATATTAAATGCAGTGTTTACGAAAATAAAATAAGTTAATGAAGATACTGAGTAGACTGACATTCGAACCGGTGCCGGTGGTTTCTGTGCCTTTAATCGCAACAGCGAGTGAGGCAGATATAATCTTCTAAAATGTTTTGTTCATCATCTATACCTATTATCTTTACTGTGATTGGTGGTTATTGATATAACCTAATTTAAAATGATTTGAAGGAAATTAAAATTGCGTTCCATTAATGTAATGGAAGATCGTTGTTTTAAGCTAGAAACGTTAACACTTGCTCTTTTAATGCTAAGATGATAATGTAATGATATCTCTTGCAGTCGGGGACTGAATGTAGATTGTTCGCGTTTTTGACACTGTAAACAGAATGTCGACCTAGTTTCCAGCATTGTTTAGAGCACCGGCGCACGCGGCGCCTAGCCAAATCTATTTCGATTTTTATCTACGTGGTCGCGCGCGCGCAGTCTGCTTCATCTCAATTTTTCGCAATGTTTACAGTTTTAGCACGCGTTTCTTACAAGAAAACCAACATGCGTAAGAGATTCATGTAGCTACATTGATAAAAATACGTTTTATTCATTTGGATCAATTGAGACGAGGCGATTTGCACTCTGCTTAATATCCGTATTGAATCTTAAATATAGCCTTTGATTTGAAGTCTTTAAAGTTGTCAGACGCTATTAATTCAAGTAGCTCTTGCAGTGGAGGTTTAATGTGAGTGTTTATTGCAGACGTAGACGTTGGCAGGAAAAACGGAAGCACTTATAGCTGCTTATACTGTTGTTAATCATAGTCGCACGATTATTAGTGGAGCGACTACGTTTATGTAGGAGTAGGTAATGTAAGTTTATGTGCATGTTATAGATAAACATTTTGTGATAGTTTTGGTTTGGGTGGTTTCCGGTTGCTTGGAACATTGCCCAATTTCATTTTAAATTTGCGTCAAATCCATTTGCGTCTGCCGGCCTCCTGTTAGGTCATAAAAATAAAGTCATGTAAATCAATATAAAAAGGTAGTCTGGCTATGTTGCTTTGAATGATTTCTATTTTTGGTTTCTAACAAAAATAAAATAATCATGTGCTGATAATCAAAAAGGGGAAGATAGACTACCCAGTTACAGAGCGTGTGTCAACAAAGCTAGTGCGCAAGCTAAACGCAGTTTTGTTATCACACGCGCTCTGGTCTGGCTGTATCTTCCCCTTCTTTTATTAAATTTGATCGTACAACGAAACATGTACCTATTCTCAATGTAGTTTTTGAGTAGCTACAACGAACGGAATAAATAACGAAAATAAAATTCAGAGTATTTTTATTATTTTCAGATAATAATTCTTCGTTGGGCTTTGTGTGTTCTCCATTCGACAATTACCTCAAACGATAGCTTCTAAACTCAACACAAGACTGTCCAGCTATAAAATTGCCAGGTAAATGTTCTATAACGTATTTGAAATTGTGCCTTATTTGGTCCTACAGTAGCAAAAATAACAGGTAAATAAAGTGTTAATTAAGTCATCACATTCATACCTTGAATTGATGTTTAACCCACCGGTTGTTCGCGGAAAGTGGAAAAAGATTGTCGTGTTCGGTTTCACGCATTTAATTTCGGAATGATGTATGTGGTAAATCTAAAATAGCAACATTTCACCCGGATACGTGTATTCGAAATTAGGAGCGTGTCTCCTGCAAAGGTATACGCTGCCAAAGTTTCATAGATCGTGCTATTTCCGTGCAAAGAGAAAAGCGCTGACGCACGCGGCCGGTCAAAGCACCGCGCCCTGTTACTGCTCTGTCAAGTATCTATTTCTTCTTATTTCTGGATTTACACTCAACATTAGACTTTTTTATGTTTCATACAAAAATTAAGGTGAAGGAACTGTGTTTTACAAAATTACTGAAATGTGAATATTTTACTTATTAATAGGGTATTTATAACTCGTCGTACGTCAGTATGGCCAACTCTGGACGTCATATTGACGATCAAGATGTTGATGCATAATTACTAATGCAACACATGTTATCTTGGATTGTGACGTCGCGTTTTATGAACATCAAGTTAATATCAAATATTCCAATTGTTTCACAAATCTTTCCAAACGGAATAATTCGCGTATTGGCATGCCAATCGTGTTGTTCAATGCCGATTGTAACGGTTCGCGTGGCCTTTTCATTATGCACCCTCAAAGCACTCTAGAATGTCCATTAGCTGGCTGCATTTACAACTGGGACGTTTCGTCTGAAATTAAATATTTACTTCGCAAAAACTCGGTCAGAAAGCGCATTGCTCATGCATATGCAACCTGTCATATAGAAAAATGTAGTCCTCGTAAGTTCGCAGTTAAAGCGTTAATTAGGGTAGAACGATAATTATGCGCTTATATGCCAAACACAGCGATGTCATTTTAGGTACTTTTACTTTTGCATAGAAGTTGAGTTGCGGTAAATTGCCGATACTCGTACTAAAGGAAAAGTAAAGCTGGTCTTTTGACACCAGTTCTTACTGTTAGTAAAGACGTGTTATTGTTAGGTACTGTTACCAGAACACTTTTGCCAACGCATTTCGGAGCTTCAAATCTAAAGAGTCTTAAGTTTCAAGAGTCTTTTATTTAAACTGGATTACAACTATGTTAATGCATAAAATGTGGAGTTTTTTTGCCATTCCTTAACAGCTTAGATGGCATTGATATATCTGGCTCGCGATCTTTTTTTACCAACTGAGCATCTTAGATATCCAGTTTGATCGGGATTGAGATTGTGTGTGTGGAATCGTGTCGAGGGTTCTCAACGTGAAGTGGGAGGAACCAGTTAACTTAGGACAGGTGTGCCTCCCACTCGCCCTTTGTCTGTGCTTCAGGCCGTAACGGAAGGCGTGACCCACTGGCTGTTTGAAATTGCACGCACAACGATTATTATGACTTGTTACTATGGCATTTATGACTTTCCCCTTATGTTAAGTTGTTATTTCAAATCACTCATCGCTGTGACAGCTCCTTTAAACACGCAACAATACCTTCCGACGGAGTGTTGTGTAACAACGACAAACATTCAGACTGTGCGCTCCGACTGACTAAAAGATAATGAAGCTATTACAAAGATACACGAGTATTCTTAAAATATCTCGTAGGTTTAACATTAGAATTGGCGTCGAATTTAATTATGTGCAAGAAAGGCCAGTCACAAATATTCTTTGAATGATTAGGAGTAATTCAGTGAGGGAAAACGGACGGTATTCACGTCAATTGAAGCTCAGTGAATCGCGTGATCAGTGAATCTTTACCGTTTCACGTCGCCGAATCCTTAATAAAATTCGCAACAATTTCCGCGAAAGCACCAATTCTCGTTCAGAGGCCGTTCGACTGCCAGTAGTCGTAGTACGACGTCTATTTAGTATTCTTCGCTTCGAATAAGCTTTAATCTATTCGAGGTCAATGCTTTGAAATTATTCCCGGAATGTTGTACTAATTATACGATTTGGATTTTAGCTTTAAGTTACAGTGACTATGATTCGTTCTTAACTAGCAAGACACTCCTAAAATACTTGCACAAAGTAAATTATACGTACCTTGTTTGTACATAGTATCACGATCACGAGAAGTCATTTTGCGCTTAGATGAACGTAAATGCGAAGCAAGATCATTCCACAGAGCTTTGCTGGACAGACATGCCTTACTTCATTCTCTACTTCCTTACCTGGGAGCTATATTACGTACAACTACATACTGCTGAAGTAGCAGTGAAAGGAACAATTCGTCGTTATGACGTTTTTACTTTAGAATAATTACGAAACTCATTAGCAGTCGTTTAATATTCTGGGGCAGTTCACATCACGCGGCCATTTTGAATAATGAACGGAAGTTCGTATTAATTTAAATTTCGATCATTTATTGTTCTCATCTTTATTAGTATCTCCGTTGCGTAATTTTCAGGATATGGGGTACGTCATTTACCTACCATGCTTAATTGGGAAGAAAGAATATGATTTAAGATATAATAAACATATATTTCTGTTTGCCAAAAGTTTCGCGCTGGAGAAAGCTTATTTATAGCCATACTAGCTGACATTTGGTATTATTAGTATAATAGCGTATAGTGACGCAGATATTCTTGGTAAGTACATAACACTCATGACGTAAATCAGACCCCCTTACGTTTTCTGAAACGTGGTCACGTCT
The DNA here is from genome assembly GCA_951361185.1 of Ochropacha duplaris. Classification (NCBI taxonomy): domain Eukaryota; kingdom Metazoa; phylum Arthropoda; class Insecta; order Lepidoptera; family Drepanidae; genus Ochropacha; species Ochropacha duplaris. The sequence goes on from OX592696.1 coordinate 3,022,336, forward strand.
CGTAATTGATAGTCGGCCGAGCAGACCTGGGACCGCCCAAGGTTGAGCCGGCTATGCAAATGTGCAAGAACTGATACCGGCCATATGTTGTGTACCAAACTATGTAACTCAACGTAAATTATAGACATGATCCATTTGAAGCCGGACTGGCTACCGGTAGCACTGGTCTGACCTGCCAGGAAGACGCTGATCGTAGTTCGATAACGAGCTTAGAGGAAATCGGTTTACTATTAAATTAAAGCTATTACTTGCCGCCTATTAAAATGTACAGGTCTTTAACAACTCTCTTAAGAACTTATAAATATTATAAAGAGAATAGATCACTTGATTCGAATAATCAATACCTTTAACAGGGATTTACGTGAATTTGGATAAAGCACTTTACGGCAAATGAACCCTGGCATCGATCCAGCATTAGACATGAACTGTAGGAAGTCTTCGAGTGCTAATTACCGGAGTTAGCAACCTCTAATTGTATTAGTTCTCCTTTTTTTGTTTGTGACTTGTATAACAATGTCCTACGCAACTATTGTAATAAGATTCGTTACTAATCCAATAACATTATGCGTAGTCACGAAATTCATGTTTAATGAGTGACTTATGTCATGTTATGTTATATCAACATGTAGACCTACAAGTTACACGACAAAATCTAGAACATGCTTGTCATTACTGGAATGTAAAATTTGAGCATGAACTATTTTTCTAAAACTATGTATCTTTATTTTTTTAAGTATTGAAAATATTTTTGGAGACTTATGAGCCGTTTCATACAAGAACTGCATGAAACGGAGTAGTTCAAAACTTTCTTTAATAGTCCGAAGGTATTTGTCGTCGAATTATTAATTAAGGTATTTGGAATCTGTATCTAATGCAATTTATTAGCAACGGTAAACGTGTACTACAATGTCAAGCTCACGTCAGCTTTGTATCGGTCATGCACGATTAAACATTTTCGATGGTTGTTGACTGAACAAAGGGTTGCTTGCTACTGCCAATGCTGAGTCATGTAACTTTTGAACTAGGGAACGTGTGGTATCCTACAGCTGTCATTTCTAATTGTGATTCAGGAACAATATAAAATTGACATTTATTTTAAATAGGTAATGAATTTTTGGAACGCTGTAGAGGACTTATAAGCAAGCAAGCTCTAAGTCCTTAGCTACCGTGGACCACTTTTATTATTATTTGGCAGTGCTAAGACCTGATTAACGACATGGTCTTCGGGGCGTCTCATGACATGACCGAACCATCGTAGGCGGCTCTCGGTGAGTTTTTCTGCTATAGGCGCAATCTTGAAACTTCCTCTGATGTGCTCGTTTCGCACTTTATCGAGTCTGGTTACACCTGCTGCCCATCTTAGCATCCTCATCTCACTTAACGTTAAATTCGTTAAATAACCAAAGGAATTTCGTATAACAAGGCTTCGAAATATAATTACTATCATTCCAATTGAATCGTCCGGTCCGACTGATTGAATTTTTAAGATTGTTCTCAGCCAGATCTACTGGATGAATTTCATCAATCTGAAGGTTACAATGTACTCAAGAATAAACAAGGTCATAAGTCAGTGAGGATGTTTATTTATACCCCCATACGCACGCCATCAATGGGCTACGGTCAAGTACAAGATAAGGTCGAGATTGGAACATAAAATCTCAACTGTCATATAAATAAGAGGTATAAGAGTAAAAAAACTAAAGTTCAGGCCATGTGGCACGGCGTGATCTTAGTTGCCATGTGTCAGCTGTTTTTCCAACTAAAATAACGAACTGCGCAGCGGATGGATTCGAAACGGCATGGCTAAATATACCTTATACACTTTACAAAGATCAGTCTATGCTCCGATGGTTATATCATTCTGTACACGATGCTATAATGTAGTTTTTAAGCTTTTGGAAAGTATTGGAAGAATTTGATGAATAGTTTTTGATTTGAGAAAAATATGATATTGATGTAAGTATCCCGAACGAGGAATAATTTAACAATAAATGTGCTGTAATAACGGCACGAGTTATTAAACATAATAATATTGCGCGCATTTGTTGCTCCGATAAGTAAATTATGCCATAGAACAAACACTGCATTTAAAATTAAACAAACTACATATTTTTCATGAAAATCGCAATAATAGTAATTTATCGGACCGTATACTATTTTTCCTTCCTCAGCGGTTACTGCGTAGAAGCCCCTGTAGTTGATTAGTTATGTTTTGATAAAGGCGATGATAGCTCAGTGGTAAGTGACGTCGAATACCGCGACGAAGGTCGTGGGTTCGAATCCTACTATGAGCTTGAGCTTTCGGTGAAGGAAAACATCGTGAGGAAACCATAGCACTGTGGTAGGGTACTTTATAGTACCCGACTGGCTGGCTACCACCCTCAAGTTGAAAACCTGTCGCCAAGCACCTATCGGTGTGTTCTGACAGCTGCACTTGAGAGCCAGTTCCCATCTAGGCTTTGTGTGCTTACCACCTTCGGCCACATCATCACTTACCATGGTGAGATTGTGGTCAAACACAAGCTTATCCAGAATAAAAAAAATTATAATAATAATACACCTAGTTCAGACGAATTTATTGACACTGTTACAAATTATTAATAGTTATCGCACGTGACTATTCTTAACAGTGAATGTAATGTTGATATTGATTCTGGTTACGTTAACCCCTTTTACTGATACAACGACCTGCTTCTGAAAGTTCATGAGAACTGAGGAAGAGCTGAAGTTCAAACATAAATTCCGCGATTACATTCATCCTATAGATTTGTCTTGACCAGAATTTTGTCTGACTTATCATAGAAAACTTAATCCGCTCTAGAGCAGTTTATTTTTGTAATGATCTCAGAAGTTTAACCAAGCGACTATTGCCACTACTAACATGACTCAAACACGATAATCCTCGGAAATATCTCTGTGATAATCACATATATTTCTACTTGCTCAGTCACCCTGGCACGAAGACAAATGGAGGGTGAATTCTTGGTACTATCCACTCGGATTTGTGATTACGTACCGTACACTAGGCTAGCTAGCTAGACATATTGCGTCAGTTATTCCAGGCAGCTTTCTTGAGAGAATGACCTGGCGAAAGGTGCTGGCACTCGGCCAGAGTACGACCACGTGGTTTCTATACGGAATCTATAGGTATGTCACTGCATGTACGACTCTGTCTCCAATTGCAAATGTTTACATAACTACCAACTGTGTGATTGATGACTAAGTTGTGCCTTTTTGATGATGTTCGTCCTTATGTTTTAGTGTCTCAAAACTTCGTAATATTACATCAACACCAGCTAGATAGTAATTCAAGTATATTTAATGTCCCCTGAGTACTTCATATTCGTAGAATTTTCAAACATTTATAAAGATGAATATTCTGAAAAATCTTCGGTAAGTTCCAGAAGCTTTGCCATTTTTTTTATCTGGGCTACAGACGTTAATGCGACACATGAAAAAATATCGTTATTATTCGGGAAGCATGTGTGAATGTTTCCTGGTAGTTGTCAGTGGTTACGTCACGACATTTGAGCTCTCGCGTGACTTTTTTTTAAATCGTTGGCGACATAACAAGACGATTCGCAAATATCTCGTGCACGTGCAATAAAAATAAAACTGAACGAAATTAATAGCTTGATTTTATTCTGCATTTTATTATTTTTTAAATTCTTTAGTATCTAAGAGAAAGTGTAATTTTGAAAGAATATTGTCGATTTCATAATATCTTCATCTGTTTCAAAGACCACTGAATACTTACTATAGTATTAGTCACGCTAAAGCATTGAACGTCTGAACTGAATCATGCTATTGCAATACTATTGCCTTTTAAACGTGTAAATTACTTTAGGTGACTTTAACATTGATAAATTCTTATCCATCTTATTTATTCAGGTGTTTTTATTATGCAAATGTATTAAAATTAATGTATTTTTATTCATAATTTTTCCAGTTTAATGAACGTTAAGATGTAGAGTGAAATAACATAATATTTTTGACATCTACTATGGCCGGTTTGGACATCTCTTCGGTGGCGGATATATGATGAAATGAGTGGCAATTGTACATTCTATGTAGTGTATCTGCTTTATAGATTGCCAGTGTAGTGACATGGATGCTATGTGAGACATAATATAGCTACAATCAGTTCTTACTTTTACAGCCCCCTGTGCGTCTATTGTTTCGTCTGCTGGCATTTTTCTCACGGCCAACATTTAATTGAATTTCGATTTAAAAAGATTGACAAGAGAACAATAGTTCTATAAAAATAATATGAAAAAGTGTAGTCTTTACCTATTTGACAACATGATATAAATTTTATAGTTAGTTTATGTCGTTCTGGGAATTACGCTTTATTATGTGAAAAGTAAATCATTGTTCTCATAAAGCGAACATAAATATCATGCGATACATTTCATAACTACGGTCGATAAATCTGTGCCTAAAGGAAGAGGAAATATGTTTATCGATAATACATAGTTTGATAGAAATATGTATGTTTGTTGTTCTATTATAATAAATACGTACACATGACCCTTTATCGCAACTTCTGTCAACAATTTGCGAGCCAGCCAAACCGTCAGATTGGGAAGTTGGTGCAAATTATAAACTTATGGCCGATACGTTTATGATAAAAATAATATTTGCTTTTCACTTCAGAACTATGTCCCGTTTCTTCGCCTTAGTAAAACTAGAGATATCGATATAATATGTATATTGCATTCATGCAAGGATTCCGACAAGAAGTAAATTTTTTCGACTTCTGTTTTTTAAATTTTGCCTTCCAAATCATGAATGAAGCCTAAGCTATAAATCCCGTGAACTACTATTTCAGTTCTGCATTAATATCCGTACATATCTGGTAGGTATAGTTAAAGGAATTTATTAATTGCATTCTCCTAACACACTAGAAACATCAAATACCAATAACTGATAAATCTCTAGTTACTTGGTTCGGTTGATAAAATATGTACCTAAGTAAGTGTCAACTGAGACGTCGCGGGTCGTACGATCACGCGATATGATCATTATGTGTTTTTATTACATATACGGACGTCAAGTTACCTACTGGCTTAAATATAATATAATTAATATGGTACCTAATACAATAATGATTAAAATTTACATCGCACCTCAATGACAAATAACGCAGGCAATTTTTCTAATTTGTCTTTTTTATCATGGATTAGGCTTTGACTTTAATTTTGCGATCGTACGTGCTGATGTGGTCGACCGATGGTATTAAATAGGTACTATATAGGTCTATGCTTCGTCATAGAAGAATGGGCTTTTAATTGTAGCTGCCGGAACAGATCGGTTCAGAAATGTTAATCAAAAGCTGGCGTTTATAATCCACGCTGTCACAAATGATTCTTGCACCACACACCCAGCATATTTCGTCTTGACATATATTATCATTAAAGCTTTTTGTTTTTAATTTATTCATTATGTGGTTCCAGAATATTCCTAAGCTAATAACAAATTGTTCATACATTAAAGAAACCACAGTGTTATATTTGTGCAGTATTCGCTTTTGGTGATTACATTCGATGTTGTTTTCGATTCCCGATGCCAAAACACTCGAGAAAGTATTGACTAAATTTAGTCTCGGCGCGTTTGTTTTGTTTATATACGCTTATAAAGCAAGGACGGTGATTGATTAAAAATATATGCTGTAATAATTCAGTCTGACCGCATTTTGTCACTTACATTTGCGATATCTTGTACGATACAAGTGTAAATTAACCTGTTTATTGAATGGTCCTTTGTTATAGCATTCTCGTGCATTTACCCACTGATCAATTTTGTTTGTTAAAATATGAAATTCCAAGGTTGCATGCAAAGAGGTATTATTGATAACATTACCTACTTGTAAGAACAATAACCTTGTTTCGCGAAGTCCACAGTGAACATTTATTTACTCTCAAGCCCGATCAGGGTCCCTAATGGAAAAACATTCTGGTTATCACCTAACGCTCGACTTATTCACACGCTTTTCTATTTGCATTTTGTTTTAGAATCGTGTTAGACTAAGCATCGCTACTTCAGTCATAATATAATGTTATGGATGTGTGAAGGTGACATTTTTATAAAAATCACATTTATTCACATTGCTATTTGCGATAGCTATTCGTTCCAAGATCTGTTTAATTTATCTGAGAAATAAAGATTTCTGATTCCAGATAACACACTGATATTTGCTTTTGAACCATTTTGAAATTGAATAGCAAAATATCCTTCAGATATGAAGGAGGAATATCTTTCTTCAAATCCAACACAATGTGCAGCAATCAGTATCTGAGTTCGGTAGGTAGTAAAGGTATTATATTGTCTGGCATGCCTAAAAGTGGAGAAGCCTTTAATTATGACGTTAATTTCAACAAAGGGGAAAGACGACATCTTGATGTACGACATGGAATAATCGGGCAAATGTTTAATGAATAAAGTAAAGGAATACAGGAACTAACAACCCAAAACACTATCTTGAAAATACTTGTTTATTATGGTTTTTCGCCGTAATATCACAGTATAAATTATACTGTGGTAATATATAGTAGAGTGAGTGCACAGACGGTGCGTACGTGCTTCCACCAACGCACTCATGTCTACCACGCCAGTAATCTCTGGGACGCCTGCATACGCTACGCGACCGATTTCGGCATACGCCACACACTAAACTCCTAATTACTACTACATCTCACGCTAATCGCTTTTGTTATTTGTTATATAATCAGTGAACAATTCCACTGTATTTAAGAGTACGCAGGTATTCACTGCGTAGTTTTTCCTTGTTCTTGCTTCTAAAACCTTTGTGGTGGTAGAAGTACTTCGAGTTTTTGTTTACTTTACAATTTTTGCGTTAATTCTTCAGACGTTCAAAGTGTTCAAACTCCTTATCCAATTTGGTGACACAAATACCTTAAACCTAAACTTTTTACCAATTAAAAAGTAAAGTATTATTAGCACACAGACTTTGTTTATTGGTAAATGGAATCTTCAGAAGTTTTCAGTTTATTTTTAAAAAAACCGGTTTGATTACCTAACTACTCGTATAACATTATACTTATAGAAAGCTTTTCTGTATTTGTAAATTTAGCTAGATGGAATCCTTCTCTAGCAGCCCAAATGTATTCACCTGCTCTTAAAGGGGTGTGGTGCATAAGGGTCGTTGGCCTCGTTACTAGCGAGGCCATTGACCTCACTCGGCCGTCAGCTGTTGCACACAGTTATGTGTACGTAGGTATCTCGCGTATGACCCAGTTCGCACACAAATACACATGTCGTCGACTTGTCAATATCATTTACGGCCTCACAACCTGAATTACATAAACTTTTCCATGAATTATTTAATTATTGTCCTTACATCCGAGCATTAACTGATAGTCCTGAGAGAATCATACATAGACATGAAGAAAGAACCTTCGATTCGAGCTCATGCAGATATCAAATACTTTATTTGTATTGGATTTAAGCTACGTCGTATTTAACTCAAGATTAGGTACTTGCCTAGTTTCCAAGATAAAATTGAGCCGCGCTATAACTGATTTGTTATATAAGGATACAGGTTTTATTGTATAGAGGTATTAAGTACATTAATTGTAAATAGTAGTACTAGTAATGATAAGGTATTATAAATAATTTTCCTTGCCACAACAAACATTACTATGGACCTTATTTTAGATATGGAGGGTGTTATTATTATGCCTACTATGATGAATCATTATTAAATGCGTAATAACAAGTCTTTTTCTATTGAAAGAGGTACCAGATTATGTAACTAAAGATTGATTGGTAGTTGTGAGGTCTGGTATATGTTTTACAGTTATGGTAAGAGAAGGAAAATTGCTGATAAGAAATAGACGATTGATAATGGATACTATAGCGACCTCTTTTAGCAGAGCCAAGGTTAAAGGAAGCAAAAGTAGTATGACCATCAGTCAGATTAATTAGAAACTTAATGGAATCTGTAGATACATTTTGAATGTGATGAGATCATAATAAGATTAGGTTATAGTTTAAAAAGTATAGTAGGTATAGTAATACTATAAAGTTATAGTCAAAATACATGTACCTATAAGTAAGTAGTAAATAAGTATTAGAAGATTAGAATCCCACTCTATAGCTGCCGCTGTATATTGGTGTGGTGACACCATCATGCATATTGTAAACATGAGTTTGTTTTCTCTTCTTTTATCATTCATTTTTATCATTGTATCATGCATGACTAATGTAGTACCTATTTAGTAATTTGATTATACTCTATGCTTTGATATCTAATAACTAAAGATACACAATCAGCGACAAAAAATGGCCTTACCGAATGTCTACCCGCTCGAACATTTGGGTGGTCTTTTAATCTAGTAGCATTCGAACGCTCCGACGATAAACATGCCTCAGTGCTCGTTTAAGATATATTTTGGCTAGCATGTATGAGTCGTAAGATTTTATTGCCCTTTGTACATAGCTTTGTGAATAAAACTTAAAAAAAAATACTAGAATTACCCAACACAATTTGAGACAGTTTTGAGAGAACTTTTGCTTGGGATTGTTTATCGTTAGTTATTAGATATCAATGACTCTATGTTTAAAAATACATGCTCAGATTGTTACAGTAAGGTCTATATAACCTAGAAAATTTTACAAGATCAGTGCGCTAAACATTTCTCGGTTCAGCATATTAAGTAGTTCATTTTCTTGCTAATAAATACGGAATATGTATAATAATAATAATACATAAGTAATAATTGTATAGTAGGCACTCTTTACATTTAAGTATCAATATTAATTTCTGCGAACAAAAAAAAAACAAAATCCTTGATAAATTTTCCATACACCCACATTTATCAATATTATTTTCTGCGAAAAAAAATAAAACAAAATCCTTGATAAATTTTCCATACAACTACTAATTATTTTAATTTTGTGTACCATCCTTAAATATAAAAGTTAATCAATATTTATGATTTGATCGAAGATCTAATTTTATCTGTAATCCGCGAAAGATAGTATTTTATTAATTAGGTATCTAATCTTATAATTTAAACTGGGCTAAAAAATATGTGTTATTAATAATCTAGCATCACAATAATTAATCTAGAATATTGAAACTATGTGCATGAACTTTTAAAAAAACCGGCCGTGATTTTTACCCAATTCTGAAAGTTTTTGAATGCAAAGTTGTTCGAATATAGCTCGTGAAATATATTCTCATTTGACGTGTTAGTTTTTCCTGTAATTTCAGTTTTTCTAGCTCTTAATATTTTACAGAACTACTGTTTGAGTTGTAGAGGTGTCTCCAGCTTTAACCCTTTAAATTTCATTATTAAACTAAAAGAAACAGTAGGTAAATAATTTCGAAATATTGTTGAAACTTATTACTCATGGGGTGGATCTAAATGAAAAAGAAAAAATAGTAAGGCTCATGTTCATTCTCATGGAACCTATAAAATCTTTGAATTTCGTACTGGAAAATTTCTAACAGGCAAGAATTTTGTAGTTTTTACACTGCTAAGAAACATAGTCATCACCTGCATGTCTAGATGACACAGATACGGAAATCAAAGTCTTTATAAATCAAAAACTTATTGCTTTGAGTTTTGAAAAAGTCCAAGTAAATTAGTATTTGTATAATATTCACTAAACGAATAATTTACAGCATTAAATTAAATCCTGTTTGATTTGTATTAAATTGTTACCTAAATGAAAGTTACGGCGCATTATATAAAACCGGTATTCTAAATACACACATATTTATTTACATAAATACACAACTATTTTACTGATATCGAAGTATAGATTATATTCAAAATTATCAAGGTTATAATAATATTAAATATTATAGATTTCGTCCCAATGGGCAGATGACTTACTACCTATTGACGTCCTTTGGAGAAAATTTGTTCAACAATAACCGTCATTTTATTATTGTGATAAATTCATCAAATCCGACAATTCAGAATAATTCCATCCGAAGCAGCATGTTAACTGTAAATTATATTCTTATCGTTCGTTACCATCACCCTTTTACTGTCTCAAGCCTAACTTAATCATGTTATGTATAATGTATGAAGGTTATTTACTGTCAGCTGTTCGACAGTTCTAGTTTTAATGCTATTTTTATTGCCTGCTTTTATATCTATACTAATAGAACTTTTTATTTATCTGTTCACTGCCTGCCTATCACACAATCAGATATGGGTGGTTCCACAAAAGTTGGGTAACTTTGTGTTCCAGTGGATTTTTATATAAATTTATATTAATCACCCAATATTAAAAATGTCTGGCACATGAAACAACCGACTTTTTATTATGTCACTCAATTTAGCCTTACTCATATACTTTTTTAACACAAAAATATGTAGTTTTCTCTCTTTTATATCAGTCCCTAGCCATGTCACATTTCCATAATACTGCTTTCATTCGTCCGGTTTTAGTATGTCTAGATGATATTTGAACTTTATTTGACTTAAACACAATAAAAATTACATTGTCTTAATCACCGAAACGATTTAGTGAACAATATTAATTATTATTATATCTTTTTATATAAGAAAAGTAGTGTCATCGATAGTTAAAGTCAGGCCCTAGCCACTCAGTAATTTCAAAAATACGCGGCAACCGAACAAAACCAGCGTTTTAAAACTGTTGCGTTCTGAAGTAACGACGTGAAGTTAGCCATACACGTGGGCTGTTCCGCGGCGGCCATCTTGACATCAGTACGGTCGGCGTCGACGCTGAGGAAACACGTGCTGTGCCAGTCACTCTGTCAGCCCCTAGGTAAGTTGTTTTATAAAAACTTAATTAGTTACTATTCTCTTTTGTTTGCGTGTATATGCGATTTGTTTGTTCTGATGTTATAGCTATCTACAAGTTTCGGTATTTCTTTTTAAGAGTAGACTAAGAATGATTTAGTTCTGATTCGTCAGTCCCTAGGCCATCAGGCCCCGGTCATAAATGTGACCAGGGACTGATGCCATAGCTAGGGCCTGGCGTTCATAATAGTTTAAATAGATTCGCCAATTGAAAACAATTCTGTTTGTTGTAGAATATGGCGCCTCGAAAGAAAATACCGTTGTCTAATGAAGAAAAAGCAAAAAAAAAAATCAGAACAGGCAAAAAAACGTCTAGAGAAAATAAAAAGTGATCCAGTTTTATTAGCAGAGTATAAAGAGAACGAAAGATTTGATTGGCAAGAAATATCTAAGACAACCTATGTCAGTGGAGATTATGTTTTGGTCAAGTTCACTGTGGGAAAAAAAGAATACCGATACGCTGCAGTTTGCTCTAAATATGATGATGAAGATGGAGAGCTGACAGTTGCATTTCTTGAAGTTTGCAACGACGATGGGACAGAATTTAAACTCAATGACAATGATATCGCTGACGTGCCTTACGATGATGTGATTGAAAAACTGCCAGTTCCTAAATTAGTAATTAAGAGAAATATACCATTTTATAAATTTAACAAGGCAGTTAATGTATATGAGAAGTAAGACAAGTAACTAGGTATTATAAGATTTTAAGTATTGGTTGATTGATAAAAATAATAAGACTGCAACTTTGTGTTCTTAAAGTACAATTATTTAGAAGAAGAAAATATTTTTTTGTTCATTGTTACATGATGTTATGTTTCGTAAAATATAAGTACAAAATATGTTTAGTTTTGTGATCTCAAGTAATTTAAACTACTATTATTGTTGTTGGTAAGAAAGTATCTAACTACAAATACTTTACTAAAGACTGCTTTGTCTATAAATTGAATTTGATTTTGCAATAAATATGTCAATTAATAAGATTATAGTAAGAATTACTAAATAAATGCTGATTATATAAGATACACATGTGATTTTATTGTACTAACAATGTAAGGTGTCAGTCCCTATCACAGCCCGTCAGTCCCTAGAACACATATTCCAAAAAAACTTAATTTTCTCTTAAAATACCAAATAAAGTGACTGGCCTCTTTGGATATAAAAAGTAAACCATTATAAGTAATGCACTTTACTAAAAGTTTTCGAACTAGTATCTAATAACACCTGTGGCAAAATTTGTCAGAAAGTTACCCAACTTTTATAGAACCACCCATATAGATTGTGTTGATAACAGAACATGCTCTTCGCTAATAATCTTATCAACTGGTAAGCATTTAGTGCTATTATGTTGATTTACTTTATTTGCCAATATTTATTAGATCACCGACACATAAAGACGAGAATAGATCCTAGAATAATGATGTTTCGTGTAATGATAGCTTCTGATCTTGGAAAATGCATAATTTTTAATGCAGTCACGTTTTGTATGATGAAACAGTTACAGCAGCGGTACAAGTTCAATTGTGAATGTTAAATGTTATCGTGAGTTGTTGCTGTTGCTAAGAGCTTATACCGGCGTCCACCCGTGGTCCTCACTTATCGTCCCGTTTGTTTACATTTCACGAATATACCAACAAAACTCAACTGCGGAATATGTTTTATCTTTTGCACTGCCTATCTTATCATTCGCAAAACGCAAACCATTTGTTGTTTATTAGTCACATTGTATTTTTGTTATTACATCGATTTTGTCATATTTATTTATCTACGTATGTGATCAAGGATGTGTATGTGCTTGAGAATTTATTCTTGCATTAAAAGAATAATACTGGCAAGACTGCACTTGAGAGCCAGTTCCCTTCTAAGCTTTGTGTGCTTACCACCTTCGGCCACATCATCACTTACCATGGTGAGATTGTGGTCAAACACAAGCTTATACAGAATAAAAAAAATATATTGTTTACATCGCCAATCGATCCCGCAGTAAATTATTCGTCATTGTTTTCCAAATCATATGACCGTGTATGTACCGTGTTAGTGTTACATAAGTCTATTAATCAATTACTCAACTCAACTCAGGTGATTGCCACTTATCAGCTTAGACTTTGTATCATGTTCTTTAAGCATTGTTTACCAAGTATGTATTAAGTACTTTTCAATTTTGTGTGTACATCGTGTACTGTTCAATGGTATTTGTTGTTATTAAATTTTATTCATATATTTTAATGAGATTATAATTTTTGTGCAAAATAACCAAAATTCCAAGTATGAATCTACCAACCGCACCTTTTACTGATTAAGTATAATTTGAATAACATTATTCGTATTTATTATGTAGATCCACAGACTGCAATTTGAAAGTTATAATTCAAACCGTATCAAACAACATTCTAGAATGGAATCACAATAATCGTGCTGTAGCAGGACTAGATAATATCAATAAGGAACCGGTTGAAATTATAAGTTTAGGTAGAAACATGGGGCACCAAGGTGTACGCCGCAGAGAAACAGCACCGCCAAAAGCCACGTGACTAAACATCCATTATAATAACAACTAAATGTGCCGGAAAGCAAGTTTTTACATAACAGATTTGACCTTGACTTTGGGTGATCATTGAGAACATACACACGTACGTAATGGCCATTGTCGGTGGATAACATGAATATCACATTAATATCTTACATAGTTTTATAGCTCTTTCATTAGGTGTGGTGAGTAAGCATTACAAACAGCTTAAACATTTATGTATTAACTTTTCCAGTCGAGTGATCAATTATTAGCTTCCCGCGGTTTTACTCGCGCGTTCCCCTGGAATTTAATGATTTCCCAGGGTTAAAATTATCCTGTTTTTAAAAGTATGATCTGTGTACCAAGTTTCACTGAAGTCCTTTCTTGATTTTATGCTATTACAAACACACTCGAACTTTCTTATATTATTAGTAGGATCACAAAATTATTTTACCATTCCAGCTCGATTTTATAGCGAAATGTAGAATTGGATTGAATAAACAAATTGATTATAAAATAGCAATAATGTAGGTTTAACTGCGACGTAATTAATTCTTATAATAATATTATTAGATTTTTGTCTACATATTAATCAATAATGAAGTAAATATGATGTGAGAGTAATAACTTGACATGGATAAGCAGGTCATGGATGGCAAATAACATGGACGATGTTGCGTGCGTTGCGTATGCGCACGACATAGTTGCATAGATAAAGAAGTGTAGATTGTGCATTTATATCTGCTGAACTACCATTGTTATCACTCAAAGGTGCTAGGAAGCTTGACTTCCTTCAACATTTGTGGATTAAAAATTGGCAAGTTGTGTCCTTTGTTTTTCGTGAAACGTGGATAACATATTTCAGATGTATCATCATATCACTTTTAACACAACCTTAAATTCTTTTTGATTCCATATCGATACTTTGTCACAAAAACTTTAAAGCTAAATATGGTTTTCGCGTAGGTGTTCCCAGTTATTTTGTAGCACAGAAGGTCGCTAGCTAGTCTAGTCTAGTCATACATGTCTAAAATGTCTATATTGATTTTTAGGGATTCGTACGCTAATTTGGCAGCCACCGGAACCTACCCGTTCGACAGTCTAATTGGGCTAAGAGAATCAACCTAAGCAAGCTAAGAATAATCAACCAGTGAAATAACAAGGGGATTCCCGAAAACTTAAAAAATAAAACTCTAAACTGGCATCGCAAAATTATTCAAATCCTGTATTGAAACTATAAACGAAAAAAGTCTAATATAAAACAGTAAAAGTCCGTCTTGTGGTTGAGCCGCAAAATTCACTTGGTTTTATTATTGTATGGAGCCTTCGTGTTACAGTCCGACTCGCACTTGGCCGATCTTAGTGTTTTGTTATGTCACCTATTGTATTAGTTTAGTTTTATTATTCGAGGTCATTATAACATTTACGTATAATGTTAGTAAGTATTATTGTATTTTGCAGTGCAATGTTTAAAACTATTGATGCATGTCCTGATTGTTTTATTTTGCAAATATGCTATGACTTTCGAAATCAAACACAAGAATAATACTAATCTCTGCCTTTTGCCAGTTATTTTATGAGAAAAGTTTTTGTCTTTTGAATTTCGGGTAAACAAACTTTCAGCTATTTTTGTTGATAACCCAAATGTCTCATTAGCAAAATTATAAATGTGAAAGTTTGGACGGATGGATGTTTGTTAATATACAATGCGGGTTATAATTTTTTATGTATTTTTGTATTAGTTTAAGAATAAAATTGTTAAACATTTGAAAAAAAAAAGCCAATATAGTCAGATGGTCCAAAAATATTTAAAAAATGGTTCTTCTCAGTTGAAGGCTGACTTCCGAACCGGTGGTAACTTCTGTAATTCGACCTTCATAAGTGCCCTTCTAGGGCCTAAACTGAATAAATGGTTTGACTTTGACTTTGACTATTGTAGGCTATATTTTTAGCCTGGGAAAAGATAACGAGCACATAAGCCTCTCAGGCTTTCGTTTGGTGATGAATGTAACTTATGTAACTATTCTTGTAAAATCAATAAATAAGATCCCACGGGAACGCGGGTGAAACCGCGGCGGACAGCTAATGTCATATAATTTTATTTAATTAAAATGATAAAATTGTTATTTTAGTTGTCTGGTTGCGCAATCTGTTTTTGTTCTCTAACATTTCAGCTATCAGTATGTTGTGCTTTAGTGCCAGGTTATCACCAGCACCCAACACTGGTCTGCGCAGATTCGATCTTTGTTATTGAATGTGTAGTCGGCGACCGTAGCAAATGGATGTAATCTTCACCACTTAAAGTTAATTATTCCCATCGGTTTGTTAGGAGCTTCATTCTCACGCCAGGTTTAATGGTCCATAGCCAATATCATCTCTTGCTAAACGTCATTATGATAAATTAAATTCTAGTCGCTTACGTCTGTTTCATTATTGTTATTTTCATAGACAATGGTGGTTACTGTTTCTGTTATTTATAAACGAAACTAATTGAATATAGTATATCTCTTTCTAACTAAAAAAAATAAGAAAGGGATAATGAAAGTTATGTTTTTCCAAGTCCAGTTGCTTGTTTTCTATGTGAATTAAGTTGCCATATAAATTGGTTACGTCATTTGACAGCTTCAAATATTTTTTATCCTTTTTCAATAATGTTTGCTAGAAAGAGTTTAAGTTGGTAAACAATAGTAAGTAACAACACCAATTTCGAATATTTACGAATTATTTATTGCATTTCGTGAACGTTGTTTCTTCCGACTTATCAGTTTCGCTCAGTTGACTTTTATTTATTCGCCGTCCAATCAACCTTGACCGAAATCGAAACGTGATCGAATTGAGGAACGATAGGTTCGTAGTTTTTTTTTCTACGGCGTTATAACAAAAACATGTTTACTCTTAAAAATATTTTTTTCCCAGCTAACTGGATTCTAGCTGCGGGCGCGCAGTTCGATTCATTTCCTTTTATAATAGACTATTCAATAGTCAGTATAGTAAGCAAGGCTTGATTTGAAATTATAAAACATTATACTGGCACCATGGAACTTTCCATTGGCCTATGGAATGAATTTGTATGTGTTTGGTTGTATAAGTTGTGCAGACGGCGACGCACACACGCTCTTTAAAACTTAAAGCAAGATGTGTATTGACGATGACATCATGCGAGGCTCCCATTGTAAATCTGGTCAAACTTGTTAAGCCAGTTTGATAACAAGAAACATGAAAATTTGTCGCTCCCGTTAAATATTCAATGGTGTACCTATCTCTTTTAATCTCCGATGAAAAAATGCATTTTTAGATTTTGGAATATGTATAAGAATACTTAACGCATACATGTCTTTGATGGTGCGGATGTTTAAATTTTATGGCCGGTATCAAGTCAATAATGAGGGAAAAATTTAATTTTGTAGAAGAAGGTCTACTGATTGAGTTATTAATTTTATCGATATGTTTAGTCTGGTTAGGTATGGACGGACTATAAATAAATGATAATGTGAGCGTGTGATTTGTAATTGTTTCAATTGATGCAAGCAAACATTTTATTAGTCAATATTCAAGACTTGTATATAGGTACTTACACGTAAAGTTGGTACTTATTTATACCTTGAGATAAGTAGGTATCTACGTCAATGATTTATCTATTGAATATATTAAAATACAACATACTACCGTTTGTCTGTCCGTCTGTTAGTGTGCTTATAACTCGAGATTAATAACAAGGTTTTCACAGTTGATAATGGTTTATATAACCATAAACATGCGAGTGCAGCCGTATGTATAGGCTAGTGCAGGGGTCGGCAAACTTTTTAGACAAAGAGCCGATTCCAGGAAAATTTCGACTTCTCAAAAGCTCTAAGAGCCACAGTTTTCTGTTTTAGGTTTTTCACTGTATTCCAAATTTTAATAGGACTGTAGTAAAATGTAGTAAACTGTGATTGGGTTCGAAATAAAGACAATTATTTGGCTCGCGGTATTTACGAAATATTTGATCTCATATGCACCAAAAAAAATGATTTTGAGGGGAACTTGAAGAGCCGCAACTGACCCTTCAAAGAGCCGCGGTTTGCCGACCCTTGGGCTAGTGCAATACGAGCTCTGTATTGAATATCCTGGGTACATTTGAAACAAATACTATCATCAAATTCTGTGACATGCATGTTTATAACATGACAATCAGTACAATGAACTCTGAGATAATGGTTTTCGCCTTCTGTTCATACATATACAATTGGAGATTTTTTGGGAATCTGAATTTCTTATTTACGCTGTCCTTGACCAAAGGCCTCGTGTAGAGGATTTACGCAGGTGAAAAACATTTGTAGCTGGATTTGACGCCTTTTTTTTCTATTTAAATAGGTATAACGGGATTTATATTTGTATTTCGTTTTTATTAAATAAATTAAAATAAACCGGCTAAGTGCGTGACGGACCACGGATAGTGTTTAGTTCATATCATGTAAAAAGTGGCAAGTTATAGTTAAGTAATTAAATCAGTAGCAAAACTGATTTCGTACCTATTTCATAGTCACTATGAAAAACATTGATCGCTTTACTCACGTTGTATCTACTGAACCTTGCTTTCATAAACTAGTCAACCTGTCTTAATTAAATAATTGTCTTGCTAAGTTGTTTTTTAGTTTTACATTTTTACGACTTTAGAAGTCTATCTCAGAAAACACTTCATCGACTATTAGGGGTAAATACAAAAATATAATATTTTTTGAAGATCCTTATGTCATGCATGAGCACTAGTTTTTAACATACTTTACAAATTTTGTCTATGTACCTAGTGCACTGGCATCGCATTAGGTGAAATGACTATTGAGAAATCTTATTGATTTTTGTTTATTGCCATTTGGCTCCGGAAACCTAAAAATGAAAATTATGTCTTGTAAAGTTGATTGAAAAATTAAATTAAAAATATTTGAAATATTCCTCAATTAAAATATTATTGGTCTCCCTCCTGTGGCCCGTCGTATTTAAATATTTACTGTTTTTATTTCTAAAGATATTTTTTGTACATTCAATATTATTTTTTATATAATAATGTCATGATTCTTACTGCATCAATATTTTTAACAATGATGTAAGTAATAAACTTTAGGATAGGTACCACAAACGCAAAGGCGTCAATATTTTCGTGAGAACATACATATTTGTTTTTTTAAGAGTCACATAGGTACGTTATAATATAGAAAAGTTGAAATAGGTATTTCGGAATTTTTTAGCTTTAACGTTTGTTAAATCACATTATTTAGATTTTCGTATGTTTGAGGTTTAGATTTATGTCTAACGTAAGATATCTACAACCGGTTTTGTAAAATAAATGATTGGTATTGCTATTAACCGACTTCCGAAATGGAAGTAAGTTATTTATAAAACATCAAACATGTTACGTGTTTCTTTATGGGTATGTACTTCTAGTCACGTAGTTGTACCAAAATAAGGTTTATAAATTGGCGAAGAAAAATGCATTTAGACGTCTCCTTTTTTGTCATAAAAGCCACCAGTAACTTGGCTAAGAAAGCAAATTACTTGTTCACGAGACCATTTTAATTTGTTTCAATTACCATCGTTATTTGTTAAATATAAATACACCACTGCACAATACAAGTGCATATAAGTAAATCGCTAAATCGTGTTTACCGTGAGCTTAGGCATTGTTGTTTATCACCCACTTTTCTGTGGTTAACCGCTGCACACACGACCTAATTACTACAACAATTGATTGTCAGCTTTATTCAGTTCGCACATCATTTGTTATTGCCTACGTTATTAGCTCATAGGTCATCATCTTCGGGACGATCGTTCGACGGTCAAGCATCTTCACTAAGGTTGCAATCACTAAACTAATTTTTAAACGTAATTATTATGATTATAATTGACGTCAATCCAGTTTTAATACGATTCGTGTTTTTTACATATCGCCAGGAATTTTTCAAATAACAAGAAACGTTGCTGTTACAAAATAGGTACCATTTTATTTTTCATTCGTCGCTTCTCGTGCCATTTGAAATTGTAATGTTATCTAAGTGTTTGCGACGATCCCAGTCGCAGCCTCCTTATACAACAAGGGTTATGGTATTCAGATCAGATGTAAGTAGATACGTACCAACACTTACAGTGAGGTGATCGACACCTCTTCACCGCTCTGAGCCCCACATGTTTAAAACATCTCTCAACTGAACAGCGCAAAAAGATCACATCAGCAATGCAAATATGTTTTTCCGTAACCTTGGATTGGGTGACCGTCTAAAAAATACACTGGCAGTCAATCTAATCAACCTACCCTGCATGAGAAATAAGATTTATCTCCCATTTAAATGTCTGTATTCTGAAACAACAACAAGCAAGGCGTAAAACGATGCTTATGTAATTGTATATTTTTTATTTTTAAGAGTGATATTTCTCAGCTATTCATTAGTTCTAGGAGTATAAGGTACTGATATGGAAAATTTAAGGTCCAAAATGCCTCTCAAAATAATTGTAAGTTCTACTGTATTTATCAAATCAATTTTATCTATTCTGCATTTTGTTGACGTCTTTAATATTTTACGGTGTATTCATAATTTTGCTACGGCAGTGTAATGTTTTGCATATCAGCAGAATCCTCATATATTTTCATGTCAATTGTTTTGTTAGAAATACTTCTAAACCCGTGAAAACTACAATGCAGCTAAGCATTATTCACGCGTTTGTTGAATGATAATATAAAGAAGTAAGTGCCTTTGAAAATTTTCTAATTTAGAATATTTTTTAGTGTTACAATTTTCATTAAAACTCACACATTGTATTTATAACTACAACTACAACTGACATTGCTGGAATAGTCAGTTCAGAGACGCAAGCACTTGGATACTATGGATAGGAGCAGGCTCCGCCATTTGCTTTTTCGATAATAAATTTTTTTGGTCGGATTCCGTAACACCATAGGTAAGCGCATATGGCGCTCTCAACCGGGTAATTATTTCTTTTTATTTCCAAAGGCTATCGGTTTTGCTGAATATGATCACATCTTGATTTCGCTCAATATAGCTTTCCAGAGTAACAAGTTATTAACTCCAGGATAATTTTATTGAGAAGGCGTGTCGCCTTTATTCTAAACAAGACTTACAATTAGACATCATACGGTCCTCTTTCTTTCAACGATAATTCTTTCAAATTCAGCGTTATCTTATTGTCGATAAATGTATTGCAAGTGTATTGCAGATAATAAATAGGTACTATTTTATATTGAGGTTGTCTAGATCTTTTTATCTTCGTTTCTTCTTAGTCGCTACATTAAGTGATCGATTATGTATTCAGTTTCTAAAAGTATCTAAATGTATGTATCTCAAAGACGAAATTATAATATTCTCTGAGTGGAGCACGTCAAACACACTACAGTCATATATTTGCTTGAATATTTTAGTGTTATTCCGCTAATCATTTAACCAATTGTGAATTACGTAAACCTACCAGCTTATTGATAATGGCCAAACGAGTTATCGTTTCGGAGAAAATCACAACCAATTCTGGCAATTTGATAATTTGTTTATGTACGTATTGGGTTCCCGTCGATAACATAATAATTTGTTTGTTTCAATGACCGAAACGGATCTAACACCTGTTAAGGCTGCAGTTTGATAGTATTTGTATGGAATATGCTGAGCAAAAAACATAGAAATTGGTTTTCTTAATCCGTCAAAGCTCTTTGTAAAGTTATCAGGTGGAACTGCGTACGTGACCCACCCCGAAATTCAACACAAAGAAGTAACAAAAAATTGATCCACGGGAATGCCCTGGTGCAGTCCCTTTCCCTATAAATATAATAGATGCCTTTGTATGGATGTGGGGATACATCTCTGGTTCATTCGAAAATACACTCTAACCTGAAGGCTGTGAGGCTCTCTCTCAACTAATGCGATGCGAGAGGGACCAAATAATAAATTTTCAATGAATAGATTTACCGCCGGCTATAAACGCTCCTTTGGGAAGAGTGCTCACACTTGGTTATATGTATAATTGCCTTGTGAAGCAAAATAATTGTATGCAATGATATTTCAAATCTTGTTTAACTAGCTTTTTGGAATCATGTAACTAGGATTCTAAAAAAAATTATTTGTTCTAGGAAGTCTTAAGTATGGAGGAAGATGAAGACCTTGATGCTATCGTTCGGAAAGTTTTGAATAAAGGTAAGCATTACAATAATTTGAACATCACTTTTAAAATGTTTAACTAGCCAAATCTTTTCATTGACAAGATAACTTAAATTGCATGAATTATAAGACTAAGTTATTTTATTGATCGTGAATTGTAGACCAAGTTAAAATTGGCGCTGACAATAAAGCCACTGTTATATAGAAAAGTTATGTGGGCTTTTGTTCTGGCGCCAGTCTAACTGAAATGCGAGACAAAGGAAAAGGGCCCCCGAATGACAATACTGCGTAATAAGGCCGTTACACTAAGTTCAGTAAGTAATGTGAACATTTTGTGTCAACTTAACCGTATCAATGGAACCAAAATTAATTTATAACGTGAGGATTCTTTTGACTTCCTTATATCATGTTGCTTAACCCACTTTTTGCACATCCTCAAAAGCAAAAGTGCGCAAAAAGAAGCCTCCCAATTTTATAAAGGAAGCAAATATTGGAACTTGAGCTTAAATATTTGGCTTCTGGTTGGTTTGTGTAGGTAATGATAATTCACTGTGATGCTACGGCACCTACTGGCTAATTAATAATATTTAAGTGATATTATCACTATTATTTCATAGTAATAATCTCACCACTCTCAGTATTAGGGTATTAGTAATCAAATTTTCAAAATGTCCGTAAACCACTTATTGCGCAGAATCCCTTCTCATTCTAAGATAATATGAGAATCTGTAAAAAAATTGTTGATAAGGATTTAGCTCACGAGTTATCCTTATCAATTTATCATTATGTTTGCTTGACCCTTTTATGGGTAGGTAGGTAACAGCTGTCAAGTCAATCTAAAATATACTTTTCATTAGAAAAATCGAAACACTTCCGATTTTAAATATACAAATTTCACTGATAATCCTTACAAAACATAAACTTGCATTGTCTTTCGATTTTTCTGATGAGAAGTGTATTATCAAATTCATAGTCAGTTACCTCGCTGCCTAACGATGCCAATAGAAGACAAAATTAAAATGCAGCTATGTAGTTGAGCTTGATGGTAATATAACCAAGTTGAAACAAAACTCAAACAACATTGAGTGCTTAGTTATTGACCAGCAGTTGTATTTGTTGGGGTTATGTTATTGTTATTGTCAGTCACGTAGGCCAACGAGGGAGAAGGCTAACCTATGTGTGATAGAGACGGAGTAAAAGAGAGGAGTTGTGACCGAATGTTCGAGTGGGACGGAGTGATGGCGTGACAACGAAGATGGCGGCGCCGCGCCGGTTGCCGGTTGGACCGGTTGGCCCGTACCACGTGCGTTTTGCGTCGTGCAGCCGTTCCCGTATTTTGTTTGTCAACAAATTCCCTGTGAAGGTCATTCATAGGAGAGTTAGGAAGACAAAGGACTCCCCAACGTAATATGAACAAAAATATCATCAAAATTGAATGACACATTTACCGGCCCTGTCAAAGCTTTAGTTAGAATTTAGTTAAGCAAGGTGATGTAATAATTTGCGCACAAATGTAATAGTTGTTTTTTTCTTTGTTTTGATCGTTTTTCGGAAGCTCTCGGTATATACCGAGCGAAACACGAGTTCTAATGTACCTATCTATTTTAATCCTATATAACTTAGCCAGATTAATATTGGTAAATTCTTATGTGATGAGAAAGAATTGTTACAACACAAGAGAATCGGACTGATACATAAGGTTAAAACAAGGCAACGGTACCTAGCGTTTCTTTTGGATTCTTACATGAAAACACCCACCCAACCCTTGATCGATGCTGAAATCTGAACAGGAGCAATGGTTTTAAATGATGCAATATTCTATCTAAACAATTAGGTGTTATATTATGAAGCTGCTAAAAGGTCGGGTGTCAGTCATTATGTAGATCATAGGTCTCTGTTTGTTTAGCATCTGGTGTTTATGTACTTGAATGAGGAGATATAATATACTATGCAGAGTTATCTACGACGTTGTTAAAAAATAAACTACAAAAAATATAAACACGTCAGCGGTGTGAGTGAGTACGCATGCGCGGGCGAGAGAGGCCACAACAACGACGCACAGTTTTGAGACCGGGCGGCGATGGGCGCGGGGCCCGGGGTGAGGGGTGAGGTGGCTGCGGGGAGGTGTACGTGCGCACCGGGTCGGGCGGGCCGGCTCCGCACTCAACTCATCAGTTGGATTTCAGAACATCGAACGGGCGGGCGTGTGTAGGATGGATCGCTAAAGACACCAGTAGTTTTTTTATTCCGCCTTCTAGCAGTGTTTGTTTATTACCTTCCGGCACACTTTCCGTAAATCCTTCTCGACCGTGGTGCTTTTATAATTATTATTTTGGCGTTTATTTTCTATTCTTGCATTTAACGTCGTTCCGATTTCACGTCGAGAAGGCGGCCGCACAAGTTTGAAAGCGGCTTTTCAAGAGTAGTACACCTACTCATTAAAATTATCAATATCGCTGTATCAACGCATCAAGCAATCAAGATGGTGAAGAAGGTTTCAGAAGAGAGTGTAGATAGCGGTGAGTCACAAAAAGTTTATATTTTAATATTATCTCATTGAGCAGTATTTGCATTATATTAAGGTTGAATGTTGATTTATTTGACGGACCGGCTTTTTGAGTCTATTGCATAGTCGAGCAATGTTGTTACATAGCCACCAATAATTGTTGCAAATGAGTAGGAATTGCAACAAGAACCTTCTAGAATTTTTATCAATTACTCTTGCGATGCTTTTATATTGTGATTGCTAAGTAGATAGTCAATCCTATTTCCAGATGATTTCTACCATGTTAACTCGCCTATAAGATGACGACAAGATATTATGACACCAATGGATGCTCAAAAAATACGTTACATCCGGCAAACATCCTTTTTTTCATAATATGCATACAATGAACGCTGGAGATGATTCAGTATGTACATCAAATATAATTTGGCTAATGAGTGTAGATTATCTACGTTAAATCAGAATATTTTACGTTTTTGCAACTATATATTGCTATGTATTGATAGTTTTTATTTTATTTTGGACACAAAATAATCTTCCAAGCCGTATAGAGTATAAGACCGTTACTTTTACTAGCAGATCTATTTATTGCTATAAATATTTACTTCTTGTCATATTCAAGTAGCTAATGATAAGTCATGAAACACTGACCATACTCAATACTTAGCGTTTTATGCTCACAAGTTTACGATCATGGTGACGCCAATATTGTTGTTGCTGCTGTTCTCTTTATTACTTTATTTAATGTTATTGCTTTCCATTGTTAGATTAAGTTGAGTAAGGCTTCAATCAAGGAAACAACTGTGTTATATTTACACCTCACCAATTTTTAATGTCAAAGTTCAAGTTACTTGAAGCGAGCGTTGACCGGTCACCCAACACGATGTTTCGCAATTTGCAGTTTCGTAATATTAGCTGGCTGACTCGAGTATTTTTGTTATACTACCTACATTTTTTTATGCAAAAACAAAAATATTACTTTGTCCTCGCTACAAAGTAATAATTCGGTTCTGTTTTGTCTAATTCACATCTCATTAGTATAATGAGTTCGAGATATTAAAAACAAGCATTAAAGTTTGCCAGTTACCGTTCACTTCATCCAATAGATAAAAATCGTAGTAACTAGGATTAGGTGATTTTTCAATGCAGTTCGAGTTTACAGCTTTTGTTCTACCCAAATTAATGAGCTAGTCCTTGTTCTCCATAAATGAGCATACCTACTATTAGAACTTTTCGTACTACAACTCGCAAATTAATCAATCGGTTTATTAAAGATTCATAATCATCAATACATTTCCTATGATAAGCATTGCTTTAATGTTCACTTCATATAATCAGTACATATGATCAGTTCCAATCTCTATTTGCCAATGCTGATATTCTTCGAGAATAACGAAATTCATGAAATAACAGCCACAATTCACGTTGCTTCAATGAATATACATGACATATCTCGGTCTATGAATTGCACAATACTGCTTTCTTGTCTAAATCACCATATCATTATTGGCTGTTACGAATGTTCAGTTTAAAAAACAAATTGGCTGGGAATGCGTTTATAATTGAATGCAATTTCATTACTCTCCACGGTTCCATTTCAACATGGCCACTGATGCGCGTCGCCCCACAACGTTCACGGCCAAGGTCACCTACTAAAACAAAACTGCGCACTCAACTGGAGTTACTACATTTATATAATAATCATGTAAATTGTAATTATTTCGTGGAACGAAACGACACATCTCCAAAACAAAAGTCCTGGTATCTCGTCTGCAAAAATGATCGTGATTAAGAAACCAGTGATTTTCGCTTCCGAATTTCCCGATAATTTTGATTCTGGGTAGTTTTAATACAATCATAATGGAGTTTTATCTTGAATAAGTAATAGGCAATGCTTTACAGAACAGTAATTCTTTGTTATTCGTTAAGCAACAACAACAACATTATTCGATTTATGTTGATTAAAGTCAGTCAGTCGTGTCTATCGTTTGAGTAACATGGCGTAACCTTGACCATGATAGTCTTCATTCCCGATCCGGCGTAATATCAAACCCCACGCTACATTTCGTTCCCCTATTGCGCCTTACTTTTGCGAATCGATTTCTGCCGCTTGCATAGCATAGGCAGACCCCAAATAATAAGCCAGCCAGACACCTAAGTTACATAACACACGTACCTACATATTATATATCAAACTGCGTATTGCGTTGTGTATTCATGAATGCTTCGTTCCATTAATTTCGTTCAGAATCTACAGTAGGCATAAGTATTGTAGTGAATATACTGTTTTGACTTTTGTTCAGTTATAAATAAAGTTTACAATTCATTCAAACTCGCTATTTTATTTTACCAGTATCATCAGCTTTAAAAGCGATACGCAACGTGAACATTTCACATAACACCATTTTTGGTATTGAGTGAGTTATTCATATTTCTGGTCCTTACCAAATATGCTTTATTGTGCGATCAGATATGTGTGACCAGAATTTTATTGGTTGCATACGGATTATCATCATTAATGGTTGGGGCTGTATCAGTACTCGGTGAAAGTGTTTGGTATGCATTATAGATAGCTATATGTAGTTTGAAACGCCCTAGTTGAAGTTTCACCGAGATGTTATCATGTTTAGTTCGGCAGTAAACCCAGCCAGACCGAGTTGGCAATTTGTTCAATACCACAGATCTACTGCTTTCAGACTTTGGTCTCTGATGTGTGTGATGATGATGTATTCGCTTTATAAATAACTAGAGTTTGCTCACTACATTGTCTTCGTTGCATTTACTCAAGTATGATGACCTGGAGAAAGAATTTTACTGCCTCATTTACGAGATATTTCTTCGAGTCACAATAGGATTTTTGTAAGAATAAATGTTAATTACTACATTACAGTAAAGCAATATTTACTCAACTAAGTAAGCTTTATCAATATCAATAATAAAATTGCAATAGTTATATAAGTAAGTCTATTTGCCTAACGATGCTGATAAAAAAAGTTGTTTTTAAGTACTCTACTAAGTTTGCACATATTCTGTTTGATGATAGCAATGTTTAACATCTTACAGATAAACATAATTATAATCTCTATTAGTTTTTAGATGGTATCTTGAAGAATGATATTATTTCTATGTGCGTAGATATGGTCACAATCCTTAGTACTCGAGCTGTACTGCAACCAGACAAAAGAAGTAATAGTTAGAGACAAGTTATTATCAGTGAACACGGTATTTGCATAGCAATGAGAAAGTGTTTTGTTTCAATGCAGCTTAAGGGTATAAAACAAAAGTATAATGGGCTTGCGATCGGAAAATTAGAGAGCGTATTCGTGGCCAAGCGTTAATGCCAACCGACCAGATTAGAAAGTAGAAACCTCCAGGCTCAGGCCACAAATGTAGTGACAATTTAAGCTGTAAAATAAAACAATTTATTATTGAGCTCCCTAATCAATATTCCAGCAATTAGCATTTGGTAAATCATGCCACATTCGAACGAATAGCACACACCCTCTCGCACACCTACCGACATAATTAATTTGCATTTGACCAGGTTAATTTACGGAAATATGTTTACAATGACTCAGTAATTGTTTCAACTAATAATTAGAAGTTCAGCAAATACCTACGTGCTTTTGTTAATTTGAATAATTTGTATAACAATTGGTACAATTTTGATAGCCTTTTGTTTAAGCAATTTGTCAGCTTCGTCCACATTTTTGGGTCGTTCATTGTCTCCACTGTGACCTCGCGTAAACTAGTGGTGTTTGGTCTTTAATGAAAACTGTGGATAAATACAGCAGAGCGCAGTTGTCGATACTTTTTACATAACACCCACGTTACGAACTGTGTGTTCAGCCACGTGGAGGCGCATTCAACAACGTGTCACGCGACGTATATGCGATACTCGCAGACAAGTGTTCGATTACTTGGTAAGAGCGTAAATTTAATCTGTAACACTACTTGATTCGGATTCAATTTGCGTGCATTGAATTTGGTAGCGATTCCTTACTCTTAAAGTGTGAATCTTATCTGCCCATTATCATTAAGCCCCGGATCTTAAAGTTACTGTTATTTGGAAACGCTGATAGCAAATTATTTGTGGCAAATTTTTTGACAATCAAGGCGATATGCGAGCAGGCTTTTCGTGACACATCAGATTTTGATCAGGCAACTAATGATTCACTCTGTTGAAACATTGCAACTGAAAAAGTCTTCTCCGCGCGCACTAAAGTTCTTCCATGTTCTTGTATCAATAAATAGAAGGTAATATTTACAAGCAGTATCGTTGTTATGTTCCGCTTCAACAATATTTCTATGAGAATATAGAACAATTCCGTATATAAACAGGAAGTTTCTGTGTCGAAACGGGTGATTGTGTACCTATGTGGGCGTGCCTCTAGCGCGATTGTAACAATCGTACGGCTACTGCGCATTTGCCTGTTGCTGTGTGTCCCGAGCTGAGGTCATCGCGTGCAATTAATACTTAAGTTTCGCTTTTATCACTTAACTTTACGTAGAGAACGCATAAACACGTATAGAGCACGCAACTCTACAGCGTTTATTGAACGTGCTCGGCTTCACACACACAGCTCGTAACGAGTCATCAATACGGAAGGAAGGTATAATTCCATCAGCATACGCATCGACATCACTTATTCATTCACACATGACTTTGTTAGCTAAGTACCTAGTTATTTGACTGGTATGACTATGTATAGTTAAATAGCTTGAATATTAAATAATGCTTGCCTCAGTTTGGACTACCAGATCATGCTCATTAAACTGGCTTATCTCGGGCCTTGAATGAATAAAAGCTAGATAATCCGCCTTTCAAACTGAAGTGGCAACTACGTAGAACGGGTACGAGGTTTTGGTAAAATTCACGAGCGGCCGCGTTAACTATTCGATTGATAACGTGTTCCCCTGTGCTTATGAGCTCCTTAGCTTCTGCGCCAAGAGGCCGATCGCGTAACGTGGGCGCGTACGCGCAGCGCTGGGTGCGCCCGCGCCGGTCGTTGAACCGGCTTTGTTTGCCAACTCAGCCTGCAGAGTCACGTCTCACGTCACGACTATAATATCGATGACAAGCGTCACACGTTCCCTTATGATATCCATTGCTGTGTTCCGGGATTGTTTCCCAACTCCCAAGTTTGACTATTAGACAATTTCTATTTTCTCGCCAAATTCTGTTATCCAATTGTTACGTATTTTAGGTGTTTAAAGGTATGCAAATGTATAGAACATGTAAAATACAAACATGGTGAAAACTTGAAACAATGACTTGACAGTTGGCACCAAAAGTGAAGTGAGAGTCGTCCCAGTACAGTACAGTACAGACCCGTGTGTTATTGTACTGAAGCGGCATACGTAATGTTCTGCTTTATTGATGCGCCCGACGAAACAAGGGACGTCGCTAATGCATTCACTGTGATGAGATTGTAATATTGCGCCGTCATCGTGTCTCCGACGAGTCCCCTTTATCGCGTCATAACATCTGGCTTTAGTTTCCATATTGTATGAACTAGTCGAAGAGTTAATTCATTGTTAGGGAAATTCATATCTGACAAGTCAAGTGTGGCAGGTTATCGATGCACATAAATTGAAGTATATTTTCCATTGTCCCAGGCGTCGGCCGCTGCAGCAGCCAGTCGGGTAGCGAGCGCGAGTCTGACGAGAGTCCTCGAGGCACGGAACCGTCCGCTCCGGTGCCAATACCCGACAGCGAGGACTTGCAGCGACGCAAGGAAGAGGCGCGCAGGAAGCGCCGCAGGAAGAAGCGCTCGGGGAGCTCCGTCGTCACGTCATGTTTCCAGGGTATGTTTTATCATTTTCTCGGTTAGACAAGATTGGGGGATGCACAATTATTGTAGGTTTTATCTTCAGAACTGGATTATTGCATTTAACCTTGTTATATTCTCCACAGCAAGTTGATTTTTCAGTACAAAGGCTTATAAAGATATTCTGTTTTGTTCGACAGACCTATACAAGCTTACGGGTGAGGTTTTAGGCGAGGGCGCATACGCTTCGGTACAGACGTGCGTGAACATATACACGGGGCAAGAGTTTGCAGTGAAGATCATTGATAAAGTGCCGGGGCACGCCCGCGCCAGGGTGTTCCGCGAGGTGGAGACCTTCCACTACTGCCAGGGACACCCGAACATAATCCAGCTCATTGAATTCTTTGAGGACACCGACAAGTTCTATCTTGTCTTCGAGAAGGTGAGACCAGATTTTGAATACCCACCGACTTTCTCATTTCTTTTGTACGAAACGATGTCACATTTAACTCTGAATGCTATCGCGAAAATGTTGCACAAAAGAATTTGAAACGTACCTATTTCCATTCAACATATTGCCTAGCGTGATCGTGTCTCCTGCCATAGTTTAGGTCATCATACCCAATAAGTTCATTCATAATTCAAGAAGTCAAAATAATTATTCACGCCTCGCTAGGATGGCTATGAATCGTGTTCAGCTGACGCACGTTGAAAGAATTTTCATTTTTATGTTTATTACTCATAGAGGTAGATATAAAATAATGTGCTTATTGATCACTGTTATTTCAAGTCTATTGTTAATAATCCATACAATTTTACCTATGATGCAACTTTGGACACAATTAATTAAACATGGAATATAGTTGAGTTGAAGTGAGAAAGCTTTTCGTTATCCTATATCTGTGAAACCTACATCGTACGTAACTGGCTCTTTTAATTTCAGAAGGTTTCATATGTAATATTTCGTCATCACAGTCAGCTTATATATGATATATCCATTAAAGTAATGCAGAAAGCTAATAATTATTACATTCATATTAAATTTCGTCTCGCTGTTTCACCCTCATTTCAGGATAATAAGTTGCCTCTGTAATTCTACCATATGCTGTGTTCCAAATTTCACCACGATTGGTTGTGCCTTTTGAAATTTCCAAGAGGTTATCATACAATAACTTTAGCATTTAAAATATTAGTTAGGGTACTTCTTCCATACATGTCAATAATCACACGCATTGTTTTAATGAGTCACATGTAGTAACACATGCATAAATACTCCACATTTAAACAATAAATTTAAACCGTTTGCTGTTCGAGTCACGGAAAATATTTGTTCTATTAGGTAGGTACGCGTGCGGTATGTTCGCACAATTAAACATTGTATTAATGTAATTCCTATAATTTTTATAATTATGTTTATTTTGCGGTTTATGTTATTGTTAAATTTTATAACAGGATACTTATTTAATATTACATATAACGGCCTGATTGGCGTGGTTGGTTAACACTCGCACCGCAGGTCGTGGGTTCGATTCCTATTCAGGACAGACATTTGTGCGCATGAACATGTCATTAATATGTAATGTAATTATCTATTTATAACAACAAAAAAACTAGTATATCAGTCATCTGGTTTCCATATTACAAGCTCTGCTTAGTTGGGAATCAGATAGCCGTGTGTGAAAAATGTCTGAGAATATTTATTTATATAAATTGTTTATTATTTCGTTTACTAGATATTGTATTTTAAAAAGTTTTACCTCGGATCGTTCTATTTCTAACCATGTTTGGTTTGAACAAAGCGTGATTCGCTCTACCGTTTCTATATGGTATGTAGGTGATGGTATTGAATACGTTTATTAATCACACGGTTTCCAAACGAATGTCCCACTCGCATATAAATCTCATACTCGTTTATATTTTTTGCATTTGGTAAATGTGTCTGTTGATTTTATCATTACCTTTGAATTGTAGTATATGAAGCATATTATATTCACTCCACCAGATATGATAATAAACATATGCGATACTTATTATATTACTTTGTTTACGTTCCTTTATGCACTCGATATTTGTAGATTAAAAGCCACAATAAAGCCTGAGGAATCATCATCTGCTTGCCCTGTTCCCAGTTATTTGGGGTCGGCGCAATGTGCACTTTTCATCAATTCGGTCCTTCTATCAGTCATATTGGAATTGACTCCTTTCTTACTCATATCATCTTTCATACAATCCATCCATCCAAAAAAAACACGAGGAATAAGCTGTAAAAATTAAAATATACCCAAAGTCTTCCAATCCAACCTAGCTTCTGTCTGTGAATCCTACTTCCTACTAATATTATAAATGTGAAATGATGTTTGGATGTATCTTTAACGCAAAAACTGCTGAACGGATTTTGATGAAACTTGGCACACAGGTAGTTCATATCCTAAAGTAAATCATTGGATACTTTTTTATCCCGGTAAAAGATAAGATCCCTCGGCAATGCGGGTGAGACCGCGGGGGACAGCTAGTCAAATATATGGTTGTTTGTTACAGATCAACGGCGGTCAACTCCTGTCGCGCATACAGGAGCATCACTACTTCTCAGAGCCGCAAGCGGCTGAGATCGTGCGAGAGATTGCGAACGCGTTACATTTCCTGCACGGAAAGGGCGTCGCCCACCGCGATCTAAAGCCGGAGAACATTCTATGCGTACACCGCGACAGACTCTGCCCGGTGAAGATATGCGACTTCGATCTGGGCAGCGGGATTAGTTTCACGTCCAGTCTCGCCAGCCCGCTGGCCACGCCGCAGCTTATGACGCCGGTCAGTACCTTATTATACACCTAATTTAACGAAGTGGTTGTGACGTCGGATACCGCGGCAAAGGTCGTCGGTTCGATTCCTACAATGAGTTTGAGCTTTCGGAGAAGGAAAACATCGTAGTACCCGACTGGCTGGCTACCAGTTGAAAAACTGTCTCCAAGCATCTATCGGTGTGTTCCGATAGCTGCACTTGAGAGCCAGTTCCCATCTAGGCTTTGTGTGCTTACCACTTCGGCCACATTATCATTTACTATGGTGAGATTGCGGTCACATGCTTATCCAACGTAAAAAACATGTACTGGTTAATAAAGTTGATCACAATACTGGAATAAGAATTCACGACAACACCTTAAATATTATTGTGGAAATTAGTTAATTAATGGAATTCCGCTGTTTATTGTCAATAATAAGCTATGTAATGCCATACTGTAATACTCTTTACGCGAGTTAGTTCAGCTCCATTTGTTATTAATTTAAATATCAGGGCTTCTTACAATAATTCGTTACAGTATTTGTCATGATATTTCAAATAATACAGTGATATCATCGTGTAGGACAATTGAGCCTTCAGCAACAAAATTCAAGCAATCCCCGCTTAAACAGTTAATATACATTTGAAGCATATTTGTGTCTGGCATATCGAATTCACAACAGGTGGCTCGGCCAACCATCATTCAGTGACACGCCATAACACAAACAGCAATGCGTTTCGAATTTACAATCAAACATTTCATTTTATTACATTTGTATGACTAAGTCATGTTGAAGTGCCTTTTGACTTATGATATTCTTTGGAATAGTCACAGAATAAATAACCTAGAATGTTCTCCACTCACCGTCATTGATCCCGACTAATCAATGTTTGTATTGAAACTAGATAAATGATACATTTACTTACATCCTACTGATATTAAAATGTGAAAGTATGCCTTTCAGGCAAAAACTACTGAAAGGATTTTGATGAAACTTGACACACAGGTAGATCATAACCTGGAATAACACATAGGATACTTTTAATCTCGAGAAAGGATAAGATCCCCCGGGAAAGCGGGTAAAACCGCGGCGGACAGCTAGTTATAATTGGTCAACCTATTTCTTAATAATTTTTAAGGAAAAAAACAATTAGTGTTCCTTTTGCCTAAAAAAATAGGTAATGTTTATGGTCGAATTTCGACCTGTTTGAGAACACTAGTTTAGATAAATTACACCCAGACAAACATACATTTTCTTGCACACAAATATCTGTTCTAGGGAATCCATTCCACCATGTGACAGGTCATATAAATAAGTACTAGGGTAGCCTCATTTACCGTGGCTTAGAAATGATCGTATACGCCTAAAAGTAAAAAACCGTAAACCGTTAGTGGATGAAATCCGACGGCGGAGTGTAGATAGTTATCAAAGGCGGAGTGTCATAAAATGTCACCTTCATGTCATGTTTGTTGCATGTTGGCATGATTGGAACCGCTGACAAGGATTATTGGCTATAACGATACAGTTTCGATCACTTTATATTACATAGATAAATTATAACTTACTTGCGTAACTTTCCATCGTTTTTATTTCCATATAAAATATACTTATCCAGTGCTCGGACTGTATCTGTCTTACTGCTGTATTACCTGCTGTTAGAACAGCATTCCTAGAGTATTTACTCAGTCCCAAAAGCGATGTAATCAAACCATAACTCTTTATAACATAGATAACTAAAGATACAATATGTTTTATCATACAGGTGGGTAGCGCAGAGTTTATGGCACCAGAAGTGGTGTCTCTATTCGCGGGCTCGGCGGCTAACCACTACGACAAGCGATGTGATCTGTGGTCCCTCGGCGTCATCGCGTACATTCTACTGTGTGGATACCCGCCCTTCCGTGCCGACTGCGGCGCTGACTGCGGCTGGGAACGCGGGGAGAACTGTCGGGCCTGCCAGGACCTCCTGTTTACCTCTATACAGGTTTGTTTGCTTACGTCGTTTACTGTGTAGAGTGCTTTAAGTTTCACCAGAGTAAGACTTACATTTTTGCATCGACCCACCCGGCTCGAAGGACCACTTTATAATCGTTTTATTTATATACACAGTTAGTTGACATATATTTGATGTACATATGTGTCACGATACAGGAGGGTCGGTACTCGTTCCCGGAGGAGGAGTGGTCGCACATATCTACGGAGGCGAAGGATCTGATCCGTCAACTGCTGGTGCGCGAGGCGTCGCACCGGCTGAGCGCCGAGCGCGTGCTGCAGCACCCGTGGCTGCGACGCGCCGACGGGGAGCCGCGCGTGAGACACACACCCCAGACTGCACCCAACATCAAGCGGCCCATGTCCGCCAGGAACCTCTCCGACTTCGCCGAGTCCGCCATGGCCGTCAACCGCGTCATCCAGCAGCACTTCTCCATGAACTACTCGTACATGGTGCGCCCGCCGGGGACGCTGCGCTTCACCAAGTCCTGCTACCCCAGCCCGGAGACGGAGGCGGAGGTGGACGGGGACGCGGAAGATTACGCGCCGCTGGGGCTGTCCCCGCCGGCCGAGTCGGAGCTGCTGCGGCGCCGCTTGCTCGCCGCGCCACCCGTGCACTAGTCCGAGCCGCGCCCGAGGCCGCCCCGACCCGCTCCGACTCCCCCTGACTTCCCCCGACCCGCCCCGACCCACATTCCGCCGAGCCCGCGCTCGGTGCCGACGGATAGCTCCGCCAGTGATAAGGGCCCGGCCCCGACCGACGCCCCGTAGACCTGTAACGGTTTTATTTGAGCCTTTTAAAGATATATTTTTATGAATAAATAAAAACGACTGAGTAGTTTTTATCGATATGTAGAGTATTTGTGAGTTTATGTTGAGGCGGCCGCCAGCGCCGCCGCGGACCGACGACGGTCGATAAATATCGTATTATATCGAGATAGTTGTGCCGATCTGCATACTTTTTCGTCGTAGTAATGAGTATGGATAAAATTTATTATTTTTTGGATTTATAAAATCCACGATTATTCAAATTGAGCTTATGTATTTGTGTAAAAGCCTTTCGTTCGTGGCCTATCCTTTGCAATAAATATAAATTATGTAATTTTCGATGGCGTTTTCGGATACTAGTCTGTTTATGTGATTGTTTTTGCATTTTTACCAACAATGGAAAAACCACATCTCATTAATTAAGGATGAATCAACCTAACGTTTTATATAAGAGAATTAAGGGCAATATGTGACATTTTCGCTGAGAGGTGCAAGTGTAATATAGTCGCGCGTTATGATTTCGAACATTACATAATATTACATACATATATGATAATTAAGAATAAAATTCGCTTGGTATCGTGTAATGGGAATAGAAGGAGGCACACTTGTGAACTGATTGAATTAAATGTCATATATGTCTCGAGTCGCGATGTATTGGTACATTTGTTAAGTGTTGCCTGGGGTTCAATGGAGCTGCCATAACATTGTGATCGGTTTGAATACTTTTATATTGCTGAAAGAATGAAGTGTTGAAATAATGTTAAGTGTAGACCTGCTAGAATCTAACCCTGCGTAGACCGTTGATTGGAGAAAGATTCACTACCAACCTGTTCCGTTGTGTTCTTTTTACAAATTATTTACTCTGACCACAAATTAAGATTCGTTTCGTATATATTTTTTTTGTAATCCGTGGCTTTATCCAATCAATACTAAACTTTACTTACGCAGTACATTGTTAAAAAATTGTTTTCGACTAAAATTATTGATTTGAACTGTCATGAAATACAGATGTTTGAATTTTTATTATGCCTTTTTATTACTTTCTTCCTTAGAGCATTACCGGCGAACCGCAGGGGAGTAGCCATAGCGTTAGTTCATGGTATTATTTGCGGGAGTAAATCTGCGCCACAGTAAATCATTATGGAAACTAGGAACAAACCGTTCGAAACGGCGCACCCACACAGATGCGCCCATCGAGGAGATCCTAAGCACCGTCGTTCCACTGTTTCTCTTGATACAGTGACTTAAACTAATATAATATTCAGTCAGACGAGCATTCATTATTCACACACAACATTTTGTCTAATGAGCAGTGCAGCTACAATTAATTGTTTCTTTGAACGCGCTAATCGCGCTCAGGAACTACTGGTTCGAATTGAAAAATTATTTCAGTGTTGGATAGCCCATTTATCGGAGCATCAATGAAAAATGGTGCGAAGACGGGGAAACTTTATTCCTTTTGAGGGCTTCAGTTGTGTGCCCTGCGTAAACGGTTAAAGTTACGCAACAATCATGCATGTATGACAGAATTGTTCCTCTTAAAATGTTCAAAAAAAATTGCTATAGCATTATGTCTATCTTTTTAGGTTTGCTCAATGTAAGCTTTTTAAATGGTATTCAAATTTGTTTTTAAAAGTAATCCATTATTTGAGTAGGGGTTGCAATTAACTCCGAAACTACTAAGCCGATCGTGA
This sequence comes from Ochropacha duplaris, assembly GCA_951361185.1. Lineage (NCBI taxonomy): Eukaryota > Metazoa > Arthropoda > Insecta > Lepidoptera > Drepanidae > Ochropacha > Ochropacha duplaris. The sequence continues at coordinate 3,059,303 of OX592696.1, forward strand.
TGAAACTTGGTACACAAATAGTTTATACCCTGGAATAAGGATATTTTTTAACCCGGGAAAAGATAAAATCCCACGGGAACGCAGGTGAAACCGCGGGGGACAGCTTGTCTATTATAAACGGGACATGTCCGTAATTAGAGCATTTAACCATTGAGACTCGGTACTTTGCTCTATGGATTCAACTCAAATCCTCACGATGTTTTCTTTGACGGCAAACTGAAACTCATTCTAGAATACGAACCCGCGACCTTTGCCACGGCATTCAATGTCACTACCACCACGACGGTCTGTCTGATTGAACGCGATAAATAAACTCAAAAACTACTGAACGGATTTTCATACGGTTTTCACCAGTGTACGTGCTACCTGCTATTATATTACATACTCTTTGCCTGCTATCAGTTCGAAGCCAGGGCCATACTACTCAAAGAGATCGATTCTAGATGCGTCCTCATTTTGCTCTTGTCTTCTGTGTCTCGTGACAGTTCGAACTTCGCTGCAGTTGTAGAGAAGTGGAAAAAACGAGAAGCGCTTCAGTTCCTAAAGTGATTGCAGTGGGCACAGTAATCACTAGGCTAGTAAGAAAAGTAGTTTAATACTCAAAGAAAAAAGTGTACTGGGTTATTATTTTGAGCTTATTTTCAAAACCTATGTTGGGTTAGTCAAGTTGAACAACGTTAACTTTGAACAAATTCTAAAATCTCGAAATGGTTTTAAATATTTTTTTAATCACCCATTTAACAACAAAAAATGTAAATCGATCAAATAATAATCGACTAAATTTCTTAGTCAAACTAAATAGACTTCGCTAGTTGACGTGACAGACATGTCAAAAAATCAATCCAGAGGGCGCTCTAAATTGCTCGGCCACGTAAGTCAGGGTCGTATTTTTCTTCCTTGAATTATTTTAATTACGTTAATTTGTATTCTGTGATAATATGTGAGAATGGTATAGAAATACAAAAGTGTCTGTGAATTCATTTTTGTGAAATCATCATCCCAACTGCGGTAAGAGGTCTGTCTTACTAGTTACTATCATCGCCCATCCGTCATCTTAGGACCAATTAAACGTGTTTTATTCAAACATCTTTGTCGATATCAGCATTTTTTATCATTATACAAACAAACACTATATACTTGATGTGAATGAAATGTATATAACACAACGGTAGTGCAAATTACAGAAATAAAACGTAGTTTTAGTTTCCAGATTGACAAGCCATGTCGAACCTACCACCAAATCAGTACATGCCAGGGCCAGCCCAAGTGAACGCCAACCCCGGGACACAGATAAATCATAACCAACAATATGGTCAAGTGCCCTTGAGTCAATTGCCGCCGGGACTTGGAGGGCTGAAGCAGGATCCGAACTCAAATAGCCCTCTGCATGGGCCTAGTTCAGTCCACAACAACATCATTCAAAATGTGAACAACTATATTCAAAGTGCTAGCAGTTCGCCGGCTTTCAACCAGCCTGGTGTGATGTCTTTGCAACAAACAAGTATGCAGTCGTCCCCTATGAGGCCACCATCTTCCACTGCCCCAGTTCTCAATCCGATGGGCCAAGTTCCTTTGTCTACAGGAAGCTCTCGACCATCTAATATTAATCCAAATACATCTTACCATTCTAACTATCAGTCGCAGCACCAAGTCAATGACAATGCACCACCTCTCATTCCTTCTAGTCAATACAACCAACCACTTGTGAATGGACCTCCTATGCCTATCCCCAGTTCAGTGATGCCTTCAAATCAGTACCCTGTGTCCAGTGCTTACACCTCTCCTCCAGTTAATAGACAACCTGTGAGTGCTTCGGGATTTATTCCAGGACCAATTCCTCCTTTTGGGGGTGCCAGACCACCTGGTCCTATGACAAGTCAGCCTAATGTACCCTTCTCTTCGGCACCCCTTGGACCACCAAGAAATAGTCCTTTGATTACTGGGCCCCCAGCTAGTGGACTGCATTCTTTAAGTGGCCCTCCAGTTAGAAATTTGGGCCCTCAAATGTTGGCTGTGAATAATGGACCTCAACCTAGTCCTCAAATGCCATCTGGACCAACTGGGTCATCAGGGCCACTGATGGGTCCCCCAAAAATGGGAGCTATGAATACACCAACAGTGGGTCCACCAAGTGGACTACCACCAACATATTCAGGGCAACAGAGTAATGGACCGAGTCATCCAAGACAATTTACTGGTTCAATAGGGCCTCCAAATGCAATCAGTGGCCCTCACATTCCTCCAATGGGTCCAAAGAGTTTACCCCAAATGGGAAATCAAATGGCTCCTTTGGGTGGGCCTCTTGGGCCACCAGGACCATCTGGGCATCTTGGGCCTTCTGGACCTACTGGCCCACCACAAGTTGGACCTCCAAAGACAAATATGCAAAGCAGATATCCACAAATGCCACAGGGTAGTTATCAGCAGCAATCCCAATTGCCGCCACAGCCTGGCATGCCACAGTATACTCAGCAATACAATGCTCAAAGCTTAAATCAACAAATGGGACAGCTAAGTGTGACAAAGCAAGGATTTGATCAACTGTGGGGTCATCAGATGGTGGATCTGCTGCAATGCAAGTATATTCTGCCACAGTACCCTGAGGATCCACCGGAAATAAAGCTTGGACATCAGTTTGCTGAATCATCAAATTGCAGTCCTGAGTAAGTACTTGTTTGAACTAATGGGGCCTTTTAATACTTAAAATAAGCTATCCAGGAAGACATGGCCCACTCTTTTTAATAATCCCTTACAGTGCAATTGCATATCCTTTAGCTCATATCCCTATTATATGAGCTATATGTTGCAAATATTCAATAAAAATGATCTAACACTAACCAGTGTAAAAAAAAACTCGTAAAAATACTCGTAAATAGCAAACACAATGTAAAATTCAACCATTTTATCATTCTTAATTAATAATTAGCAATTTAACAAAAAAAAATAGTAGATAATATAAAAAAAAAAACACATTTATGACGTCACATAGGATCATTTTGACATTTCATAAAAAGAAGCTGATTTGATATGTAATCAACATCCCTATTGACATGAGTCAGTACCTAGCCCACATTGGAACAACAAAAAAGCCTTTGATATACAGATCAGTAATAAAATATGCACTCATGTACAATAGAAGAGGTTTTTATCAAGAACTAAGATAAATGTAGGTATTTATCTTTGGTTGGCAGTAAACTGTTAACATTACATAATCATAGATATGATTAAACCTATGTTTTATAGAAGGTCAAGTGTTTTACTTTGAATAAAGTCTGACTGTACAAGTAAATAAAATCTCAGCATAAATGATTTTGTGGTAACTCAACTTCTTAAGTGGCTTTTTAGGGCCTAAACTTAACAAAATTAGTCTGTCATTCATTTAATAACTCACTCTATCTATGAAATGATAGTAAATGGATTACTATATAGATATAGTCATGTTTACTAATAGCTAGAATCTTTTCACTTACATATTAGTTTGGGGTATATGTTGGGTCCTGTCCTCATTATATCTATTAGTACACTTAACATGACTAGAAATTATGAAACTAATGAAGATAATTTATTTCTTATTATTATTTATTTGCTATTCTCAACAAATATAAATTCTCTCATGGATAAGGGATCTCTAAACAATGACTGTTTTTTTTATTACAACAACAGCTTAATCTTAATTTTTTATTTACCTTGCAGTATCTTCAGGTGTACTGTAAATCGTATACCAGAGACAAACAGTCTACTTCAGAAATCTAGATTGCCGCTAGGCATACTAATACACCCATTCAAAGACCTCAATGTAAGTTAATTTATTAATCTATTAATTTTAATAGTAGTTATGTGGGACACTGCATACCCTACTTTGTGTACAAATCTGAATAGTTCATTTAACCTTTAAAAAAAATTGCTACTTATTAAAACAAGTAGATAGTTAATATATGTATATAAAATTCCCATGTCACGATGTTGGTCAGTAGTGAACTGCGAAACTACTTAACAGATCTTTATCAAACTTGGCACATAAGTAGATTAAATCCTAGAATGATAGATAGGATAGTTATTATCCTGGTAAATTATATGATCTCTCGGGAACGCGGGTGATTTTCATCTTGCCAGCTCTTTCAAATTGTATGTAATGCTGTTTTCAATATTAAGCACTAGCTTTACCGTGCTGTTTCACCCGTTATTGATATAAAAATATTCCAAGCTATGTCAACATCCAGGCAGCAATGAAATAAACACATGGACAGAATAACTTTCGCTCTTATCATATTAAGATTATTTTTATGTTTGGAACAAGTTTCATATTTCTGCATAGTTTTCATACTAATCCAAATGTAATCTTGCAGCATCTACCAGTGATACAATGCAATTCAATAGTCCGTTGCCGCTCGTGTCGCACTTACATCAACCCGTTTGTCTACTTCGTTGACGCCAAGCGGTGGAAATGCAATTTGTGCTATAGGGTCAACGACTGTAAGTACATTTTCCTTACTCACAAGTTAAAATTAGAATCGATTTATAAATATTTGCATAAACACAGAGAAGCCAAGAATTATGTATACTATGTGGATAGTTATTGCTTCAATTAGGTATTGAGAGTTACCTATCCAGATAGTATACATAATTCTTGAGAGAAGCTATGAGTCAGAATGACCTTTGAGTTAATGAATGTGATACAATTAGCACGATTTGTTTTTAAAATGTATACTCAGAAGTTATGATAAGATTGTTGATTAGATGCGCCATTTATGGCCACGTCGTGATGTTTGTAAAATAAAATATACTTAGAACGGTTATGATATTTGATAGCTAACTGTTTTAATATGAATTTATCTATATTTATACTGTGGATAATTTGCTCTACAGTAGTATATTATTATATATATACGAATATTATAGAGGTAAAGTTTGTGAGGTTGTAGGGGGTAATCTCTGGATCTACTGAACCGATTTTGAAAATACTTTTACCAATAGAATGCCACGTGATTTGTGAGTGTCATGGGCTATATTTTTATCCCGGGATAAGATAAGATCCCACGGGAACGCGGGTGAAACTGCGGAGGACAGCTAGTTAGTATAAATACGAAAGTAATCTGTATGCCTGCTTGGTTTTCACGTCTTGGCATATTTTGATGAAATTTTGTAGGGGGATACCTTGAACCCTGTGGAAAAGAGCTTAGTTTTTTCTGTTAAAATCGCCCCTAAGTTGGTGAAAAGATTCCGCATTCCATGTGGACTAAGTCAGGGCAAAACTTATTTCTTTAATAACAATTTGTAGTGCCAGAAGAATTCCAATACGACCCGGTAACAAAGTCGTACGGTGACCCTTCCCGCCGTCCAGAGATCAAGTCGGCGACGATAGAGTTCATAGCGCCCGGCGAGTACATGCTCCGCCCGCCGCAGCCAGCCGTCTATCTCTTCCTTATGGACGTGTCGCAACTTGCCAGGGATTCCGGATATTTGCAAGTATGTCTCACTAAGGGCTCGTTCACACGAGCTCTTTTTTTTGTTTTTTATTCTGGATAAGCTTGTGTTTGACCACAATCTCACCATGGTAAGTGATGATGTGGCCGAAGGTGGTAAGCACACAAAGCCTAGATGGGAACTGGCTCTCAAGTGCAGCTGCCAGAACACACCGATAGGTGCTTGGCGACAGATTTTCAACTTGAGGGTGGTAGCCAGCCAGTCGGGTACCACAAAGTACCCTTCCACCGTGCTATGGTTTCCTCACGATGTTTTCCTTTACCGAAAGCTCAAGCCCATTGTATTAATGTGTACTATGGGAAAAAGACTCAAATTATTGTTATTATTAGTGGTTTAGGTACTAATGATAATAAAGGACAGATTATAATCATTTATCACATTCATGGTTAATGTAGTATTCTATTTTTTATCTTATCTGAGATTTTATTGTTTTTAGTTGTTTAGTTGTTGGTAGTTAATGGAAAAAACATGTTTGAAAACAGATGCTTACTTAATCTTCACAGCTTAGTATTGATAATGTCTATGTAGTAGTTAGTTAAATAATTATAAAAAAAATAAAAAAACGGTAAAAGTTATAACTTGTATTTTTTTATACTACAAGTAACAACGAAGCTGCCGGGTCACCTGATGGTAAGTGACTACCGTCGCCTATAGACATTAGCAATACCAAGGGGATTGCCAATGTGTTGTACACCTTATTTCAATGCCTTAAAGTCAACTGGCTCTCAAGTTTCGCTTATATACTAGATTCTATTGTTATCTTATTGTTTTCCTGGGACAATAGCCAATGGGTTAACTGTTATGGAAGAGTGGAGTCTCCTAAAACAGGCATTGCATCCATTGATATCTAATAATTGCATCCAATAACAAAAAATTTACATTTCAAACCATTAAATTTATTTCACCCAATTCCACAGCCCAAAAGTTCCTATAAGGCCTAAGTTTTTAATGGTATAAATGGATAATGTTGTTTCATCGCAGGTGGTATGTGACACGTTGAAGAGCAACTTGGACCAACTGCCGGGCGATGCGCGGACGCAGATCGGGTTCATTTGCTATGACGCACACGTGCACTATTACTTGATGAGCGAGGGTTTAACTCGGCCCAAGGAGATGACCATCCTTGATATTGATGGTAAGTATAACCTATTCAAATTAAATCCAGTTTTTAAAAGTGGTTGTGTCCAAATCTTTTGTTTACAGCGTGTTTCTAATTATAGCGTTGTTTACTTAATTTTAATAGTATTTTTGCATTTCATGATTAGGGGCCTCCGTTGATTTAGTGTGGGTAAAATATGTATTTAGAATAGAAGAGAATATAATGTACTTTATTTGTACATTACTTGATAATACAGGGAAATGAAGTAGACGAAGATAATATAAGTTACAACCTCAACACTGGTGGTCTTATAGCTGAAGCAATTTCTTTATAATTTTTGTTTTATTTCGTATTTAGAATGTGAGGTTGTATGTGTAAACATGTTTTTTTTTATTTTACCGTTTTGTACCTCCTAATCAAAAAGATTTAAATCATTATTTATTAGGCCACCCATTGCAACTGCTAATAAATAATATGTTACCGTAACAAATTACTCCTTTAAACTTCTTAGACCCTGGTACTAGCATAACGGTGTTTTCTTACGTGACGAGTTTGTTGGTATGCAGTAATAGTAACAGTAGTGTTGTTTGGACAGACGTGTTCCTGCCGTCTCCGGAGTCGTTGTTGGTGAACTTGGGCGAGCGTCGAGAGTTGATAAAGGAGTTGTTGTGCGTGTTGCCGCAACGGTACGCGGCGCACGGTGCCACCGGACCAACCGGACCACCCGCCTCAGCGCTCGGCGCCGCGCTGCAAGCCGCTTACAAACTAATGGTATGTACCTATGTTTTCTTTTTTATACCACCATCGCGGTCTTTTCTGTACGCCTTTTTAAGATATATATTCCACTAGTTTTCCGCCCCGCGGTTTCACCCGCGTTCCCGAGGGATCTTATAATTTCCCGGGATAAAAAGTATCCTATATGTTAGTAAAAATGTGGACGCTGCTATCGCTCCCGTATCGGACTGTACAGTCACTCTAAGGCCTGCCGGACGGATGCTGTTTCGATCATCTATTTAAGATGTATTAAGGCCTATATTAATTCCATAATACTTTAGTAGTAGTTATTTTGATTTATTTCGTTAAGTTTAGCCAGCGTTGGCATTGTATAAGCGCCCAAAACTATGACATCACATTACAATTATTGTTTTTCTCTACTATAATATTATGCATGTTACTATACACATAAACCTTCCAGAAGAAATTATCTAACTGATGGTGAAAACCGCATCTAGCTTTTGAATTTATCGCGAACATACAGTTAATATGTAAGGTAGTGACAGGCAGGTCACCTGATGGTAATTGAATACTGTTGCCTGAAAGTACACATTAGCAAAAAGATCCACGAAGACGCGTCTCACTCTTTTTCCTAATTACACTTACAGTACATACAAGTGTGCATCCTTTCGCTTGTGTTTTAGTGTTGTCGATATGTCGATATGTCGATATGCAGCACTACATCACTAGCACAATGATGCAAATAGTCAAATAATGAATGTCTTTTTTTACTTCTAGGCTCCTACTGGCGGTAGGATAACTGTATTCCAAACTTGCTTACCCAATATCGGACCTGGAGCCCTACAACCAAGGTAAATATTCAATTGCATCATTAGGACTATAAAGATAAATATTTTTATAACAATAACTAACCACAAAACAGCTTGGATAATAATGCAGCGTAATGAGAAGAGACTTGTTCCTTTAGAAATAAAGTCGAGTTTGGATTGCTGCCTTGTAGTCTGGGTTAACTAGTTATTTTCACCAGGGATCTGGGAAACCAGGGACCTCTCCATACAAACGTTGGATCACCGTTTCATCCCCTTAGGGGGTGAATTTCAGAAAATCCTTTCTTAGCGGATACCTAAGTCATTAATTATACTATTTACGTGCAGAATAGGGATGTTGCCTGTATTCAATAGAAAATATCTAACACTAGCCAGTGCTTCTGATGGTGTATATTTATGACGTCACATGGGCAGTATTTCATACAAAACCTCCATATAATCTATTGTTTTGACATTTCATAAAAAGTTGCTGATTTGATATGTCAGTTAACAACCCTATTTTAGCACAATCTGTTCAGTGGTTTGAGCTGTGTTGATAAATCTGTCAGTCAGTATCGATTGCCTTGCGAAGTTAAGAATTGTAATAAGGTGTACAACACATTAGCAATCCCCTGGTATTGCCAATGTCTATAGGCGACGGTTGTCACTTACCATCAGGTGACCCGCCTGCCTCGTTGTCACTTGTGCCATAAAAAATAAAGACATTATGGGTATTGTATACCACAGAGTAAGTAAGAGTTATTCATAAAATGTGACTTTTAGATTAAATTCTACGTTTTTTTTTTCAGAGAGGATCCAAACGCCCGTTCGTCCAAGGAGGTGGCCCACTTAAACCCCGCGACGGACTTCTACAAGAGGATAGCTCTGGACTGCAGCGGCGCTCAGGTGGCCGTCGATCTGTTCCTCTTGAACTCACAGTATTCAGACCTCGCTACGTTGAGTAAGTTTTCACACTATTTCTTCCAATGCATCAAATTCTATCTAATATTGTGATTATTTTCATGATATTTTTATGTATCAAACTGGAAATCTGTAGGTATTTTTTTAAGTGAAAACTTTTTATTCATTAATTAATAACCAAAATAATTGTAACAAAAAAGAATCCCTCATTTTCGTTTGTTATCGAAGCAAGTTTAGTAACTTCATTGCCAATAGATATTGATAATATTCTGGTATAAAAGGTGGATACATTCATATGTGATATCTTTGAAACCTTTCTGAAACTATTAGATACTATTAGATGTTTTTGTTTCTGGTTTGTTTGTGGGATAATAGAGTTTGCTGTTTAAGCTGTCAATGAAAATATTTTTCGCAAATTCTGAGTTTTGAGAGAATTGAGCAAACAGTATTCCGAAAAGAGATCGATGCGGAGATTCTTCATTATGCAAAGGTTTTAGACCAGTATCATTGCTGAGACATAAACACAGTCCATTTTGATGAAATAAGTCAGAGTTAAAAACCTTCCACACGGACATTATAAAAGCAGAAATGAAATGAATGAATGATTTATTTTATTTATTTATTTTCTTTTAGGAAGATTTACAGCCAAATATATTGGATTGGACATTAACTGTTATAATTATTTATGTATGTGTATGTTATTTAGATATATCTAAATATGGTATGTAGATTAAACACTCACAACTAAACACAGGATCATAAAAGACGAGCTGACCTAGCCCCCCATAGCACAGGGGTCCTAGTTTGAGTGGTTAGGACCCAAAATTAATTAACATGTTTTATAAATTAATACCCATGAACTGTACCTCAATCTATGTACTTCATTTAATTTCTTTGCAAAATAAAGTTTTATTATTATTTAAAAGATTTGTTCAATGCATTGATATCTAATAACTAAAGATAAACAATCCCAAGCAAAAGTTCTCTCAAAACTGTCTCAAATTGTGTTGGGTAATACTAGTTATTTTTTAAAGTTTAATTACAAAGCTGTGTACAAAGGGTAATAAAATTTTACGACTCATACCTGCTAGCCAAAATATATCTTAAACGAGCACTGAGGCATGTTTACCGTCGGAGCGTTCGAATGCTACTAGATTAAAAGACCACCCAAATGTTCGAGTGGGTAGACATTCGTTAAGGCCATATTTTTGTCGCTGATTGTGTATCTTTAGTTATTAGATATCAAAAGTTCAATGCCATTTAAAAGTCACCAGTAAAGTTTTGAAAGTAATGTTTGTCCGGTCCAGGTGGCATGAGTAAGTTCAGCGCGGGCACCGTGTACCACATGCCGCTGTTCCGAGCGTCGGTTGGGTGGCAGGCGGACCAGCTCGCGAGGATGTTCACCAGGTACCTCACCAGGAAGATCGGCTTCGAAGCCGTCATGAGGGTGCGCTGTACCAGGTAACTACTCTACTCGATCTGTTTAACTTGTTTAACAATTGCAATGACGAAAAGAAGTTACGGCATACGTTTAGGAAACAACTCTTTTTTCCCTTCTTTAAGGAGTTTATTGCCGACTCTTCTTAGCAAAAACAACCTTCCGAACCGAGTGCCTATTTGAATAAAAAAAAGTAAAACTTTATAATTACCCTGTATATTGCGGCTCAAAGATATTATTTTTTTTACTAGCTGTCCCCCGGGGTTTCACTCGTATACAAAGTATCCTTTGTTTTATTCCAATAACTACCTCTGTGCCAAGTTTCATTAAAATACATTCACCTGTTTTTGCGTGATTGAGCAACAAACATTCACATTTTGCGATATTCGTGAATTCGTGATCATGATAAAATTTTAATGGTCTCATTGTAATTGCATGCGAAGTTATTGCAATGTTGAGAACTAACTTTTTATGTCTGCTTAGAAATATGACAATAGATAACAGGTAAGCTCAGCGATTGTCTGTAAACATTTGAATAAAAAAAAAACAATATAGTCAGATGGTCCAAAAGTATTTTAAAAATGTAACCTTGCCGGTTCTTCTCAGTTGAAAGCTGACTTCCGAATCGGTAGTAATTTCTGTAATTCGACCTTCATAAGTGCCCTTATAAGGCCTACACTGAATAAATGGTTTTGACTTTGACTGTAACAGGCACAATTACATTTGCACGAAAAAATCCCTATTTCGTGAAAATGCAAATGAAATTTAAGAAAAATTATCTAACTATAACAGTTTATACAACATATAAAAATACTCGAAAATAATGTTTCAATAACCAATTTAACAACAAAGAGTAGATCTTTTGATAGTGTATATTTATGACGTCACAAACAAGTATTACATACGAAACTCCATATAAAGTATCGTTTTGACATTAAATAAAAAGAAGCTGATTTGATAGTCAGTCAACATCCGTATTGAATTGACTTTAACCATGACTTGTGTTGTGACAGGGGTATAGCGATCCACACGTTCCACGGCAACTTCTTCGTGCGCTCGACGGACCTGCTCTCGTTGCCGAACGTGTCGCCCGACGCCGGGTTCGGGATGCAGCTCACTATTGAGGAATCGCTCGCTGATTTACAGCAAGTTTGCTTCCAGGCAGCGCTTTTGTATACTAGCAGTAAAGGTGGGTAAACTATTTTCCGCCCCGCAGTTTCTCCCGCGTACCCGAGGGATCTTATCTTTTTACGGGATAAAAAATATCCTATGTTTTATTCCAGGATATGTTCTATCTGTGTGCCAAGTTTAATCAAAATCCGTTAAGCCGTTTTTGCGTGATTGAGGAACAAACATCTAAACATACAAACTTTCACATTTATAATATTAGTAGCATTTTTATTTGTTTGAAAGATAATTATTTAATACTAGTTTTCCGCCCCGCAGTTTTACCCGCGTTCGCGAGGGGTTTTCTTGGTTATTTATTGCACTAGGGTGAAATTATTGTATTTCTATGTGCATATAATTTTTTTTGTGTAAAATGTTGATATATTTGGTCTAATTGATAGGTGAGAGGCGGATACGAGTGCACACACTAGCTCTCCCCACGGCGAGCACGTTGCCAGATGTATTGCATTCCGCAGACCAGTACTGTATTATCGGCCTACTCAGTAAAATGGGTTAGTATCGTCTATTCTGCACTTTTTTATTTTTTATTTTATGCCACAAGTGACAACAAGGCTGGCGGGTCACCTGATGTTAAGTGCCTATAGACATAAGCAATACCAAGGGGATTGCCAATAAATATAATATACGGTGTCCGGTAAGTAGTAGGATAAACTTAAGGGGAGATAAGTGGGCGGGTCTCCTACCAAATATACAAAAATTTCCTTATTAAAAGTGTTACCGCGATATTAAATTCTAAAATAAAGAAAAACAATACATAAAAATCTGAAATATCGGTATTCGAAAATGGTGATCTTTTTTATTGAGCTCATTTTTGTATAATGAAATAGTGAAACAGTATATTGCGCTAGAAATGTCGTACAAATGATGGTAGGTAATTAAAAAGTATCTACACACTTCACTATATTAACATGCACAATTATAAAGTTGTATAATGTCAAAGAATAAAAAATGTCCAAATCTAATAAAAAAATCTTAATTCAAGTCAATTTACTGCTTCCACCGAACCTGTCTGAATCTGTCCACTCATTTACCATTATATTTAAAGTAATCATCTAGGGGGTAAATAAATCACTCAATAAGCCACTCAATAAGCTTGGTATTGAATTTATATTTGGTAGTGTTTTTGTTTTTTGTTTGTGTATTTGAAATGAACGTTAACATTTGTTGTTTCCCCAGCGGTGGACCGGTGCGTGACTGCGTCGATGAGTGAAGCTCGCGAGGCCGTCATGAACGTAGCCGTGGACGCTCTGAGCGCGCATCGGCTCGCACAGAACCTGCCCGCCGGACCCGCTAATGCCGCTCTGCACGCGCCCGTCGCACTGAGGCTGCTGCCCATGTACTTACATGCCTTATTGAAACGGGTCAGTGGTCGTTTAGTTTTTTTTTTTTACTTTGGATAACTTTATGTTTGACCGCAATCTCACCATGGTAAGTGATGATGTGGCCGAAGGTAAGCACACAAAGCCTAGATGGGAACTGGCTCTCAATTGCAGCTTTCGGAACACACCGTTAGCAATGCTATGGTTCCTCACGATGTTTTCCTTCACCGAAGCACTTGACCGATTTTTTATATATTGAGATGGTTGATGACAAATCGATAATAACTCGGCAGCAATGACGTCGGCAACTGTGACGGATGTTTGTGGGTTCGATGAAATGCTACAATGAGCTTTAGCTTACTTTGTAGCATCCTACCGTGGTAGGGCACATCGTTGTGTACCGACAGTTGCTCTTAAGATTAGCTTTCTAGGTATTGTAAAAAGGTCGTCTATACTAAACTTTATAGGCGACATAAAGTCCCCCTGCTTGTACTTTTACATATCAGCTTTTGGCCTTGAAAAGGTAACTACTTTTAAAATTAATAACGGTATCATTACCAACAGCGCGCGTTCCGTACGGGCACATCGACCCGGCTGGACGACCGAGTGGCGGACATGTGCGATCTCAAGTGTCACCCGCTGGCACAGTTACTGCGCGGGGTATACCCGGATCTGTACCCGGTTCATGCGCTACACGAACACATGCCGCGGGACGGGGACGACGGGGACGCCGACGGGGACGGTGATGACGACTCCACGCCCGACCCGCCCAGGCTGCAACTGTCTGCTGAGAGGTATGTTCCGGGCTACGTTTCGTGTATTTGTCTTGATAGCAGTGTGGTGAAAGATTTTTGTGAGAGGCTTTATCCTTCAGCCTCACTGATAGGGAGAGCACGTGGAAGTAGCAACAGCATTCTAAGTATGATCGCTAATAAAGCGGATCTTCCTCTGATGTGGAAACTCATACAGAGGACAAAATCAAACATAACTTAAGATTTAAATATAATGTCAAACTAACATAGTATAAGATTTTACTAACACTAATGGTTTTTTTGTGTTGCCTGAATAAATAAATTTTATTATTATTATTATTTATCTGTGTTGGCAACGGGTTCGTATAACTTTAATGCCCGTGTGTCAATATATTCGTGATCTTCTCAGGTGAAGGCTGACTTCTGAACCGGTGGTAACTTCTGTTATTTGACCTTCATAAGTGCCATTGTAGGGCCTAAACTGAATAAATGGTTTTGACTTTGAATTTGATATTTCATAAACAATAGTAGTAAAAGTTAACTATTATTTTTACCCAACTGTCCAAAAAGAGGGTAGTAATAGTTTTTTATTATGTTACTTTTTAATTTTATAAAACTTAGCTATTATAAATAAAAAGTTTTGTCATTGTTAATAAAGTACATGCTCAACTCACAACCTGTCTTAGTGTGTAACCAACCACACCAACCGCCCGACTAATAACCATTATGTAATGTCATACAGTATAAACTCTGACGGCGCGTACCTATTGGACGACGGCGAGAGCATGGTGTTATATGTGTGCCACTCGGTAAGCGTCGCCTTCCTCTCGGGCACGTTCGGCGCCGCGAGCTTTTCGCAGCTGCCAGACGAGACGCGCGCGCTGCCTTTGCCGCCGGACTGTTCCGAAGGTAGCGCGCTGATGCACGCCTTCATCGACAAACTAAATGACGACCGACCGCACGCCGCCAGCTTGCTCATATTGAGGTATATGTCATTCTTTTTTTTATCTGCAATGTGGGCTAAGGACGTAATCACATACAGCCAATTTTGTCAAAACTGTCAATATAAGTGACTAGCCATACCAGGGGGATTGTCATTGTGTTGTTGTTTTTGCAACGACTTAAAGGCAACTGGCTCTCATGTACAACTGCTAGAACACCATTGGTGCTCGGCGATAGATTTTCAATTCGAGGTTGGTAGCCACTGAGTCGACTACAGAGTACGACTACTACCATGCAAACATATCCTTTTTTATTTTTAATGTGGCCTAAAGTGTACCTACTAAACATGAAGCCTAAAAAGGCTCTCATGTACAACTGCTAGAACACCATTGGTGCTCGGCGATAGATTTTCAATACGAGGTTGGTAGCCACTGAGTCGACTACAGAGTACGACTACTACCATGCAAACATATCCTTTTTTATTTTTAATGTGGCCTAAAGTGTACCTACTAAACATGAAGCCTAAAAAGGAACTGGCTCTCGAGTAAGTGTTGAAAGTGTTGAAAAACACCGGTAGGTGGCGACAGATTTTCATTTTGAGGGTGGTAGCTAGACTGTACCGTTTCACTTTACTTTGGTCCCATCATCACAATAATATTGCAATTTTTTAGGCTCTGAAATAAAAAATGTTCGTGAAATTTCTCATAACTTCTCTTCTTCTAAAAAATACTGTGTAGCAACAGGAGGCATCTGGGCCCATAACCTGTTGAGATTTTAAATGGAAACACACCAGTTTTTATACTTTATATTTTATTGTTAAAGCAGAGATTTTACACATACACAATTCGTAGTAGCCATGGAGTAGAAGTGTTGCCAGCACTATATATTAAAAATAAGAAATTATAATATTATTATTACATTTACATTCCACTTACAGAGACAACTCGCCATCGCGCCAACTATTCACCGAGAGACTTGTCGACGACAGAGTGGAATCATCACTCTCCTACTACGAGTTCTTACAGCATGTGAAGAGCCAAGTGAAATGAGTGTCAGTGAATGAGTGAACCAGTGACCAAGTGACCAAGTGAAACAGTGACCAAGTGTAAAGTGATGGTGACGGTAAACGCGCGAGGATGTTCACGATTCGTCACATAGATTATGTTGGAATTGATACGACACTGCCCTTCCGTGATATGATATTCATTCGCACTTCTGAGGTTTGTTTGGAATGAAAGATGATAAAGCATATTTTTTAAATTCAAATTTATTGGTTATGTAAGATTTAATTTATTTAATTGTACATAAAATTTGCATTTTGATGCATAAATAATAATATGAGAATGAAATATCTTTTATTTGTTACTGTACTAGGTTACTGTACTATAGCTAGTAATAACAATAATTAAAATGAGATGATAGGAAGGTAAAAGAATATGAATATGTACAGAGGTAAATAAAGCTTGCTTTTGGAGGCCAATTAATATTTTATGAAGCGAAGGGAGATTTTTAATTAACACATTAATTGCCCCTATTAAAATATTGTAAGCTTTCAGCAAACTTTACACAGCTTACGAAATCACTGCTATCATCAAATATGGGGAACAAAAAATTCATATTATTTTAAACCTTCAAGTTGGCAAAAAAGTTATGATCCAAAATGAAAATACTTTATAAGATAAAATGAGGCTATAAATATTTTACTGCAAATGACTGATTGCTACTTTCGGTTTTCGACAGAAACTCGCCCCAGAAGTGCAATTTATTTCGTAAATCACGTGACAATAGTACTTGTTAGTGGTGTCGTTTAGTTCTGGGTTGCTCGTTAGATTACAGGCGTATGACGTCATTGTTTTATGACTATTATACACTTTACTTGTATATTATTACTATATCTATGTTCAAATAGACATGAAATCTCTATTACAAACTATGGAACGTCAAATATCAAAAGTTAAGATGATAATAGCAGAACTAAAGAATTTAAGGTGATGGTATGATCAACAAGTAAATTCTAAAAGGTTTATAAAAGCGTAACCATTGCCGGTAGATCCTTGAAGAGTTTGCTTTTTAGATCTTAAGCACTTGGTAATACAGTTCATAATTAAACACAATACCTTCCAAATTGTAATTGATATTTCTACTATACTCATGTGGTCTGCTAACACATTTTAAAATAAAATGACGGCGATATATATAACAAAAAAAAAATGTCAGTAGGGTGACAATAAATGTGTTAGACCAAAGTTTTATGATTGCATGTAAAATGTTAAGAAGCGGAACAAAATCTAGGAAAAAGTTGAAAGATATTTAAATCATGTAACTGAGTTTCTGCTCGTCATAGTTTTTGTTCTGCGTCTAATACAATGTGATTTGTGTATATTGGTGGGTCAAGCGTGAATGGTGTTATGAATTTTGTGTACAAAATGTTTCTACGTTTATTTTTTACATATCCTAAGGCGTGTCTATATTATGACGACGATGTTATTTGTATCAATACAATTATCGTTTCCAATTGTTGCAATAAAAAAAACTTTATAATGTTTTTATTGCAATTTCGGTATTAGGTGTATCTGTAATTATTATTTTTAATCTGTGTACGTATTTATCGGCGCCTGATATTACATTTATTGTAAATTGAATATTTTATTTATGAAATTATAGGTAGAATGTTTTATACTGAAATGAGCTTGGTTCAGATGTTGAATTATGTTCGCGATGTCTAACAAGAAATCCTGGAACCATCGTGTTTATTTATGAAAAGTAACGATTATTTCCGATATGTTATATAACAAATATATTTAACGAGTAACCACACTGCGTCAGATCGATATCCTTTCAAACGCTCACTTACGAAGACTGGTATGTACTTGAAAATATCCAATAATACGA
This sequence comes from Ochropacha duplaris, assembly GCA_951361185.1. Classification (NCBI taxonomy): domain Eukaryota; kingdom Metazoa; phylum Arthropoda; class Insecta; order Lepidoptera; family Drepanidae; genus Ochropacha; species Ochropacha duplaris. The sequence goes on from OX592696.1 coordinate 3,076,879, forward strand.
AAAATCAGAAAAAAAACCATGATGAAAAATGTAAGAAAATATGATTAATATATTTCTCGAAGAAAATGCGCACAATATTGGTCCAGTCATTTATCAGTAAAACGAGAACCAGCTCTTAAGTAACACTTAAAGCAAAAATCCCGATAAGAACGATCCAGCCGTTTTGGGAAAAATTATGCATAGCAGCTTCTGCATACTGTATCGGTTTTGCCAGTGTGGTTGCGCCTTAAAAAAAATGCAATTACATAATAATTATCTAGAACGTGTCATATCTTATGCATGCCACGTTTTATGAGGACATAATCCTGAATTATGTATTTATGATCATACATGTAATAAAACAGAGATAAATCTTATTGTTTCCACTGCGCGTATCTGTTGTCAAGTGATGTATAGAAAATGTATAGAGAGCCAATTTATTCGACTGTGGTGAATTTATCAACTGCTACTCTATCTAACTCATAATAATATGCAAAAATAGGAAATGCCCAACCAATAAGATGCGTCGCATCGCTGCGTTCGTTAAAAAAAAGCCTTAAAGTGCTTTGATAGATTTCGACTTTTATTTTTAGACGATTTGCCTTTTATTAAACTTATGGAATTTTCGTCCGTACTTACTTCCATATCCTTCGCAGGGTGTACTTTGGTTGTACTATTAGATTTTATTAGATAGTATTTTGAGCTATTTTGTTTCCCTGATGTTGTTTCATCTTGAACACTTGAAACATATCCAAAGTCTGCCAAATGCTTTTTTAAATCATTTATTGACACAATAGAGGAACGTAATCCAACATGGCGCTAATATTGATTGTTTTAGCGAAACTAAGTAATGGAACTGCATATAGCCGGTATTGTTTTAATGGTATGTTGAGAGGTGTTGTTGTAGCCGTGAAATGTCTTTGTACCAGGAAAATGCGAAGATAGTCTAACGCGGTGTACCAAACAGTTTAATGTTACGCCTGTAACATACGTCTGTTATCTGACTGATGTAGCAGATTATAAAAATGAAATGTATTAATTTATTGCCACTGTTAGCGGACTGAACTGAAGAGCCTTGTAACTTGTTTCAATATAACGAATCTAAAATCATACTTGTTTCTATTGTCGTAATCGCCCGACTACGGCAGGCGAAGGAATTACCATTTATACCCATAAATGAATGTATCTTGAATATTATAAATGTTTGTTGCCCAATCACGCAAAATCGGCTGAACGAATTTTGAAGGAACTTGGCACACAGGTAGATCATATCTTGAATTAAAATATAAGATACTTATTATCCCATAAGATCCCTCTGGAATGGGGGTGAAACCGCGGGGTGGAAAGCTAGTATATATCTATAATTAATTCTTCGTTTTCCTCCTTTCCTTATCTCACGCTACGGTCGGTCGGCACAACATGTATAACTAATTAAGATAATAATAATCAAGGTATAGGCTATTTGAACAAAGATTTGAACTCGATAATCTATGAATTCTAATTTTTTTTAAAACGAAATTTCGAATAGACTACTTTATTTAATAAATTATAGTTAAAACGTTCAACGCTATTTCGTAGCGGTAAAATTACAACATTTCCGACAATTCAAGCAAGAGTAAAATTCGTCAGGTTCTTCTTTAGATGGCCAGTAATCTTTCGGCATAAATTCGTTCCTCCTAGATTGCTCACGGTCGATCGTTCTCCATAATAGAAGATATCTGCGTGCGCGCTGAAGTTTCTCAGATGATTCTACGACTGCGTTTACAGCGCGTTGGCACACTGGGTCCAAGTGGTATGGGGTGTTGAACTTTAGGTGCTGGATATCGCAGCGGAACACCTGTCATTTGAAAACTTGTATCAACATTAGATATATTACAATAAAACTGTATATTTATGAACTAAATGGACGTGATATAGGATCCGATCCGATCCGAAACTACTAACGGATTTCATGAGGATTTTAATGCACCTCCTGTGTTAGGTTGTGACGTTGTGACGATTTCCACTAGTGTTTCAAAATTAGTTACGTCTAGTTAGTGATTAGGTACAACACACATTAAAATGTTTCGCTATTAGATACATCTAATATATTACAAGCATAAAAATTTCCAACTGACTTTTCGGTCTGGGAATGAATGAATGAATCTTCGATGAATCTAGGTAAGATATAGGTATGTTATTGGCTAAATACCTCATGTCCACACATCTCCAGCTTGCAGTAATTAATGTAGTCGACGGGCACAAGATCTACTCGAAATCCGAGTTTTTGTAGGCGATCTATAACAGCATGACAATACCTTTTATATCCTTAGGCCTTTAATTCAATGTAATCACGGACTTATTCGATATTATAATAAACCTATGATATAAAACTGAAAATGCTGGCGTTTGCTCAAACTTTCTTCCTTTTTTAAGGCTCTGACCTGGCAAGAAACTTAGGAAGGCTTTTTTTTGTTAAATCTCAACAGATAGTTAAGTAGTTATAGAAATGTATGTAGGGTGCACTTACCTCTGAGGCCACGAATTTTCTGAGTTTTATGAATTTTAGTGTGAAAGGATTCATAAGGACCGTAGTGTAATAGAACGGTTTTGAAAGCCATGTTACGATGTTAGATTGTTCTTCTACTTAATATATTGTTATATACCAACTTCTACGTATTAAATATATAGGTATTTCATAAAATTAAAATAAAATAATTATTAAATTTTTGAACAAGAAAAAGTTAAAAGATTTTTGACAAAAGGCGTCGCTACACTGAAGACAAGGCTTATTGCATAGATAATACCCGATATACTAGGCTTATTGACAAGATGCACGCACATTGGCGAATGTCATCGCATTTCAAACAACTTGATGAAAAAAGTCCAGATAATCCAAGGAGGTTTAATATTGAACTGAGAGTTATGTATAAACATATAGCGCGCGATTATAAGACCGGGACTCCACCAAAGCTGAGCGGAGATGTTTTTTAAACAACCAATGGAATAGCTGGGCGGTGACGAGATGTGTGAATAACGAAATTCTATTGGTTGTTTAAAAAACATCTCCGCTCAGCTTTGGTGGAGTCCCGGCCTAAGGCGATGATAGCCCAGTGGTCGGTCAGACTTCAGGCATACAAAAAAAAAAAATAGAGGGGTGAGTTTTACTCAAAATCAAAACTTATTTATTAAGTTTAGGCCCTGGTAAGGCATTTATGAACGTTAAAATTGCCTCTACGAGTACCACCGAGTGGATTACACTAACAATTAATTCCGGAAAATTTGATATTGACCTATAGGTAAATAACGTGACGTAATTATCTCATATAAAATTGTGCTGATTTGGCCCCTGGCTTAGAATTAGGTACATCTGTAGTGAAATCTAACGCGCTTTTTTCACATTCCTCAAAAACACATTATTTAAATAAGAAATCCGTTTATTCTCGTAGTAGAAAGTTTTATTAGACATGTTGCACATAAACGGTCCTGATTCTAACTGTAGCGTTTTCTTAGTTGGCCATGTATCTTTAAGTGCAAATTTGTTTCTGCGAAATAGCTCACGATCTATTTGTCGCCTGAATAAAAGGTGGTTGTGTGCACGATCGAACTTAGCTGTCGATTTTAAGACGGCATCTATAGCGCGTCCGCACACGGGATCCATTACGTATGGAGTGTTGAATCGAAAGCTTTGGATGTTGCAACGGAATACCTGGAAACAAGGGATTCTGTGCAGTTAGATGATGTCTTACACTCAGTGTAATTTGGTGTTGTGGATGTATTTAACACTAGCTATTCCGCGCGGTTTCACCCGCATTCCCGAGGGATCTTATCTTTTCCCGGGATAAAAAGTAGCCTATGTGCTATTCCAAACTATAATCTATTTCTATGCCAAATTTCATCCAGATCCGTTCAGCCGTTCTGGCGTAAATGAGTAACAAACATACATCCATCCATTCATCCAAACATTCACATTTATAATATTAGTAAGATAAACACCTTACCTATTTAAATAATTGAAATGAGAAATCTGTTTTTTCTCAGCAGAAAGTTTTATTAGACATGTTGCACATAAACGGTCCTGATTCTAACTGTAGCGTTTTCTTAGTTGGCCATGTATCTTTAAGTGCAAATTTGTTTCTGCGAAATAGCTCACGATCTATTTGTCGCCTGAATAAAAGGTGGTTGTGTGCACGATCGAACTTAGCTGTCGATTTTAAGACGGCATCTATAGCGCGTCCGCACACGGGATCCATTACGTATGGAGTGTTGAATCGAAAGCTTTGGATGTTGCAACGGAATACCTGGAAACAAGGGATTCTGTGCAGTTAGATGATGTCTTACACTCAGTGTAATTTGGTGTTGTGGATGTATTTAACATAAGATAGGTACCTACATACTAGACGCCAATAGAATTGCAGCAAACATTGATGCAATTCTATTGGTGTCTAATACCTATTTTGCTGAGAAGAGACGGCAATAACTCAGCAATTACTCTTTTTAAAAAAGCAACTTAGATCATTTAATAATTATCTATATAGGATTTTGGTGTAACTACCTCATATCCGCACATCTCCAGTATACAGTAATTAATATATTCTACAGGGATGAGGTCCACACGAAAGCCGATCTTTAGAAGACGATCTGAAATAAAATTTCGCCTAATTTGACAAACATTGAAGAAAACATCATTGTCGAATTAGTTCTAATATTAGAAGTACAACGTTACATATGAAATATATTTATTAGGTAACTCAGGTAACCTAATCTTCAAGATTGTTTTCTTTTATATTTAGGTACTCACTCACCTACATGGAACCAATAACATTTAATGGAACCTATGAATTATACCAGCAAATTATCCTAACAATGAAAATAAATTCAGACGAATTGAGAACCTCCTCCTTTTTGATGTTGGTTAAAACCTGTGATTGGGTACTAGTTTCATCACTTACCAAACTACATCCCCTAATTTATACTTTTAGGTAGGTACTGAATTAAATAATACTTAATTATTACAGTTATTCATATCCAGAGTACCTACTTCAAATTGGTGTTGTTATAGTAAGTATGAAATGGGATATCGAAATACTTGTCTTACCTTTGAGTCCGCGTAATTTCTGAGGTTTATGCATATGGACACCAGGCAGGTGTTTTGAATCACAAGGACCGTAATATACTTTAACGTAACGAAATGACATTATTCTGAAACTTATATTCAAAGTTTGTATTGTTTAATCACCTACTGTAGATAATATGTTGAGTATACCAGTAAGTACATATATTATTTATGTGTAAAATTCTATAAAAGTAAAAATATAAATAGTTTTATAAAAACGTGTAAAGATAGAAAAAAAAATAGATAACAGACAATCTGACTGACGTAAAGAATTTATTTTTTATAATTTTCCCGGATGATATTAAATAAAAAAGCGAAAGAGGTTTTTCATAAAAGGCATTTTTTTGTGACACAAGTGACAACGAGGCAGGCGGGTCACCGGATGGTAATAGACATTAGCAATGATTGCCAATGTGTTGTACACCTTATTACAATGCCTTAAAAGCAAACTGGCTCTCAAGTGCAATTGCCGGAACACAAGGTGCTTGGCGACAGATTTTCAACATGAGGGTGGTAGCCAGTCAATCGAGTACCTACTACAAAGTATCTACCCTACCACCGTGCTAGGTTTCCCCACGATGTTTTTCTTCACCGAAAGTTCATGACGGATATCATGCTCATTGTAGGATTTGAACCTACGACCTTCGGCGCGGTATCGCTAGTACTACCAATGAGCTATCATCACCTTAAACATCATAATTTCACGGTAACGTTTTATCTATCTTCTTCACATAGTATAAAATGAAGTCGCTTCCGCTGTCTGTTCAGTTAGATCTTTTAAATTACTCAACGGATTTGATAAAATTTGGCACACAAATTTATTATATCCTGGAATAAGAGATAGGAATTTTATCCCTGGAAAAGATCCCACGGGAACGCAGATATAACTGCGGGGGACGGCTAGTTACAGATAAAGCCTCTTTACTGAGACATTAACTCATTAACTTCAGGATTAATCTAAATTAATCCGATTGGATCACAGAAGTGAATTATAAATCGAGGCGACTCAATTATATAAATATAACATAACTAGCTCTCCCCCGCGGTTTCACCCGTTTTCTACAAGGAACTTATCTTTTTAGGGATAAAAGTATCCTATGTTTTATTCCAGGTTATGATCGAGGTACCTGTGTGCAAAGTTTCATCAAAATCCGTTGAGTAGTTTTTTTTGCGTGAAAGATTAACAAACATCTTCACACACATCCAAACAAACATACCTACTTTAATAAGATATTAGATACTATAATAAGATATGTACCTACCTTATGTATGTCGATGAACGGGTCAATGGTATGGTACTCCAAGTTATTCAGTGTTGCTAGAATGTTACTTTTGAAACATTTCTGTTACTTTTGACCCCGTTATGTTACATCCATGTTACATGGACTCAACACGTTCATATTTGTAGATACATAATTATAGCGGGTCTATTCGCGCACAGGAAATTATTAAAATATAATTTTGATTAACCTCGACGTTTCGATCAAGTTTTCGATCGAGTGGACCGACTCAACATGTTACTTTTTAATATACCTAGACACCTAGTCACGATAATGTCAAATCCCACGATTGTAAAATTTCCGCACACAAATTTATATAAACGGAGGCAGCTTCTGTTAAACATGATATGTTAGTCACTTTACTGTAAGAAATGTTACCGTTTAGGAACTCTTATGTAACTTTAGAAGAGAGCGCACTGGCAACACTGAAGTTAATATACATGTTATACATAGTTTATCTAGTGAGTTGTTACTGTTGTTAGTTAGTTATAATGGTAGAGCAAAGTAAGTACACGGGTAGTTACAATCTAGGTGTGAATTAGTGAACTTTCCTTATCTAACTAACACATATTATCTGTTGTATCTACAAAACATTAATGAATACTTAGTATCGTTTTAGTTTGTTCTCATAGAGAGCAGAAGCAACATGATTGTAATATTAATTGTATTGCTATTAATAGTATTTTACTTTTACGCAACAAGAAATCATAATTACTGGGACAAACGTAATGTGAAACACTCTCCACCATTACCGTTCTTTGGAAATCATGCGCGAAACATTTTTGGAAAGAAAAGCATCACGGAAATTTCAGTGGAATTTTATAACGAGTTCCCAAATGAGAAAGTGGTGGGCTACTACAGAGGGACAACTCCAGAGTTGATCATACGCGATCTAGATTTAGCGCGAAATATTTTGACAGTGGACTTCTCACATTTTCATCGTCGCGGACTCGGCAGAGATCCAAAGTTGGAGCCTTTGGTGGCAAACCTGTTTTCAGTAGACGGTGATACATGGAAATTATTGCGGCAGCGTCTGACGCCTGCATTTACGACCGCCAAGTTGAAGGCAATGTTCCCGCTGGTGGTGCAATGTGCAGAGAAGCTGCAAAGCGTTGGTGAAGATCTTGTCTCCCGTGGTGGAGAGACTGACGTACGAGAGCTGATGGCGCGCTTCACCACAGAATTCATCGGCGCTTGTGGCTTTGGCATCCAGATGGACTCCATCAACAATGAAAATTCTCTGTTCAGAGAATTAGGCAAGAATATCTTTACCCGTTCATTGAGGAATCTATTCCTAGTTGCACTATGGGAACTCGTTCCGGAATTGAGAAAAGTAATTTATATTTCTGATTCCAAAATAGAGGCTGGTATTACGGAGATCTTCTGTAATATCCGCTTGCAAAGAAACGGTAAACCATCCGGTCGTAACGATTTTATTGACCTGTTGTTAGAATTGGAAGCGAAAGGTAGAATTGAAGGAGAATCCGTAGAGAAGAGACATCCAGATGGTACACCGATGCAAGTGGATATGGAGATGGATGTCAAATGCATGGTGGCGCAAGTCTTTATATTCTTTGCTGCCGGTTTCGAAACCTCATCTAATGCTACAAGTTTCACTTTGCATGAATTAGCTTACCATCCAGAAATCCAGCGAGAAATCCAAGAGGAAATAGACGAAGTACTCAAGAAGTATGATAATAAAATGTGTTACGATTCGATAGCGGAAATGTCTTTACTAAGTATGGCATTTAAAGAGGCCATGAGAATATTTCCTTCACTAGGAGTGTTGCATAGAGTCTGTGCTAAAAAATATACGATACCCGAGTTAAATATCACATTGGATCCCGATGTGAAGATCATGATTCCTATTCAGGCTATTCACATGGATGAGAAATATTTCGAGAACCCCTCAGAGTTCAATCCACGAAGATTTGCACCTGAAGCGGTTGCGGAAAGGCCCAGTTTCTCGTATTTACCATTTGGAGTTGGACCAAGAGCATGTATAGGTAAGTTGTACATATAGGTTGTGGTTTTTCATTCGCGTCATATTAGGTCGGTATTTGTATAGTAGGTATACAGGATGTCCCTGGAAGTATGATACAAATCGAACAGGGGCGTGGGCAAGGTCATTTTCAAACTTTTTTACCCTGTGAATGTCGGGTAGCAGAGTTTACCTTGTAGAAGAGTTGATCTTTCCCGTGGTAATATTTTTACGCTGCTATAAAACACGTGTTCAATTTGAAATAACATCTTGCAAAAAAATTACTCAATTTTCTAGCTGTTTGATTGAATGGTTCAATATCATCACAAATCATCCAGGCTGTTAGTTGAACGGCGCCGACGGCTACTTACGACATTTACATACCGTGTTTGACGAATATACCGTAGCTGTATTTAAGCGTAGCGGTTACATACCTACTCTTTGGCTGTATTGACGTCTTAGCGATAAAACAGAAAAGGGCCTTCTCAATGAATACTACTTACATATAGTTAACATTAATGGCGCATGTTTACCTATCTTATCACCAGACACTGAATCAATTTGAAGTAGGGTGCAACTCTTGACTTGTCGCAGTAAACAAATGATTATTCTTAGAAAAAGAAAATATTTGTAATAGTATTTCTGTATTTTACTCAATTAGTTACTTCGACTAATAAACCACTATTCCAAGATCAGTTATTATTTACTTGTATAGTAAAAAATGTTTATATTTCCAGGTATGCGTCTTGGAGAGATGCAATCCCTGGCGGGACTAGCAGCACTTCTGCAGAAGTTCACAGTGGAGCCAGCGGCTACTTCACAGCGAAAAATCAACGTAGAGCACACACATAATCTAGTTCAAGGTGTTAAAAGCTTACCCCTCAAATTTAAGTTAAGAAAAAACAAAAATGCATAATGTTTTCACACAGAAATTAGATTCATAATTTTAAATTTTCAGAGATATTAACTAAATATTACTAATATTGTAAATAACACGATGTCCTACTATTACTAATATCATTAATAATTATCCGCCTCGCGGTTTCAATTACGATATCAAATTTTACCACCTAGGGATTGATTTTGGAAAAATACGAGCATATTCCTTGTATACATACCAATATACAAATTCAAACTCTCCGCGAAATCCCGGAAACACGCTATTACATCAAACAATGGATATTTTTTGTGTTGGCGAAAACATAGATCCGTCGTGTACTCGGGGTGGAAGATGGCACAAAATAAAGGTTATCTTTGGTATCATATGCTCCCTGCCACGTGTAGTATCTCTTATACGTGGCGGATGCCGTCAGGGTTAATGGTTTAACAAAGGACAAAGAGGTGGGAATATTTAAGCGTCTATTTTGAACTATTTTCTGACAATGTCATCAAATCTATTATTCACTATGAGTATACAATACACTACTAATAACGAATCGAGTTCATTATTGGTAAATACATAGAGATGAGCCTAGATAGGTACCAGTATTCCACGCTGCACTGCATGCAACGTTGATTGAGGATGGAGCATCTTATGTATATTTATTCTCATGTTTCTGTATACCTATGTTTATAATAAAATATTTTGGTAAACCAGTTTATAATTGTTTATTTAATTGTACTGTAGTAATAGATATAAAAAACAGGATTTAATACACACGGTACCTATGCATAGTATGTGTCAAGGTTTACAAAGGTTGTTTAATTAACAGCAAAAATAAATTTGTATTCATAGTTTTTCTCAAAGACACTGTGAATAACAATGTTATTTTTGCTTACAAACTTGTAACCCATTTTTGTGCTCTTTTTTGTCAGAACTCTGACAAAAAGGCAGGTGGATAACCCGATTGTAATTAGACAGATGGAAAATCATTTACTAACGAGACAGACATTATGGGCATCATATAATATATTACAAAAGAAGAAACCAAACCAATAAAGTATACCAAAGTGAAGTGTTGTATGTTATACTTATTAGGTGTGTACCTATGTACAAAAAGTTATGGTTTGTACTCTTTACTCTATTCTTGTCATCTTTACTTTTCCTTGTTCCTTTATAAAGCTGTTCGGTTCTATTATATTAAATTCATTTCTTCTAACATTATTCTTTTAATAAGTTTATTCCTCCAACACGTTATCAGCACGAAGAAGCTCTTATTTTAAAAGAAGATAATGTCAGGGAATATTATGAATTTTCAAGGTATTCAGATGTTAAAAAACCGAGACGGATACCCAACCTGGAAGTTCAAAATGAGGATGCTCCTTATTCATGAGGAGTTGTGGACGTCTATCACTGGGTATGATGATTCTGATAAAACGGCGGAGGATGTGCGCTCTCGTAGTGACCAGAAGGCATTGTCAAAAATATGCCTTACGGTAGATGGAGGTGCAATTTCGCACGTGAGAAATGCGAAAAACGCTAAGGAGGCTTGGAGTGCTTTACAAAAAGCATACGAGGATAAAGGTATGGGTCGAAGGCTCTCTTTGGAGCGTAGATTATATAAATATACCTTGACCGATTTCCAAGACATAGAATCTTATATCAACGCCGTTATGAGTACTGCTCAAGATCTTGAAGATATTGGTAAGAAGATCGACGATGGATCTCTGGCTGCGATTATTCTCGGAGGATTGACATCTCGGTACGAACCGCTGATAATGGCTTTAGAGAATTCGAATGTTGATGTAACCAGTGAGTTGGTTAAGGCAAAACTATTAAACGAGTTTTCGAAGGACCCTCACCAGAACGAGGTGGCTGCGCTACATTCAACAGGTTCTACGAGCAAAAAGAAGAAGTCTATAATCTGCTTTAAGTGTAGACAACCAGGACACAAAAGTCCCGAATGTCCCAATAAGAAGGACAGGAAGGCTATGAGTGTGTCAGGAAACGTTTTTAAAGGTACAGATTGCCATCATAGTGAAAAGGTGGAACAGGCTGTTGTGAAGGAAATGGCTCTCTCTGCGCCGGCTGCAAGTTACGGGAAATGGATTATTGATTCCGGTGCAACCATTCACATGACTCCGCACCGCGAGTGGTTCAGCAGTTATCGGCCAGTACAAAGTGGAACGATTACTGTGGCTAATGGACAAAAACTGGCGGCTGTAGGTATTGGTGATGTATCCATTGATACGGATACTTTGGCGAACAGAATAGAGAATGTAGTTCATGTTCCTGATTTGAACTGTAATTTACTTTCAGTGAATAAAGTAGTAGAGAAGGGTTACTCTGTAGTTTTCAATAAAGAAGGCTGCACTATTTATGACTCTAAGTGTGATGTAGTAAACAATAAAAATGTTTTAGCGTATGGTTCTGTAAGTGATGGGCTGTATACTGTCGATTGTTCAATTAAAATGTTCAATAATGTTTCAGCTTATGTGCACTCTGATTGTTCCAATTTTCAGCTCTGGCATAAGAGGTTGGGACATCTCTGTCGAATTGGCATGGATCTACTTAGAAAAGGTCAGGCTATCGGCGTGGAGTACACGGAGGTCGACAAGGAACCATGCATACCCTGCATAGAGGGTAAGCAGTCTAGAAAGCCTTTCAAGAGCTTAAAATACAGGAAGGCTACATCGCCACTTCAATTGGTTCATACCGATGTTTGTGGACCTTTTTCTACAAATTCTTTTACAGGTAATAAATATTTTATTATTTTTATAGATGATTATACACGTTTTACTTTTGTGTATTTTATATCTTCTAAAACTGAAGTCAAAAGTAAGTTTTGTTCTTTTCATTCTTATGTCGAGAGACAGTTTGGTGGAAAAATAAAGACTTTGCGGTCAGATAATGGAACTGAGTTCATCAATAAGGAATTGATGGATTATGTTCAGTCACTGGGTATCGATTGGCAAACGACAGCACCTTACAGCCCTCAGCAAAATGGGGTAAGTGAACGGTGTAATCGTAGCATAGTAGAGAAGGCTCGGTCACTATTGTCACATGGTTTCCTCTCAAAAGCTTTCTGGCAGGACGCAGTGGAGACGAGCGTCTACTTGAAAAATCGATCACCACACCGCGCGCTTAGTGGTAAAACACCATTTGAAATGTGGTTTAATAGAAAACCCGATCTGTCTCATCTTAAGGTTTTTGGATGCAGAGCACTTGTTCATGTTCCATCAAGTCAGAGATGTAAATTGGACATGAAAGCTGAGGAACAGATTTTTGTAGGATATTCAGATGATCCTCATACTTATTATTTCCGGAATGCGGCAACTCCTAGACGGTCACTAAAGTCAAGAGATGTTACATTTTTTGAAAATAACTTTACTGGACTGAAGGAAAATATTGAGCCTATAGGTACTGTGAACTCTGATATTGTCAATTTGCTTTCCCAGTCACCATCGCCAGCAGTTTTAAGACAAGAAATATTGCCCTCCACTTCATCTGGGAGATGTGAGGTAGATGCTCCTAGCATAGATACTTCTTTCATGGATGCTGAGGATGCTGATGTTGAAATCAATGAAGCAGTCAATGTAGAGGTCAACAATGTTGATGATCAGCAGTCAAGTGAGGCTACAGATTCCTCAAATGAATCTAGTCGATATCCTTCAAGAGTTCGCAAACCACCGGATTACTTCTCATATAATACTCTGCTTGACGATGAGTGCGATGATCCAAATAATTATCTAGCTGCGATTAACAGCAATGAGAAAGATAACTGGATTTTAGCAATGAAAGATGAGTACAATGCCTTAGTCAGAAAGGGCACATGGGTTTTGGTAGACAAGCCAAATCATAGAAAGTGTATTCCTTGCAAGTGGGTTTTCAAATTGAAACGTGATGCGAAAGGTGGCGTTGTTAGGTATAAAGCGCGCCTAGTAGCAAAAGGTTTTCGACAAAGAGAAGGTGTCGATTATCACGAAACCTTTTCTCCGGTTGTACGTAACTCATCGTTGCGAACCCTGTTAGCGCTTGCAGTGCAGGAAGATTATAAGGTCCGCCATATGGATGTGGATACAGCTTTTCTGAATGGCGATTTAGAGGAAGAAATCTTCATGACACAGCCAGAAGGTTTTGTAAGGGAAGGGGAAGAGTCGAAAGTGTGTTTTTTGAAACGGTCCCTTTATGGATTGAAGCAGGCACCAAGAGCCTGGAATACAAAGTTAAAACAGACTTTGTCAGTTCTTGGTTTTATGCAAACATCTGAGCCGTGTATTTTTAAAAACAATGCGAACTTAGACTCCTTGGTTCTGGCTGTATATGTCGACGATTTAGTAATCTTGTATAAAAATGAAACTACGTTTGACAATTTCAAATGTCAATTTGAGAAATATTTTTCATCAAAAGATCTTGGACAAATTAATTTCTTTACGGGAATTAATATTCACCATGATAATTATGGAATTAAGCTATCTCAGAATACGTATATTGAAAAGTTGCTAAAGAAATTCAACATGCAAGATTGTAAGGGTGTTTCTACCCCAATGGTCAAGAAAAACCTTGAGCCTGGTATTCGTGAGTGTGAGTACCCTTACAGAGAGTTAGTTGGCTGTCTAATGTTTTTGTCTGTAAATACCAGACCAGATATAGCCTACACTGTGAGCTACTTGAGTCAATTTAACTCTAAATTTGATCAGTCACATTGGAATATTGCTAAAAGATGTCTACGTTATCTGAAAGCAACAAAAAATAGTGGTATTACATACAGGAAAGAAAAAGGTAATACTACAACTTTGACGGGTTTTTCAGACGCAGACTGGGCAAATTGTCCAACTGATAGACGATCCTACACTGGGTTCTATTATGAACTTGCAGGCGGCCCTATTTCGTGGGAAGCTAAAAAACAGCCCACAGTGGCTTTGTCATCCGCTGAAGCTGAATATATGGCATTGGCTACGGCAGTAAAGGATGCGTGCTTTTTAAAACGACTAATATCCGATTTAACAGGTAAGTCCCTTAACATAGTTTTGTATACGGATAGTCAGAGTGCACAAAAATTGGCCATGAATCCGGTTCACCACAATAGGACAAAACATATAGATGTTAAGTTCCATTTTGTCCGAGAAAAAGTGAACGATAAAACCGTTGAACTTAGGTATATGCCCACCGACAGGTTACCTGCAGATGTTTTGACGAAACCTTTGGGTCCAACAAAGCATCGCAGTTGTTTGCAAATGATTGGTATATCCTAGTTTTTGTAATGGTTTTCTTTACTAGTTTTATATGCTTTTTGTGTTATGAGTGCAATGCAATTAACTTTTTGAGGGAGCATGTTGTATGTTATACTTATTAGGTGTGTACCTATGTACAAAAAGTTATGGTTTGTACTCTTTACTCTATTCTTGTCATCTTTACTTTTCCTTGTTCCTTTATAAAGCTGTTCGGTTCTATTATATTAAATTCATTTCTTCTAACATTATTCTTTTAATAAGTTTATTCCTCCAACATGAAGCCATAAGGGCAGCCACATTATATTGCATCTGTCGATGTTAACTGGCAAATTAATTAGATTAATTATAATTATCGTATGACATTTTTTAGTGTAACATATTAATAGGTCTTTACCTATGAAATTGCCGTTCTGCAGTACTGGCTATTTCAAAAGCAAAATAATTTTTGTTTGGCTAAGAATTCTAATTTCAAATTAATTTTATTTTAAAAACATGTTTTTTTTTTCCAAAAGTAAATTTGTTTATTGATTAGTGTTACATTTTCATCGCATTTCAATCTTTTTCGTCATCATGGATACGTTAAAAATTCGAGTAATTATGGAATATGAGTACCGTCGTGGCAGCAACGCGGCACAAGCGGCACGCAACATCAACGACGTTTACGGAGCTAACACTACAAACCAACGCACCACCTGTTATTGGTTTGCTCGCTTCCGTTCTGGAAATTTCGACCTGAAAAATTAATCTCGCGGTCGTCCGAAGACTTTGGTCGACAATGACGAATTAAAGGCGATTGTGGAAGCTGATGATACACAATCTACGGCTGAATTAGCTAGCAGCTTTCGACGTTAGCGTCAAAACAATATTGGTCCATTTGCGTCAAATTGGCAAGGTAAAAAAGCTTGACAAATGGGTGCCCCACGAACTCAATGATCGCCAGCGCGAAGTACGCGTCGAGACGTGCCTTGCACTGCTCAACAGACACACAAATGAAGAAATTTTGAAACGCATTGTTACCTGCGATGAAAAATGGATTCTGTTTGATAACTGCTCAGCAAGTTGGTTGGATCCTGGTTCAGCACCTAAACAATGCCCTAAACGAAAACTTACCCCTAGAAAAGTGATGGTCACTGTTTGGTGGTCTAGCGCCGGTGTGATTGATCACAGCTTCTTACCAAACGGGGAGAGCATTACTGCCGATGTGTACTGTGAAGAACTGAACACAATGATGGAGAAGCTGGCACATCTCCAACCAGCATTGGTCAATCGCTCGTCTCCGCTGCTACTGCACGACAACGCGCGACCTCATACTGCACAGCAGACGGTCTCCAAGTTGCAAGAACTGGGGTTGGAAGCTCTGCGTCATCCGCCCTTCTCACTAGACCTTGCGCCTACAGACTACAACTTTTTCCAGAATTTGGATAACTTCTTGGGGGGAAAAAGTTCAATACCCGAGAGGCAGTACAAAATGCCTTTGAAGAATTTGTTGCCTCCCGTCCAGCTGATTTCTTTAAGAAATCAATGCATCTTTGCTAACGCAGTGGCAGTTTATTGATGCCCATAAACTGCCACTGCGTTAGCAAAGATGCATTGATTGCATGGGTGATTACTTCGATTAATACAAATAAAAAATACATGAAAACAAATCGTTTTTTTTTTTTCATACAAAACGGCAATCTCGTAGATAAAGACCTAATATATTAAACAAATAAAAAAAAATGGCAATCGCCGCCACGGACATTAGCAAAACCAATAGCAATGTCTAGAACATAACTGGTTCTCGAGTGCAATTGCCTGAACACTTCAGTAGGTGCTTGGCGATATTTTCAACTTGAGGGTGGCAGGCAGCCTCTCGATTGCCCTTCCACCGTACTATGATGATATGAAAGAAGATTATGAGAGAAGAGTGCATGTAGTAGAGATGCAAATGCTGAGGTGGATGTGTGGTGTTACGAGAATGGACAAGATAAGGAACGAGTATATCAGAGGTAACTTGAAAGCAGCACTAGTGACTTAAAAGATGATAGAAAATAGTATTGGCTTGGCATGTCATGAGGAGGGATGAAAGACATGTAACGAAAAGAGGATTGAGTATGAGTGTTGATGGACATAGAGAGACTAGTAATAGAGCGGAGTGGAAGAGGAAAACATGTTGTGCCGACCACACCTAGCGTGGAATAAGGACATGAAGAAGGAGAAGATTTCTTTTACTGAAAACGAGACTCATTTCAGGATTCAAACCGACGACATTGATACGGCAATCCACGTCACTACCACTGAGCTATTATCGCTTAATACATGTTAGAGGAATGTGAATTAGCTATCATAGTGATGTGTAATCATAATGTAGGTGTGTAGCGCGAGTTGGCAGACGCAGTAATTCGTGTAACATTACGATCTTACTTTTATTTTCATTCGAGTGCATTTATGTTCAACACGTAAACAAGGTCGAATGGTATTTGGAAGATCAAAGAGAACAAGCGTTTTTTTTGCAATAATTGTTATCGATGGGGACGCGATAAAGCTGAATAGGCCTTGATCACAATCTCATCGTAATCTTTGGAACTACGGAACGGATTCTAAAAATAATTTCACCAATGGAAATACATTGTCACTTGCTAACATAAACTATATTTTAATTCCCGCGTGAGTGCTGGTGATCTCGGGGCCGATGCTAGTAAATAGTGAATTGTCTGATGGTAGCAAGCACATACTCTAGAAGGCAATCGGCTCTCAAGTGCAGCTGCCGGGATACCCGTCGCTGAGAAGCCTGGTGAGTACTATGAAATAACCTTCGCCACAACATTTGGTGACACTTACATCCGAGTTATCATTATTTAAACCATGGAACAGTAGCCTAATGTCAGAATAATGTCAAAATACCTATAAAAAAACAATTTGGTTTTTTGTTTTTGTTTTTAGCTCAAAGTTTGATAAGCTGGCAAACCATATCTGCTGAAGGTGAGTGACTACCGTCGCTTATGGACGGTCAGCAATATAAGATTGCCTATATGTAGCACCTTTTTCAACGCCTTGAAGGCAACTGGCAGCAACTGGCTCGAGTACAACTGCCGGAACACATCGGTGCAGGTGTTTGGCGACAAATAATTTGACTAAAGCAAGATTGGTGTTAATGTGAAATATTTTAATTTTCGAAAAGAATAGTTTAGCTAGACAAATCTAACATAGGTTTATTTAATTAAGAAGTCACCTCAAAATGTCCTTGTAAACGAAACATGCAAAATTATTGGTTTATTATGATTCCGCCGGTCAGAGGACAAACATAATAAGATTTCAGCAGTAAATAAAATTATTTTAGGGTTTTGCAAAGAAAACACGAGGGAAATGAAATAATATTAAGATCTCAAGGAGAGTCAACGGAAGTCGTGACACCTGAGTTATGAAGAGAGCTCGCAAATAGCAACATTCCTGTTTCACGTTACATTGTATGTGTGTCCGTCTAGTGCTCTAATAAATATATGGTAGGTAGATCATTGTGAAGAATATTTAACAGCTTTAAATTAAGAATGCTTAATTGATAAAAATAATTTCATTTTTATTAACTTACCCACTTATTCTTGATCAACGTCACATTATGATACTTTATTACGTCCTCAACTCCCCATCTGGATAAGAGTAGGAAATTTATACGTACATTCATGCAGATTGTTGGCAATGCGCTTACTAATGTATTCGTGTTAAAAATAGAAATTAAATTAAAAAAATACCCTTTATTCCCACCAAAAACAGTAGGTAATACGTGGCTATTGTAAACAAAATAAGCGTCACTGTAACACGAAAATAACTATGGAATGCCGGATATTGCAATACCGACCCGTCACGGGCTGCGGGATCGCACGCGCAACTCGCAGGTGCTCGCAGCCTCCTCCACTTCTTAGTACGTGGTCGCACTGCGCAGAGCGTGAACGTATCCACTGAAGCTCCCGAATTTCTCTAACATCGATATAAATTACGATAAAACTTTTAAAAAGTGAAATATCTTTGTGATTTTTTGTGCGCAGTGAGGAGTGCCGTTGACATTATTAGTAAAGAAAAAAATCATAGTGATTTCATAGATATGAAAGTCCTAACAGTTGAAGATAAAGTGGCGAGTGTCGGGAATGAGAATGAACCGACAGTTATGGTCGACACGCAGAAGTTAATCAAGGAGGAATTGAACAGGTAGTTTTATTAGAATGATCGAAAAAACGTGGACTTGAAAATACGTAATATAGGCGTAAATTATAGAAAAAGGAACAGTCGATACAGTTTTTGATGGAGCCTGTTTTAAACAAATTTCATTCAGGCTTTAATTAAAATAAAGTTGTGAAGATAAACAAGAATAAAAGTTAATTGTTGCATCTCATATAAGTTAATTGATATCCAATAGGTAGATGAAAATATTTTTAGTGATTATAGTCAATCAAGTATTGAGTTATCCGTTATGAAAGATACAAACAAAGTAGCATCAATAATGCCAAATCTGAAAAAATCAATAGACATAGTAGCAAGTTCGCTAGGTCATCCAAACTTGGCGCTCGGCCAGAATGACACAAGCGCGTGGCATGCGATGTTTACGCACCCGATATGTCAGGTTGTTGTCGTTATTCAGGTCGGAATGCTGTTGCTCCAATCGAATTTTCTTCAGGTTTCTTTGCGGCTTGTGCTCAATCTTTACTGATGACTTTTAATTTTTCTTTAAATTTAAGAAAAAGTATTGAGAATCTATTTAATTCTTTATTTGTTTATGTAGCTACATGTATATTTATAATAAGATTGATAATCAATCACAGATGTCCATCTTACCTTTTCTAGAAACTTGAATCTCTTCTATCTCTCGAGAACATATAGCTCCATCGAAAATGCTTTCAAAGATCATAAGTTTGAAGTTATTAGCCGTATCTTTTTTATCCTTACAAATTACCTTTCGCTAAAATATTTGATGAGTTATAGTTTTTTGTTCTCATGGCCCACCTTTCCTAGGTTTCTCTAACTTTGTCACCTAAACTGATTTTCAATATTATTACAGAGGTTGTCCCCTTGGAGTATCCCGTGTGACCAATTCACTGTACGTCTGTGGGGCACACTCGCTCCCCAGTGCAGTGAAGGCCCTGCATCCAGGACTGATTATCAGTGCTGCCCCTGAATTACCACCTCCTCCTGAAGACTATGTGCCGAGGCATTTTGTACCTCTACTGGATACACCTAACTCTGACATGCACCCTTACATGGAGAGAGTTGCTGATCTAATCAATGAGGTGAGGAACATTATTATATTGGAAGATATTCCATATTTAATTAGTCTGTGAGTTTCTCAGTGTGGCAGTTCTTTCTGACGTATCTTAATTTAGTTCTTCTATACTTTAGCCAGTCTTCTTCATGTCTGATATTTTTATTTGTATTGTCACAGGTTGTCACAAATGGTGAAGTAGTGCTGGTCCATTGTGTAGCTGGTGTCTCTAGATCAGTCACACTGTGTCTGGCATATCTGGTCAAATGGCAAAAAATGACCCTCCGGGATGCTTACCATTACATGAAGCAAAGACGGTGAGGTTCAAGTCACTAATAGCTTCCCAGGAATTTGAGGTCTCTCCCAGATCATATTTCTTCAAAATATGTATGAGCCAATTTAAACCATTAATAAAAAATTAGATATTTCCTAATCTCATCAAACATATGCCCCTGTTTCGTTATTCTTCTTAATCTAATCTTCTTAATAATTATTTTTTTGTCTAGACCACAAATTCGACCGAACACCGGTTTCTTCAAGCAAATGATCAAGTACGAGGAAAGGCTTTTCGGCGAAGCCTCCGTCAAGATGGTGTACTGCGAAGCCATAGACAAGGAAATTCCAGATGTTTACGAACCTGATTACAGCGGCATGACTTGGTTCAGGCAGCGATATGGACCCATCGAGAGGGAGAGCTGAAGAGTGAGCAAGATAGAGCTATACATTATTATGAAAGTGGGAAAAGGATGACTGTAATTAATGTATTGTTTGAAGAGAAATAGAGATGAATGTCTATCATTTAATACAAGACTGAGCGAATGAATGTTGTAGATATAAATGTGTTAATTGGATTTTTGAAAGAAATCTGAAATGAAAGGTTAGCTTTATTAAGTTTAAGAAGAATATTTTGTATTCTTTAACATCTAAAAATACCACACTGATATTAACAAATTTATTATTGTTATCGAACAAATATCTTTCGCATGAAATTATATCAATATCATATCTTTTAATATTCTGTGAGAATTAGTTGAGTATTATTTAAAATAATTATTAGCTATATAAGCATTGTGATAATTTAACATATAGTTATAATTAAATTGTATGTGTTTATTTAATAATGTATATTTATTTATAAAGTAAAGGGACCAAAATAAATGAGCGATAAATTATACTAGATCGTTTTATTAATTGACCTTTATCAATATTTTTTTTATATTCTGGATAGGCTTGTGTTTGACCACAATCTCACCATGGTAGGTGATGATGTGGCCGAAGATGGTAAGCACACAAAGCCTAGATGGGAACTGGCTCTCAAGTGCAGCTGTCGGAACACACCAATAGGTGTTTGGCGACAGATTTTCAACTTGAGGGTGGTAGCCAGCCAGTTGGGTACTACAAAGTACCCTACCACCGAGCTATGGTTTCGATTCACGATGTTTTCCTTCACCGAAAACTCAAGCTCATTGTAGGATTCGAACCCATGACCTTCGCCGCGGTATTCGACGTCACTTACCACTGAGCTATCATCGCCTTAAATATTACAACTGAATATTACAAAATATACTTGCGGAATATTTAAAAAAGTTGTTGCTAGTGTTACCTAATTGCAGTTTGTAGTAGAGTAATGAGTAAATTCATTGAAGCGATGTTGTTGGCCCCGTGGCATTGAAATGTGCGGCGAAGACGAAAATATACCGAACGATCGCGATGGAGGGGAAACGCCTGAAAGCGCGACTGAAAAATCCGACAATGCTCGCTTCCGTGTTATGATGTAATCGTTGCCAAATTACTAATTTAATTCTCTTCTCCTGAAGACAGACAGATGGTAATATTTATGAGAACACATTTGTATGAGATTAGGTTACTAAAAAATTCCAATTGGTATGCGCTTACATAAAAGCGTTCTTTTAATGCGGGGGTCATATGCTGGGTGTTGTTTGTTTCGATGCTTAAATTTAAAGATATTGTTTGTGGATTCAACTTAAAGAATGATTTTTCATCTTTAAGGCAAGACTTGTTCTCAGTTTTCTATAGTTTGTCTGTTTACTACAATACTTTCAGTATTACTAATATTGACTTTAGATTTGCAGTTCTTACTTTCCACCCAAGAGTTCCACACAGCTTTTTTAACCACAGCACGGTGGTAGGGTATTTTGTAGTGCTTGACTGCCTAGCTACCACATTCATGTTGAAAATCTGTCGCCAAGCACCTGTTGGTGTGGTCCGGCAGTTGCACTTGAGAGCCAGTTGTAATAAGGTGTATAATACAGTGGCAATCCCCCTGGTATTACTAATGTCTAATAGGCGACGGTAGTCACTCACCATCAGGTGAGTGACTACCTGTTTGGTTGTCACATGGTACCTATTATAAAA
Source organism: Ochropacha duplaris (assembly GCA_951361185.1). Classification (NCBI taxonomy): domain Eukaryota; kingdom Metazoa; phylum Arthropoda; class Insecta; order Lepidoptera; family Drepanidae; genus Ochropacha; species Ochropacha duplaris. The sequence continues at coordinate 3,098,934 of OX592696.1, forward strand.
AACGGCCAAGTGCAAGTCGGACTCGCGCACGAAGGGTTCCGTAAAAAAGGTAAAAAAATCACGTTTGTTGTATCACTTAAATATTTATTTTATTTTAATTATATTATTTATTATTAAAATAAAAATACAACTGAGATCGAACAAAAAAGGGCAAAAAAATCGCGTTTGTTGTATGGGAGCCCCCCTTAAATATTTATTTTATTATGTTTTTAGTATTTGTTGTTATAGCGGCAACAGAAATACATAATTTGTGATAAAAGTTGTAATAAAATTTCAACTGTCAAGCTATCGCGGTTCTTGAGATACAGCCTGGTGACAGACAGATGGACAAATGGACGGACAGACAGCGGTCCCCCGTTTTTACCTTAACTATTACTAAGACCCTTTGGGTATGGAACCCTAAAAAGAAAAAAAAACATTCCAGTAATCAAAACACATTTATTAAGTTTAGGCGCTGGTAAGGCACTTATGAACGTTAGAATTAACTCTACCAGCGGTTCGAAATACACTTAAACTGAGAAGACTCCGGTAAGAAACTCATCAAGGCATTTTTTTTCTTTAGTGGATCTTTCTTTAATTTAATTACATTTCCAGAAATAAATTTAGATACATTTTATAATATTTTACACTTCGCCAGGGGGGTGCTAGTGCAGAGAGAAGCTACTACAACCATATGTATTTCTCTCTGTTAGTCTGGGACTGTCGCTGTAATATCTCGAAGGCATTATTGTTATACAAAGTGCATGAAAGCTGTATAAAGCGGTGTTTTGTTGTACGTAATAAGACCGTAGAACATCTAATTAAATCTGTAGCATGAAAGCAAGCTGATTCAGCGCTTGTCTGGGCTCTGGACAGACGTGGATCAAAATAAAATGACATTCCAGTGGTCCGCGAAATACTTGCCACGATTGTTTTTCACCCAACTTTCAGTTTTTTAATGGAATGGAATGGTTGGTTTTGGTGTTATGCCAGTATTCATTACGTGTTGAAATGTCTGAATTTGACAACACTTGTTTACCGTTCAAAAACGAGGTAATTGTCTTAACCGTCATGTGAATAAGGTTGTAATTCGCATGTTACGGCTAGCACATGATCAGGGTGAGGTGTGGGTTGGCAGTGACACATGTTCCAAGTTCAATGTTTTCGTTAATTACCTAATGTACCTACTCGTGAGCATAATTAGTAAGATTTTGGCCAGGTTCAATCATTTTTTACGCACGAAGATAAAATGGTTAAAAATATATCTTTTGAAGTTTAGAGAGAAAAAAACAATCTTAAATTTATTTTTAGATTGTCTTTACAGTTGTCTTCTAGACATTGTAATCTTAGGCCAAATAAAAAAGGTAGGCAGAGCACCGCTTTCTTAAAATGAAGCACAGTAAAGTAAGCCGATTTTGAAAAAGGAAGCCGATTGCATTCCATTGTGACGAGAGTTAAGGGGGGTAACGTAACAACTTCGTGCACGTTGCTTCACTTCATTGGAGACTATTGTTTACGTACGCTCCTTCTACCTTTATTATTTGTTCTGTGCTTGTAATAAGAACGGCTATACAGTATAATATTGGTGATCGGTGACGATAGTCACTTACCATTATCTGATGACCCATCTACTTGTATGATTGTCTGGACGCCTGTAGACTTCTGTCTTAAAAAAACATACAATTCTAAACATCAAATTTATTTGAGACATATTAAAACCAAATTGGTTTCGCAGACAAAGCAATAGATTTTTGAAAACCAATAGATTTACAGCAAAACGTAAAACCCCCAAAATAACGTACTGAAGAATATATTTTCATTGGTTCCGTAAGTACTGCCTATTTCAGACAATAGGCAGGTACTTGGCAAATACAGCTAAACTCTGCCATTAAAATGACATTTGGATTCAAACCAAATGGTTATTTTGGCCTTGTGCTGTAGGTGAACCCTATTTATGTTTTCGTCGCAAATATTTCAAGGCCCTAAAACACCAACAGAGTAAAACAGATATAATGAAAGATTTTAGATATTTAGAGTATATCAGAGGAAGCTTTAAAGAGCAACAGTGACTGAAAAGATGAAAGGAAATAGAATGTCTTGGAATGGATATGTCATGAGGAGGGATGAAAGGCATGTAACAAAAAGAGTATTGAGCATGAGTGTGGATCGATATACCTAGAGGTAGAGGAAGGCCGAAGAAGGTATGAATGGACCGCGTGAAGAATGATATGCATATGAAAGGTGTGAGTATTGAGACGACTAGTGATAAAGCGGAGTGGAAGAGGAAAACATGTTGTGCCGACCCCACCTACCGTGGGATAAGGAAAGAAAGTGGTAAGTGACGTCGGATACCGCGGCGAAGGTCGTGGGTTCGAATCCTTACAATGAGCTTGAGCTTTCGGTGAAGGAAAACAATGTGAGGAAACCACAGCACGGTGGTAGGGTACTTTGTAGTACTCGACTGGCTGGCTACCAATCAATCTCAATATCAAGTTGAAAATCTGTCGCCAAGCACCTGTTGGTGTGTTCCGGCAATTGCACTTGAGAGCCAGTTCGCCTTTAAGGCATTGTAATAAGGTGTACAACACATTAGCAATCCCCTGGTATTGCCAATGTCTATAGGCGACGGTTGTCACTTACCATCAGGTGACCCGCCTGCCTCGTTGTCACTTGTGACATAAAAAAAAAAGAAGAAGTTATTATAGAATATAAGAAAAAGGGAGTTAGAGGTAGGTAAGATACGATAACTCTGTGATAGATATTGAATACCGTGACGAAGTTTGCTTCGAATTCTGAAAGCTTTCAGTGAAGAAGCATAGATTACCTCACGATATTTTGTGAGGTAATCTATGCAGGGTACGGGGTATATAGTACCAGGCTGGCTGGCTACCATATTGAAAATCTGGCGTCAAAGACGGTAAGGTTAGCTTCTGGCAGTATCACTTGAGAGCCAGTCCCTTATTTTGCTTTCGAACTTCGGCTACATATTAGGTTAGTTTTTTTTATGGCAGTGGTCACATGATTGTAAATTACTATCGTCGTCATAGACATTATTTCTAACTTATCTATTAGACATGTACATATTTTGTCATATAACAGATAAAAAAAAACTAAAAAATAACCCTGTAGGTACGCATAAATTAACTTTTGGTAAATAAGTGACGATTTTAACGTAAGTAGTTCCTTGGCCTTAAGGTTTATTATCAGAGTATTTTGGAGTTTGTATTTACTATAATTTTATTTACAACAAATGTACAAAATATACAAACAAATGTACAACTATAATATATATAAAAAAAACTTCGAGGCTGTCGCTGTTTGTATTTACTTGTGTAGTACCACGTGTAATATCAAAAAGCCTTGAAAGAGAAGCATCGACTGTTTACTGATAAAATCTCCAATTTTGTATCATAAGGTGTTCCGACAATCACATACCAGCCAGAGCAATGTGTCCTTATTTCGAGCCGAACCATCCAACCTTCATCTAGCTCTACCTTTACATTCCAGACTATTTCAATCCCACTTAAAATATTAAACAACCTTCGAAACGAAAATAAAGCGAAAATATTTACGATTCTGTGAAACATATTTCGACCAAAATACTCGGGCATATACGCAGTAACTTGTAAACTAATCAATCTGAAGTGTATATGTTGACTGTCTTGTCCACCGTTAATATAGATAAACTTGTTTCACCCGCATTTTCGAGGGAACCTATCTGGGGCTGACTTTTCAAAATTACTTTTTAGCGGTTACCTAGGTACTCTCTATTAGGAATCTCTCTGTCAAATTTCAAGTTTGTAGCATTATATATTCTGAGATATCGGGATTAATCAATATAGACTAAAACAGTCACTAAGTGTACCTCGCTCTAACTTGTGTAAAACGTTTATAATTATTACAGAATAAAGCCGAAAACCCTTCGGCTATCTAGTACAAGTATAATTTCTAGAATCGGACAGTTAGTTCCCTAGAACGTTTAACCATACATAAAAATATTATCTCGGAGTACTATACTACCTTCATCAGAAAACGCGGGTGATCCCCCTGGCATTGCTAATGTCTAGGTGACAGTTGTCAATTACCAGACGTGCCTGCTTGTCACACTTCTGACAAAAACAAGGGTGTCTTTATGAACTTAGTAAGGGAAAAGTTAACGTAAAAGATGAAGAGAGAAAGGTCAAAACTAATTCAATCTAAGTACCCACGAATAAGTAATAAGTCCTAAGTACTTAGCCATAAAATAGAGTAAAATAAAATAAAATTTAAATTTATTTTAGTATTTAGCTAAATAGTATAATTGCTTTGAATGTTTGGATCCAAAATTTAGGTTCATTATATCACTTAACATGTTTCATGTAATTAAAGCGCTAAATATGTTTCTCTTGTGAAAACGAAATAAATTAACACCACAAGCAATACTATCTTTAGTATAAAATCCGAAAGTTTGTTTAGAATCTGTAACAAAATAGATTAAACTTTATTAGGTATATAAACCATGATTATGTGAAGAAATTATATAATATTACTTTACCAGATTTCACTTTTTCATTTCACAATAATTTTAATGGAAATGTTTTTGTGGCTTTTGTATAAAATAACCTTGTCGGTACTTTTGGTAAAACAGGGACGATTTCAACGTAAGTAGTTCCTTGATCTTAAGGTTTATTGTTAGAGTATTTGGGAGTTTGTATTTACTTGTCTAGTTCCACGTGTATTATCAAAAAAGCCTTGAAATAATAGCATCGACTGTTTTCTATTATGATTAGTAGAGTATTCATCGAACTGAACATTGCTTTTTAGAACAAAAATAAACACCCATTATTTGTTTAGATGAAACAAAACATGAAAACAATAAAAATCAACATTTATGTCATTCGATTTCCTGGAATGAGTAATCTATGAAAAAAAAAATTAAATTATCACTGATTCTTTTTATGTCAGAAGTGTCTAGCAGGCAAATGGGTCACCTGATGGCAAGTGACTACCGTTGCATATGGACTTTAGCAACTCCAAGGGATTGCCAATATGTTGTCGACCTTCTTGCAACGCCTTGAAGGCAACTGGCTCCGATAGGTGTTTGGCAATAGATTTTCAACTGCTCAGATTTTTTTATCTAAACACAATTGACCTCCAGCACAATTCAGGAGACGTGTGTTTTCTGTGTTAATTGCGTAATATGTGACATATTGCGGTTTTACTATAATATATTTTTTTAAATGTTATTGTGTTTCATAGGTTATATTATGTTTGAATATGCGGAATTGTAAATAAGATCGAATGCTCCCCACAATGTACCATACTCTTTTGAATAAAATCATTTAATTCCATTTAAAACGTCGATTTTAGTGCGGTATTCGACGTCACAAAAACTGGAATAGGTAATGACTGCTTTGTAAATTTCGATAAACTTTGAATCACTACTTTTAGTCCAGAAACTATTTACATCGAAATAGGTATCCATACTAATTAAATAAATAAAAAAATCCCTTTATAATTTTTCCCTACAAAATATTGAGACAGTTAACTATACCAGTGTGTCGCTCAAGATAGCGTAGTGCATTCCTTTCTATTTATAATAAACTTTTAGTAGTGTAGTCGACTCATTCCGGCTGTCGTAGTCACATTCCTCGCAGCTATATTTTATCATCACATAACTGTATGGTGTGATGTTTGGTGTTCATTCTATGATCCTAAAAATGTTCTTGTAGGACAACAAAGAACAAATGTAGGACAACCTGGTTTATTAAGAACTGAGCCAATATTTTATATGAGATCGTTGTGAGCGACAATTTTAGATGGAACAAAGATGTTTTTGCCAAGTTGGACGTGTGTATAATGAGATTTAATTGTTGCGCATGAGGCGTGTTTGCTTTGTGTGATAATTTATAAAATACTAGTTGTCTCCCGCGGTGTCATCCGCGTTTCCGAGGGATTTTACTTTTTACCGGGATAAAAAGTCTCAAGTTCGACCGAACTTAATTAAAATCGGTTCATTAGTTTAGGAGATTATCTCGGACAAGAAATGTGACATTAAATTATTGATGTATATATCTACATTATTTCAGCAAAAGTTTTAAACGAAGTGAAATAAAAAATAGTCACAACAATAATATCTTGAGACTATTTTCACACACATCCACTTGATGAGAGCTTGTACTATTGAAACAAGATAACAGAAGTACGCAAATGTTTATCCTGGATGGGAATCGAACCTACCAACTGTGCCTAGTAATCTAACCAACGACCAACCACGACTTTTGGCCGATCTTACATACTGAGTCAAAGAAAATGAGTATAAAATACTTAGTTTAGTATACTACCTTGTACCAGATCGTTATGTAAACAGATTTCCAGCGGAGTACATGGAATGATTTATCTATCTTCCGCTCGTAATAAATTAAATTAATTAGCATAATGTTCAAAACAAATGAATCTAACTAATATAACCTCAACTATGACTTTTATGATCAGCGTAAATTATTTCACTCCTGTTTTATGTATGTATCGATAAGTATTTTATGCTTAGAATTTGTGTGATCAAATGAGAATAATGAAAATATCCCCGTAATATACCGTTCATTATTTTTTTTAAAATGTTAATTAAATATATTTATGTTGTTTTATGTATGCTCCGCCATTTTTTATAGTTGTCAAGTCCTCTCTATCCAAAGGTTGCCTGGTAGAGATCACTATGCTACTCAATGTTGTTTTTGTTTTATGAACAATAAAGAGTTACCTATCTACCTAAATGAGCAATGCCTGAAAATACAAACAGCTAAAAATACTCTAAAACATATGTAGAACAATCAATCTTGGGAATAGTGTTCGCTTTTATAATAAATTACCAGCATCTGTTACCAAGATGACTGATTCTAGATTCAAATCGTACATAAAAAAGTTTTGAAAGAAAAAGCTTATTACAAGGTAGCCCAATATATTGAGGATAAAGATGTCTGGAGGTAGCTGCACTCTGTACAAGTACCTACACATTGTTTTTTTTTTTACTGTTAATTACCATTTTTTTTTTAATACGCTGTTATTAGCTTGGTATTTTTTGTTTTAGTTTACTATGTAGGTAACTAATGCGGGTTATAATTTTTTATGTATTTTTGTATTACTTTAAGAATAAAATTGTTAAACATTTGAAAAAAAAAGCCAATATAGTCAGATGGTCCAAAAATATTTAAAAAATGTAACCTTGCTGAGTTTCTTGCCGGTTCTTCTCAGTTGAAGGCTGACTTCCGAACCGGTGGTAACTTCTGTAATTCGACCTTCATAAGTGCCCTTCTAGGGCCTAAACTGAATAAATGGTTTTGACTTTGACTTTGACTTTGAACCACTAAAAGTAGATCTTCCGATAGTGCATACATATGATGTCACATCTCACTATTAAGTACAATACTTCACATAAACTATCGTTTTGTTTATTTACTTACTCCGATGGCTCAGTGACCCGAAGTGAGTCTTGGCCTCCGACACAAGAGAGCGCCACTTTTCCCTGTCCTGCGCGAGCTCTCGCCAACTGTCGTCAACTGATAGCTCGCGCAGGTCCTGCTGCACTCTATCCACCATAGTATCGCTACCTAGGACGTCCAACAGGCCTTCGGCCGGTCGGCCGCCCCAGATACGCTCTCTTCACCCCTCGATCCTCACTCATCCTTTCGACGTGTCCGAGCCAGCGGAGTCTATAGGCTTTTAACTCTCCTAATATGTTAGGCTCCTTAAATAGATTTTCTATCTCCTGATTCTTCCGGATTCTCCACGTGCCATCTTCTTGTATTGTCGGCCCCAAGATCTTCCGAAGCACTCTTCTTTCAGCAGTCATAAGCCTGTTTTCCTCCTTAAGCGTTAGTGTCCAAGCTTCACAGCCGTACATCAAGATCGGTCTTATTACAGACTTATATTTGGAACTTGGCTTTTCTGCTTAGTAGTAGTTTTGTTTATTAAAAAGAAGCTAATTTTATCAAGTCAACATACCTATTGTGGGCGACGAATAATTGTGTCAAAATAGTACCTACTCAATTTACAGTAGATATATCTACGAACGAATCTATTTTTATGATATAACTGTAATGTTCCATAAAACTACTTATTAAATACTTTATTTAAATGCCAAATACAATTACACTTCCGTCATTATTCTAGAAATGAATAGCAGAGAAAACTGAGGTAAGAGATCAAAGCAAGACCGTTGCAGCTGCGAAGAGCAACAATGTTGCAAGAGATTTATCATCGTAAAGTGTTACTGTATTATTTACGCCTGTCTTATAAGCTAGGATATATTGTAGGCTCATTCTAGGGTATCTAGAGTATAAAGTGAAATTATGAGAAACGTTTTTTTTTATGTCAGAGTTCTGACACCAGGCCGGCGGGTCACCTGATGGTAAGTGACTATCCGACCGTCACCTATAAACATTAGCAATACCAGGGGGATAAACGATGTGTTGTATATCTTAACTGGATCTCAAGTGCAACTGTCGGATCTGTCTACATAACATTAAAATATTGTTACGATTACAAAATATTGTTATATCTTATTATGTATAAAATACCCGTATCACGATGTTGGTCCGCGATGAACTCCGAAACTACTAAATCGATCTTAATGAAATTTGTCATAAAAATAGATTATATCCTGGAATAGGAGATAGTTTTTATTTCGGAAAAAAAAGATCCCTCGGGAACACGGGAGAAACCGCGGAAAACATCTAGTAGGTAATTTTATATGAACACTTCAATTCTCGCTTCTAACAAGCTTTATAAATACAATATCCAAATGAATAATATTCGGTATTCATCATCCAAGCCATTAACATTTCCATTAATGCGAGAAACGATAGATAGCGCGTCAATTATGATAAAATTTATGCGTACTAGTGTAATAAAACAAAATATAAAGACACCTGCACACCTGCCCGGCGACACGCAGCGTTACCATCGACATAAAGTGGCAGCCCTAATCGAGGTATCGGTATTCGGTGAGTTGGCTCAACGCCAGAATGACAGCGCGCCTCGGTATGCGCTGCTTATATCGCCATCGGTCGGAAATCTCTCACTGAAATGTTAATGGATGTGTTGAAATTGGAAGGGAATTTTTGTTTAGGTGCTGGCAGGTGAATCAAGAAAAGAACAGACATTTTTCTTTTTTTTTCTTTTGATGAACTTGTGTTTAACCGCAATCTCACCATGGTAAGTAATGATTTGGCCGCAGGTGGTAAGCACACAAAGCCTAAAAAGAACTGGCCCTCAAGTACAACTGTCAGAATACACAAACAGACAGCTGCTTGGCAACAGACTCGCCAGTCAGTCGAGTACTAAATAGTATCCTACCACTACCGCCGTGCTATGGTTTCCTCACGGTGTTTTTCTTCATCGAAAGCTCAAGCTCATTGTAGGGTTCGAAACCACGACCTTCGCAATATCATTGAAAATATCATATATCACGAAAACTAAATCAATTTGGAAAGTGTTTTAAACTTTCCTTCAAATTTTTCAGAAATTTCCACCTCATGGTTGTAAAGTTAGACAATTTTGAGGGCATTAGAAGAAATAATAAAGAAGACTGTAATGTAATCTTAAAACTTCAATCTTTTCATCACTCAGTTGTATCACAGGTCTCAAGTGCTGAAAAGCGTAGAGGACTCACAACGGAGAGTGTAGAGGCTCCGCTACGAAAACCGTAGACCCTTTGTAACTGATGGAAAGCGTAGCGGTTGCTGTTGTACTAAGCTGAAGATTATTAAATACTAGTTTTCCACCCCGCGATTTCACCAGCGTTCCCAAAGGATTTTATCTTTTCCCTGGATAAAAAGTATCCTGTCCTTCTCCAAGGTCTATCTCTATACCAAATTTCATCTAAATCTGTTCATTGGTTTAAGCGTGAAGAGGTAACAGACAGACAGACAGATTTTTGCATTTATAATATTAGTATGGATTACACCTAACATAATATTTAACTACGCTACTAGAGTTTCTAAAACAACCAAAAATAAAGGCCTGCATTCACTGCAACTTTGCAGTCGCAAAAGGCCGTACTACAAACGCCAATTCCCTTCCTGATATCGGCAGATTTGGTCGCTCTGGAGCAGTACTGCTCCATCACAAAATACATTGCTGTAAATATTCACAGCTCTATTAGGAGCTATGAATACACTTTTTATACTCATTCATATACAGACATTCGATATACTTAGGTAAATGAAAAAAAACAGCTATTTCCTACTCAAATAAATACTTTCTGCAAAAAGCATTGATATTATCATACGCAACGAGTTTTATTTAATCTACCTCAGTAAATGTATGATTCGATCTCGGGATGAGATTTATAAAGTGAAAATAAACTGAATGTTATATTCGTGGTGTTAATGACCTTTCAGTTATTTTCACTGGACTAAGAGCGTGATCTAAGAGCATTATTACATTGGCAGTTTCTACTACGTTAACTTTATTTGTAATTTTTTTAATGAATTTTTCGAATTAAATACAAAGTGCGCAGCGTTGTTATTTTTCGTATATGGAGAGTTATTTTTAGATTTAACTTCGAATAAGAAGTTGTTAATTAAATAATGTTAGCAGTTAATCAAATACATCGTGACTCATGAAATGCAAACAAAAGCACTGTTTAAGTTGTCTGTTACATTTTTATCGATCTTCTTCCAGTCATTGTGAAATAATGTGACGTTATTTAGATCTACTATTTTTTAGATCCGAATGTACGATGCTCTTTTACACGGTTTATAGCAGAGTAAACTGGCAGAAATCGTCACGTAAGAAAAAACGGTTACGTCATGTACCAGGATCTTAGATATTTAAAGGAGTAATTTTATAAAGGTAAGTACGCAATCTCGTAGCACTGGTAGCTTCGTAGCAATTATTTACATTCTATATAGATTACTAGCTTTCTGCCACGCGGTTTCACCCGCGTTCCCGAGAGATCTTATCTTTTCCCGGGTTAAAAAGTAACTTATGTGTTATTCCAGACTATAATCTATCTCTATGCCAAATTTCATACAGATCCATTCAGCCGTTCTGGCGTAAATGAGTAACAAACATACATCCATCCAGCCATCAAAATTTTCACATTTATTGTATTATAGTAAGATTATGTGTATATTTATATAGAGATATGCAAGCAGGCAGGTCGGTCACCTTTTTGTAAGTCACTACCGTCGCTTGTAGTCAGCTGTTTTTCTTCACCGAAAGGAAAGTATGAGGAGGAATAATACACACGTAACCAAAAGAGTTATGTACATGAAAATGGATGAATATAAGGGTAGAGTATATTTTTATTGTATACTTCAATGTATTATGTAAATAATATTTTATCCAATTTATTAAAGTTAATAAAGGAAATAAATAAATGAAAAAAAAGGTAAAAGGTAAAACATTTATAATAGGGTAGAGGTAGACCGAAAAAGAGATGGATGGATTGTGTAAGTAAGAAAGGAGTGAATACCAATATAACTGATAGAAGGGCCGAATGGAAGAAAAGAAGACATTGCGCCGACCCTAAATAATTGGGAACAGGGCAGGTAGATGATGTTATCCTTCACCGAAAGTTCAAGCCTATTGTAAATTCGGGTTCTAAATTGTAGTTTGTTTGGTTTTAAATAAAAAATATAGTTTTTTTTTAAATTTAAATACACTGATGCTAATGCAATTGTAACAGATTGTTTTGAGTGCAGTTTCCAATACGCGAATGTTTGCATCATACGTAACTAATAGCTAGCGGAAACTCTGTTCGATATCAACTGGGTGGTATCTACCTAGCTGGCTACCTATATTCCTGACGCTGAGCGATCGACTGTTTATGTGCTCAGATTAAACAATATCAAGTGCAAATTTACTGAGATTAGATTGAGCTAGATGTTAGGCAATGACTGCTGTAGTAGTAACTCGGTACTGAAAAAAAAACACTGGTAAACTATGGACAAAATTATGGACCAGCTTATCTTCCCATATTAAGTACGGTTGACAAAATACGTGGCTAAATAGATTTTAATAAAAAACACCAGTTAAACTATAGATAGTATAGAAAGATAAAATAAACAGATATTTTCTAAATATTATTCTTATAAAAACGTAGTCTATTGTTTTTTTATGTAAAGGATTTTTGTTTTGTATCTATTCAAATTCAAATTATTTATTTCAGACTAAATATTTGTCCATATTTAAAAAGATACAAACTATGCGAGTCAACAAACACATGAGGAAAATTTAAATTTTGTCATATTTTAATTTCTATATTATAATTTAATTTGCATATTACTATTACATATTCACCTTGCTGACAACATAGGGCAAATGCACAGAGACCCAGTGCCTCAAAATGGGACTATCAAATTTGTTGGCTAATACTGCTAGAACGCTATATTGGTGCTACCCCGCACTCGGTGCATCAGATAAGCTGTTTTCTTATCTATTCAGCAACTCATATTGTTGATGGTAACATTAACGAATGGTACGAGTAATTACCGGTACCTGAAATAAAGTTACTAAAATTTACTTCCTATTACTGTGTTACTTAGGTATATCCAATTCTTCATTAGTTTAAAACAATGTTTCATAGCATTCTTAGTAAAAGGTGTTTACGTACAGGGTGTAAATTTCATGATTTTAAGATGTATTACAAAACAATCTGAATAAACTGTAACTTTATACTAGCGGTTGATTAGTAGGTAGTTAACCAGTGGAAAATTCTCGAAAAACTAATGAAGTTTTGATTAATCCGCATATTAAATGATGCGTAGTGTAAAACATTATTTATTTTGATTCAAAAATTCTTATTTTTCGTAAATAAAAATAGGCCAATATGCTGCGAATAAAATATTTGTCAACGTACAGAAATAAACTTTATGTATCTTTGTTCGCTTTATTTTTGAAAGGACAAACATGTTCTGTGTCAACATGTTTTTTTTTGTTTTCAGATTATTACACTTTTTAGGCTAGAAAATTTTCTATGCTTACCGTAGTATTAAAAACTAGAAATAATTACATTGAATATCACATTCCCTAGGCTCTATGACTGATCTTTCATAATATTAATACGTGAAGCAAAAACTTAGTACCCCGGTGATTAAAATCGACATCTTCAATTTAAATCAAGGCATGACTTCAAACAAATATTTCGAGGGCCATATGTTTTGTTTATAATAACTTTGCAGTCAATAATAAAGTAACACCTGGGTTTGATCGTAACTATGATTTGAGAGCCAATAAAAATATATTAACGTGACCAGAGGGCGATTAGGATACCCCAAGTTCATTTTCAAGGTGAGAACGTTACAAAAATAATCACATCACACTCCTGTGAATAGTAGGTATGGGTAGTTAAAAATTTTGGAACACAACACAATTTTAACACAAACACGGAAAAATGTAGGAACAGTTATATTATACATTAACACATACAGACGTATAAGGATCGTATAGTAAAAAAAAAAACTGTCAAATGATATTATTGGTAGTGAATAAGTATAAGGCGATGATAGCTTAGTGGTGGCGTCGGATACCGCAGCGAAGGTCGTGGGTTCGAATCCTACGATGAGCTTGAGCTTTCGGTGAAGGAAAATATCGTGAGGAAACCTTAGCTCGGTGGTAGGGTACTTTGTAGTACCCGACTGGCTGGTACCACCCTCAGGTTGAAAATCTGTCGCCAACCATCTATCGGTAAGTTCCGACAGCTGCACTTGAGAGTCAGTTACCATCTAGGCTTTGTGTGCTTACCACCTTCGGCCACATCATCACTTACCATGGTGAGATAGTGGTCAAACACAAGCATATACAGAATAAAAAAAAAGAAACACTAGTAATATTTTAGTTTTAATTTAGTAAGTAGGCCAAGTGTACGTAGTTCCTATTTAACATTTATTCATATGTTTACATCTTAGAGCATTAAGCAAAGGTTTAAATATTAGAGTTTACATTCCCATCAGCGTCATGCGAACTAGGAGTCGAAGTGGTCGCCATGACCGAAAACGGTCGGACTGAATCAATCAGAGTTTACATTGATAATTTAAAGTAAATCTTTACAATGTCAAGCTAATACTCGTAGTAAGAAATTCAGACGTAGCCCTAAAATGTTTCCCTATCAAAATAAATTTTAGTTATAAGTATCAACCTATATTTTATTTAATTCATATTATTCACGGTAATATACTACCTTTTCATAATTCCAAGAAAGCGCACACCAAGTGTTTTCTATCACGACATACATGATAAAATTAAATATAAACAGTAGATATATTTATTAGACTGCATTCCATTCGGATTCGTTATGGACGATGCCGGTGACCTACTTACCGATGTGTCCAGCACCACTAGCACCAGATGGTATGCGACGCATTCCGATCGTGCCATGTCCAGTCCAAACACTGGACAGCTTCGGAGCCTGCTTCTCGTCAGTCTAACCTTAATTGTGGTAAACAAAGTTGAAGAAGGTCGAATTTAATGCTCAGTCATTGGTTTTTACGATGTTGGGAAAGTATTTTTGGACGAAAAACTTGTCTTCCTGTTTTTGTTCTTCACCTAACCAATTCCTCATGTAATCTGTTCAAATTAAAATCATCTTGCATTAGGTTAACCTTTTAATCGATTCGCAATCCAAAGCATCGCATACGATGCGTAAAAAGGACATCGTTAAAGTTACCGCGCGCAAAAAGATCGCAAGCAAAACACTAAATATATTAATAGGTATTAATCCTTAAAATCTAAGTTTGATACTCTTGGGTATTTTGGATAGGTAATGCTCACAAATAAAGTTTCTTTCATACGCATCTTTTAGTAATCCTAATAGTGTTATAAAGATTAAGGAGGAGAGAGATCGGGACGATGCGAAAGAAAATACGCAATAAAAAATGTTGAACGACTTGAATATAAACATTATTTAGCAGATGATGTGCTAGGAAAGTTTCCATTAGCTGAAAGAGAAAGATAATATGAATTCAAGTTCAGTTTTGTTTGCACCAAGTCTCACTGAAAACTGTTTGATTTTTCGAAGGAAAACTACAGTGAACTAGTAATAATGGTGTGAATAACAAAGCTGTAAGAAAGTTATGTTTACATGTTGTAAACAGAATTAGGTCCAAGGAATGCCTGGAACGCTCCATGGTTAGATATAGCCGAGTCAGTTGGCAGGGCTGGCAGGGTTGTCAGGTGAGAAGTTATTATTTCCTGCATCATTACGAACTGGGAGTAAAATATAGCTGAAACGAAAGATGTTTATTTCGTGGCTAGGTGTTATAAACGGGCCGGTTAGAGTACATGTTATAGGTTAGATTTCCATCCAGGGCAAACATCTGTGTGCGTGAACATGTCTGTTTGTCCTGAATCTGGGATTATCTATTTATGTAAAAAAAACGTTTAAATGTAAGTAATTGTATAAGTCGTAATAGTACATGATCTGCTTAGTTTGCGTGTGCAAAAAATGATCCCAGGATATTGAATTTTCTGGATTTTATTAACTTTTAATTTTCTTTTTTATAGTTAAAGGCTGTGTTTGAGTGCAAATTAAAAAGAAAAAGAAGATTCTCACGACTTTTTGAATAGTTGGAGGAAGCTGTGGCAACCTCAGTTCGTCGACATAGCGGTGTGTGATCAAAGGAATACCCGTTGTGGCGCCACACCGTAATCAAAACAACGTTACAAAAACCTCTTCTTTTGTGAACATTGTACTCTCATAACATATTATGTTATGTTAATTCATGCCAAGTAACGTTCATACGTTCATACGTTGATGAGTTGGACTCTTATCTTAGTTATGGTAACGTATGGAGAAAATGCTGTAATTATATGTTAAAGCCAACCCACGGATTACCTACGTACCTTTGTTGCAACAGTTTCAATGAAACAACCTCTAAATCAATAGAAATATTATTGTCAAAAATGGTTTCATTTGCATTGAAGTGCTGTTTCTATATGCAGTTACTAAAACGTGAAATATAATCAGAATTCTGATTGCAACAAGTTATGTACGTAATTGTCCCGCAGGTTAATTATATAAAATCTATGAATAGTACTTGTTTTTACCTGTTGTCGTGTTCCAGAACAATTGAATGCCAAGTAACTCACGTGACTGTCAGACAAATGTACTTCTTCATATCATTTCAATGTTTTTACATGTCAGTTACGCAAGTGTTTTTGGAAATGAGCTTGCGTGTGACTAATGAGCATTGACGCGCCGAAGTCTGTTGGTATTTCATTGTGTAATGATGCATGGTTGGTGGTAGTAGCTGGTAAGCTGGTTAATTTGAGAATAGTTTTAGATAAAATCATAATATTTTCATACCTTGACTTCTCTAAAATAATCTGCGTCGTTTTTGATTTTAACATGTTTTGTTTTGTGATGTTTTAATAATAATAATAATAGTAATGTTTCTAAGATAAATAGTATCGTATGTCGTAGCTATTTTTCACGATCCATATGGACCTATCTATGTGGTTTATCCAAAACCTGGGCTAATTTCGCCACATTAATATTTTTAGAATTTAATTTGTATTTTTTGTTATGAATTTATTTGTCAGTGTTAATACTATCGTTCAGTGGCACTTTTATACACATAAACATTAGCAATTATAACATTACAGTGCGGTCGCTGAAAGAATGCGTTAATGACAGTTGTAGCAGTATTATCTTAGGCATAGATTAGTGAAAGTGTCACAAAAGTTGTATTAGCCATTTTTGTAATAAGCGCATTATTTATAAGTTTTATAAACGCATTCTTTCAGCAGCCGCACTGTAGTTGTAGATATACCCTTGACCCTTTTACATTCAGTAAACAATTATAAAGCTATTTTGCTACTCGTCCAAGCATTTTCATAGATATTAAAGAATAGATTACCCCGATGAATATAGTTCATAGTTAATTATTATGTCAGTTCCTAAGAAGTCCGTGACATACAAACGTGGCATGTCCAATCTACGAACATCACATGAAACATTACGAGTATAATCAACCGTTAACCTACTATTTAATGTTTTGTCTGTAACCATTTAACTAGTGTTTGTCGTCGTTTATAACCTAAATGCGTCGTTATAGAATTTTTCAGTAATTTATTAACCGCAGGTTGACCTATCTAGATCTTATGTGCAACCACAGACCTACCTCTGTGTGTGCAACTAATAATAACGTTGTATGTACGAAGAGTTTTAAATTCTGAATATAATTTGATTTATTTATTGTCATGTTTCTATCTAGAATTCTAGAACCTCATTTTATTGTATTTTTACAAAGTGAAGAATAACGTTACAAGTTATAGTAACGTTTTTTTTTGGTCACGCCGTTTTTTTTAGTCAGCCGGCAATATGGCCACTGTAAGAGGCACTAGTGCACATCTTGCATTTAAGTTTTGTTTAGTGTTTTAGTTATAATAATATGAAAAATCAATAGGAAATGTGTCGCTCTTATAATTTTCCTGAAAACGTCTCTTAGAAACATTACGAGCAATGTCGCTGGCAAATACTAGTTCATAATTGTATTTTTAGTATCTGCGTTGTATGCTTTGAATAAAACGACCCAATTCTGTTCGATATAATAAATTGGGCGACAAAATATAAAAGTCTTAAAACTCGTTTGACTGTAACATGCTGAGCAGTCTCATTGAATCTATATTTAAATTTCTTTGGTTTTAACCAAGTTTAGTGAATTCCAGGTTTTAAATATATCTGTCACTTTGTTACGTAATACAAAAAGAAACGGTGCTTTCGAAATGGCTTTAAAACCTAAGTTTGTAACATTAAATATAGGTATCACGACGAGTCATTGTTGCATTTAAACAGTAAGTATTATTAGGGTTCCGTACCCAAAGGGTAAAAACGGGACCCTATTACTAAGACTTCGCTGTCTGTCCGTCTGTCTGTCACCAGGCTGTATCTCAAGAACCACGATAGCTAGACAGTTAAAATTTTCACAGATGATGTATTTCTATTGCCGCTATAACAACAAATAAATATTTAAGGGCTACAACAACAAACGTGACTTTTTTGCTATTTTTACGGAACCCTTCGTGCGCGAGTCCGACTCGCACTTAGCCGGTTTTTAATTAAATATCGTTTTATAAGTGAGGGTCTAAATGTACTCTCAAATCATTTACTATACTTATATTTTATGTATTTTCATGAATCCATTAGTAAATAATTTGTATTTGTATTATAAAAGTAAAATTCGGTAGCCCTAAATGAATGATCTGAAAATCTCATTAAAATTTTATTGTTAATTTGATAAATATCCTGAGTAGTTACAACAAGGTCGCAATTCACTTGTATTCAGGTCTTAAACCTTCAACCTGGTTGTACTAAAGCGTCAAATAAACCGTTAACGCATTTTAAAGGCTATCAAAAGTTCCCGGAATAAATTGGCTTGATCCAAGGAGTCAAAAGGAGTGCCATCGTGTTGTATTGAGTATTAGTCATCGGTGCAAGACCCCTGAAACGCATTCCTGTTGGAGCCTGGCACCGTGCCAGACCCAGGGCTGGCAATCAGGTGTTTAGGAGTTATTTGGCATTTGGCTGCCAAATGTATTTATGCTCTTATGAGAAGTGAATCGTTAGATGCTGCGCGGAATTCCTTGTGTATGTTATTAATATACGAGATTATGTAATTAGATTAATAACATTATTTGTTTCTGGAGTTGACTCCTTAAGAATCGATTTCGATGGGTAATAATTGTTTTTTTACAGTAATATACGTGACAATAGATGGCAGCACATTGAAGAAAACTCCAGTCGTGCTTCGGAGCTAACACACGTTTTTTGGAACGCGGTTTATAGTAGAGTAAACTGGCAGAACTCGTCACGTAAGAAAAATGCGTTATGTCGTAGCTCTCGTAGGTCACAGATATGAAGAGGACTCCTTCTATGTTCTGGTTGCCTGGTAGTTTTCAGTAATTTATTTGCCATTTTACCTGTACCGATGACTCTATTACACTCCTGAAATACCTACTTAATTAAAAAAATAATGAAACATATTTTTTTTAATATTCATTATTCATTCTAAGCCCGTTGGCTCGCTTTTGTACCCTACAGTCGTCTCGGAACTACATAAAAAATATAATTCCTGGAATCGCGATAAAATTTATTAAAACGTTTATGTAAGTTTTTTATCTACTTGAGTATATATTTATTACTACTTTATTATAAATGTAACATTTTCTTCTAAATAAAAATGATTCAATTCCAAACATAAAAAACCGAATAAATTCCATCAGACATCAGCCTATATTTTCATCAACAGAATTTGGAGTTCAATCGTAAATCGTTTATATTTGTCATGTGTCGTGTCCAAATCCGAGCGATTCACGGGATTACTGTAGTGTTGTTCCAGAGACGTGCGATATTATTCATGGGAGCTCACATCTGTGGCCGTGACGTCACGTTATTCGTCATCGGCGCCTACTTCTTTTTAGAACTCGATAAATAAATCGAGACAGCATATTAGCGCCACGCCCTCAATGTGAACATGAAATCGATTTGTTATCCAACGAAATTTTAAATATCAGTTTTAATGATCCAATATTGAGAGTGTGATTCTTAAATTTTACGATTGGCTTTATCATGATTTTTATTCTTGGCGTTTGAGTGGAATAACTATAGTAGTATTATTTAGTATATTAGGTAACTACTACACTAAATAATACTACTATAGTTATTCCACTGGCAAAACGTAAACACCAAAGTAGTAGGGATACCACCACAAACAAATTTATCAAAAATGAACAAGGAAAACTACTAACATCAAACGAAGACATCAGAGACCGCTGGAAAGAATACTACACAGAATTGCTAAATGAGGTATTCCCTAGTGAGGCACTACAAGATATCCCTGCTACAGAAGGCCCTATCCCATGTATAAGGCCTGAAGAGATAACTCTAGCAATCAAACGAATGGCAAATAACAAAGCCACTGGCCCTGACGACATTCCCGCTGAATTCTGGAAGCGAATGGGAGATACCGGTGTACTGTTCCTGACGAAACTTTTCAACAAGTTCCTGACTGACGGAATTCCCGACGAATGGCGAAAGAGCTTTCTCATCCCTTTCTATAAAAATAAAGGTGATATAAGAGTCTGCGGCAACTACAGAGCTATAAAGTTAATCTCACATTCCTTCAAAATATGGGAAAGAGTCATCAACAAAAGGCTACTTGAAATAACTAGCGTCACTGAAAACCAATGCGGATTCATCGCCGGTAGATCCACAACTGATGCCATACATTCGGTCAGAACACTGATGGAAAAGTACAGAGACAACAAAACAGACTTGCACATGATATTCATTGACCTAGAAAAAGCTTTCGACCGGGTACCGAGAGAATTAATTTGGCACGCTCTAAGGGCCCCGAGCACTACAAAATGACTGTCAAAGATATGTACCACCAAGTATCAACCAAAGTTCGAAGTCCGGCCGGAACAAGCGATGAATTTCATGTAAAGGTTGGTGTCCACCAGGGTTCCGCACTCAGCCCTCTGCTATTTAATATTGTAATGAACCATCTCACCTCAAATCTGCAACGAGCGCCGCCATGGGATATCCTATATGCGGACGACGTCGTTATCATTAGCGAAGATGTGAACAACCTACAGCAGATTTTAGAAAAGTGGAGGGAAGCTCTGGAAACATCTGGTTTGCGAATAAGCAGAGAGAAGACCGAGTACATGCATTGCAACTTTAGTGGCGTCAACAGCAAACATACCATCTGTCTACAGAACACCCAGCTAAAAGAAGTGGACCATTTCAAGTACCTAGGGACAGTCATCAGTAAAGATGGGTCAATAGACACTGATGTCACCCATCGCATAAATACCGGGTGGATGAAATGGAGAGAACTATCTGGCGTGCTATGCGACACCCGAATGCCTGTGCACATAAAAGGACGAGTATACAGAGCAGCCGTCCGACCGGCCATGACATACGGAGCCGAATGCTGGCCACTCAAAAAGCAGCATGAAAATCAATTACACTGCGCAGAGATGAGGATGCTCAGGTGGGCAGGTGGTGTAACTAGGCTGGACCATGTCAGAAACACACACATAAGAGGCAGCTTCAAAGTGAGACCTATCCCAGACAAACTACAGGAGAGCCGTCTGCGCTGGTACGGACACGTTATGAGGCGACCATCCGACCACATGACCAGAAAAGTGCTAGACATCGAAACTAAACCCCGAGGACGAGGAAGACCCCGAATCACATGGATCTCCGTAGTAAATAAGAACCTCAAAGAAGCCCAAATCAATAAAGTGACGACCCAGGACCGAGCTACCTGGAGACGCATGATACGGAGGGCCGACCCCAAATAAAATGGGAAAGGGCCAGGCAAAGAAGAAAAGAAGAAGATTAGGTAACTACTACACACACACTCTGCGTAGTTGAATGTCAAGAATTATATATTTAATATGTAGGTAACTAATGCGGGTTATAATTTTTTATGTATTTTTGTTAAGAATAAAATTGTTAAACATTTGAAAAAAAAGCCAATATAGTCAGATGGTCCAAAAATATTTAAAAAATGTAACCTTGCTGAGTTTCTTGCCGGTTCTTCTCAGTTGAAGGCTGACTTCCGAACCGGTGGTAACTTCTGTAATTCGACCTTCATAAGTGCCCTTCTAGGGCCTAAACTGAATAAATGCGACTTTGACTTTACTACTTGTCCTGCCCTGAAAATAAAATGAATGCAGCGCCACCTACCGGGTCAAATTGTAAATCTAAACCATTGTCGAATCAACTTGATCACACGTACAAAATTTTATCAAATCCGTCCAGACTAGAGAGAGATCCATTACATACACACGAACAGAAGAATTTTATATATAAAACAATACAGTCAAAAATAAAGGCTACTAGCATATAGGATGACCTCATAAATACCAACGCACAACGCATCGCTAATTTCTAACAATTACATCATGGGAGTGTACATAATTGTAAAGGTCATAGGTTGTTTGCAATACACTACACAGCCATACTCAATTTTAATAATTTCATATCACAGTACTTTTAAAACTTTCGCAAACCAAATTCATATTCGTAGATTATACCGGGTCTATTCGCGCACAGAATAATCAAAAACACATAATGAAGTCCACTCGTGACCACGGTCAATGCAACTTGATCGAAACGTCGAGGTTAGTCAAAATTATATTCATATCAGAGTTACTGAACTCATTTGAATAAATTCATGCGACTATGAAACCAAATTAATGAACACCATCTCATAAACTTTGACAGTAATTAATAATGATGCTTTCAGTCAGTCACTATGGGCTGTAATTATATAAGTTGTGCGCGTGCGCTGCATTCCCGTCAGACGTTGCAACGCGGCAACGCTTTGATCATTAGAAATATACTGTCTTGCTTATTATACGCAATTTATAGACCCATTTATTTTAATACACATGCAATATAAAGGTCCTGTGATGAAGTAAAAACACAAAGAACTCAGAAAAATATTTTTAAGAGAAAAGAGGGGAATTACCGCCAGTAAAAGGAACATCGGTGCAAAAAGTCCCGCAGAAAATATAACAATATCTTAGTGTGAGGCTTTAGCTGGTATATTTGAAATCGTCACATTACCAGTAAACTGCCACCAATACCAGCTTACTCTTGTGACTCACAGAAAGCAAAAATGGCCCCATTATGTCAGCTACTGTCATAATTTTTTAAATGCCGTTATAAATTTGAACTCTCAGTCGACCTTCATCAGTTGTATCCTCTTTACAGATGACTCAAAACCTGTAATTAAGATTATGAAGCAAAACTGAATTTGTATATAAGCACGCACTCTTGAGCCCAAGTGCTCCCAATACATTTGAAGTTCAACTCAATGATTCAGAGCATACATAATGCGTCTCTTGTTATAGAAATGTTGTGCTGCGTTTATATTTAGCGTTGCTTTATGTGTTTATTTACGTTTTGACTGATATAGAATTGGCTTACTTTGTGATGGCTTATTTTTATTTTCACATGCTTATGATTATAAAATTCTGGTAAATATTTATGTTTTGGAAAAAATATTAACTGGAAACGGCGGCACAGTAATCCAAAGCTTTACTTAAAGTATTTCAAGCAGTTTAATATTGAATATGATCGATTCTGACACAGTTTCAGAATAGTTAGCTAAAATCCTACCCGATTCATTTACAAGCAACAAAGGAAATGGCGTTCTGTTTCTGTCATTCTCGGGACAATCCCAGCGATTAGTACAAGTCTGTTGCTAATGGCTTCATTTATTTTTCACATATTTAATCTGAGCTCAATTAAATTGAGATACTCGCAGATACTGACACATGAGAGCGTATTTATAAAACAAAAATGTTTGTCAATGCTCATAAACAAGATTTTTATAAATATTTTATTCAGGCGGTATCAAAAGGTTCGTTAACACGTTTTTTTGTTGTTGCTAATGTTCAATAAATAAAACGGTCTGTTTGTCGCACTTTTTAGAGTTCAAAGCTCTTTTATCGCGCCATCATTGTTTAGCGATGTATCATTTTAAATTGTTTCGACTAGCAACGAAGCATACTATAAAAATAAGTAGAAACCATTTTAAATGCGAGTAGAAGTTTGTGAGTGATGATATTAAAATGTTTACCTAACTTTAGGAACTCAATCCAGTCCATTAATATGTCAAAATGTAGCTACCAGTTAAAACTGACTAGATGGAAGGAAGGCCCTGTAAAAACAATGTTGGCCTGAAAATAGATGAGCGTGGCTCGTAGACACATTCTTCGGATGTTTCAACGTCTCGTGACGTAACTTCTGTGTTGTTGAGGTGGAGGTGATGACTGATACGTCTATTCATCAGTTTGTTATTTAAATGTTGTTTTTCAGTCGGTTGGTAGGAGATCGAATTTTATAACGGTTTTATACGCGGTAAGCAACCTGAGCGCTGCATTGATGGTCTGGTCAGAAACATCATAACATAATGTATTATAACACCGCTCTGCTCTTACAGTGATGCTTTATACGAGTACCTACACAGATATTGGGTTTACTCCCCCGGAGTTTCAGTTAAATTTAGTGAGTGCAGATTGACCGCATTATTTAAAAAGGATTATACGATTGATATTTAAATGCTATTTTGACAGCTTTGAATCTATTGAATAAGTTACTACTTCAATTAATTTATAAATATATTATAATAATTATTTATTTATTTATTTAATTACAAAAACATAAAAGGCTCCCGTAAACCAATATGTTGGTTTGTATGGGAGTTGCACATTCCTCAATACAAATTATTTATTATCTATATAGGTACCTATTTAAATTAGACTATAAACTACTTAATTATCTATACCTAAAATACCTAATAATGCATGCAGACATCCAATTAAAATATCTTCATAAATAAAAATTAAAAACCATCCACTACAGATAAAAAATTGCTATGTTGAGTTTATTCCGAACTGGTGGCGGTGGTAGAGTCAATTATAACGTTGATACGCCTTATCAGGGCCTAATCTGAATAAATAAATATTGAGTTCGAAAATCGATATGTTTTTAAAAGTTTTTATTTAATATAGGTAAGTGTGTGTTTTGTTCGAAATAACTTTCAACATAGTTGCAATGCAATGTTTATTTAACATTGGTTTGTTTGAAAGTCAACCAAGGTATTCTAGCGTTTAAAATCAAATATTCTAAAAGCTTTTACATTACTGTAGTATAGGTATGTGGTTCGGCTAGCAATTATTTTTAATTCTATTTTATATAAATCTATGTAAATTTATTGTTTCATTTCAGCTAAATAGAAATGTGTAGGTAATTGTTGAAAGACCAGTAGCTGTACTCCTAAAATATAACGAAGTCATTGTAAAATTGTGGGCATGACTTTAGTGTGAGTTATATCGTTGAATTAGGTAAATAATAGCATTCAAACCTAATTGGTTACTGTTAGAATCGAAAATTTTGTTTAGAATTGAGAGTGATTTAAAAAAATGTATAAACATAAAGATCTAAAAAGAAATCCGGGCTGCTAGACTATTCGACTTTGTTTAAAGTCACACTAAAAATAAAGTGCAGGAATGCACTCTTAAGCGCTGATTCGTATAGTAATTTATATTCTCAACGCGCAGAGCAAATCTAGCTGTCCTCCGCGGTTTCACCCGCGTTCCCGTGGGATTTTATCTTTCCCCGGGATAAAATTATAGCCTCTCTCACAAATAACGTGGCTTTCTATTGGTAAAAGAATTTTCAACAGGGTCGGCTTAAGGCCATGTAGCGTCCATGTGCAATCAAATACCCTGGCAGTAAAGGTTAGTCAGAGCGCTCTTTAGCCCCAGGTCGTTCGCGAACAACCCAAGAGGGCGATGATAGCTCAGTAGTAAGTGACGTCGGATACCGCGGCGAAGGTCGTGGGTTCGAATGCTACACTGAGCTTGAGCTTTCGGTGAAGGAAAACATCGTGAGGAAACCATAGCACGGTGATAGGGTACTTTGTTGTACCCGACTGGCTGGCTACCACTCTCAAGTTGAAAATCTGTCGCCAAGCACCTATCGGTGTGTTCCGACAGTTGCACTTGAGAGCCAGTTCCCATCTAGGCTTTGTGTGCTTACCACTTTCAGCCACATCATCACTTACCATAGTGAGATTGTAGTCAAACACAAGCCTATCCAGAAAAAAAAATAGTACATAATATGGGCACAGGGGCGACGGCGCCCCCAAACACCCTGCGCCCGTCTGCGCTGCACACCCTGCACTATAGGTAAAGCCGGCACTGCATGAGTGCGAGAGTCGCTTCCCCGGCTCAGCCATCAGGTGACCCTCAGTTTAGGTGCCAAATATGTGGACGCTGCTGTCGGTCCCGTATCGGACTGTACAGTCACTCTAAGGCCTGCCGGACGGACGCTGTTTAGATCATCTATTTAACATGAATTAGGCCTTTATGATAATCAATGGATATAATATTGAGAGTTGTTTCCATTATGCATCATGTTGTAGGTCCGTAAAATTGCTATTTAATAAAAATTTCGTAGACACAAAAATTATCCTCTATGAAATGAAAATATTTTAAAAAATTATATGGATTTGATGAGATGGTTGGCACGCTATAGGCAGTATGTTCGATTCCCATCCAAGACAAACATTTATGTGAATGAACATGTCTGTTGTGTGTAATGGGTCTAATTATCTGCTTTAGTATATGTAGTACCTGTGTAGGTATATCAGTTATTTGATTGGCCTAGTCAATTATAATGAGAAATAATATGCGCACACAAACAACTTTTGCATTTATGATATTAGTAGTTATTAACATGTTACGTTATTAACATGGGGAAGTATTTCGGTCAGTGGGGCGCGTCCGTCTTATTATGATTAGTATCTATACGTTTTTACTGAAAAATAGTTACTTGTAATGATGGCTGTATTTATAATACATCATTACAAGTAACTATTATCCGTAATTAATCTTCGTATTATCGTGCTCTAGATTTCTTGATCTCGATGGAATCTTACATACCTACCTATTTAGTTTTCCACCCCGCGGTTTCACCCGCGTTCTCGAGGGATCTTATCTTTTCCGGGATAAAAAGTATCCTATGTCCTTCTCCAAGGTTCCACCTATCTCTATACCAAATTTCATCTAAATCTGTTCAGCGGTTTACGCGTGAAGAGGTAACAGACAGACAGACACACTTTCACATTTATAATATCAGTATGGATTAGTTATGGATACTTGTCCCGACTGTCTGAGCTAAAAACTCACAGCCTAAACCTCTGGAGCTACACTGAGAAAAAAATGCTACGTACATGACCCGATTTTGTAATGTGTATGCAATTTACTATTTACTACGATTGTAGCTTACGTAATAATTGTTCCGTTTATCTATTAATGGTGAATCTTATAAACGTGTTTGTAAGCCGGGCCATGTTCCATAATGGCATTGCAGAAATGTACTTATAATGTTGTTACATCCGTATTTCATCTTAATTACCAACGAGCTGTTGATAGTTACGTATTTTAAGTAGCTGCAATATTTACAAAATGTTATCGATTCTACCTACTTAGTGCATAAGGTGGCTAGCTACTTAGAATAAGTAACCGACTACATTATATCAATATGCGGTACACATTAAAGCATCTGGCTACTGAATCCTTCCCTGTACGTATTGCGCCTACTAACATAAGCTTGATAGATACGTATTATACGTAGCCGGTCACATTTTTATCTGTATACTTATTTGTGATGCGCCGAATCGAAAAAAGGAGTTGGTGATTTACCGTTATACGTATTCCGCCTACTTACATAAGGTTAATAGATATGTATTAAAAGTAGCCTGTTACACAGTATCTGTATACTTACAACATTAAGCGACCTACGTACAATAAAGATGACAGCTACGTACGATAAGGTTGACAGCTACGTATTGTAAGTAGCTGACACCATTATTTAAGTATGCTGCATAGTTACAGTATGTGACTAGCTACGTTCAATAAGGAGTTGGTGATTTACCGTTATACGTATTCCGCCTACTTACCTAAGGTTAATAGATATGTATTAAAAGTAGCCTGTTACACAGTATTTGTATACTTACAACATTAAGCGGCCTACGTACAACAAAGATGACAGCTACGTACGATAAGGTTGATAGCTACGTATTGTAAGTAGCTGACACCATTATTTAAGTATGCTGCATAGTTACAGCATGTGACTAGCTACGTTCAATAAGGAGTCGGTGATTTACCGTTATACGTATTCCGCCTACTTACATAAGGTTAATAGATATGTATTAAAAGTAGCCTGTTACACAGTATCTGTATACTTACAACATTAAGCGACCTACGTACAATAAAGATGACAGCTACGTACGATAAGGTTGACAGCTACGTATTGTAAGTAGCTGACACCATTATTTAAGTATGCTGCATAGTTACAGTATGTGACTAGCTACGT
Source organism: Ochropacha duplaris (assembly GCA_951361185.1). NCBI lineage: Eukaryota > Metazoa > Arthropoda > Insecta > Lepidoptera > Drepanidae > Ochropacha > Ochropacha duplaris. The sequence goes on from OX592696.1 coordinate 3,126,802, forward strand.
TCAATAAGGAGTTGGTGATTTACCGTTATACGTATTCCGCCTACTTACCTAAGGTTAATAGATATGTATTAAAAGTAGCCTGTTACACAGTATTTGTATACTTACAACATTAAGCGGCCTACGTACAACAAAGATGACAGCTACGTACGATAAGGTTGATAGCTACGTATTGTAAGTAGCTGACACCATTATTTAAGTATGCTGCATAGTTACAGCATGTGACTAGCTACGTTCAATAAGGAGTCGGTGATTTACCGTTATACGTATTCCGCCTACTTACATAAGGTTAATAGATATGTATTAAAAGTAGCCTGTTACACAGTATCTGTATACTTACAACATTAAGCGACCTACGTACAACAAAGATGACAGCTACGTACGATAAGGTTGATAACTACGTATTGTAAGTAGCTGACACCATTATTTAAGTATGCTGTATAGTTAAAGCATGTGACTAGCTACGTTCAATAAGGAGCCGGTGGTATATAATTCTATACGTATTCTGCCTACTTGCATACAGTTCATAAATACAAATTACAAGTACCTAGCCTGTTACACAGTAGGTATCTGTATTCTTACAACATTTATCAATCTACGTATAATAAAGATGAAAGCTACGTAGAATAAGGTTGATAGCTATAGCTACGTAATGTAGATAGCTGACGCCATAACATCGCACTAAACTAAAGGCGGAAAATGGACGATGTGAATCATTAAAAAATATATATATATACGCTTCGACTTGAGAACCTCCTCCGTTTTTTCGTCGGTTAAAAAGTAGCTTACCTACAAAAAGTACCTATACCTACTTACCTAATAATATTTTTTCTGTGACACTACACTACCTACATAAGTTAGGAATTGGAGCTTCATAATCAACATAAAATGTAGGGAATAGCTGATTTATTTTTCGCGATTTCAGGTTTGGCCCCATAGTAAAAGTTGTTCATAATGATGAGTACAATGACCCCTTATGAGGTTTTTGGTGTTTTTCTAATAACCCTGTTTAGGTAGGTACGAAAGTTATGATGTTATGATGTTTGGTCGTCTGGATGTTTGTGGCTCAATCACACACTTAGGTAGGTTAGGTATTATACCTACTTCATCATCATCATCTCAGCCCGGTATCGCCCACTGCTGGGTAGGTATACTAGGTATAGGCCTCCTTCATTTTCTGATAGCTCTGTAGATAGGTACTAGGCACTTCCTTACCTAACTAACTCTATTTACCTACCTGGATTAGCATTTTAGGTAGGTAGGTACTTAAGCATACTAGGTTTCAAAACTGGCACGGGCGACGTTCAAATTTCAAACAAAATGCATGGAAATAAAGCGCAATTTAGTAATTCCTAATTCCCATACATTGAAATGGCGCGTCATAACCACGTCCGAGCAACGACTTACCGTGTGTCCTAAATTGCGCTTTATTTCCATGCGTTTGGTTTGAAATTTGCATGTCGCCCGTGCGATGTTAGTTTAATTTTGATTAACTCCCGAAAAATAACAAGAACGGGAAATCAACACTAACACGCGGGCGAAACCGCGGGCGGCAGCTAAGTGCTAACAGATAATAAATTGCTGAAAATATCATAGTTTTGATTTCGTTGTGACGTGTGAGCAGTAGTGATTTTTAGGGTTCCGGACCTCAAAAGGAATAAACGGAACCCTTGTAGGATCACTCGTGTGTCTATCTGTCACAGCCAATTTGCTCCGAATCTACAGGTCCGATTAAGTTGAAATTTGGTAGGTAGGTAATTATGAATCTTTGTGACTCAAACACAGACGTTTAACGTAAATCGTAAATAAATAAATTTTGAATAAGGGGGTCATTAGGGGAACAAGTCTGTTAACGCATAAGCGCTGCCGGCTGTCCCGCCCGCGCCGGCCGCTGCCCGCCACGCTGCCTTCCACCTGCCGCGCCGGGCTACCCCCAGCGGGAATTTAAAGTCTATACTCAGCGGTCACTAAATGGCGGACCGCGGTCCGCATCCGGATCGCCATTCCATTTTGTGCGGACCTAGATGAATCTAACGAATGTAAAATCGATAGTCACGTAAATTCTGCTACTCGCTTTGTTCGCCGGTGTTTACCTTTTTCTACATTGTTCCGCCTCTTTGCTGCTATCCAAGAACTCCCAATTCCTAATTAGGCAAAAAAAATTGCGACTCGTTCTGCTCGCCATTGTTTGCATTTTTCTATATACCTAATTCTTCTGTTTACTGACTCCCTCCTCACCTCTTTATAATATTAGTAGGATGGGATTTAATTACCTACCTACGTTACCTACATATTTAGAGCAGTTTGTTACCTACGTACAAGTATGCCGGACCATTATAATACGTATCCCGAATTCCCGATTACCTAGAAGACTAGAAGTAGTTTGTACCTACCTAGCCCCTGTAGACGCAAAATTAGTGTTGCCAATAATGCGATTTGTGACCGATGGTTTCAAAAAAAGCACCAGATTTATGATTAAAAAATAATTATGTTTGAGCATGGATTATAACTTCTGTTGCTTACATTCCCTTCAGTCAATTTGCTTATTCTAAACCTTTTTGAAAGAATGCTGGGTTGGCTGGATAGGGACACCCGGTATTTACTTACTTTATAAATATTTGCCGGACTTAAAGAATAACACCTCCCCCATACTTCCCGTGGGTGTCGTAAAAGGCGACTAAGGGGCGTACCGGAGCATTCTCCGTCATTCAACGCTGCTGCCCATTGGCAGCAGCGATACCAAAGATGACCATACTGCGATCGCCAACCCGCCTGCCAAGCGTGGCGATTATGGCAAATCCCCCCCTTTGAGGGAGGCTTATGTCCAGCAGTGGACTTCTTCGGCTGAAATGATGATGATGATGATATATTTACCCTACTGCGTACTTCGATCACAAATACCTAACTAAAGCGTTGCACTAGTCGTAAAAAATGGCATGAGATAATAATAAGTTAAAATAAGACCATTGTGTGTTTATCTCTTTCGTAATTTAAAAAATATTGTGCAATTACGCTTAGTACCTAAAATATATTTTGGATTTCTCTAGATAGATTTTGAAAACTTGGTCTGGCAACACTGGTTTGCAGACTTAGCTAAAATATTTTGTCATTTTTATGATTATTGTAAATCAGTGTAACGTAATAACGTTTTATTGTGAAAAGGAACGGTTCATCTAATTGCATCTAATACATATTATTATACTCTTTGATCTAATAACACCTGCACCCTGCACCATGCTACGCGAACCGCGAAAGAACTTTATAGCAGCCGCTAGCCGGCTCTTTTGTTTGAGTATAGTTCTGTTTCTGTGCTAACCGGTAGAGTACTGTAAAGTACGCGCGTACAAAATAAGTAATGGCAGAAGCGAGCCGTGTGTCTGTGTCTACTGCGCCAGGCGCCTCCTGCGCCCGGTATAGGTGTTCTGTGTGACAACGGCTGACAACGCGGACGGCGACTGCGCACAAGAATAATCTTGAAGTCTTTCGCGGTAAGTTCATGCAGTAAAATGTTTGCTTCTTGCTATTTTGTTTCTAGATTTCACGTCGTAAATAATATTGATTATTCTGGACTGACGCCGCACCTTCAATCCAGTTAGGTAGTATTTTCATTTCTTTAAGGCAGGTAGGTACCTACCTACTTATGGGAAGTTTCTATTCTTATGTCTTCATCACCCATTTCCAATTGCGATCTGTAGGTACAGAAAAGCTGGTTGTGCTGTATTTTAAATATTCCTTTTCACTTGCATGGGTCACTTTGTGTTGCAATGAACTCCCAAACTGTTGTCTGTTATGAAAGCTGATGATTTTACTGAATGGTCCTAGATATTTAAACTGCAACTATTTGTGTGCTTGCACATACTTTGAACAGTGAAATAGTCACCATGATTGCATTTCAGTCAGTCTCGGTGCAGATAAATGTAGTCATAGTTTGGCTTATATTCATGATTCACCACACACATCCAATACAAATGTAAATCAATAGCCTAATTAAGTACCTATTTGCTTTTAGAAAACAACATTGATGCTAATGTATTAGCCCTTATGAGCCCTGAAGAACTCAAAGAACTGATCCCCAAAATAGGAGATCGGGTTAAAATTAGAAATCATATTGAACTGCAGTCGGCACAAAAACTCACTTTTACAGTAAGTACCTACTTTTTAACTGTTTGCTTAGGGACCTATTAGATTGAAATACTGAGGTATGAACTTATAAAGTTAGTAAATATTATGCATAATTATTTTTCCTAACTAACTTTTATGGAAGTAGTTGGCTAATGATGATAATTTTTTATAAAATTAAAATTTCGAACTATGACCTGATCCAATTCAGCACAAGAATGGCTAGTTTAGATAGTTTACATTGAGAAGTTCCATTTTCCAATGTTTCAATTCAGCCCATCTCGGAGCACTATGGTGAAATATGGGCACAGAAAAATAAGCCCTTGGACTCTCATTTTGTATATTTCAGATTGTTGAAGACCCCAATGAATACTTTCCAATACTATCAGATGACAATAATACAGATGTGTCCGAACCTGAATCCAAATCATCTGAGGATACATCTGGATCAGCCTCAGTAACTGGTACTGCCATCAGATCTAATGTGAGTTTGTAACTATTAATAATATACTTACATTAAGTAAGTAGGTACTCACTTTATTAGAGTGAACTGTACTGCAATCCACACACCTTACTATAGTGAAGCTTAGTGAGTCTAGGTGCCAGCTCCACGCCAAGGGTTCCACAATATATAGGTTGTGGCAAAATAATGAGGCATCAAGGTTAGGTTAGATACCATTTATTTAATAAGGGTCTGTTTTTAGGAAACATTAAAATTTGATAAAAATTGAAGATAACCAACCCAACTGCCTTATGAATTTTTGAAAATAGTACAGCAAGAAAAATTGCATTAAGTACTAATAAATAATAATTTTGTTGTGCTTAATCGCCTCTATTTCCCATCAGGAATGTTTACCTAAAAGTAACCTACAAACTTCCTATTTAGATAAAAGTAAAAATTGGCCAAGTGCGATTCGGACTCGCGCACGAAGGGTTCCGTACCATTATCTATAAAAAAACGTATCAAAAATATAATGCAAAAAGCCTGTTCCCAGGCGGTCACCCATCCAAGTACTGACCGCGCCCGACGTTGCTTAACTTCGGTGATTGGACGAGGAGCTCAAACATCACTTTTGTTGTACATGGGAGCCCCCTTATATATTTATTAAGTAATATTATTTTATTCTGTTGTTTAGTATTTGTTGTTATAGCGGCAACAGAAATACATCATCTGTGAAAGTTTCAACTGTCTAACTATCACGGTATAGATACAGCCTGGTGACAGACGGATAGCGGAGTCTTAGTAATAGGGTCCCGTTTTACCCTTTGGGTACGGAACCCTAAAAATAACCGTTTCCCAATGTATTTGGTAGGTAGCGATGTGTACATGGCCAGTGTCACTTTTTGATTGTTAATCTGTCACACCGAGTCTAACAAAAATACTTATGTAATGGTGTGGAAACCTCGACATACAAGTCTGACCCGCACTTGGCCGGTTTATTGAGTAAATTGTTGCTGTTAAGGGGGTATGATTCCCATACAAACTGAATTTTACCAATGATGGGCGATTAAAGTATACTGGTACACTGAAATAGCCTTTAAATTGGTCCCTATTTACGGCAAACTATATAAATTTGAAGAAAATTGTAGAATAACAGAAAAATTAATAAAAAACAAAAAAAAAACGCCCATACCTAATTGGTAAAATTCAGTTTGTATGGAAATCAACCAACCTTAACTAATAATAATTATTGCTACTTCTTGTTTCAGCCACCACGCCCGCCACACCATAGTACGCCCATAGATGGTAAAATTAATTTGTATGAAAATCGTACCACCCAGTATGATTAACTGACACCAACCGATAATCATATTAGTTACCAATCCGGACACAGACACTTCGCTCGCTTCTGCTATTATTTTGTATGTCGTAAGTAGTATTTTATTTGCGGGCCGCGTACTTACTCTTGCAAAGATAATTACTTTAGCAAGGTGGTACTGCCACAGAGCAACTGTTATTCTTAAATAAGCTTTCCAAGTTAGTTATAGGTTCTAGCAATAAACCTAAGTAATATATACATTCTGATTTTGTTATTATCTCCGATTTGAAGACTGAGTTCCTTGACATGTTTCAAATCATACCTTCTGTTATAAGAGTTTGAAGTTTAAAAAAGTGTTAGTAACACCCGTAGAAAGAGCCGCTTTAAGGACGCGTTCCCAAAATTGATAGGTACAAAATCGAACTACTACATTGACACGGGCCGTGCACACAAGTGTACGCACGACTAACTGCGAGAATAGTAGTCAAATGAACTTATTTTGATACTTTGAAAGATTCATTTTTTTACGTATTTCTTTGTAATAAAATTATGGTACCAAACAATATTTATTATTGCTGTTTATATTTTTACGAATTACCTCCGGACTTGATGGACTGACCTGAAGGTATACTTCGGTGACTGCTACTGGAACTCCTCGACGAGTTGTACTAGGTGAGCCGAGTTTGGGCTTGTTTTGTTAGTTATGATGAGACCTTACCTCCGGACTTGATGGACTGACCTGAAGGTGTACTTCGGTGACTGCTACTGGAACTCCTTGACGAGTAGCAGTCATTAAAGTACACCTTCAGGTCGCTCCATCAAGTCCGGAGGTAAGGTCTCATCATGACTAACAAAATGAGCCCAAACTCGGCTCACCTAGTACAACTTGTCGAAGAGTTCCAGTTGCAGTCACTGAAGTATACTTTCAGGTCGCTCCATCAAGTCCGGAGGTAAGGTCTCATCATGACTATTAAAACGAGTCTAAACACGGCTCACTTAGTACAACTCGTCGAGGAGTTCCAGTAACAGTCACCGAAGTATACCTTCAGGTCGCTCCATCAAATCCAGAGGTAAGTTCTCATCATGACTAACAAAACAAGCCCTAATTCGGCTCACCGAGTACAACCCGTCGAGTAGTTCCAGTAGCAGTCACCGAAGTACACCTTCAGGTCACTCCATCAAGTTCGGAGGTAAGGTCTCATCATAATTAACAAAACAAGCCCAAACTCGGCTCACCTAGTACAACTTTTCGAGGAGTTCCAGTAGCAGTCACCGAAGTACATCTTCAGGTCAGTCCATGAAGTCCGGAGGTAAGGTCTCGTCATAACTAACAAAACAAGCCCAAATTCGGCTCACCTAGTACAACTCGGCGAGGAGTTCCAGTAGCAGTCACCGAAGTACACCTTCAGGTCAGTCCATCAAGTCCGGAGGTAAGGCCTCATCATAACTAACAAAACAAGCCCAAACTCGGCTCACTTAGTACAACTTTTCGAGGAGTTCCAGTAGCAGTCACCGAAGTACACCTTCAGGTCACTCCATCAAGTTCGGAGGTAAGGTCTCATCATAACTAACAAAACAAGCACAAATTCGGCTCACCTAGTACAACTCGGCGAGGAGTTCCAGGAGCAGTCACCGAAGTACACCTTCAGGTCAGTCCATCAAGTCCGGAGGTAAGGTCTCATCATAACTAACAAAACAAGCCCAAACTCGGCTCACTTAGTACAACTCGTCGAGGAGTTCCAGTAACAGTCACCGAAGTATACCTTCAGGTCGCTCCATCAAATCCAGAGGTAAGTTCTCATCATGACTAACAAAACAAGCCCAAATTCGGCTCACCGAGTACAACCCGTCGAGGAATTCCAGTAGCAGTCATTGAAGTACACCTTCAGGTCGCTCCATCAAGTCCGGAGGTAAGGTCTCATCATGACTAACAAAATGAGCCCAAACTCGGCTCATCTAGTACAACTCGTCGAGGAGTTCCAGTAGCAGTCACCGAAGTATACCTTCAGGTCGCTCCATCAAATCCGGAGGTAAGGTCTCATCATGACTAACAAAACAAGCCCAAACTCGGCTCACCTAGTACAACTCGTCGAGGAGTTCCAGTACGAGTAGCAGTCACCGAAGTACACCTTTAGGTCGCTCCATCAAGTCCGGAGGTAAGTTCTCATCATGACTTACAAAACAAGCCCAAACTCGGCTCACTTAGTACAACTTTTCGAGGAGTTCCAGTAGCAGTCACCGAAGTACATCTTCAGGTCAGACCATGAAGTCCGGAGGTAAGGTCTCGTCATAACTAACAAAACAAGCCCAAATTCGGCTCACCTAGTACAACTCGGCGAGGAGTTCCAGTAGCAGTCACCGAAGTACACCTTCAGGTCAGTCCATCAAGTCCGGAGGTAAGGCCTCATCATAACTAACAAAACAAGCCCAAACTCGGCTCACTTAGTACAACTCGTCGAGGAGTTCCAGTAGCAGTCACCGAAGTACACCTTCAGGTCAGTCCATCAAGTCCGGAGGTAATTCGTAAAAAATAAACAGCAATAATAAATATTGTTTGTAGGTACCATAATTTTATTACAAAGAAATACGTAAAAAAATGAATCTTTCAAAGTATCAAAATGAGTTCACTTGACTACTATTCTCGCAGTTATTCCTGCGTACACTTGTGTGTACGGCCCGTGTCAATGTAGTAGTTCGATTTTGTACCTATCAATTTTGGGAACGCGTCCTTAATCAGAATTTTAAAGCACAACCCGGACTTTCGACCGGTATTTCCAACATTTAAAAAAAAACATTTTCATAATAAATATATTTTAATTACCTATCAATCCATTATTATTGATAATTTTTCTGTTATCATTATGGCGGGTGTACCTTCTTTGATATTGTTATAACTTTTTATGAAAAAGGTGCAATTTTGTAAGCAATGCAGTTTTTGAAGCAGATTTTATTTTAGTAATATTACAACTTTGGTACACTTTTTTTTACCAATTGATATTCGATTCGGTATGGTCCACTCGCCATCCTGACTCGCACCGTTTATTTGTATCTGAAAGTTTCTAACAATTTGACATTCTAATAGTATGTACCTACCTACCTATGTAAGTAACATAAATATATTATGTTCGATTTCACTGAAGAATTTCATTATTTTTACTTGTAGATACCTATGTACCTACCTACTAATGTTATACTATACTGTCTCGGACTCAATACCATGGTGTGTTATACTTTATGTTTATGTGATTTAATATGCTTAAAATGTATTGTTTATGTAGTGTAATGGCTCGCATCTATACTATACAACATTCTGTTTTTCACTTATGTTTCGGCGTTGCATACGTACTACACTGGCTCGTATCCTTACAACATGATGTTTATTACTTATGCTTAGGTCTTGTTTATGTACTATACTGGCTCGTATCCATCCATACAACATTGTGTTTCCACTTATGTTTAGGCGTTTTAAACGTACTATACTGGCTCGTATCCATCCATACAAAATTGTTTCCACTTATGTTTAGGCGTTTTATACGTACTATACTGGCTCGTATCCATACAAAATTGTTTCCACTTATGTTTAGGTGTTGTATACTTACTATACTGGCTCGTATCCATGCAATCTGTAGTACCTATAGTTCTGAGCCGGTACAGTGCGTATTATACACCATTACATAAATAGGAAACACCATGCTGTACGTATTCTGAGCCAGTACAGTACGTATTCTACCCCATTGCATAAGTAGGACACACCATGCTGTACGTAGTCTGAGCCAGTACAGTACGTATTCTACCACATTGCATAAGTAGGACACACCATGCTGTACGTAGTCTGAGCCAGTACAGTACGTATTCTACCCCATTGCATAAGTAGGACACACCATGCTGTACGTAGTCTGAGCCAGTACAGTACGTATTCTACCCCATTGCATAAGTAGGACACACCATGCTGTACGTAGTCTGAGCCAGTACAGTACGTATTCTACCACATTGCATAAGTAGGACACATCATGCTGTACGTAGTCTGAGCCAGTACAGTACGTATTCTACCACATTGCATAAGTAGGACACACCATGCTGTACGTAGTCTGAGCCAGTACAGTACGTATTCTACCCCATTGCATAAGTAGGACACACCATGCTGTACGTAGTCTGAGCCAGTACAGTACGTATTCTACCACATTGCATAAGTAGGACACACCATGCTGTACGTAGTCTGAGCCAGTACAGTACGTATTCTACCCCATTGCATAAGTAGGACACACCATGCTGTACGTAGTCTGAGCCAGTACAGTACGTATTCTACCCCATTGCATAAGTAGGACACACCATGCTGTACGTAGTCTGAGCCAGTACAGTACGTATTCTACCACATTGCATAAGTAGGACATATCATGCTGTACGTAGTCTGAGCCAGTACAGTACGTATTCTACCACATTGCATAAGTAGGACACACCATGCTGTACGTAGTCTGAGCCAGTACAGTACGTATTCTACCACATTGCATAAGTAGGACACACCATGCTGTACGTAGTCTGAGCCAGTACAGTACGTATTCTACCACATTGCATAAGTAGGACACACCATGCTGTACGTAGTCTGAGCCAGTACAGTACGTATTCTACCACATTGCATAAGTAGGACACACCATGCTGTACGTAGTCTGAGCCAGTACAGTACGTATTCTACCACATTGCATAAGTAGGACACACCATGCTGTACGTAGCCTGAGTCAGTACAGTACGTATTCTACACCATTACATAAATATGACAAACCATGCTATACGTAGTCTGAGCCAGTGCAGTACGTATTCTACCCCATTGCATAAGTAGGACACACCATGCTGTACGTAGTCTGAGCCAGTACAGTACGTATTCTACACCATTACACAAGTAGGAAAAACCATGCTGTACGTAGTTCTACACCATTACATAAATATGACAAACCATGCTATACGTAGTCTGAGCCAGTGCAGTACGTATTCTACCCCATTGCATAAGTAGGAACACACCATGCTGTACGTAGTCTGAGCCAGTACAGTACGTATTCTACACCATAACATAAATATGACAAACCATGCTATACGTAGTCTGAGCCAGTGCAGTACGTATTCTACACCATTTCTTAAGTAGGACACACCATGCTGTACGTAGTCTGAGCCGGTACAGTACATATTCTACCCCATTACTTAAGTAGGACACACCATGCTGTACGTAGTCTGAGCCGGTACAGTACGTATTCTACCCCATTGCATAAGTAGGACACACCATGCTGTACGTAGTCTGAGCCAGTACAGTACGTATTCTACCCCATTGCATAAGTAGGACACACCATGCTGTATGTAGCCTGAGTCAGTACAGTACGTATTCTACACCATTACATAAATATGACAAACCATGCTATACGTAGTCTGAGCCAGTGCAGTACGTATTCTACCCCATTGCATAAGTAGGACACACCATGCTGTACGTAGTCTGAGCCAGTACAGTACGTATTCTACACCATTACACAAGTAGGAAAAACCATGCTGTACGTAGTTCTACACCATTACATAAATATGACAAACCATGCTATACGTAGTCTGAGCCGGTACAGTACGTATTCTACAACATTACTTAAGTAGGACACACCATGCTGTACGTAGTCTGAGCCAGTACATTACGTATACAATGAAGATATTTAGTAGGACAGGTGAGGATTGCACGCTACTTATTTAAGTAGCTAAACGATCCAGGAGTAAATTACGTATGCTGGCCCATGAAAAAGTTCATGGTGCCGGCTACTTATGCATAGCTACGTACGCGACATGGTTCCGGCTACAATCGTCATTCTGTATCGTTTTGCTACATAAATTACGTAATGCGGATACGTAAATTTCTCTCAGTGTAGAAACAATGATATTACGTACATATGACTATTCGTGCAATTTATAATATGAAATCTAAAGATTCACTTAGGGAAAAGTTCAAAGAAATTGATATATTGACTGTACCGTGCCAATTTATATTTGAAAATTTAATATATGTAAGAAAGAATATTAAGAGCTTAAAAAAGAATAGCGATTTGCATAATATTAATACTCGAAAGAAGGACAAACTTTATGTTCCTACTGTAAGATTACATAAAACTAACAATTCTTTTGTGGGGCAAAGTATACGTTTTTTTAATAAGCTACCTCGAGAAATTACAGAATTACCTTTTTTAAATTTTAAACGTGTCATCAAACACAAATTATGTCTAAAAGCTTACTATACAGTAGCAGAATATATGAATGATGGCAAAGCATGGCAATGAGTTGCTCCTCTTAAACGATATTATACAATGTATCCATTATTATATTTAAAAGAGAAAAGAGGGACTATTGTAAAAAAAAAACCGGGGAGTTTGTTTCGCCGTTTCTTCTCCTGACAGGTCTTTATTTGGAAATGGTGGTAACAGTTACAATAGCTTTAAAAATAGCAATAAGACGTTCAATAAGTGTTCCTTAAGTGTCCCAAAATTGAATAAAACATTTTGAGTTTGAGTTTGAGTTTGAGTTACAAGTAAAAAGGTAGATAGGTTAAGTACATACATCAGATTCAATCTTCAAAAATGGCACACTAACGCTACATTACGATATCTGTTGGTTGTTTTGGGACACTTTTAGTTTTAATTACACTCGGTCTTTGATCTATAATCAAAGCACTTGGTACGTGAAGTGCATCCGTTGACGCCGGCAACGCGTCAAAATTGGCTAAAAGCTAGGTTTTAACCTACCACTCGCGGAGCGCTCGTAACCTATCTACAATTTTTACTTAAAATATCAGTGGCAATAAATATGATTTGAACATAGGTTGTTTGAAAGTAGATATAGTACATACCTACTACATTCCTAGTACATAAGTTGACATACAGACGGACGGAGGGACATGATGCACCTATAGGGTACCTTGATTGACTTCAGAATCCTAAAAATATATTTAAAATACATTTTGAGTCTTGAGATGAAATCTAAATGATGATGCTGGTTTATGTAGTTAATCCTGCCTAAAAACCTCCAAAAATTTATGGTAATACACTATTAGCAAAGGGTTAGTGTTGTTCTATGGAATCTAAATAGGTATTTATATCGATAAAATAGCGAGACGTTGATACATTCCACGGCCAGCCCATTTAATCCCTGCCATATTATATTCACGCACTGACAAATTTAAAAAGCTGTTTACACGAAAATTTATGACATTAATTTATAAGGAATCACAAACTTTTGCCAACATTAAGGTCCATTAGAACTTTAACGAGTGAAGAAACATCGCTTGCTATCATATAACTTTCATCACATTCCTACGCGGGCTATTTTCAATTGCTGTATTTAAAAAAAAACTATTACAGCTGTATCTCGTAGGTATTAAATAATAAAAAGTGAATATTTGTCTATTCCTCGGGGACAGCGCATCGGCCCGGAATTTGGCAGTTGTGCAAGGACGAATGGGTTTTACAAATTTGACTTGTGACGTTTAATCTATTATTTGGTATCTTATGGTAAAAAAAGTTAAGTCGTCATTTTATTAGTTTGAATGAATGAAGGGCGTGTTTTAGTGATGTGCCTCTATCGTGTTTAATTTCGATAACTGGAACCTGGAAAGAGTCATGCTAAAGCACTTATGTGCAAAATTACAGGTTAATTCAGCAGCATCATGATTTTACCCGTACACCCTACGGGTAAAATCATGATGCTTGGTATAAAATTAGGCCTACCCACTACTAGAACGTGTAAACATTGTTCAACTAAACCCACTTTATTTATTTTTCGCGAATTCTTAATTTTACTATCACTAAACGTCAGTTTTAATCTTTCAATGCGATAAAACCCGGAAAAAGTATTGTGGTGTTAACAGTTCCAGGTCTTAAATATATTTTTAACTGAATTAGTGTTGTTTAGTTTTCGATATGGATGTATCGATGTGCAGGTAATTAGATTTGAATAGGTACATCACAAATATTTGTTTTACAGGTACTGAATCAAACAATTGTTTCAGAAGTGTTCAAAATTACTTTGACTATTTGTAATCTATTCGGAAAATTTAAAAGCTGTCTAAAAGTAGCTATCCATGTTCATATCAGCTTTAGAATCTATTGATTTATTTTAAAAGTTTCAATTAAATTTAATAAGTATCGATAAAAATTAAATGGCACAATGACATAACACTTAATTTTGGCAATGATACTTATACTCGGTCTTTTATTCAGCAATTAAAATAATAGAAACATTAAAAACAATGAAACATGTTACATCATGTACTTAGGTCAGTATCTAACGTTATTACAATATCATGTTACAAATATGAAACAATATTGTAGGTATTATATAATATTGTTTCGTATTGTTCCGAAAAAATCTAAATAAAAATTGATTACGTGAAAATAAAATGCTAATTAATCACATCTATTATTATTATTCAGTAGCGGTATATTTTTTTACTAATATACTTTTTGAGATCAGTTTAGGTATTCTTTCCTAACATTGGTTTAGGTTCTTGTGAATAAGATTTTAATAACTTTATGTATTAAAAGACCGGAGAAGAATAAAGACGAATTTTAAACAAAATACCGGATATTCTCAGGTCATAAAATATATAAATAAATCAAACAGTCCGGTTGACCGGTCTCGACATTAGCTTGTTTCCACGGTACAACGGGATATTGCGTGCCAACTACGTCATTTTACATAAATTTCAGTTTGAGACCTCCCACATCGTCACATGACGGGGGAGACGGTGTTAAGGATACTTTACACTCGACGGTTTGGTTGTTTACTATCTCTTAGTGCCGCGGTGTTGGCTTCGGTTCAAACTCCTTTCCATACCTTTAAAAATAATTGTTTTTTGATGTAAAAATATAATGGATATTTAAATAATAATATTAACAAATATTGTTTATATATTTTTATTTAATTTCGCAATTACGTCGACAATCGACAAACATTAAATTTTTTAATCGTTTTATGAATAATTCCAATAACCGTTACGTTTGCGTTGTTTATCGGTGCGTTCATCTATATAAAGAGAGTCAAAAACCTCTCCAATCCTATTAATTCAAAAATCAGGACATAAGATAAAAAATACCTATCCATGCCAATAAAACCTTGTCGATGGCAGCAGCCTACTTCGAGTATTTTCACAGGCATAGTAGCCATCCCACGCGTAAAAACTTATCAAAACAACTTCATTCATTCCATCGTTTACGTACGCTTTGTTTTAAAAGTGTGTAGTCCCACTAAATGATGTAAGGTGACGTAGCGGCTTCGCAACTGTAAAAAAAAATTGGCAGTAATTCGCGAGTTGACCGCTGCCTAAACAAAATAAAAATAGAACTGATTTGCCGCGAGAACAGGTGTTTGCGCGTGCCTGTTGTGATCATAGATTAACGTAGGCGGTTCGTATCCATTATCATTTGTAGATGCGTTTTTTAATATTCTTAAACACATATAAATCTGCAACTCAATGAAAATTTACAGTGAGCGCACGGCGTTGCTGATTAGAATAACATTATGATGTTATGAGATCAACTTGTATTATATTTACATAGTGAAAATTATTTTATTTATCTACTTATCATGTAACGTCTGCTACTATACAATGAAAAAAAGGTGGAATGTTTTTATTTCAATAATATAAATGTCGTGTCGTCAGTAACAATGTGTACGGGAACCCGCGAAACATTAGTTCCATTGATGTCTGACGTTAGAAATTTATTCTTCTTAGAGCAAAAACACATCGTTTTAGATCCAATAAACTGCAAGAGATGAATGAAAACAACGTATAAATCACTAATGACATAATATTTTTAATGTTGGCAATATTTTTATGACATCGCGTTTGAAATATAATAAGAAGACTCAAGTTTAATTGTTTTTATTTAAATTTGAAAATGGAATGCGACCAAAGTCGTAATGCACAATAAATAATTTAATTGGGTTTGTGGGTTAAGGCTGAACGAAGCATGTTGTTGTATTTTTGATCAATTGGCTATCTAATTTTTATTGACCTATTGAGAAGATCAATAAAATTTTCTAAATCTATTCTGATAGCAGGTCAATGTTGACTAAACTAACTTTCTTTGAATTTAAAATTAAATTGAAATTACTTTTATGTCCGTTTAAATTTAAATATCATGTACTCGTACATACAAGCGTATTTAAAATAATATGGCATTAATACTTGTTTTTAATAAGTCCATCTATAAATATATTCTCTTAGAATAAAACTAAGTAACTTTCTCAAAAGTATAATGGTATTTATTATAAGTTAAATAGCGATAGATAAACTGTACCTAATGAAAAATATATAAAGCAGGATGACTGCGGAATGCGGGATCATGATCCCAAACTGTTTTTATAACTCAGTAAATAATTTCAATTCCGTTAGTATGACAATTAGGTATGACAAAATCAAAATGAGATATACCCAAATTCTCGGAACAATAACTAACATGGAAGCCGGGCTAAAATAAGAAATGAAATGCATATACTTTACCTTTTTTTACTTTCGACGTTAATAATGCGTGGGAAAGAGACATATAATACCGTTCTGTTTCGTTATTATGCAGGTTGTCACAAGCTATTTTTTGGCTAGTGATGGGCTTATCATCGACATTGTCGTGTCGATATAAGTCATCAAAGCAAACAAGTAAATATAGTTAGTACTAGCTGTGCCCGCGACTTCGTCCGCGTGGGATAGTGACTTTGGGCATATCTTTTGGTTTATTTTGGATTAACAAATGTTCGACCTGATTCTTTAAATTGACATAACTTTTTTATTTAAGAACCGATTGACATGAAACAAACACTAAATGTTAAGTGAAGCTTACCACAATATATTAGTGAAAACCACATCCGAATACGCCGTTTCTGAGATTAGCTTGCACAAACAGACAAAATTCTAACAATCATTGTTTTGGGTGCTATTGCGTTGATAAAGGACCCAATAATAATTTTTCTCATATATCTTCCATGTACAAATAGAGATCCGTTACATTTTTATTATGTGTACCTATAGATAGAATAATTTTCTATTATATATTTTTTAATTAATATAGTTTATCCTTTTCTTAACATTCCCATGTTATTATAATTTATTATCAGTATAGGCGCTGGCTGTCGACGGATAATCTGCCAAGTGTGGCTGTGGTTTACTAACGGATTTACCACGACGGAACTTCGGCGTCGGAATATCCGTCAAGTGAGGTAGGAAAGAGACGATAAGAATTTGACACAAGTATAAATGAAACTACAATTATTAATTTAATGTCTTTATTAATCATTAAAATCCATACTAATACTAATTTACTAATTAATATTATAATTATAAAATATTATAAATGCGAAAGTGTGTCTGTCTGTTACCTCTTCACGCTTAAACCGCCGAACCGATTTAGATGAAATTCGGATAGGGATTGTTGGAGTCCCGGGAAAAAACATAGGATAGTTTTTATCCTAGAAATCACCCTTTAAGGGGGTGAAAAGGGGGTGGAAGTTTGTATGAGAAAAACCTAATGATGCACTGACTCCATTTCATTTTCATTTCACCATCATTAGGAAATCTGCAACAGTATTGAAATGATTATCGATAACCATTTTTACATCACTAGTAACCTATACTTGAGACAATTTTATTTTTCAGAAAAATCATAAAATAAAGCAAATACGTGAATTCTTTTGAGTAGATAGGCATAAAGTACTATTTTTATTTATCGTCTATCACTTTTTTTATTTCCAATATTGAAAAATATATCTCTAAACTCACCGATGAAATGTAAACGTTACGTTCTCATTTTCTTTTCTCGAACTATGGGCTTTACACCCTTCAACAACACAAGACATCTTGTCCAGGGCACTGTACACCTCTCGTATATACTTTTTGGCCACGTTCTCAGACAGAAATTAATAATTAACTCGCTTTTTTCACTTAGTAAATTCGTCAAACTTCCGACTCGTATCAACAAAACATAAAACAACAAAATTAAGTTGATAGCCAACGTAAGTATTTTGACGTCTTGGATAGAACTTTTGTATTTGTTAGCGTTATAAGAGGGCCAAAGAGGACCATTTGACATTTTGCTTGTGACACGTTCAAAAATAATAAAAACAAACAGCCATGTTTTGTTTCATTCCCACATTACGATATGCTAATTGACATAAATGAATAAACTGTATAGTACTCGGTTTTTATTTTAGCCCGGCTTCCATGCTAGTTATTGTCCCGAGCCCAAATTTGATGTTCACACGTCAATTTAAACGTTACTTACTTTGAATGAAATCATCTCACCAGCGACATCTACACACACCTTCGAAGCTACTTAAGAATATTTGTGCATGAAAATTGTTCATGACCATGCTGTATTTCAGTGAGTTCTTAGTTAGAGTGTCCTTCGCTAGATGGCGCTTTAATTTATGAAATTCGTGATCAACAAAAAGGATTAATTCCAGGAATCGCGATTGGAATTACATATAATATTAATAATATAGGTACCTATTATCGGGCACTTCACGGATCCGATGTAGACCTTACAGTCTCCGTGGCCTGGCTATGTGATGACGAAAAACTATCGGAGATTTATCCTGCGGGAATGGCGACGTCGACATTATGTCGAGCATGTCATCGCCCTGGTGAATCCTTCAGGCATGCTTAAAAGGAGGCTCCAACACTAAGTATAAACAAGTATGTATTATGTAAATGAAAAATAAATTATTATATTATTATTATTATATTTTAATATCTCCGATTGTTCGCGTCTTGCAAATGGCAAAAAATATTTGCACAGGTACAACCAAGTAGCCAGGATAATCCACCAGCAACTTGCCCTGAAATACCATCTTGTGATGTCTGAACCAGAATCTGTTCTCGAAGATGACCATATCATTATACTGCGATATATCTATCATCACTGACAGGAATATTGTAGCCAATAGACCTGACATTGTATTGATAGATCACCAAGAGCGTCGTGCAATGATTGTCGATGTTACTGTCCCTCATGACGACAACCTTGTGAAGGCGGAGAAAGATAATGAAATCAAGTATCTTGATCTAGTCCACGAGGTTGTCGACATGTGGGACATTGACACGGCAGTCTTTGTACCAATAGTCGTTTCCAACCATGGCCTATTGGCAAAAAGCCTCGACCAATATCTTAAGAGGCTCGCGTTAGGTGGTTGGATCAATCAAAGGCCAGATTCAGAAGGTAGTACTCCTGGAAACGGGTCTTATAGTGAGGAAGTCCCTCTCTCTCTCGAGGCTTACCTTACCGGTAGATAGGACACTGTTCCTGATGCCGGTTGAATGCTGTTTTTTATAGGTTTGAATACAAATGTATTTTTTTTATTTTACTACTAAAATTACTATTATTACAGATAAATAAGTAAAAAAATAAATAAAAGGTATTTATAATTATTAGCTATTCCGACACTAATGTTAGTTCTACTGTAATCCTCCAACTGTGCGCATCGATTATAATATTGTTTTTAGTAACTGAAAGTATAAACAAATTTTACTCTACCTACTTACTAATAATGTCAAAATGTTGTACCTTCCGAAATAATATTAAGTAATTATTTTGATAAAATAAAAAAAAACAAGCAACAAATTTATACAAACAAAACATCGTTTTTGTTATTTGTTTGTTCAATTACATGTCAGCTTACAGAAACTCGAATGTTTAAACCGTTAAGCGCCGAATAACGTTTAAAAATTCATAATAGGGACGCGCTTAAAAATACGGAAGCGGAAAAATCTGCATAATCGCACATCCCAAAAGAATTCATTATGTTGTCTGCATAAATAAATATATATTTGGATAACCCGGACCACCTAACAATGGACAATTTATTATTTAGATTCCGCATTTTCTCCGCGGGAATTTTTCATGTAAATTTTTGTGGTCTCCATTTTACGGCGCGGTCTGCGACGGTGATTATGTCTTTGAACGTTGAAATTAATAAATTATTGTTGGGGTACGTCGTCACATTGTATTCTATCCGGAAATATAAAAAGAGAAATTCGTTTTATTTCATCACTAGAGCTACCTTACTTTTACACAAAAAATATAACATGTATATCTAAAGTTATCGAAAAATGGCGGTAAAAGGAATTACTCCTTGAAAGATTTTAGTGGACTGTATTTTTTGTTTAATAGCACTTTTACATAAGGTTGGAAAAAGCAACTGCTAGGAGAGAAAAACAATAAAATGGCAGTTGCTTGAAAGAAGGGATCACATGCACTTAATTGTGGCTTCACCGATCTCTTCTCCAGCAGGTGATGCGGTGCCCGGGCCCGGTACTCACGCCCGTTATATTCAAAGCGGTGGTGCAGTGGCGGTTAAGGTTAAATGCTGACTATAACATGGATATATAAAATTATCAGAATTTTGGTTACAACAAAGAATTATAATAATAAATGTACTTGTTATTTTTTTTGTTGACTTTTTGTTACTGACTTATAAAGACGGTGACTAGCTTTAATGTAAATGTGACATAACGTATAACAAAAGAGGAAAAATAATACTAACTTAACATTGGCAGAATGTGCAGATAACGCTTGCCAGGAAACAATAATGTCAAGAAAATGTCAGTTAATGAAATTGCAATAAACGATGAACAGACGCTGAAAAAATAACAAAGCCGTTGCTTGTTTCCACTTTAACAATAGAACCGTCCACTACTCAGCAGGAAATAAAATATAGTAGAACGGTGACGAGAAGAAAATTTAATTAAACAAACGCTGTCGTTGTTAAACAAGGTTTTATTGGACTCCGACGAGTATACTGTCACCGTGTCCCGCTGTCCTTTTACAGAACATCGATTCTATTAATTGTTTACTTTTATTGGATCAATGACAAATAAATTATTCTTTTTATGTAGATAAATGACATCAGCATATCCATTTTTTTGTATCAGACAATTGTCCATATGGGTTAGTAACAAAGCTTACAGACTATATTAGTAACATTAAACAATTATAAATGAAATAATATTAATTTAAAAACCTTTGTCCACCATCTGTAGCACCAAACCCGCAGCAATGCATACGGGTCCAGTGCCACAGAAGTGGACAGTCAGGCTTCTCGACAATTACTCTATTAAAATAAAATATGGAACATGTTATTCAACAATAATGTAGTTTCTATAGGTGAATGATTTTTTTAAAATCCGTTCAAGTGTTTTTTGAGTTTATCCATTACAAAAAAAAAAACAAATCTTTTCTTTTAAAAATGATCTCGTGAAAAACGAGCGTCTTCCTCAATTTGGTATAAATATAGCGTAAAATATATATATAATATAAGCATACAATACAGTACTCACGTCTGGCGCACCTGTATATGCTGGTCTGTTCCCAAGTAACTCGTTAACTCAAGGGTTCGCCTTCAGATAAACTGAGTAGAGCTAACAATTTAATAGATTGAATCCTACTACTAATGTTATAATTACCCCAGTAATGGTTTTTTACTCATTAACGTCGTAATGCCTTAACGTAATTTAATTGGAACCGGACACTTAGTTTAAATATATAAAATCATTTTTATTCCGAGATAACCTGAAATTGATGATGAAGGGGCAGAAACGAGTATATTAATTCCTTAAAGTGCTATTGTACATATATCCTTTTGCTAGTGTTGTAGCTACATATCGACATATAGACTGAACTACAACACTAGTGAAAGGATGCACACTTACACGTAAGGGATTAAAAGAAGAGAATTAAGAAAAATTAAGAGTGGGGCGCTCCTTCGTTGATGGATATCTATATCTATCTATCTGTCTATCTATGTATTTAAAAAATAATGGTAAATCAGTTATCTGGTTTCCATAGTACGTAGATATCTTTTTAGTTTGAACCTTGTTGTAATTTTCGATGACTAGGAAACTAAATCAAAACTGGCACACCACTTTCTTGGCCGATCGTACTCTACTTAGTTTGGGATCAGATGGCTGTGTGTGAAGAATGTACTATTTTTCTATATTCCACTTCTACAGTTTAATAATACATAGGTCTATGTGCCGTCGTTTTCGTATAGGGCGCTATTTGTCTCTACGTAGATTATTGTAAGTGTTCTCAGCGTGTGTACACCTGTGCTCGTCTTGTTAGCCCTGCGCCGAACAACGCGTCCTCCCACCGAAAAGGGCTTCATGAGGGCCGCAGTTGGCAAGGTCTTGTTTGATTTTTAAACAGGTAATAGATACATTGAAGTTTTAGGTCCTGTATCTCGGGTTGGCAAAGTTAGGGACCTTTTTACGGGACAATGTATACCTACGCCTCTTTAATAAAGTACTCAAGATATGTAACTGTCTGCGTTGTGTGCTTACCACCATTGGCCACATCATCACTTATCATGGTGAGATTGTGGAGAAAAACAAGCTTTTCCAGAAATAAAAAATAAAGTAAAAATAGGGCAATGTAAAACTGACTGCACAGTTCTACAGTAGTAAATAAAAAAAACACATTTATAAAACCCACACCGGTTTTGCCAAATTTACCTAATTAACATGTTATCTTTTTTTAATTTATTTATTAAGCACACAAAACAGAATACAATCAATATAATAATGAAAGAAAAAAAATAAGAACTAAGCAATTGTGCAGGATTGCATTCCCAAGCATGTGTAGTGTGTACACAGCATGATAGGTATCTAAACGTACAACAAAACTACGGGTAGGTTAGTAAGCGGTTAATAATAATACTTAAGTAAAATTTAAATACAAGTTAAGATTAGTATGTTAGTGTGACTATAGACTATAATTGTATGCTTCAATAAATTTGGCGCAAAAGCTAAACCACATACTCTATATCAAAAGTTCATTGCTATCAAATTGTTGCCTTGCAATAAACTACGCTGGCTGTGGACTCTTTCATAACACGAAGAAACAGAAGCTCTCTAGTTATAAACGTATCAAACATAAATCATTCGTAGACGTTTCAATCGCGAACATACCCATTAAACACGTCTCAGGCGTGTCAGTCGTGTTGAATGGAAACTTGAGCGTAGTTCAGATTTATTGCGCCAAGGTTGCTTTTGCTCGTTCTCTTTAGCTAGGGCCTTCGAAGTAGCTTCATTATTACGTATGGAGAAGGCATAGCGATGATAGAGACAATTGTTAACGTGTCTATGTACATACAATAATATTTTAGACGGTATAGTACCTATATTTCTCAAATATTCTCATCCTTGAAACTTTTTGTTTACCTTTATGAAAAATTATTATTATCTACGTTATGAATTTCAGTTTAAATTACATTTGTACTTCCAACTTCAGGTCAAGGAAGTAATAATACCTATAGAAAACTATATAATATATACTTTTAAAAAAATAGTAAGAAATGCTGCTCGTACCGCGGAATTACCAACGTGTTGCCGACCTTGAAACACGCTTGTTATCTACAATGCCTAGAAGACTACTGGCCCTCAAGTGCAACTCACGGAATGACAGATTCTCAGCTGAGATAGCCAACCTGCAGCTACGACGTACCCTACCACCGTGCTATGGTTTCCTCATGACAACTTCTTTCACCGAAAGCACGCCTGAAGCTATCAAACACAAAACTACAAGCTATCATCGTGTACTACGAAATAATTATCATGAGAAAATAATTGTAACCACTTCCTTGCTCATAACTCAATGTAACTCAAGCAAACCCTGCGAAGGACAACGTTCCGTTTACATAAGTTACTAATTACTTGATCAACATTCCGCGGTCTCAAACACATACTCGTACTCACAGCTCCGAACCCTTTGTAACCACTCACTGGTGCTTGCCAGCTTTGTTCCACAAACCGTTAATTATCATTTAATTGTTCACGTTATTATATAAGTCACTAGCTTGGGCCTGTGGTTTCACTCACGTTTTTCGTATCGTATTATCATTTCGGCTTTCTAATTATTAAATTGTTTTGGAAAAGGTTTTTTAAATGTAAATATGGGTATTTTAAATGTGAACATGGGTATTTTAAATGTAAAAATGGGTATTTTAAATGTAAACATGGGTATTTTAAATGTAAACGTGGTTATTTTAAATGTAAACATGGATATTTTAAATGTGAACATGGGTATTTTAAATGTAAACATGGGTATTTTAAACCTATGTTGTCGAAGACATGCTATGAATGACGTAGATGCGTAAAACGTATTAGTTTGATGTAACGATGTAGTTTAATTGTAATTATAGCGCTAATTTATTAATAGGCTTTGAGTCAATTTACTATCTAGGCTACCACTAGGTAATTATGTTGTTTCATTTTAATTAGAAGCTTCGTTCTAGAAAACCAGGCACCCGTCATCTAAGGGTGTTAGGTATATTTATTTATTATATCTAGGTATCTACGAGTATCATTTTTCTGCATTTAAATCAGATAAATTATTTAAATATCTTTATTGTTCTAAATTATTTGCGAGTCTTCTATTTGACTTCCATAATGAAATTAATTCTTATTCATTCAATCTTTTTCACGTTCATCAGTTATATAATCTATTTTCTAGCAATTAAAGTTATTAAATATAGTTTTTCTGTACATATTTTTTATAACTTGTATCTAGTTTTATCATTTATTGTTAACAATAAAGAACAACATCGATTAACAAAAGACAAGGGGCTTTTTGGCGGGAACTTGCGAAGTCACGTAACCGTTGTCAATGTCATTTTTTTTTCAAAACATAAGTAGGTGAGTGTATTGTGAAAATAGAACCTAAGTATTACAAGAGTTTTAGTTATAAACTCAATATAAACTTGCTAATAGATACTCAATCTTCAGGTGCTTGAAAAATAACACCTTCAATCTTCAAACCCCAGGAGCCACAGAATGTCACGCCAATTTAATCTGCTCCCTTTTCAACAAAGGATTACAGGCTATATCCGACTACCAAGAATACAATATATACGTAAGAGTTTGGATAGGCTATTATCGTCTTAGAAAAAAGATATTGTTCAATGTCTATACTATAATATTAGAAAGAGGTAAAGTTTGTGAGGTTGCAGGGGGTAAGCTCTGGATCTACTGAACCGATTTTGAAAATTCTTATACCAATAGAAAGCCACGTTATTGGCGAGTGTCATAGGCTATATTTTTATCCCGGGAAAAGATAAGATCACACGGTAACGCGGGTGAAACCACGGGGGACGGCTCTATTTTCATATTATTTGTACATATTATGTAATTCACTTACTATTATTATTTACGTTTTCATGGACTAGCGATGGAACGATCGTACAAAAGGGGCGACTTGATCTTTCTTTAGCTCTGGTCAGTCAAATATAATTTTTTTTTATTCCAAAATTGACATTATTATTGCTACTGTGATATCACTTATTGAGTATAGGTACATCCAGTTAAAATGCATCGATGTTTTCTGTCCCGTCATGATGAAAGGTTTTTTTACCCGACAACGACGAAGCAAAAGGGAGGGTTATTTTAGTTGTTCTAACTCCAGCCATTTTTCTTCCTAAATTGTAGTCACACTGTCTTATTAGGTACGTTCGTTATTAGTCAATTTCACGTAATAATTGAGTATACATAGATACTTGTAAATGCTAATAAACGATGAGTGTCGACTCCGTCCGCCCATAACCAATAAGTTGCACTAAAACCTTATCCATATGGCCTCTCTATAGTTTAATTTTTCAACAGCTCTATGTGCGGGGCGTACCTGGCCACGACACTAGCGCCATAAATCGGAGCCACTCGCAACTGTCGTCGAACATCCAATATACGAGAGTTATAGGCCAGGAAATTAATTCTGTCGGCGCAAGTAGGGTTACGTGGGGAACTAGGGTGTCTCTCAAATTGGGTTCTTTTGAGACTGTTTTTATTTTGTTATTCATTGTTTTAGACAGAAAAAGTTTTTGATAAATCCTTCGGCCGTCAAAGTTAAAGTAAACTATTAGAAGTATATTTAAGAAGGTCAAAACAGAAGTTACCACCAGTTCGGAAATCAGCCTTTGACTGAGATGAACTGTCAAAAATGACAGCAACGTTATATTACTGTAGTACCTAAGTATACTTTAGAAATTGAGTTTTACGAATTAAAATCCAGTATGTTACGATTACGAGGTAATCAACCATTATTTTTTATAACAATATCTTTAAATAAGCAGAATAAAGGATAAAGTCCCACCTATGGTAAACAACGTTTTAAGTACCTACCTACGAAAAGTCGGTAATCAAAAAGTGTTCATTGAATTACAAATAATTGTAAGTTGGCAACCCTAGCGGCTACAACAATCGAAATTGATTTTTCTCATAAGCTGCTTAGATAGCAGAACCAGACGCAATAATAACTGTTTCGATATTTTTTGTGTGACATTTCGAATTCAATCTATTTTTATTTAGTTTTATTGATTAAATTCGTCTCAGATAGCAGTTTGTTTTCAAACTTTTAATTGAAATGAAATGTTTATTCATCCAAATAGGCCTTCACAGACACTTGTGTATTGTCAGACTCTCGCACGGTTCGGAAGGTTGCTGAGAAGAGCCGACAGTAAACAATTGATATTTTATTTATTTATTTGTACTTAAATACCTGTAAGTAATTAGTAAATGGTTGGACACTTTATTTTTGCATTGGTATTGTGGTAGGTAGGCGACTTAAAGAATAAAAAAAATGTATAGATATGCAACCACCCAATAAAATTGTTTTGGAGATAGATATGCTACCGTAGATTAGATTCCTGGCAGGGAGTATGAATCCGGTTAGAAAGGTTTTTTTTTAATTTAACCCGTTCTAAGGAATCCACGGGGGAAAGCTATTCATCCAATAAGGCTGATCATAGATTACTTCTTTATTTTACTACCTACTCAAGATTTAGTCCCGTACCTAAATAATGAGGGTTTACAAAGACACGCACATCATTCACAACCGCATATAAAACATCTCGCAAGTGTCCTTAAGGGCCATGTCTCGTCAACAGTCTAGAGACTATCCTTTCTTCGTTGCAAAGCGTGTGCAAGGACTTGGAAAAAACAAGCTCGCCTTAAGAGCCTCGTCTAAAGAGCTGTGGTCATTAGAAAGAGTACCTACCTACGTTTTTGCTTCCAGCTAAGTAGTGATAGCTAGTCGTGCTTGCGGTCTAGACTTTATGTAGGTACCTACGCAGTAGATTTGTAGGTTCTAGTTTGTACAAATAAAAGCCTTGGTGTTTTAAAGTGGACTAGATTTTTGTTATTTATTCTTATTCTATAAGCAACTGACAGGCCGATTGGTTCGGTTGGTAAGAACTTTACTTATGACGTACAGGCCGTGGGTTCGATTTCTGCTCAGGACGGAAATGTGTGCATGAGCTTCTCTGTATGATCTGAGTCTGGGTGTAATTATTATCTAGGTATTTGGGAACCTTACCGATCGGCAGCAGCGGCAGCCTCGAAGAAGTTTTTTATATATTATAGTTGTACATTTGTTTGTATATTTTGTACATTTGTTGTAAATAAAAGTGAGTACCTATGTATTTAAAAAGGTAGTGTATTATCTTGTTTCCATATTAGGTACGAGTTCTGATTAGTATGGGATCAAATGGCCGTGAGCGAGGAATATCCCAGGGTATTTATTACCTATTTATTAACTTACTATGCTTTTCAATATAAAGGAAATGTCACAATAAAAAATCAGTATTTTTTATGTCAGAAACTCTGAACGTTGACAATCACACGTTCCTAAAACTAAGTGGATTAAAAAATTCAGGGGTATTGAAAACGTCTCACTAATCTTTACAGAAATCTAGAAAGAAAGAAAAATATTTTATTTATGCGCGCCATCCGACGCAAACCAAATAGCAACACAAACTACAAAAAACAAAGATTTCCTTTTTTTAAGCAAAGCAAAAAATAAAAATAAACATTGTTTTTTACATGAAAATACCAACAAATACAGACTCACAGGGCAAGACACACCCCCTGTTGGTATCCCACCATTGCAAGAAAGCTATTATATCTCTCAAATTGTCGAGTTAACGTGTAACTACTGTTTCCATTATGTATATTTTAACAGCGCCATCTATATTGCAGGGAACATTATAGATTGCGTAATGTGCATGTTGCAGATTCTAGGCCAAGATACCGTTACACGAGTAGTGCGCTAATCTGCATTATATGACCATTTGGGACTACATAGGTGTATGCGGGTCGTAAAGCTGTTGACTGCATGTGGATGCGTGCTTATGAGTGGGGAAAGTTGTTATATACTTCGAAAAGTATACATATAATATGCTTATTGGTGTTGCGCAATCGACTACACATTATCATTATGATTTGTAATATGTATATGCGAAAACTCTATAGGCTTTAAAATACAAAAAAGATCTGCTTTTATGTTGGTTTGTAATGGATAAACTTATAAAATTCTATGATTAATAGCTATCTACTAACTACTAATATTACTAAGTACTATCAACTAACTCATGATTTGAAGATGATGATAGGGTTTCTGACCCAAACACTTACCGATATTGAAACATCACATAACATTTATACTAATATAAAAAATTCAACAAATTTCAAAAAAATCATTTACTAATAAAAAGCTACACGATCCTTGATTAATAAGAAAAGAACGCAGAAAACCGCGAGTCCCAGTAATTAATTAAGATGAAATATTCATAAACTTTATTATCGCATAGAGCAATCTATGGATACCGATCCAAGATCTATAAATATCTTTGGTATAGTAAAGCCAAGAACATTCACCATAAATTGTAAGTTGTTTCCCAGCCAATAGCTGAAGTAACCAGGCCTTCGGGACCGCCCAAGCCATGTCTCAGGTAAGCTGGTATACCTATGTAGGTATATGTTAAATCAGTAATGCGCGTGTGGTTATCGGTTGGTGTGTTCTTTCACACAGCAAATGAGCAACGTATTGAAGATTTTTTGCATATGTTGTTTATGGGAAGATGACATAGATTACCTAGATTTAATTCAGGAATTAAGTGTTAACTATAAAAATGGTACATATTACTCTAGATTATTTATTAGATTAAGAAATAAACTATGTTCCCACAATTTACCCACGCTGCCAACTAAGAGGAAATAAACCATTTCTAAGCAAAACATTAGGTCGACCCGTTGTTCCGTAGCTGATTGAAAGGACAAACTAACCACAATTCGCATTATAACATTCAGATAGCGTATGTATTTTTCTATAATAGTTTTTTTGATGACACTTTTATATTTCGATGAAAAAATTGTGAATACCTATATTAGAAAACGCTTTCGTAGAAAACTATAGATTTTTGCAGTTCTTTCACGCAAAAACGGCTGAACAGATTTTGATGAAACTTGGCATGCAGGTAGTTCATATCGTGAAATAAAACAAAGGATACTTTTTATCCCGGGAAAAGATAAGATCCCACGGGAACGCGGGTGAAACCGCGGGGCGGAAAACTAGTTATACATATACATACATTTATATTGTATCAACAAATATGCCTTAGGAATTCCCTAGCTGGTCTGTAACTGACATTACGTCACCGAAATGTCATTCAACAAATAAACTTAGGGAGAAGGGCTGGATCGAGGGAAATATCAATCGCTTCAAATTGTACCCTCCTGGGGGAGGACCTTGAATGCCAAACTCACAACTTACCTAATGATGCATTACTCTGACGCAGTGCTTCGTTTGCTGCAGATAACATTATCTACCTTGAATATTCTATAGCTGACTTTCAACTGTATTAACATTTGTTAAGATTTCAATTCGCTTGTAAGTTTGACGGCGGTTAAGTTGTTGTTAAGATGAGAGTCTGTCATAAGCAGGTTATGGATCGTTCCGTAACTATTCACTCTTATCGTAATGTCAAATCCAATTTCGAACGTTTCATTGCATTGATGTGTCGCGTCGTTGAGTATGTGAAGACAGGTAGTCTAGAGTCATGTTGAAGATAGTTTAAATAATATTCTTATTGAATAAGGAGATACTATGTACTTTTATTATACGTAGGTATATGCTTACTAATATAACTGAAGCAAAGGCATGTCTTTCATTTTATATTACCGGTCAAATAAAATAAATTTTATAGAATTTTAATATACATAGTTATGATTCAAAAATACAATTGAATTTGTAACCTCGCTTTACGACATATTGTAAATTTTTGATTTAAAACAATATATTCTTGAGACATGACTAAGTCTTGATAATAGTTTTAAGATGCCAGAGATTGTATCTGTAAGTTTAACTTGCATCTCAATGAACTTCATAATCTTTGTAATATAGTAACATTTAAAGTAAACCTTAACAACATTGTGTTTGCTTCGGGAATGCGTAAACTATACTACTATTCATGAATCACGGTATGAGTAAAACTCACGCTGGTCGCACTGGCGATGTTTGCGTGGATAAAATACCCACTTTATAGCTACGAGCGATTGCTACGAGCGCTACGGACTACGGGCTACGGGCTCCGCTGTAGACAATGTACCTTATCATGACTTTTATTACGTCGACGAAAAGTAAGTTTGGAGATATTTTCCAATACTCAATTCTATTCTATTTTCCAATTTGAAATTAAAGTACAGTAAATTGCTTAAATAAGCTGGTTTTTAGGGTTCCGTACCTCAAAAGGTAAAAAAAGGAACCATTATAAGATCACTTTCTTGTCCGTCTGTCTGTCCGTGTGTCACCATCGATTATCTCAGGAACGGGTGGACCTAGCATGTTGAAATTTATACCAGAGACTGAGGTCTATAGTCCCCTATTAGGTGTATAAAAATCAAGGTCATGAGTCAACACCATAAAAAGATATGGGCAAATTTAGATTTTCGCGAAAACTTGTAAGTACCAAAATTGAGGATAAAGATGTCTGGAGGTAGCTGCACTCTGTACAAGTACCTACACATTGTTTTTTATTGTTAATTACCATTTTTTTTTAATACCTACGCTTTTATTATCTTGGTATTTTTTGTTTTAGTTTACTATGTAGGTAACTATTGCGGGTTATAATTTTTTATGTATTTTTGTATTAGTTTAAGAATAAAATTGTTAAACATTTGGAAAAAAAAGCCAATATAGTCAGATGGTCCAAAAATACTTAAAAAATGTAACCTTGCTAAGTTTCTTGCCGGTTCTTCTCAGTTGAAGGCTGACTTCCGAACCGGTGGTAACTTCTGTAATTCGACCTTCATAAGTGCCCTTCTAGGGCCTAAACTGAATAAATGGTTTTGACTTTGACTTTGACATACCTTAATTTTCAAATTTTTTTATTTTTCGGAAGTTTTCCTTTACTTGTGCTGTAAGATCTAGCTTTTAACCAAAATTGACAATTCTAGGTCAACCAGAAGTACCCTATAGGTTTGGGGTCGAAAACCTATATGGTAGTTCCTGTTGATCTACAATCACGAAATTTGGCAAAAAGCAAGGTCTTACAGCACAAATAAAGGAAAAATTCCAAAAAATTAAAAAAAATGAAAAT
The DNA here is from genome assembly GCA_951361185.1 of Ochropacha duplaris. NCBI lineage: Eukaryota > Metazoa > Arthropoda > Insecta > Lepidoptera > Drepanidae > Ochropacha > Ochropacha duplaris. The sequence continues at coordinate 3,158,103 of OX592696.1, forward strand.
TAATGGGTGTTATACATACATAATCACCAATTAAGATAGACCTCTGAGTTGTATCGGCGCTCATACAATTTAGAGGTCTAGCTTAATTGGCACCCACCTCAAATAAGGTAATCGAAAACGTAATCGAAATAAAAATTGAAAAAAATCCTTGCGGCTCTATTACGGAACCCTCGGTGCGCGAGTCCGACTCGCACTTGACCGGTTTTTATAATTAAACATTTCTTGCTAGAATTTTCCCGGTTTATTTGTAGTCCGAACCAGTGGTATAGTCAATTGTAACTCACACAGAATCCATATCATAACTTAAAGTGAATAAATTAGTTCGAGTGTTTATAAAATTTTGAAAAACATATTATTTTATCGGTTTTTTAGTAGGAAATGAAATATTTATTCATCCAAATAGGCCTTCACAGGCGCTCATGAATAGTCAGACTAATGCACGGTTCAGAAGGATGCTTTGCTGAGAAGACCCGGCAAATAAAAACTTTGCTATTCAATAATTATTTATCTAGTCTCACTGACAATATTTGTGTGTTATAGCGCCAAAAAAAGTCATCAAAAAATAATAATAAAAAAAATGTTCATAGTCTATGGGTAGGAGAGTGATAATATATGCTACTTTTCATCACTGAAACGCGAGCGATCCAACCCATATACGCTTATAAAATTAAACATCATCTATAAATACTTAAACAGATCCCAGGGCCTTAACAGAAACCACTTTACGTCGTGAAATTCCGATGGATGGGATGGCTAAAGCGGCAAACATCATCAAAGGGCTGTGTCTAACATTGCCGTCCCTTGATTGGGCACGTGCCCTAAACGCACCTGTGTCACCCTCCGCTAAGTGCGGACCCCAAACAAAGGACGGTTGCGGTGGAATGTATAAGCAATTAGCGGTTTATTAGGGATTAAACGTTTGCTTTATTTAGAAATAAAACGATAATTTATTTTATGGTTACAAGTTTTATATATTTATTTACAACAAATGTACAACTATAATACCCTATAACTATAAATATACCTATATATATAACCATATATATATAGGTTTCCTAATCACATGACCAAATAAAATAAGAAACACAAAATATTCATGATAGTAAATATATTAATGACATTTAAAAGATCCATTTAAGTACTACAATTTCCCCAAAATGTGGCAAATTTACGGTCGTCGCGCCGCTTGCTGTCAAAGGCACTGTCGCCGGCACGTGTAGCCGCTGTACCTACAGGGTTCACGACCTTCAACCTTGCATTACCTACTTGTGTTCACCATTCTTCAGTTACGCGTAAACATTGCGTCCGAGTGCGAGTGTGTTTGAGAGATTATGTATGAAATTCAAACCAGGAGTATTTTAACTGTTAAAGTGTCTGGGAATGAGTAACTGCAATAACCTTTGCATTATTGCAGTTACAGGTTATATGTTCGACTGTATGTTTTTTTTTTTTTTTTATGTATGTTCATCGATTTTTCCGCCAATTGTCATCCGATTTTCAAATTTTTTTTTTTTTGAAAGAGTATACTTCGGCGGTGGTCCCATTATCACCAAGTCAGGATCTGATGATGGGATCCTGGGGGAAAACGAGGGCAACCCTCAAATTTTATAAGAAATGTCAACCGATTTTCAAAATTCTTTTTTCATTTGAAAGAGTATACTTCGGCAGTAGTCCCACTGTCACCAAATCAGGATCTGATGATGGGATCCTGGGGAAAATGAGAGCAACCCTCAAATTTTATAAGAATTTACAGTATTTTTCATTCATATACTTACTTATCAAAGCTATTTCCATCTGGTAGTCATCATCTTATGTTGCAGAGCCGATGATGGAAGGTACAACTCCTTAAAGGTTAGGAGTTAGGGGATATTTCTTTAAATATTATAGTCACGTTTAGACTCGTATCGTCGTCTCTTTGTATATTAAAATGAGCTGATGATAGAAGGTAATATCTTTATCGGTTAGGTGTTAGAATATACGTTGTCCTAGATATGAAATGAAACGCAATATCAAGTAGCTGCTGAGAAAGAAGCCTTAATCATTTAGGATATATATTCTTTATTTTCTTTAAAAGTTTGTCTATTTATGTACTCCCTCATCTAATAGCGTGATGTTATTTAACTTATAGGCTTTCTCGATAAATGGGCTATCCAACACTAATATATTTTATGTAGTTCCTGAGATTAGTGCGTTCAAACAAACAAACAAAAAATCTCTTCAGCTTTAGATAATGTAAATTAATAATAGGCTTAATTTGCTCGAAAACAATTAAATATTTCTTGAAAACATTGAAATATAAAAAATGGAAAAATAAAACTTTTTATAAAAAAATAAAAACGACTTCAAAGGCAAATGTTGCACTAAAAACCGAAAAATAAACTGAATAAGACATTAAATAAAATGGACAAAAAATATTTCAATAACTAAATAGACCAAAAACTTTACTTATGTAAACTACCTACGCACCTATTCAAATTATTATTCTATAAATACCTTTTGATCTGTTTGAAGTCGGTGCCAAGCCCAAAAATACAATGAAAGAAATAATAAATGCATTCACAAGCATCGCCAGATGGCAGTTCAGCCTCCCAGGGAGGAGATTAAGTAATCCCTGGGTTCGGGAACTCACTCTATCTGCGGGCGGCCAGCGGTCAACCGTTTCACCGGATCTCCCTAACCGCACGCCAACATGCTGCGTCTGCACTACTCAATAGCGACTCCATAATATCGCCGGTCCCTCCGCCGTCAGCACAGAGCCTCTTCTAAGGAGCTCTTGCAACCTTACTCACCGCAGGAACACAACACCACTTGGCAGTGTTATTTGGCTGCGATATTCTGTAAGGTGGAGGTACTTCCCCAATCAGACGGCCCCAATTATGAGCAGATGTTATGCTATGTCCAACCTTCTCAAACCGTACGAAGCCTATTAAACCTACTAGGCTTGGCACCGACTTCAAACAGATCAAAAGGTATTTATAGAATAATAATTTGAATAGGTGCGTAGGTAGTTTACATAAGTAAAGTTTTTGGTCTATTTAGTTATTGAAATATTTTTTGTCCATTTTATTTAATGTCTTATTCAGTTTATTTTTCGGTTTTTAGTGCAACATTTGCCTTTGAAGTCGTTTTTATTAACTGTAATTACTAAGAAATTGTCTCTACTAAAAAATCTCAGAATGTATGAATGCTTCAAACTTGTTTGGCAGGTTGATTCCTCATAGGGAGTTAAGGATATTTACCCTATTTTTCTTACGTAAGGAATATATTTCTAACTAAATTATGAGTCTAGTTCATAAAGAGTAGTGACTGTATAAAATTTTATTTATACTTACCTAAGTTTGTCTGACTGAACCTTAATTAGTTGGCTTGGTTAAATTTTGATTGAATTGTTTAAATGGGACGGCCGTACCACTTACGGGCCAACAGGTCAAAAATATTATAAATTAGAAAACCGCTACCGCTTATGCCACACGCTTCACTATAAGTCGTCAGGTGCGTACTATTGTCGTCAGCGCCACTTGAATTCTTGATGCAAGGGGATCGAGTTTTGAGCTTTTAGCGACGAGTCTCACGGACTAATCGTGTGCGTATGCATTTAGCTCTTACCTCTTTACTTATGCACTATTTATATTTAAGATTAAAAATGTCTGTACTGTCCTAGTATTAAAATGGCGTTTTGGTTTGTAAGTCAGGATTTTTATTTACTGTTCATAAAATGAGTTAGTTGGATGAAATAATTCATTATATTATGTTTTTATAATACTTACCCAAAATAACGTTTTTGTTAAATTCTGTATAAAAATCCTAGATAGATTATTATTTATTTAAATGTTTTATTAAACATATTGTGTTTACATAATTTATTCATAAATTCAATGTAAAATAAACATGCGAGAAAAAAATAAACGTGATGACAACCTCACAAAAGTGTCCCATTTTTGTCAGCATTCATCACTTTTCACCCCCAATTTAATTTGTGCTGAGGATTGCGTTAATAAATCACTAAATATTATGTACTCTGTGGTCCATTCGAGCTCTTGTATGTAGGTTTTATAGCGACCAAAATTAAATAAAGATTTTACCCAATTTTTAAAAGAACTTCAAGCTATCTTGTCTGCAACATTCAAGTGTTAAAAAGGTGAAACAAAATGTTTGTGTTTGTTTTTTTTTTGGTTTTGTGTGTTTCTATTAAGCAATATTATAATTTTTGTTGGACATTTCATTAAGACTGATTTAATTCTTTTTCGAAAACTGGTGCTCACTAGTCGAAATTCAATCTTATTTTTTTTTACAGTAAAACATGTTTACCATTTAAAGATGAGAAAACACGAACTGTCCAAGTAGTCTCAAACTACAGTACAGAAGCTTGTCATTAATACAATAAAATATTGCTATACTCTAAATATAACTTTACTGTAGAGTTTTATAAAACTCACTCTCATTATTATTCAATTTTAAATATTTTTAAGACATTCTGACTATCATTTAATATTATTTGTATTGTAATCTATTGTCAACATTAAAACTTGTTACATTTGTTATATGCAATAAAATGAATACATTTCATGGTATAAATGTTGCCTCCTTTTATTTCTTACTCTGTGAAGTCGTAAAAATGGTAGCACAAACGCTACACTAGCCCACGCTCACACTTTTATGGTAATTGTTTGGAACATTGCCGGTAAACTGCAGGTGTTTTGTATTTTCTGTTTCAATTCCAACCTTTAACGCCACTTAGAATAATGCAATACATTTATGTCGCATTGAATAGCCTTATGAAGTCTTTTGAAGTCTCGTACAAGAGAAACCTGCGTGCGTTTTACTTACAACACCGCTACTGCACGGTGGTAGGGTACTTTGTAGTACTCAACTGGCTGGCTACCACCCTCAAGTTGAAAATCTGTCGCCAAGCACCTATCGGTGTGTTCCGACAGCTGCACTTGAGAGCCAGTTCCCATCTAGGCTTTGTGTTCTTACCACCTTCGGCCACATCATCACTTACCATAGTGAGATTGTAGTCAAAAACAAGTCTATCCAGAAATTAAAAAAAAAACATCACTACTCACCACAATTAAATAATTATTCTTCCTGATTTAAATAATTATGTCGAAAATGGTGACAGTTTTACTGAAGTCATTTTTGTATATTTGGTAGGGGACCCGCCCACCTACCTCCCCCTTAAGTTTGTTGTACTTTTTACCGGACGCCTGTATAAGTTGTCAATTCCTTTCTTCTATTATTATCCTGCTTGATCATCATTTAATTTCATCAATAACAAAACATGATTATAGCCGGCTAAAGCAAATTTCACATAAATAAAAAAAATAATCAAATACAACATCAAATGGTAACAGGAAACTGAGTTCGATAGCAATATTTATTTCTAAGCATAGAAAATATAGATATCCTACACACATAATAAGGTATCTAACATTTTTATTGAGATAATTACCGAATTCGATTGCAGTTTCGTGTACTTTTTTGAATTCCAAATTAAAAAATTGTTATTGTCATATAATATCTAAGTATATTAAGTTCTGGGAAATTTGAAAAGGTATATTCAATACAGTTAAATAATAATGTAAGTAGGATATGTGAATCAAACCGTCTATAAACTAAACAGTTAGGTTTACAACAGGATGATCAGGCCTATTATTGTAAAATGCATTTTACCTATTCGGGAACGTCGCACGGAACGCATCTTCATGATAATTCATTTTGGGGTAGCCCTGACATAGGTACTTACTTTTTTTTTCAATCAACTCAAGATTAAGCAAAAGTTTAAAATGTTATTGACAACTTCATACCGTTTTTTTAATGAGAATGAGTCTAGAAACTTAAGAAACGGATGTAAAAGTAGGTAGTTATTTTAAGGTATGTCCTTGACGCACAGACATTGTTTATCAGGTCTTTGCCTTCCACTGTTGAATAAAAAACACAAAAAAACATGTTATTCAAATGATCTTGATAAGGACAACGACGTAGTTGTTAACACATTATATTCACTTGTATAAACAAGTTTACAATAACAGAAATAAAACTGCATATAAATTATGAGGAAAAATAGTCATTACCTACAAGCGAAGGACATGAAGCAGACATGTTTCCTATTAGTTGCTCTGTTAGTGGTGAATTTTATTTTATTGGGGTCATGTAAATGTACAGGTATGTGACTATTTTTATAGTATTTAATAAGATTTTAATTAATAAGAAAGCCGGCATTATGGCCACTAATTTGAAATTAGAACAGTTTTGTTATCTAGTGATTTCAAGATCGGTTCTTATTTGTCAAACTCAAAACATCAATTTCAATTTTAAAATCTCAACAGAGAAAAGAAAAAAAAAGCCTTTGGCTCGCAGATGAAATCATCGTCTTTAAATAAAATAAAGTTATTAAATAACTTGAATCATTTATATAACTAGATTCTATTGTTATCTTATTTTTTTCCTGGGTTTGTCCCTATTATAGCCAACTTACTTACTGTTTTTTACCCAGACAAGAAATGTGGACCAAATGAAGAGTATGTCTTCAAAAACACTTGCCCGCCAAACACATGCTTTTCAATAACAGCAAGATTTAAGTGTGATAGTAACCAAGTTCCCGTGAAGGATTGCTACTGCGTGGAAGGTTACCTGAGGAATGAGGATGAGAACAATAAAGGGAAAAACGCACCTTGCGTTCGAACGTGCGACTGCCCACAGAATAAAGACAATTTGGCATGTAATCGCACAGGATGTTAAAATTTCAAAGTTATATTGTGCTAATGTCATTTAGAGACTTCTGAATTATATTATATGCATGAATTTTATTTTTTTATAACTTTTCTTTTATAAAGCCCAGGGATTTGTGTTTGTATGTATGTCTGAACGCGCTTATCTCCAGAACTACCAGTCAGATGTGATATAAATTAGATTGTCCATTTATTGAGGAATGAGCAAAGCAGTTACCATAGAAGTTACTGTGGGTCCCATCACAGCTAGTTCTAATTTATTATATGTATAAAAATAAAACAAAAACTCAATGAAATCCACTTCTCTACATTATAAAAAAAAACAATTAACAGTGGACTATAAAAATATATCGTGTTTGTATATAATCATATAAATTAATTAATTTGCTAGTGGCAGTGCCGTTGCATTAGTACTAAGCGTAATATAAGCTTCAACAAGGTGTAAGAAGCTCTTAAGAAGATTTTCTTTGCCACTGAAGGGGGAAATTACTTTGATTGGATAACAACCCTAAAGTTTAAACAATACGATTATCGGGAGACTTAAATAGTTAGGAACTACAATAATACTTATTTGGATTTTGACTTTATTGTTATTTAAGGCGATGATAGCTGCAGTGTGTTCCGACAGCTGCACTTGAGAGCCAGTTCCCATCTAGGCTTTGTGTGTTTACCACCTTCGGCCACATCATCACTTACCATGGTGAAATTGCAGTCAAACACAAGCTTATCCTAAAGCAAAAAAAAAATAAGAGAAAAAAACATTTGTTCACCAACGACATTCCTCAAACTGTTTTCCCCGACAAGAGCATGCAACTTGCCAAAATTCAGGATGTATATATTCAAGGAAACGCGGCGATGTATAGGAGAAATGAATGGCAGACGCATAAATCTGTGTGCGTCGAACATTAAATGTGCCCTCACTTAGCAGCCGAGTCGGTCGGTGCCAAACAATGCGCTGCTCTATGCGCGGTGAAAACATCGGAAGTCACTTGCAATCTGTTCAGTTCCATTGTTTCACGTCAGCGTCAGGCGGTAGGGCGATCTATTTAAAATTTGCTATTTTTTATTCTGGATAAGCTTGTGTTTGACCACAATCTCACCATGGTAAGTGATGATGTGGCCGAAGGTGGTAAGCCTAGATGGGAACTGGCTCTCAAGTGCAGCTGTCGGAACACACTGATAGGTGCTTGGCGACAGATTTTCAACTTGAGGGTGGTATCCAGCCAGTCGAGTACTACAAAGTACCCTACCACCGTGCTATGGTTTCCTCGCGATGTTTTCCTTCACCGAAAACTCAAGCTCATTGTAGGATTCGAACCCACGATCTTTGCCGACGTATCCGACGTCACTACCACTGCGCTATCATCGCCTATGTTTGAAGAAAGTGAACGAAAATTTCAGCATTGAATAATTAAATAAAATAAATTTTAAAATTTCAAAATTGTCGCGATCTTAATTTTGGAATGGCCCTTATGAATAGGATATAAAATTAATAATGATTGATATAAATAAGTAGATTTTATGCTTTTGTTGCAGTTTATTTATTTAGGGCTTGAATATTGTTTATTATGATGTTCTTTATTTTTCGAGTATTGTCATCAATTCCATTGGAACCGTCCTAAAATTAAAACAGAGAGAGATGAACATAATTTTTGAGTTGGCTGGATGACTTAGGGTTTTATATAAATTAAAAACACATTAGAGCTATTTATATTATCAATAGCTTTTGTGTAATTAATTAGCATAGCGAAAGGTCAAAAACAAGCCTTAAAAAAAGTAAGAAACACCTTATTTTAAAATACTAAAGAAAGTTTGAGTAAACATTGGAAACAAATCGGCATCGTGCTAATACTTTCAACAAATACTCTGACATCTATGAGACAAACCTCATACGAGCTCGTGGGGTGGCTTAGACAGGGGTGACTTAAGACTTGTTGCGGTCTCCCTGCTTTTACCATCGACTAATAATTGTATTTACAAACAAATATAATGTAAACTTTACCACAAACGCCCTAAGGTCTAAATTTGATTTTTATAATATTCAGAAAGCATTTGTTGGAGGTGAAATATGATAATCGTCTCGTCTGATGATGGTATTCATAGTTCGCGAGTATTGGAAGAAAGAAGCCTTAAATGACGTGAGGGGAAGGCAGTGTGCATTTCATAATGTCTGGTTACAGTGTTTCAGAGTTTTTGTAGAAAAAAATGCGTTTTCTTATCACCTGCTTACATTTTTTTACTTTTTAATAAGATTTGACCACCATTGAAAAACACCTGATCCCATATTAATCAGAACTTGTGCTACTGACAAAAACCGTGCTTTTAAGGGTTCCGTACCCAAAGGGTAAAAACGGAACCCTATTGCTAAGACTCTACTGTCTGTCTATCTGTCTGTCACCAGGCAGTAACTCATGAACCGTGATAGCTAGACAATTGAAATTTTCACAGATGATGTATTTCTATTGCCGCTATAACAACAAATACTTACTAAAAATAGAATAAATAATTTAAAAAAAACTACAAAAATTGTACGGTACCCTCGGTGCGCGAGTCCGACTCGCACTTGACCGGTTTTTTGTCCAACCTAACCGCCCCACGGTGGCTAACTAAGTCAACCAGCCCGTCAGAATGAAACGTAAAAAACTAAATACTTAGGTAGGTACATAATATTTATTTGTATGGCCGATAAATCATATTCAATATGCTAATAAACGCAAAAAATATTGAGTTCGTAAATGCGGATTGTTTCCTTAAATTAAGCGCATCATTCATCATATTTAATCCGACCACAAAAACTACAGAAAGAAATGTTGCGATTTATACATACTTAATATTAAAACGCGATTTTATATATGTATAAATATTTATCCGTTTAAGAATAAGAAATCATTTATTGGACAACACATTGGCATCAGATTATATTAGGTTTAGATATACTTACTTTAGTTGTAGGTATGACAAGTTCTAGAAAATTTTCCGACTTATTTCTTTATCTTCAATAAAAATATGTTTTAGTGTAAAATATTAGAAATAAGGGTAACTCCTTTAAGAGCCCATAGGAATAGTCTTCCAACGACTACCCGCATTGCTGATATATCTTTGCATTAGAACAGCGATGCGTGGAGATTCATAACACTGTCATACTTATCATCATATCATATTAATACTATACTATTATAAAATTAATTATATAAATGCAAAAGTGTGTTGGTTAGTTTCTACATCTATCAAGTCGCAATGACAACGCGACGGATCGACGTATTTTTTATTATAGAGAAAGTTAATGGGCCGGAGAACGCTGGTGGAATCAAGTGTTTAACAATTGTAATTTATTTAATTTTATATAATTATTTTTAAGTTAACTAACCTAAGAAACGATTCGAGGACTTCTTCCTTTAAAAAAAAGGTCTTGAAAAGGGCATCCGCGATTTCTTCGCGTCTAAAACAAAATACTGGTATCGTCAAGGGATAATAGAACTGGCTGCGCTTTGGGTATTGACTATTGAACACAATGGTTTATATTTTGAATATTAAACTGAATGTATGACTTTCCTTGTATAATGAGGTGAAAACCGCAAGAACTTATGACGCACCCTAATACAGTGTACGTGTATCTAGACTCTAGAGAGGACCAAGAGTAAAATCATTTACGGAGAACAATCTTCCTTATTATTACATTATTATACACATTATTTATAATTCGATGATGCAATCATGTTGTGTTTTTCCATTGTTATGATCCTTTAAATTGCTTGAACGAGGCATAATCATCCTCAAACATATAACATACTGATACTAGTCAATTTCTTTCTCTGTTCCCAGACTCGTGTAAGCCGAGTAATTCAATTACAACTTCTTCGAGCTCTATACGTAACGGGCGAGGGGAAATAATACAAAAACTGAACTAAAAAGGCTTCATAACTTATTGAACTGCAGGATATAAGCGTGTATTGGTTACATTGAGCGGTTCTGAGCAAGTAACTCTATACCAACAGCGTGCCTTTCAGTTGATTATTGTGTATGATTTTCGCTTTACTTTACTTTAAACTGAATTAAGAAATATTAAGTTACACTTGTTATTGTTACTGCTAACAAACTGCAATATAGAATTCAGTAAAAGTATACATAGTATACTTATAGCCCAAATTATATAGTTGCTTATCTTATTGATAGTTATTATTATTATATTTATCGACGATGAGAATACTGAGAGAAACAGATCAAGTACAAAACTTTTCGCAAAGGTTAAGGCCAGGGTAGGATTACAACAATAGTTATTGAGGTTATTATTCTGACTTTATTGTTTGTTTTTGTTGTTTGTTATTTTAGGTTGTAACATCAGCTGCTTAATTTAAGGGAAATAAAGGTTTATACGAACAATTGTAGGAGTCACGCCACGGTATATTTCATTTGTGGATTTATGCCTTTATAGTTTTATTGTGCTATTAGGTAACGGGCTTTATGCGACTGTGTAACGATATTTATGACGTCATATTTTATTTTATTTCGGAAATATGAGCGATTTTTTTTTGTAAGTGATGATGTTGACGAAGGTAATAAGCACATACAGCCTATAAGGGAACTGGCACTAAGTGCAGTTGTCGTAAAATAACGTCGTTTCAGAATCCATGAGGCCTAAATTGAGCAGTTTGTAATACGGAATTAAAATTATTGCAAATTCAATACAATTAATTTCCTCAAGCTAAAAAAAGCTCAATAGCTGTTTGTAAAAGATACATTATCAGGGTCCAGATGTCAAAGAGATTAAATTTTTTTCTATTTTCATCCTATTTAATTTGGCACAGTTCACGACGAGGGGCGATCATCAAAGGATATAATTATAGTTTACCATTCAAGGGCGTGGGGATGCCGGACCCAGATCGTAATATCTGGAGTAATTTCACGCATATTAATATGAGTAACCATACAGTATGTTTAATGCGTCATCCATGTTTTTTTTAAATATTATAAAATAAACTGCCAGAGGATTAAATTTTGCCGGTTATATCCTACTATGTATAATATACCTAATTATAACTGTGAAAGTTTGTATTTCTGTTGCTCAATTACGCAAATATGCCATCGTGCAAATTGCCTGAACACAGCGAGAGATTTTCAACTTGAAGGTGATAGCCAGCCGAGTAGGTACTTTTTTTTTTATTCTCGATAGGCTTGTGTTTGACCACAATCTCACCACGGTAAATGATGATGTGGCCGAAGATGGTAAGCACACAAAGCCTAGATGGGAACTAGCTCTCAAGTGCAGCTGTCGGAACACACCGATAGGTGTTTGGCGACAGATTTTCAACTTGAGGGTGGTAGCCAGCCAGTCGGGTACTACAAAGTACCCTACCACCGTGCTATGGTTTACTTCACCGAAAGCTCAAGCTCATTGTAGGATTCGAACCCACGACCTTCGCCGCGGTATTCGACGTCACTTACCACTGAGCTATCATCGCCTTAAGAACAAAAATCGCCTACAAAGTACCCTACCACTGTGTGATGGTTTCCTGACGATGTTTTCCTTCACAGTTTTTGGTGAAACGTAGGTATATTTAAAAAATCCTTTTTTATCCTTATTGTATACATATAACCCGACGACATAGGTGTAACAATATTAATGAAATCCCATCAAATCATAAAAAACTTAAATCTCGAGAATAGAACAATAGTATTCATCCTCGTCCTCGTTGAAATTGAATTTCGCGCAATAATCACTTCTAATTGTACTCAGCTGAAGGGCGAAATTTGCATAATTTGTGCTCGCCCTGACCCCAAGGGAACATTTTGTGTAGTCTGCATATATAAATATAAATGCGGACGAACGAAGCGCCTTTTGATATGAACCACTATTGAGTTTGAAAAGTTATCATACAGTTTGTCGTGGCGGAATTTCGAGGCAAAAATTCCGGCGGAAAAGTTCGCTGGCTGTCGAAGTATCTAAAATACTTTTCGTTATATGACAAACTTGTCTTGCTCGAATGGAGAATAAAACAACTTTATGCCGTGAGTTTTATTCTGTTTTATTTTATTGTGTCCTTTTCAGATATTCCAATAAAAATATGACTGAAAAGAGCGCACTGTCACTCAATCTAGGCATCATGCTTGAACTGTTTATTTTGAAAACATTGGATCCTTTAGGAAGCCAGCTAAGTCAATAAAGTCGTTTAATTAAATTATTTAATTGAAATGCTCACTAAATAAAAAGATTCGCTGTAAGGACTTTTTTAAGGTTCTGAAGTCAAACCAGAAGCTCTTATAGTTTCGTCATGTCCGTCCGTCCATCCGTCTGTCTATACGTCACAGCTAATTTACTTGTAAACTATAAACACTCTTTGAAAAGCACATTTATAAATAATTTTAAACATTACAAAGTTGTGAACAAACTTTTTTTTAACAAATCTTTTTTTTAACAAGTCTTTTTTTATGTTTTCTCAAGTGTGGTATCGTTGAATAAACATTTTAAATCATTGTCAGATTCTAAAACTGTCGTTTGGAAAAATCTGAAATAGTGTTAGATCAAGGACTGAAGTACACTTGCCCAGTTCTCGATTGTTAAACCCAAAAAAATATATAATTCCTCCTAACATCTAATCATCTGTGATCAGCTGCGATACGATAAAGCAAACAAATATTATAGCGAGTGTGAACGCCAGCAGCTCCACGAATTAGGATGCAAGTAATAAGTGAAAAAAGGCCTGTATTGCGAATGTTGAGGCTTTAACAAAAGAGCCACCCTCATATTTGCGGTGTGCGCTATCGCACCATCGACTCCCGTCGGTATTCGCGTTACTTTTACTTGTTTTGATACTCAACTCATTGTAATATTATCGTTAGAAATTAGGGATAAACTCTTTTATCAAATTTAAGCTATTAATTTTGAAAAAAGAACGCGTTCAGTCGTGTTTTATTGCCTATAAAAATATGCGAGTAAATTTTTTTTTATCTCAAAATATAAATTATTTATGTATTGCATATACTTAAATGTAAATATTATCTATTATATCGTTGTCGTATTTTATTTTAAATGTGAAAATATTTTTTCAAATGCTGGACAAAGACGTCCCCCAAGGATCTCCACAGAAGACCGACGATCTTGTGAGGGTTGCGGGTAGCCATTGGATGCGGCTAGCCCAAAAAAATAATATTAATTACTAAATCATTAAACTAAACTAACTAACATAGTTCTCAGTTCAAATTGTCACTAACAAATATGGATCTTATATTATCTGAAATAAATGAATTACTATATTAATAATCTACCGTTAAAATAAACTGTTGAAAACGTAGTGTCATTAACGCGAGTGCGCTTTAAATCGTCGATTGTTTGACGTCGGCATTAAAACAGCGAAATGTCAATATTTGTTGGCAGTAAGGGCGGAGGGCAGAGGGCTGTAATCCCTCCTTGCTTAGCAAATACTAGAAGATTCTGCCGATGTTTCCTCTTTGTACATTCCCTTGAAGGCGCCTTTTGTTGTCAATCTCATTAATAAACATGAATATTGTGGTACAGAAACAAAGTAAACCATTAGTAAGGAGCTTGAGGATAAATTAAGAACATTGTGATGTCTTTTTCCCCGTCGATTTTTATTTATTTACTGTATTGGTGTTTGCTTCCTGAACAAAATTTTATGAAAACAAGTATTTTTATGAACTGAGTTGTTTATGATTAAAAATTATCCAAAAAGTTTGTTTAATTGTTAAGTGCTAAATAATATTGCAAATTAAACAATCAAGAAACAAGCGAGCCTAATAGTAGTCGTGTATGATGTGTAACGTCTGACATCTCTCCATGGTTATACCCAAAGAGATTTAAAGATATATATGTAATACCATACATGTACCTGCCTCTCAGAAAATGGTTTGGTACCATCTGACAGCCAACTCTACCACCGCGCGCACTCATTGGTCAATAAATGAGTTTTCCTAAAAAAATATATTTAGTCCGTCAGTTAGATTACTAAAAAATATTGGACACGTATTTTTGCGCGCTGTAAAAGGGGGCTAGACGGAAAAAAATCTTACGAAAAATTGTCACGACACTTGTTATGTCACTATGTATGTTTATTAAGCTGTGCGGCGTGCGCATGTTTCTCTGTCTGTCTCTCTCTCTCTCCCTCTTTCTCTTATAGAAAGCAAGCCAGATATTTTCATTTCTATTTATATATATATATACGCCCTTGACTTATATAACTTATATAACTTCGTTCCATCCGGGTGTCCCTTGACACCTCTCAAGTTTTTTAATTTTTTTTTCCGTAAACGAAAAATGACGAGGATACAGTGCGTTGAAATTTCGCGTGACGTCACGCCGCCGTGGTGCAAATTTTACCACGAAGTGACGTCACAAGCCCCAGTTTGTAGTTTGATGCGCTATAACTTTGTATATTTTTATTGATTTGATAAAGCAAAAAATACGTATCCAATATCTTATCGTTTGCCGAGTTAAAAAGAAAGTAGCCTATGTGGTATTCCAGACTATAATCTATCTCTGTGCCAAATTTAATCTAGATCCGTTAAGCCGTTCTGGCGTGATTGAGTAACAAACATCCATCCATCCAAATTGTTACGCATCGCTTACGTAAAGTAGTCAAAACACACCAAACAAACGATAACTCAAGCGCCGACCCATTATATATCCACGAGCGTTTGTCCCAAAAAGAATAATAGAACACTTGTAAATAGGTGAAAAAAAAACATGCAAATAACCTACCTACCGGTGACCGCGGACCGCTATCAATTTTCCCCCACATTTCCTCGCATCTCGTTGGTCGCGTGGCATTGATGTTAAATAGACTAGATGCATCGATATTATCTGTTTGTATCAGGCTAAGATTTTTCAATGGCTAGATAATCAATATCTGGCTGTTTATTTGTAATTAGAACAGTTTTTGTATCGACTTATACTTACGGATAGTTTATCCAGTGATTGAACAAAATCCATGTCTTTTCATATGATGCTGGATATTTTTTGACATCATTTCATTATTATTAATATAGGATTAATTTCCCACGCTTTGTCTTTGTCTATAGGTACTAATATTATAAAGAGGAATGATTTGATTGTTTGTTTGTTTGCATTGAATAAGCTCTGAAACTACTGGACCGTTTTGAAAAATTATTTCACCACTAGAAAGCTACATTATACCTTTTTTTTCATCAGGTCACTAGAGACAACAAGGCTGGCGGGTCACCTGATGGTAAGTGACTGCCGTCGCCTATAGACATTAGCAATACCAGGGGGATTGCCAATGTGTTGTACACCTTATTAAAATGCCTTAAGGGCAAGGGCAACTGGCTTTCAAGTGCAACTGCCGGAACACACCAACAGGTGCTTGGCGACAGATTTTCAACTTGAGGGTGGTAGCTAGCCAGTCGAGTACCACATAGTACCCTACCACCGTGCTATGGTTTCCTCACGATGTTTTCCTTCACCGAAAGCTCAAGCTCATTGTAGGATTCGAACCCACGACCTTGGCCGCGGTATCCGACGTCACTTACCACTGAGCTATCATCCCTGATATACATAGGCTATATTTTGTCCCGGGAAAAGATAAGATCCACGGGGTACAGCTAGTTTGTAATAAATTAAATTAAATAATCTTTGAATTAACACACATACATACATCAAAATTTATTGAAGCTCATAATCATTTAGTCGTCATATTTGTAACTCAATCACGTATCTAGCCCATCTTCTATCGATGCGTAACACGTTATTTATCCCCTTATGTGACCCATTACTCACACTTCAACACCACAACTCCTTTGTTCGACTGTTTGTGCCAACAGCTGATTTATAGCGGCGCGCGTCAAAGGTGCCAATGTGTTAAATCATATTGAAACTTTTGTAAGATTTCACACGGGTATAACATATGAGCTCTTGTTATTATGTGTTTTACGGATGTACAGCTTGTAACAAAAGGTGAAGTAAATTTTCAGAGAATATAGATCTTAATTTGTAGCCGAATTGCTCACATTTTAGATAATCTATATCTTTATATATAAAAATCTCGTGTCATGACGTTTGTCCGGGCTAATTTCCGAAACTACTACTCCGATCTTTATGAAACTTGGCACACAGGTAGATCATATCCTGGAATAAAACATAGGATAATTTTTATCCCGGGAAAAGATATGACAGCTCGGGAACTTACCTAATTCTAAATCTACAATGTCATCGGTCGTTAACCAAATCAGTTAACCAGACGCAAGTCACAACTAGTTACGGGTAAACGTGTAAGTTAACTCAGCAGACACGCCGGCGCCACCGCATATGCGACCAAGTGGAAACGTGAAATATGACAAGCACGCCACATTAAACCAGATAAGCGCCGCCAGAGGGCGCTGCCACCATCGCCGTCGTTATACGATCATGGAGGCAATGTTGCGAGTAGTTGTTAGCTATTAGATTCTAGGACAAGAATTGGGCTTTGTGGTCTTCCATTTCTGTGATGTCGTTGATAAATTGTAGGGTTTTTTTCAAGTAAGAAAGTCGATTGAAATAAAGTTTGCTTTATAAAAGATGTGATTGGTGTATTTCTTGCTGGTTTTTCTTAGAAGGCTGATCTCCATGCTGTTGTGAGTTTAATTTTTGACCTACAGGAGGGCTTTATAGAGCTATGAATCTTTGATTTTTAACGTAAATAAGTTGACGTTTGACCACCAACTCGCCTGTTGGTAAGCGACGATGTGGCCGAAGATGTAGCACGCAAACATAGAAGATACCATTTCATTCTGACCTTGAATAGATCCAGATAGTATCTCACAGCAAACAAAATTATCTAGTAGGTAGTAGTTTGTTTTACTATTCTACCAAGACATTTCGTAGTCGTGGCCTTGCCGTAGTCAGTAACTGATTTGGTTCTACGAATTTGTACTAAATCGTTTTCTTATTTTCGATAACAATTTTAGGTGTAATCTGCGAAGGAGTTAGTAGAATTATGTAAATTTCTTTATTAGTTAATCCTTACGTCTAAATTACCTCGTGCTACTTTGGCAGATCAGTGTGTTAATCGAAAATTAGCTCTAGGTATTAGGGTCAGGTACCAAACTCAATCGTGATGTTATATGTAGGTAGTCAAATACTAACCAGAGTGCAAAATAAATATAAATACCCGGAAAATTCGATATAAAATTCATATTTTCTTAGTCACAAGTCCGAGTTTAATACAATCCTCCGTTATAAACGCTATCGTTTTAATATTAATAAAAATAAAGTTAATTTGATATGTCAGTCAACATCCTTTTTTTTATTTATTACTTTATTATTTACAACAAATGTACAAAATATACATGCAAATGTACAATTACAATACATAAAAAACTTCTTCGAGGCTGCCGCTGCTGCCGATCGGCAAGGTTCCCAGAAGGCTGAATTACTTTTATTTATTTACATAACAAACGGTCACAATTCAAATGAAAGAAACTACAAAAAAACATAAAAATACCTGCAATTAATGAGTTATCATCGTTTTTATTATAAAATTTTACAATTACCTACCTAATATAATAAAACAGCTAACAGCAAAACTAGGGCAGGCATAATGATAATTTCTTTGACAATGCTTATTGATTATATCTTGACTCAAAACTTGTTATTTTTTTTTGATAAGATAATTATTTTATTTACAACAAATGTACAAAATATACAAGCAAATGTACAACTATAATATATAAAAAAAACTTCTTCGAGGCTGCCGCTGCTGCCGATCGGCAAGGTTCCCAGAAGGCTGGCAGCGTTTCCTCTTTGGATGGCCAAGCTGATGCGTTGGCGGAAAAAGCTCCCCGCCCGCCGGTCACCCGAGGCCTCGATTAATTTTTTACATAAAATATTTGCGAAACGACGAGCTTCAGACCCCCACGGAGCCATGGTCTCAACCGCAAAAGGGAACTTGTTAAGTTACAAGAATTATACCTACGAGTATATATATGTATTATTTTGGTTCTAGAATGACATCAGTCTCTGTTACAATAAGCTAACAAAAAACCTTGCCTTGGTAAATAATTAAATGGCGTCTTTAACACGACACAATTAAATCTATTTTCCAACTCTATATACTAATTATTCCGTTTCAACGTGCCACAAAGCGACGTTTAGCTTTTTGCATCCATAATTATTCGAAGCCGTCAATGACTGGAAATTCTCGGTATAAATGTACGAAGGAAAAGCCGGCTCGGACACATCAAACGTATATTTAATGCCGTATTTCAACGTTCTTAGTACAAGTATTACTTACGTACGGCTATTTACTAAATAAATGTCGTCAGATAATGGTTTGAGCTGATGGTAGGTACTTTGAGGCAATTTGATAGCTCAAATCCTGTCATTGGATTTAATGATTTATTCATGTTAAGATTAGAGTGCAATTTGAGAATTGTGTGTTATCAGTTGATTACAAATATTTAAGTTCATGTTTATTTATCTTTTTCAATATTAGATTATAGTATTTTTCCGTTTCTATGAAAATAGTCTGTGACATTTTTTATTTTACTTTTGAAAAGGCGCTCGTGGATGGGAGGGTCGTCCCTAAATTACCTACAAAAATATTCCAGGAATCGTGATTCAAGTTATTAAGCAACTAGCTGTCTCCCGCGGTTTCACCCGCATGCTTGTAGGATTTTATCTTTTTCCGGGATAAAAAGTATCTTTATTTTAGGATATAAACAATTAAGGCAGCACACGCAACAGAGGCTCTCAAAAGGAATGAATTTGCCCCGATTTTGCAACATTTTTCATTGATGCTCCGCTCCTATTGGTCATAGCGTGATGTTATATAGCTTATAGCCTTCCTCGATAAATGGGCTATCTTTAAATTTAGAATTTTTCTAAAATTTGAACCGGTTGTTCCTGAGATTAGCGCGTTTAAACATGTATAATATCATTAAGCGATCGGAAAAAGACATTAAAAATTAGTTTTATTTTTATTTCTACGATAGCTTAGTTCGGTAGTGACGACTTTCGGTTTTAGAAATCATCGTGATGAAACCAAAGCACAGTGGTTAGGTATTTTGTAGTAGGTACCCTGACTGCCTACCACTCTCAAGTTGAAAATCCGTCAAGCAACTACCGGCAGTTGCATTTGAGACCTAGTTATTGCTGACCCTTGTCAAACTTTAGAAATGAAATAAATAAAAAATTGCTAACCTATTTTCACAAGCAAACTACATTTCTAAAGAAATCTTTATTTTAGAAACGCAACACATCACTATAGACATAATGTAAAACTTGATATACACATACAGTAAAGTAAACGTGGCTTATTACAGCTGTGACAGGGTGTCATTAAGAAAGTTAAAAGTGACAAAGTGATCGGACGCGCCGCCCGCGCGCCGCACCGCGCCGCCGGCTGCGGGAGTTCCCTCATTATTTATTTAAAACCCGATCCGATTGTCGTATGTACGTTGTTGATGATTGGTCTAAGATATAGGCTTTAGGCATTGTAAGAAGAGGTAGGTGATGGTAGTCACTTACGATCAGGTGGATCAGCAAAATTGTTAAAATGCTGGTTTTAAATTGGCAGCTACAAATTGACTAAAGATCGTGGCTCTAGTTGTGTGACAGAAATCTGACATGTAGGCACTACCAGTGAAATAATTAAAGAAGCTGAATGAACACATATATTTCATTAAAAAATATTATCAAGCTATTTTTACCCGCCTAAGGGTAAATGGTGCTATCTATATAAAAATTCACGTGTCACAGTGTTAGTAACCGAACTCCTCCGAAACGGCTTGACCAATTTATGTTTTTTTTGTGTATATTCGGCAGGATTGAGAATAGGTTGTAAAGTATATTTCATACCACTAGATCTCACGGGAACGCAGGTGAAACCGAGGGGGACAGCTAGTAATATTATAATAATTTATTACCATGAATTTGGTGTCAATCTAAATTAATTTTATTCTCAATATTAATTAATATTCTTAGTAATTTTTCATTATTTTAAGTGAAGTCGGTAGCACATAAGTTTGCTATAAATGCATGAACCTGCAGCAGCCTATAACTTGGCCCAATCACCATTGCAGACGGAGTGCTTTTAAAACTTAACCCTTATTTTCTCACTTTGAGCACTTTAAGGGATTACAAGTGAAGTTTAGTCCTCAACAACGCAAGAAAACGTTTAATACCTGAGCTGGCGAAGATTTAACATCTCTTTTATTAGGTATATTATTATAGATTATTTGCGTACTTTTTAAGATAATGAGGCCATGCAAATTAAAAATTATTTACCTACGAAGCTGTCCAGATTTCCAATGACCTATAGAATGCCTTTGAATGGTAAAGTCAGGGGTTGCGGTTCAACTTTATCTTTTCATTGTTGAAGTGAATACTTCTTTAGGCGCGATGAGCACTTTTTAGGTGAACAAATCATGGAACTCGCGTCATCGTCACCGCACGCTTCCCATTAGTTTTCACTTCTATCGGCAGTCCCCAAAGACTGGCCCGCCCCTTTTTTGTTCTTACTGGAACACACCAACAGGTGCTTGGCGACAGATTTTCAACTTAAGGGTGGTCAGCCAGAGTAACAAAGTACCCTACTACCCTTATCTCTCTTTAAACGATGAAACAGTAAAATAGATCCTTAGTCTGCAGCATAGGGGACGGTTATTACCTCCAAAGAACTGAACGCGACACTGCGGATGCTTGAGATGATTGGTAGCCGTTAAGTGTCTATTCAGAACCCATGAAATTGTGTCGACGGTTTGATACAAACAAAACTTTATACGAATACTAGCTGACCCCGTGGTTTCACCCGTGTTCCTGTGGAATCTTATCTTTTCCCGGGATAAAAAATATCCTGTCTCTTATTCTAGGATATAATCTATTTGTGTGGCAAGTTTCATCAAGATCGGTTTTGTAGTTTCGGAGTTGATCGCAGAGCAATTTGGTCGTTACTCAATTGTATCGTAATAGCTAATCGGATAAGAATTATATACAAGAACACTTTAGATACTTTTTATCCAGGATCCAATATCGTTCCGGAACGCGAGTCAGATCGCGGCGTGTAACCTAGTTTAGGTACCCACGATCACGAACTTAAGAGCCTATCTCTTTCTTCATGTATTATGCATAGACACTAATTTAAATCTATAAGCCTTCTGTAGTAAAAAGTTCTCAAACAAAAAAAATACTATAAATATTATTTTGGCAAGCGAATTTCAAACCCAAAACATGGCGACTTAATTTTTAAACTACGATACGGTTTTCGTAGTCCTTTTTGTGAAACTAAAGGCTAGTCAACAGATTAAGCCTATGTTAACGTTAACTGAAAAAAGGCGGGTTTCATTTAAGTGTAACCGCACCTGAGCGCAGGTTTATCTGTAAAAGCATTCCATACGGCCACAAAGGGAAAGTTGTCCCCGTGTTGTGAGCATTGTTTACGTGGACGCTGGAACGCGCCCACTACCATTTTAGAAAGACGCTAGATGTGTCACAACCAAAATGCTATTTAGAATATATTTTTATCTCTTATATGCATCGTTCATAGTATTTTGTTTTTTTTTTTTATATTCTGGATAAGCTTGTGTTTGACCTCAATCTCGCCATGGTAAGTGATGATTTGGCCGAAGGTGGTTAGCACACAAACTGGCTCTCAAGTGCAGCTATCGGAACACACCCATAGGTACTTGGCGATAGATTTTCAACTTGAGTCGGGTACTACAAAGTACCCTACCACCGTGCTATGGTGTCCTCACGATGTTTCCTTTCGCCGAAAGTTCAAGCTCATTAGGACTTGAATAGATGACCTTCGCCGCGGTATCCGACGTCACTACCACTGAGGTATCATCGCCTTAAAACTAACACGAACTTAACTTTAGATCGACAACTTTTAATTTGGTGATAATCGTTCAGTGGTAGTGAAACCTAATGCCACGGCGAAGGTATATGCCCTATAGCACTCCCCAGGCTGTGGTAGCCAGCCTCATATAAAAAATCTCTATCAAACAACAGGTATTTTTCGACAGCTACAATTGAGAGCCAGTTCTCTTCTAGGCCTTGACTAACTGAAATTGTGAAATTCTTTATTCCGTAAATCCACGTCTCTGTAATTAGAGTGATTAGATTTATTTGTGCATTAATTTACGAATCTATTAATTATTAATTTCGTAATAGCAAGTCTCACTGTTTCACTCATTTGCTCGGCGGTGGGCGACCGTTCCGAAACTACCAACAAAATTTACATGATTCAAGTTGATAAGTTCTTGTTTTAATAGACATTTCCAGTAATTATTACGTGTTCATATCAGTAGATCATTGGACGCGTGTTTCGGGCACGAGAGGTTGACGATAAATTCTACGCTTTGTCCTCAACCAGACTGCTGGAGGTTTTTTAGTAGCATTTTGTAAAGCTCGCCAGCAGATGCGTTTGAAATGAAGTTATAGTTGAGGCTGGCCTTTTGTCTTTATAGTTATGACTATACGTAAGGTATAATAGTTAGACCATTTTTATAGTAGAATAATACTATGCAGCTTTGTTTTTGATATAAAAATACTAACTGTAGATATCCGCGTTACCCCAAGACAAAAATACCAAATCCAGGATATTATTCCAGGATATACCTAATGTAATTTGTTTGCCAAGTTTATCAAGATCGGTAGTAATTTTGGAGCTCATCGCGGACCAACATCGAGACACGGGAATTTTATATAATTAAGAAGATAGAAACTCAATTTTAGCTCGATTTTTATTTTATTTACCGGATCAGTAGGTCAAATAACTTCCTACATCCAAACATACAAACAAACTATACCTAATAATGAGCACTCGGGTCGTGGGGCCCGAGTGCTCATTTCCTATTTAAGGATATTTCCAAAAGATTGGTTGACGCTTCCCGTGACCAAAAGGCTGGCTTTTACTTTGGCCACAGATTAAGCATTGCCATTCAACGTGGCAATGCTGTCAGTCTTTTGGGAACGTTACCAGTCGACGGCGATGCGGAGGAATTCTTCGACGCACTTTTTAGAGTTTTTAGATTAGATTAGTTTTAATTGTAGTTATAATAATGTAAATATTAATATATAAACTATTGCACGAGCAAAAATAATATCATTTATTAGACTTTTTATCTTGCTTGGTATGGGCATGTCATGAGGAGGGATGAAAGGCATGTAACGAAAAGAGTATTGAGTATCAATGTGGATGGATATAGAGGTAGAGGAAGGCCGAAGAAGGTATGAATGGACTGCGTGAAGAATGATATGAGTGTGAAGGGTGTGAGTAATAGAGCGGAGTGGAAGAGGAAAACATTTTGTGACCACACCTATCGTGGGATAAGGAAGGGGAGAAGAAGAAGACTTGCATAAATTGAAACAAGACATTGAATTGAAAATATGTCTATAAGTAAATGTTTTTTGATCAGTAAACTATTTTTAATTTTATTTATATCGTTTAAGATTGCTTCTTGAGTACATAAAATAAAATTGAGTTCACAATTTCGATGTGAAATAAAATCTAGCGCTGAATTTTCCCTCTACAAAGTGCAACGTCACATTACGTTCCGTGTTACATTAGGTATTCACCCGTATCTTTTATATTCTATATATTTGGTCCGCGACTTTTCTCCACGACTGTACAGTATATTTTATATGTGCAATCTAAGTATACCAGTGAAGTGAGCAGAAAGTGTATTGTGACTTCAGGTTTACTCAAAAAGTCTGTGAAAAAGATTTAGTGGAATTGCTACCAATTTTATTAAAACCAAATCTGAACTGACTAATACGGACGATGACTAACTTTACCTACTGTGAATGTGATTTAACAAGACTATAATATAATAAGAATAATAATACTAACTTGACATTGGCAGAAATGTCCGAAAAGACTACAGCTTTCAAAGAGAAAAGTTAGTATTAGGTTTTAATTTAGCTTTTAGTGGTTGCGCTATTATGCATTCATGCAGAAGGGTGACATAAAGTATAATAATAATAATAATAATAAAATAATATTATTTATATATATAATATTATTTTATAACTATATGTCATATAATATCTATTTTATATTCAATTGAACGCAGTGAAGTATGGTTAAATATGCATAAGATGCTGTTTGTTATGAGTTTTGGTGTACATAAGTTGCATATTGTAGTAAATCAGATATCTGGTTTCTAAGCTCTGGTTAGTTTGGGAATGGCCATAAAAATATCGATGTATTTATTGGAATTCATATCTAATACTAGATTTTTCTAATAGTTAACAACAAAAAAATTAATAAACAAACATTTGTGATCCATTTTCTTAACATTAGATAGTAAGAAAGTGTCTTGTGAAGGGGATAGGCATCAATCTTTTACATCACAAAGAGCGCGCTCCTCAGGGAGCTCACAATAAAACTGCATTGGTGATGCATTCTTTGCTCGCTCTTAGGGTTGTCACTTTACACTTGATTTTTAGGTTTTACAAGGTGAAGAAAAAAGTAAGTTACTTTTTAAGTGTAATTTGAGTTTAATATTCGTGTATGAGCTTTTGTCAACTGTGAAAAAGGTGTTTTCCGGTTCTTTAACTACGGTTTCGCGACGTGGCATCCCTATTTCTATGCAATGGTTCCTCGTTCACTGCACTCGTCTTATAAACGAGAATTTAGACTTCTACATTTTATAGATAAGTTTGAGTAGGTACTTTTAAAAAAAAAGTACTCTGTAATATTAGTACGCTATGTAAATAAATATGGTTTCAAAGGGTACATGCAGAGTGACAAATCTCTCTCAACGAACACATTCTCCTCTTCAATGAGACCAATAAAACATGGCAGCTCGCTCATCACGACACACGGTGAAAGCTTTAATGAAAACAAATGGAAAAACAACGTTCAAAATAAACGAACTCATCGTATAAAGAAGCGTACATAATAGTGCTCGCTGACTGGCATGACGAGACATTACAGACGGGCTCACTGGCATGACAAGACTAATGCAAAACGAGATTTTTGACAGCTTCTCAATACGTATGTATTAATATAATTTTTCATGAATCACAGACTAATGAAGAATTACGGTAGGTACTTGACGAGTCATATGCACCTAATCAATTGTTGGTTGATTTCGGTCTAAGAGAGTGTCCAGTAGTGGTTTTCAATTGTCAAATTATGAAAGCACCACGTTTATCTAACAGATAAAAAATAACTAACGAGGGGTCACAAGCGTGTTGGCGACTTGCAGTCTCTAGGAAAACCTCTACAGGGAGCTCATACAGTGTCGCTGACCTTTAAACCTCTTAGGAAACAACTGACTGGTAAATCCGGAATAAACCGGTCGCTCTGGATTGTGTGTCCCCTTTTACAATATTAGTATTCATATTTTATTTTGTAGTGTCTCTTTCTTTCCGGCACCACTCACATATTTATCATACATTGCATTGGCGCGATGACCTATTATTAATCTATGGGCACGTATCAATTATATTAAAATGTTAGTGTAAAATAGCCCTAACTTGAACGCGACGAGGCGACACCTCCACTGTCGCGGAGTTTTGACTCTGGACAAATTAAATCAATTAAGGGCTAGCCTCCGTTTTTTGCCCGCCAAATATCCCCCATTTGTATGTATTAACTCTATTTTTTATTTTTACAGTTAGGCCTTTGTGCTATTGTGATTTTGTGTCGTATATCTTTTATCTTAAAGTTTGAAATTGGGGTTTTGATGAAGCTTATTTGAATAAACTTGGAATATTTGGCAATTTAAAGTAAAGACATATTAACCGTTGATCTTACTATGCCTAAAATTTATCCTATACCTATTACTAAAACTACTGTGCCTATTTATCCTATACTATACCTATTTAGAAGATAAGTTCAACGAATATAATATTTATGATTGCAATAACACTGATTCTATACAAATTAACAAGTATGTATTTGCATTGCTCGTCAATAAATGAGTAAAGGTAAATTTTAACACAGACAAAACATTCGCCTGATTTCACCTAAACATAAAACAAAAAGAAAGGAAGCACAAATGAAAGTATCAATTGTGAGACGACGTGACAGTTGCCGTTTTCCTCGACGGCTTCCTAAATGGAACAAGTAATCAATTGAGACGCAGAATGATTGTTTGCTCAACACAATTTGCGTGGAAAGAATTCAGTTGGGGTTTAAAAAGTTATTTAAAAGCAATTTATAATTAAGTTTAAGTAAATTTTACGTAGCAAATTGGTATGTATTCATGTTCATCACATCCATAGCTCGCAGGTTCAAATCAGGCTCGAAGGACCAATTCTGTGCTCACCACATTGTATTAATTTCGATAGGTCGAGTGGGAACATAGAAAAACTCGTAATTTGTAATTTGCGATGCGACAAAAGGAACTACGTATATGTACATAAGCTAAAAATAGGAACCTATGTATGCTATTAATTTTGCATTTCGTTATTGGGGGTTTTTGTTTATGAAATCCTAAGTATTATTCCTACTGAAAGCATTTTAATTTCACCGAAAAATTTGCAACAATATACTATGATATACCTTTGTCCGGCCATTTTTCGTTCACCTGTAAGCGCTTTTTGTCACAACTTTGCATATTCAAATACTCGGAGCGCAGTAAGAGTAACTTTGCCCGTAAAACATTTTCGTGGCCTGTGCGGGGCAACAAAAAAGGGCGAGGAGTCCGCAGACAAAACCGCGGCAAAAAGTTGTGCCAAAACAAAGCACGGCGACGCGGTTATGTTTTATATTTTCCATTATACAGTGATTTGTATTTAATTATTTCTCCAGATGTTTTGCTTTACTTTACTTTAAAGCTATTCTTGCTATTTAGGATGATTTATTTCAACGATTCATTTCCCAAATATTTGGATTTTTATGGTATTTCATTGAATAAAGTAGGATTATGTTAAACTAGCTTTCTGCACAGCGGTTTGTCCCGCACTCGGGGCAATTTAAAAAATCTCTAAACTTTCTAACCACCTCTCTCTTTCCCCGAAAGAAAAATATTCTGCCTAATTGGACAAGTACCTCGTGTTGCATGACAATCAGTTTGGTTTTCGACCCTTACTCTCTACTGAAAGTGCTATACTGTGTCTCAAGCACACTGTCAGATACTATACAACTAGAAGGACTCCAGTTTATGCCTGTTTCCTTGATCTGTCCAAAGCTTTCGACTTGGTGTCCTACGACATTCTGTGGGAAAAGCTCGAGGGCATTAACTTACCATGTGAACTTATTAGCATCTTTAAGTACTGGTATGGACACCAGGTCAACTGCGTCAGGTGGGCGGGAGCTCTATCCGAGCCATACCGGTTGGAGTGTGGGGTGAGGCAGGGGGGGTTGACCTCTCCCGCACTTTTCAACTTATATGTGAACGCACTGGTCGTGGCACTCAGCAGTCAGCATGTCGGCTGTCATATCGACGACGTCTGTGTCAATAATTTAAGTTACGCGGATGACATGGTGCTGATGAGTGCCTCGGTTTGCGGTCTTAGAAAGATTTTATCAACATGTGAGAATTATGCTTTGAGCCATGGATTAAAATACAATGTAACTAAAAGTAAGTACATGGTTTTTGAGGCTGGTAAAATATCACCTATAAGTGTTCCCAGTATTCGGCTGTACGGTGTTCCTGTGACCAGAGTGGAACAATTTAAATACTTAGGCCACATACTCCAAACCAACCTCAAGGACAATGCGGATATAGAGCGGGAGCGGAGGGCTTTGTCGGTGAGAGCAAATATGATAGCGCGCAGGTTCGTACGATGCTCCAAGGACGCGAAAGTGACGTTATTCAGAGCATATTGTACGTCATTCTATACGTGCAGCCTGTGGGCTGACTACACTCAGAAATCGTACAGTGCCCTCCGCGTCCAGTACAATAATGCGTTTAGGGTGGTGTTGGGGCTGCCTCGCTACTGTAGTGCTTCTGGTATGTTTGCGGAGGCACGCACCGATTGCTTCTATGCAACTATGCGTAAACGATGCGCGTCTCTAATACGCAGGGTGCGGGCCAGCGCTAACACCGTCCTGGCAATGATAGCGGACAGACTAGACTGCCCGTACATACATAGGTGTTGTCACCTGCATATTAAGGACGACACTTAGTTGTAGATTTAATTAGGTATATTAATAACTAACACTTGGATTATAAGTTTACTAACAAATATGAGTCATAGTCACTTGAATAAACGAATTATATTATTATTATTATTAATTTAATTATAATCTACTAGTTTTCCGCCACTCGGTTTCACCCGCGTTTCCGAGGGTTTTTTTTTTTTAAATTCTGGATAAGCTTGTGTTTGACCACAATCTCACCATGGTAAGTGATGATATGGCCGAAGGTGGTAAGCACACAAAGCCTAGAAGGGCCCATTCCCAAGATCTTATCATTTCCCAAAATAAAAGTATCCTATATCTATTCCAGGATATGATCTACCTGTGTGCCAAGTTTAATTAAAATCCGTTCAGTCGTTTTTGTGTGATTGAGCAACAAAAATCAAACCTATACGAACTTTCACATTTATAAATAGGATTTAGTCGTGAAAACGTAACTAACAGTAGATACTGTAGTAAGTTTAGGAAGATAAGTACAGATTGTGTCACACAAGAAATCCTTGGAAGGAACGTTTCTAGAAAAGTGTTTATAGGAAACGCTACTTGAGTGGTAACATGGTGAAATTACTCGGAAGGGGCGAGGGGCGGAAGTACATCCGTGGTCGATTCCACGAGTTGGCTAGCAGCCATATCTAATTTTTCCCAACTTTTGTAAAAAGAAAAAATAACATAAATACTTTTTTGGTTAAGATGTGCTTTTACTGGTTAGTTTTGCGCGTGGATCAGAAACGGGTAGCGATAATTATTGAACTACATTTTTAGGGTTCGGTAGTACGAGTCTTGTTCCATATTCGTTAATGCAATGATAGCTCAGTGGTAAGTGACGTCGGATACCGCGGCGAAGGTCTTGGGTTCGAATCCTTACGTGATATACGTGAATACTTAGTGAAGGAAAACATCGTGAGGAAACCACAGCACGGTGGTAGGGTACTTAGTAGTACTCGACTGGCTGGCTACCACCCTCAAGTTGAAAATCTGTCGCCAAGCACAACAGGTGTGTTCCGGCAATGAGGATCAGTAAAGTTATAGCAAATTCAATAGAACTAGTTTCCACGTTATTCTTTATGACTTAAGAATTATATATCTTTTTGAATTATCCAAATCGGACCATCACTTACGAAGATATTAAGTAATAAACATATGCCGTTCCTGTCGCTGAAAGCCAATACACGCGGGTGCGTGTGACGTCACTGTGATGGAACGAGCGCGGCCGGCTAGCACTTATTTCTGGTAAACTGGTATTTGGTCAATATTTTGCCGATTTAATAGCAAGTGTTATACCTTTTTGAATAGCTAAAGAGACGTAGAAGTTTTTCAAATTATTTGACGAATAAGATCATGCATTTTTTAAAAAAAAGCACTTCAAAGTTAAAAACACTTAGTTAAAATTCATTAATTCTAACCATTCTCGACCAGTATTTTTAAGCTGTTAGTAGTAGGTTCAGTTTTTATTAATCATTTCTATTAATTGACATGCCTTCTAACTTAAAACATAAAAAAAGGGGCCACTAACAGCTCTAATCCCAAAAAATTGATAATAATACCTTATTTGAGGTAGGTGCCATTTAAGCTAGACCTCTAAATTGTATGAGCGCCGATAAAACTCAGAGGTCTATCTTAACTGCTAGTCACTATGTATGTATGGTATGGAGACAGCCTTTAATTTTCAACTTTTTTGGTTAAAACCAAGGTTTCCGCAAAAATTCCGAAAAATAAAAAAAGTTGAAAATTAAGGTATATTTTGGAACTTACAAGTATTCGCGAAAATCTAAATTTGCCCATATATTTTTATCGTGTTGACTCAGGACCTTGATTTTTATACACCTAATAGGGACTATATATTTCAATATCTGGTATAAATTTCAACTTGCTAGGTCTTCCTGTTCCTGAGATAATCAGTGGTGACACATGGACAGACAGACAGACAGACGGACAAGAGAGTGATCTTATAAGGGTTCCTTTTTTTACCTTTTGAGGTACGGAACCCTAATAAATGTTATTTTTAAATATTTTTTAAGGTTGAATATCTCCGTAACGGTTAAGTTTCGGACACCATATTACAAACCAAATCCATCAGAAATGAGCTGAATAGTAACGTCCTTTAATATTCAGTACAACTTTCCCTGTATCCCTGTATACGCTGTATATATCATTTTGCGAATGGCCTTTTAACCTACTTGCGCTTTATTTAGTGCATGGTTCTCTACACTTGCTGATCTAGGTATGATAGAAACCAATTTTTTTTTTACATTTTTTGGGCTTGCGTTTGGCCACTGACCCGTCCATGAAAGACGAAGACGAGGCCTAAGATGGAGCACGCTTGCCCAGAAGGTGCCTATTCACTCTGGCCTTGAAGATCCCCAGATATTGATTGTCAATGGCTGTTTTTTGCCATCTCGCTTTTTGTTACAAACCATTCGTTCAATATATACCTACTTAGGTAGAATGACTCGAATATAAAGCAAAAATATATATAATATTTTGTTTTTATACATAGATTTTAATTCCGATTTATTTATTTACTATTTTTTTGCCAGCATCATCGCACGCGTGGACTACATGATTAAAGAAACATACAGACCTTAACACCCCTTTTTATACCTTTCAGGGGTAAATTTAAATAATCATTAAAAGCATGTTTCTTTATTTTATTGAAGAGCATAAATACTATACTTCAAGTAATATTGATAATAAACTTTTTTTTTCATACATACTTTAATACCCCTTTTTTACACCTGTTAGGGGTGAAAGTGAAAAAATACTTAAATACCTACATGTTTCTTTGATTTTATTGAAGAGCATAAATACTAAATTTTGAATTTGTATAAAAAAATCATACAAATTTTAACACCCCTTTTAACCCATTTAAGGGTTGAAATTCAAAAATCCGTAAATTTGGATCTTTAATTTGATCGATGAGCATAAATACTAACTTTTGAGTAATTCTGATAATAAACAATTTATTTTTCATACAAACTTTAACACCCCTTTTTACCCCTTCAAGGGTTGAAATTCTAAAAATCCTTAAATACATGTTTTAGTATTTTACATTTAGAGGCTAAATACCAAATTTTATTCATTTCAAATAAAAAATGACTGAGTTACATACAAAATTTGGACCCCCGTTTTATCCCCTTAGGGGGTGAATTTTGAAAAATCCTTTCTTAGCGGAAACCTACGTCATAATAACTATCTGCGTGCCGAATTTCAGCGAAATCTGTTCAGTTGTTTCAGCTGTGCGTTGATAGATCAGTCAGTCAGTCGGTCAGTTTTAGGACGTTTTGGGTCTTTCGGCACGTTAAAAAATAGGTTTTTCTGGCGTTTTAATAGAATTGTTCAAAGTCAAAGTCAAAGTGCTTTATTTGCATAATGTGGTACAAATGTTGGTGGTACTTATAAAAAATATATATATATATCGCACATTAAGCCATTTTGGCATACAAATGTCATTTTATACATAGTTTTTATGTCAAAATCTAATTCTTAAAATATAGAACAATCAAATTAATTCTAAAATTACTTTTTACAAGAGTCAGTGAAAAATTCATTAATATTATAGAAGTTTGTTTGTACATTTCGGCACTATACAATATTTATACATAGTTAAAAAAGTAAATTAGACACAAATCGGACACTTATTTGTTTTAAAATTCACAATTAAAGAAATAACCCACTGCGCGCCTTACGGCTAACTGGCGGCGACCCTCACTGTGACGTTTCAGCTACCGCGAAGGCGCGGTGCACTTCGCTAGTAATTCGGTCATAACTTCGACAATTTTTGTCGTAGAACAAAAATTTTTGCACTGTATGTTAAAGATTTCTTAGCTCTATAAATCTGCATTCTTAACTAAAAACGTTACGGATCCTCTAAATGTCTATAGGCGACGGTTGTCACTTACCATCAGGTGACCCGCCTGCCTCGTTGTCACTTGTGACAAAAAAAAAATAAATATGGAATAGTTTAGTCATGTCCGTACGACCGTCCATCTGTGTGTCTGTCATTTCTAACTTTCATGTGATCTAATAGGTATAATAAAGACGATGTCGCTCAAATTTAGTACACACCCAAATGATTATAATCACTACAAAGTGATGAACAAAAATTAAAAATTAAATCATTTGATACTTCCAAAATGTGCTTTAAATATTTGTAAAGTGTATAAAATTGGGGGTTAAAACAAATTTATTATCTACATAATTAAATAACCATTTTATAAAAAAAATATAGGTCATCTTAAAATTTTCCTTATTAATGGAAACAATATTAAAATACACGCAAAGCCCACTCAATTAACCAGTTTGTGGTTACTTTGTTCGCAGCTTTGACAACTGCACCACAAAATAGTTCAGTGAAAGTTGAATTTCCTTTCCTTTGAAACGTTTCGTAAAAATTTGCTACTTAATACTTAGATCAGCTTATAAATTATGTGGTGTTAAAATAAACATCAGTACCTAAATTAAAAAAAAAAAACAATTTTACATACATAATAATCTAAACAAAACTTAAAATTGTACATATATATTAACTATAGGTATACTGTGCTAGCACAAAACGCAAAACAATCACATCAGAAATCTCGGATTTAAAAAATACAGTCGCCGAGAAAAAGCAATGACATAATCTCATTAATCTTGTCGTGACAACATAATTCAATGGCCCGTCTTTAGATTGAGATAAGCCGCAAGGGAAGCGAGAAAAATAGCAGAAAAGAAAGGTCACTGAACTAGTGGTGCCGACGTGCCGACAGTCGTTTGCGATTGAGTGGACGACTGTACTGTGCTGTGAGACGATTAATGTATAAGGCTTTGCAAGTCAATAAATCAGAGCCATTAACAACTACTGGGATTGCTACTACCTACCTAAATAGTTGATTTACATCTATAGCTTTAATTCCTTGCAATAGGTTGCGTCGTGAGAATATGAAAGGATTACCAAATGTGGTACCTTGTACTTATGTTAAAATTGTTGTTTAATTATGTTAAAATTATAATCAAATGCAAGGAGGTACTCCTATTTAGTATTACGAGTATTTTCGTAAATTTGTTTGTCAGTACATATTTAAGAATCTTGTGAAAAATATCAAAAGTATATTCTTTAATCAGCTTTAAAAAATCTACACCGAACCGTCCGCCATCCAATTTTCTCATCAGAATCTGTTGATCCTAATTCATCAAGCCGTCGCATCTTTACATTATTACCTGACGAATATAAAAAGGTCCTTTCTTCTATCAACGTTGATTAAGAAGGATCCCTCTTCAAATTATCCGGGCTGTAGGGGCCAGTAATGCACCTTATTGGATTATCTCAAGCTTTGAAGTCTGTCCATCGTCTGAGACTCGTTTACAGCGCGTTAAAGGTACCTAATAAAAGTAAGTAATTCTTTAAAGGGACTCTTATTAGAAGAGAAGGAAATTGTAAAAAGTTTACTAAGTGGAGTACAGGAGATAAAACTTTTGGACGGTGTTGAGTTTTCGTGTCAGTTACAAATGTTATTAAAGATTATAACTAAGACTAAAAAAATATTTGTGACGTTTTTAAATATTGAGACATAAAATCAATACTAATATTATAATTAGAAGATTAGAAATTGTGATTGTTGGTTTGTCCTTCTTTTACGCAAAAATGGATCGCTCTGATTTTGAATAGTTTTTGTGAGAGTGACATAAGATTTTTTTAATTCCAGGAACAAGGGTAAAAACATCAGCAGATGAGACCAGATGTATGTAAGTAAATATTACGTCATATTCCACAAGCCCGTTCCAATGCCTAACTATTCGGCATTCCAATCAACTAAATTACCCGTTGCAGTAATATTGGTGGACAAACAGTGGGACATCACCGAACACTGGGACAGGGACAAACATGTTCCGCATTCCATCTCATCCGAGTGAAACACAGCAGATGCGCTTACCGTGATAATTGACAACACAAATCCTCAGTTGCAAACGTGTTTATAGTCACAGTAGATATATGTAGCAGTAAACTAATTAATTAATGAAATAAATATGCCATTAAAGTAAGATGTTCCAAAAGTGTTGAATTGCCGGTTCTTCTCAGTCTAAAGCTGACTTCCGAACCGGTGGTAACTTCTGTAGGTCGACCTTTTTTAGTATAAATGGTTTTAACGTGTATAAAATTACTTATTTGTTAATATCTACATTATAAAGGAACACTATATAAAATCAATAAAATATTTACATTATTATAACTATATTAAAACTAATCTAATCTAAAAACTACCTAAAATAAACTATAAAAGTGCGTCGAAGAATTCCTCCGCATCGCCGTCGACTGGTAACGTTCCCAAAAGACTGGCAGCATTGCCACGTTGAATGGCAATGCTTAATCTTTGGCCAAAGTAAAAGCCAGCCTTTTGGTCACGGGAAGCGTCAACCAATCTTTTGGAAATATCCTTAAATAGGAAATGAGCACTCGGGCCCCACGACCCGAGAGTTTCAACCCCAAACGGCTCGAAAATATAATTACCTATAAGGCTATTATATTTCCGAAGCTTGAGGTTCTCAGCAGATGCAGCGGCACCGCCGGCAAGACACGCTGTGCTAGGAAGATGGGATGGCGCAAGAGTGTCGACACACGTTGCGTCCCACACTAAAGGCCTACCCATCTTCCATGGAAACAATGACATTCCGTCAGGTCTCTTGCCATCGTCGCGTGCCAACCCATTTGGCTCTAATATGGCTGGAACGCCGACGGCAACAAGAGCACGACGGATAATGTCATTTAAATTCGCATGTCTCGCTATACGGCCCGCACTCCGACTGCATGACAAGCCGTGGTGCCCGAGGCTGTTGACAGCTTCCCCGCAGTGACAGCGATGAGGAGAACAGCAGGGTGCTCCCAGACGCAGACAAGCAGCGAGGCGGAAAGTAGTGTCGTCCAACATAGTTCCTATGTTGGAAGACGGTAGTGCTAGAAGCCATAAACCCGACTCCCACTCACCCACAGCCAGTAGGCGCGCTCGCTCAGAATTACACGGTGATGTGTCGATAAGATTCTTTTGTATACCTTTGCTGATTTTCACTATTTGGGGGCTACTCAAACGGTGGAATGGATTGAGAACTAGATGAATTTTAGGAAAGCTAATCTACAAAGGATTAGAAGGAAAGACAAGATTTAACATAAGTATAGAGCTTTTTCCGCCAACGCATCAGCTTGACCATCCAAAGAGGAAACGCTGCCAGCCTTCTGGGAACCTTGCCGATCGGCAGAAGCGGCAGCCTCGAAGAAGTTTTTTATGTATTGTAATTGTACATTTGCTTGTATATTTTGTACATTTGTTGTATATTATTAATTTAAGTATAGAGTTAAAGATTTATTAGCGTTGTTTTTATGTAATCCACAAAAGATATGGACTTATCATAACATAAGTAACTAAAAAAAATATCATCAAAATCGGTTCATAAACGACGAAGTTATCCGCGAACACACATAAAAAAACGGTCGAATTGAGAAACACCTCCTTTTTTGAAGTCCTTTAAAAATGGGATATTAATTCCTTCTTTCAATCAGGTAAACCCAAAATGATACTATATGGTAAAGAAACATACTCACTGATTCAGCTGACAAATGTACTGTGGCAACATAGAGCCCGCATCACGTTTCCAATCCAATCTAAACACGCAAACACACAAACAACGAACGAACGAACGAACGATCGTTGGCAAAGTATGGTTTTTGCTAATCAGCCATCTAACGATTCGGGTGCAACGCGCATTACTGGCGCACTCTGTGAGTTATTGCGAGTGCATGCTAATGTGGGCAACAATCTAAATGCAAATCTGGCCGAAGCCACTAATTACAATCAAGATTATATTGTGTTTTGCTACTGTATCATGTTGTACTAAGACATACGCACAATGTTTTTGTTATAATTCTTTTTTGTAACCGTCGCCTATAGTATAGTATAATACTAGCAGGATTGCCAATGTATTGTACACCTTATTACAATGCCTTAAAGGCAACTGGCTCTCAAGTGCAACTGCTTGAACACACCGACAGGTTCTTGGTGACAGATTTTCATGGTAGCCACCCAGTCGAGTAGGTACCGTCGGCCAAGAAAGTGGTGTACCAGTTTTGATTTAGTTTCCTAGTCATCGAAAATTACAACAAGGTTCAAACTAAAAAGATATCACTGAAAGAGATGCATAATAATGACGTTGTCATAAGTTGTCAGATTGATCTGCAAGCGAAACTAATCTTTATCACCTATGAATCTGCAAGCGGCATTCAACCTTAGGGTGGTACACCACTTTCTTGGCCGACCGTACCTACCTACTACCATAACCTATTTTTATCAATTTGTATTTTTGACTTGCGATGCTTTAAAGGCATCGAAAGCTCGGTACGATTATTTGTATTACCCAATCTACATTAATATTATGTCGAGGTTTTAAAAATTATTTCGAAAAATAAGGAAGAGTGCTTTTGACAATCTTACATTTCATTTAGAAAAAGCTGTTGAAATCGCGGAGAGGAAGCTAAAACTAGTTACCTACTTATCTTTAATGTTAAATTTTGGTACAAAACTCAAAAAATATGATAGTTTAAAATAACCTCGGCTCAATATGACTTGCATTGACACCACATAGAATATCCTTCAAAGTATTAGATAGTAGAGTGCTTAATGGGTTTTTATTAACCGATGCTTGAACTGTTATTCTTTCTTCGACGGACTCTATCGTAACACAAATTAAAATACCCTGGGAATGTCATCAAGGAATAAAAGCACTTCATTAAAATGGATAAAAGAACAATAAAAACTCTGTTGGATTGTTAATACAATGTAGAGAGTGTACATAAAGGTTTTATGGGGAATAAACCTCTCGTTTGTATGCACGGAGAGGCTCACCTCCGCTTGGTACATATTTATGATAAGGCTGGTTGTACCGTTGAAACTCTTTGTTAACCTAAAATATATTTGGACTGTTTAGCACATAATTATCTTTAATTATAGCAACATTGACTATTCAAAACCATGGATTTAAAAAGGAATATAAAGAGTTCTTGTCAAAATAATAAATTAACCTTATTTCTATATCAACGTCAAATTAATATAAAATACAGTGCTCTATGAGCTACAAATTTTGGTCCTTCGAGCAAGATATGAGCGGCCTTTGGAATGTTATGTTTTTTTTTATTTTGTATTTGCTTGTATTTGACTACAATCCCACTATGGTAAGTGATGATGTGGCCGCAGGTGGTAAGCACACTAAGCCTAGATGGGAACTGGCTCTCAAGTGCAACTGTCGGAACGCACCGATAGGTGCTTGGCGATAGATTTTGAGGGTGGTAGCCGTGCTATGGTTTCCTCACGATGTTTTCCTTCACAGAAAGCTCAAGCTCATTGTAGGATTCGAACCCACGACCTTCGCTGCGGTATCCGACTTCACTTACCACTGAGCTATCATCGCCTTAAACCTGCCTGTAACCTATGTTTGTAGGATTTGAGTCAATATTGCATCATAAGAATTAGGTACTACTCAAGTACAACCATTAGATACTCGAAACTAATACATGATTTGTATGTATTA
The DNA here is from genome assembly GCA_951361185.1 of Ochropacha duplaris. NCBI lineage: Eukaryota > Metazoa > Arthropoda > Insecta > Lepidoptera > Drepanidae > Ochropacha > Ochropacha duplaris. Next base: position 3,196,429 of record OX592696.1, read on the forward strand.
TAATTAAAATACATTGCATAACAAAGTGTTAAGAATACGTTTGGAATAAAAGTATCTTTTCCTACTTGGTTTTGATTGTTTATAATTTTTAACAACATCATCACTTATTACGATAATTTTGTGGCCTAGCATGTTCCAGTAATGAAAACAAAGTATCGTCTTATAAAGTCCGATTTTAATTAGCTGGGGTGATTTGACAGTTATAAATATTTATATATTTCGTTTCTCAGAAATATTTTTTTTAAATAATAAATGAGAATAGGTACCTACGTGTAATCGCTGACATTAGATTGACTTTTATTGTTAAAAAGTGATATGATTAAAACATTAACCAGTAATCTTAATCAAATTGCGCTTACAACTGTCAGTTTACTCCAGTTAATTAAAAATCCGACTTTGGTTAACCTCCAGTTAAAACTTCTGTGCAATCCACTTGGGAACTGCACTTGAAAAATATTACCTGAAGTAGTTGAAGTTACTCTTATCTGAGGATATATTCCGCTTTCCCACAACTTGCTAAATAAGAAAACTACAACTTAGTAATTTCTAAGAAACGGCATATAAAAGTTTTGATAGAGTTAGGCGAGGTTGTAAAAAAGTTAGTTAGTTTAGTAAGTAGTAGTAATTTTGTATGGTACAAAGCTATTTGTATTAGGAAAACATTTGGAGCAATATATCCTGGGATATTCTTCACCGCCATCTGATCCCAAGCTAAGTATGTCTGCCTGCCATTAACGAAGTATTTACAACAAATATACTGAAAATGAAAATAGTTATTTTTCAAATAGTGGCCCAAGATCCCAGCCCCCGTATAACGTAGCCCAGGATAACGTAGCTCGTAGGTACTTTTAGTGTATGCGTACTTGCTATCTTGGTCCAACGGCCAATTTCCGGGTACCAGGTGTCAAAGGTAGACAAAAACAATTTTTCTCAGGACTGATTTAGTTATTTTTTTGTGAAAATACTGAGAAAATGGCCACCAGCGCCATCGCCCTCCTCGCCATATATTTTTAACAATTATATTTTGTTTTAAATACCTACTACCATATTCGTGTCAAAGGAATCAAATAAAGGATGCGTAGAGAATTGGGTGGGTTGTTAGTACTGGCGATAAAAATCATTAACTAATTTGTAGGTTAAGTTATATCCAACTACGCACACCACCTTTTCCGAGAAATGTCAAAACGACTGGTCGACGCATCTCGTGACCAGAATGCTGGCATATACCTCGCTCAACGAATCAGCATTGCCATCCAACGTGGCAATGCTGCCAGCATTCTGGGTACGTTGCCTACTGACAACGACTTTTTTATTTAGATTTATTTAAATTAAATGGAATAAGAAATAAGTTTTAGTTGTAGTTGTATTATTTATTTACTACGCATTTTAATTTGTTTATTTATTTATATACCTACATTGAAGATAATTTTATGATAGCGATTGTGTTTTTTTTTTATTATCCGATGATGATATCATGAACAACAATATGTAGTTTACATCGTCGTTCATAGAGTTTGGTTAACATTTTTTTCTTAAATATCAAAGTCGTAGGTAGAGCTTAGTAGCCCCTCTCTTGAGCCTACTTCTTATAATTACTAACAAAAAGGTTGTTTTTTTTAATCTGTCTAGCAACGCTTTTAATGTTAGTATACCTTTATGATGTAGATGGTGTCTCGTGATAGGGCCGAGCTCCACGGTTGCAATTCGCACGTATAATTCCAGTAATTTTCGAGATCATTGACCGGGAAAATATGAATTTGCTGGCGATAGTTCAAAGAGCTTAGAGAATTAACTTGACGAGTACTTATGTTTATATCTGCGTAAATGGTTGCTTTGCATTTACTTGTACTAAATTTGAGGGTTTTAAGATAAACAGTTTTTTTATAACAGAAAAAGAAACTCAAAACACCGGATTTAATTTCAAGCATTGGTTTCGAGTGACAAATACATAAAGATAAAAATGGAGTTCTAAATTCAAATTAGAGTCCCGGTGCGCATCACATGACGTCACTGCAGCTCCATTCAAATTCGTTCACCGTTCACTCATTACGAGTGAGTGAGTCAGTGAGTCGCGTCAGCCCAGCCACGTGCCGATCGCGATTCGTGATTCTATCGGTTCGCTTAACTTCGCTTGTTTCAACTGGCAAGCCGCATCTATTGTATTGTATAAAATGTCCTTTGCATTTGATTTGATAAGATATTTAGGTGCGATAAAATTTTGATAAAGTAATCGTATTGTTTTTCATCCTGTCATGTTTTCTATGAGGGTAGATTCTGTTGATGGAATTATTAATTGTTTATACCGAGTCAGGAAATAAATAAATATCCTGGGACATTCTTCACATTTGATTTTAAACTAAGCAGAGCTTTTACTGTAGAAATTAGATAACCTTATTTTTAAATACCTACCTAAGTATTTAAAAATTCAAACAGTCATGTTCATGCTCACAATGTCTGTCTTAGATAGAAAGAAATCAAAACCACGACCTTTGGCGTGATTGAATTGAATGAATAGTGTGGTTAACCAACCTAATCAAGCGGCCCGTCATTATTTTGTAAAATACTCATCAACTTAACTTACTATTGACAACTATTAAAAAAAATCGGCTGCTTGACTAAGGTTATGGCAATGACAGCAACGCACTGTCAATGTCCTGGTATTTCAAATGTTCGAAGCCTCTAATCACCAAATCGACCGTGCCTACTTGCCAGTCTTAAAAAAATAACGCTAGAACAAAACCTCAATTACGCGTCAACACTTGGTTTACTTCTGATATCTGATAACTTTGACACATCATCTCAGAGCTCGTTAGACTGTCGCGTGCGCCGCACGTGCTTTATGCCCAAGTGCTCTAATTGTTTATAATATGAGTCCCTATTCGTCACCGTTTTACGTGAGTTTTTATGAAGGGCGCGACATGCACTCTAATTGGTGACGTAATTGTAGCCTGTAGGGATCAGGCATTGTTTGGTTGTACTTATAATGTCTTTGGAGATGAATTAGTGCAGTTGTTCACATGTTTTCCCACGATTTGTATTACTGTTTGATTTAACTACCTATTATGTAACTGCATATCGCACAAGGACAGCCACGTTTAAGAATATTATTATTACAAAAGTACAAGTCAAAATCCATACTAATCCATACTTAATATTATAAATGCGAAAGTGTGTCTGTCTGTCTGTCTGTCTGTTACCTCTTCACGCTTAAACCGCCGAACCGATTTAAATTACATTTGGTATAGGGATAGTTTGAGTCCCGGGAAAAAATATAGAATAGTTTTTATCCCAGATATCACCCTTTATGGGGGTGAAAAGGGGGGTGGATGTTTCTATGGGAAATCAATTACCGCTGAACTAATTTCTGTCTGTCTGTCTGGAGATTTATGAAAAACCCGGCCAAGTGCGCGTTGAACTCGCGTGAACAGGGTTCCGTACAATGCCAAAGTCAGTGAACGTATTATATTGAGTTTACCACTTTATTTTCAAATTGATAGAAATCTTATAGGTTTTCCTGTAATCTACGAGCAATGAACTATATTTCGTTTTTTTTTTCAAAATTTTAGGCTCAGTAAATGAAATGAAATGAAATGAAATTGTTTATTCATCCAAATAGGCCTTCACAGGCACTTAAGAATAGTCAGACTAAATGCTCGGTTCGAAAGGTTGTTTTTGCTGAGAAGAGCCGGCAATAAACTCAGCAATTACTCTTTTCAAAAACAACTTACACCTATTACATTCAGTATTTATTATTTATCTAGTCTCACTGACAATATTTGCGTGTTATGGCGGCAAAAATAGTAATCTATAGAATTTAATGATGACTGATTTAATAAACAACAAACTAGTAGTAGTGGAAATGGTCAATTTTTGTCTTCTTTCATGAATAAAATCAAAACTATTTATTTTACAATAATAAAAAAAAAAAATTTGGTTAAGGTTAAGAAAACGAGCCTTTTCATTTGATATATGACACAAGGTTTGCAAAATATATTTTTTTAAATTTCCTAATTTGTCACCCGAAAATTAGCCCTATGAAGGTCCGTTTTTTTGTACGGAACCCTAAAAAGCAGATTGGATAAAAAATAAGCTAAGCAAATTACTAATTCCACGCGGACGGAGTCGCGGGCAAAAGCTAGTGTCGTTAATATACCAATTTGGTCACTAACACAAAAGCTTAAATAGCTAGTATGTTTTTAACTGAAATGTTCTATATATTTTGTAGATAGTTTTAGGACGACCGTGAGCCGTGAGAGTTTAAGTTTAATTTATAAAAAACAATATTTTGTTTGTATGTTTGTTCGTATTTTATGCGCTGCCGTATCGTAAATCCGATTGCAATGAAACTTTGGTGAGATGTTCTGCGAATGCTCGTGAAGATTATATCTACAAAAAATGCCCACATACATACTAGCTTATTATTCTTACATAATTTCGTGATGTTACATAATTATTATTCTTACATAATTTCGTGATGTTACATAATTATTATTCTTACATAATTTCGTGACTTTAGAATCATGCTACATATTTAAAAAGAAACTATAAAGACCCCTTCAAGTGCAAGGTGGGGGAGAGAGGAAATCAGAAGGGGTCCTAAATGATTGACTATCGTTTAAGATAAACCTGTTTCCACATTTCACCGACCACAGCATTTCTTTTGCAGCAAATAGGATTTTTCTATGAGGCACAAATCTGGCTGGCCATCTGTGCCCGGATCTTTCCTTTGGGACATACAGATATATAGAATGTGAAGCAAAAAATATGTATTTATTTGATGCGTGTAAATTTAAAAAAAGAAGTAGATAACGTTCCAAATAAAACATTACAAATGGAGAAACAATTTATTTACATTTAGAGAAAAAAAACCTGAAATGTTTTCATGCAGATTTTATATTATAACTTTTTTCTTTGAACCTAACTCGAATCGCAATTTCAATACAATACCAGTCCACCGTCTCAAGCGGTTAACTCGTTTTGCTACATTTTTTTAAAATTCCATAGGCTTGTATTTAACCAAAATCTTGCTACAATAAGAGACCATTTTTAAAATAGAAAAATTTGTAACAAAATAGTTTTTTACCAACTTATCAAGTGGTCATTCCGTCAGCTTATCGGTCTGTATTTCTAAGCCGTGTGTACTAAATATTATAGGTCGTTAAAATTCAATTGTTGCTAGCCTCCCCGCCGGGTCCATCTTTAGACCCTCCATTGATGTAATAAGTCCATTGAGAGTGCATAATTGCAAATCATTTGTGGGTTTTGTCGCCAGTACGCTCGAGCCCAAGGGTGTACAATCTATTATATCCACCTATTAGAGCGGTGAAACGCAGATTTTGAATTAATCTATGACGATACTTCATTAACTGCCCTTTTTTGCGAACCGTAGGGCTTCCCCATTAATTTTCGGATATAAATTTCCCATAAGTTATGTGAAACAGTTGTAAAATTAAAGTACAATTACAATAAGTACAATTAAGTTAAAATACAAACTTAGAGATTCTGACAGTATCTACTTCATAGCTTTTTCCTAATCGGTCTATTCTGTAGATTTTTTATACTACAGCACCTATGATTTTTTCTTTTGTGACATAATTTCTCTTTACACTCAAAACTCAAAATATATTTATTAAATTAACTAATTACAAGTATTTTTAATCGTCACGTATTTGATATATTTTGAAAAAAATCAAAACTCTAAAGCACCGTTCAGACAGTTGCTTTTGCTGGAAAGAGACGGCAATAAACTCGGCAATTATTCTTTTTAATATACTACATCCATAACTTTTTTAAATAGATAATTACTTACCCAACAAACAGACAACGGTTGGAATCGAACCAACGGCGTGTGGGTTACTCACAAGAATAATAATTTGCCTGTCAAATAATATTAATCCTAGAGTTCATTTACACTAGCTGTCCCCCACGGTTTCACCCGTGTTCCCGTGGGATTTTATCTTTACCCGGCATAAAAAGTATCCTTTGTTTTATTCCAGGATATGTTCTACCTGTATGCAAAGTTTCATCAAAATGGGTTCAGCCGTTTTTGCATGATTGAGGAACAGAAATCCAAACATACAAACTTTCACATTTATTATTATTAGTAGGATTGCAATGTAAACTAATCAAATAGCTTACATAGTTTTTCTAATCTAGACTAAACAAAACCTATATTCATTTATTTTCTGCAAAACGATGACTCATCTGCCCTTACTTGGGTCAATATCATAAGATATCAGATGTAACTAAAAATACCAACCTAAACAATGTTTTGGCATTTCAACATAAGAACCTTAAACGTATACAAATAAAGGTGCTTTTCAATTGATTATTTAAGCTGTAGTGGATAAGTCGTGTAGGCAGTAAGAATGTCTAATAGGGTTGTAGCAAATGAGGGTTGATCGGAGATGGGTGCCATTGCTTTATAGTTTTATTTGATGGCTATATTCCACGGGCTATATAACTATTAGGAAATTATTAAGACTATTATTTTTAATGGTTGTTTCTGGGATTACAAAATTGATATTACAATAATATTCTTAAAATAATATGCAAATTTATAATGTGGTCCATATAATGTGTTCGCCCACTGTTCGAAATTCGTCCATTTTTGAAAAAACATAATTGTTGATTTTTTTTATTGATAAACAAATGTGATTGTTGATAAATAGATGGGATTTTGGAGAAGGACATTTACTAAGATTACTAGTATAAATTTTATCCCGGGAAAAGATAAAGATCCCTCGGGAACGTGGGTGAAACCGCGGGAGACACCTAGTAGGCCATATTTATTTTAAAACAGAAAATGTAAAACGACCATACATTTTTTTACTTTGGATAAGCTTGTGTTTGAAATGGATAATCTCACCATGGTAAGTGATGATGTGGCCTAAGGTGGTAAACACACAAAGCCTAGATGGGAATTGGCTCTCAAGTGCAGCTGTCGGAACACACCAATAGATGCTTGGCGACAGATTTTCAACTACTACAAAGGGGGGGGGGGGGGGGTACTACAAAGTACCCTACCACCGTGCTGTGGTTTGTTGTTGCACGATATTTTCCTTCACCGAAAGCTCAAGTTCATGTAGGATTCGAAATCCACGACCTTCGCAGCGGTATCCGAGATATCATCGCCCTAAGTAGAATTACAAGTCTACGTTGCAGTTTAATAGCTTCTCAAGGCAGTAGATGCGAATAGCTAAGGGTTAGGGGAAGAGATATTGACACCAACAAACGGGCGTAAAAAACTTACATAATTGCGCTAAAGCCGGTGTATAGGTACCCTTATATGGCTTGTCAGGGGTGGCCCACTGCCGGCAATTATCCAGGGGTTTCGCTAATTCTTCACGTGCTTAACCTCATTTGTCTGGCTTATGTAACTTATTCGTAGTTAAATATGAAAGAATTAGAATACTGCTGTTCAAATTTTAATCCTGTGAGTTTTTTGGCTTCCTAATTTAAGCTTGAGAGTTCTTGTTATCGCTTTCTTTATTCATGTTTCAATTTTAATTGGTATGAATTAGGAATGAAGATATTTTATAAATAGAGATTTCTGGTTGGACACAGAAAACAATATGTGTGGGCAGACATTGCGTTGCATTGTTATGGTAGTTGGGGTTACTATTATTTTATACTAGTTTTTCGCCCGCGGTTTCACCCGCGTTCCCGAGGGATCTTATATTTTCCCGGGATAAAAGTATCCTATGTTTTATTCCAGGATATGATCTACCTGTGTGCCAAATTTCATCAATTCTAAACAAAATGGTTTTGATTTTGTTTAGAATGTAATTTTTATTTTTATTTGCATGCACATTCATAACTCTTAAGTTATTCAAATAACGTCCGTTTAAAAAACAAGTAGGCAAGTCGAATTTTATGACGATGCCTATGCGACATATTATTATGAATTCTCCGCCATCTTAACAAATTAAATCTAAGCATAAGCATAACCCATACAATTCTCGAAGCTTCCCAACTACAACACATTGTCAATTAGCAATTTAAGTAATACATCGCGTCGCGCCCCTCGCGGCTTATCTCTGATAATATCTTCATCCCTACTACGTTGGGGACAAGTAATTGGGCTCCGATGCCGGTCAGATAGCCCCGTCTGCTCCATCGTACCCCTCATTGAATATACATATACATACTGCTGGTAAATTGCAATACCAGTCTCGATATTTAAAGTTAATACTCGATCTTTCTTGGATTCAAAGTCAAGATCTATTAGATTAGACTCTTTATAAGCAAAGCTAATGTTACCAAAGGTTTGAACATCTTTTAGCTGAGAAGAACCGGCAAGAATCTCACCGAAATATGTTGTTTATATCTATATTTTTTATGAGTACTTTATTATTCAGTTTTACTGGCAATATCATTTTGTTTTTCCCGTTATCGCCTGCCTGTTGTGACCGTTATGGCTTCTTCAAAGAACAAAAATGGAATCAAACGAATGAATTGTTAAATACTCCAGAATTACCATCAAAGTAAATTAATTAAGTACTTCCCATTCAGGTTCCATTGTAATTACCGTTTCGCGGCAAAAGACACCTTTTCAATCACATCCCTTTGAAGCTTGAAACAATTTTGCTTACCACTAATGACGTCACGATGACATAGTGTTCCGGATAGGGTTGCCACTCTGTAATTACCCGGAATCAGGGTAATTTTGGGCGGTGAGTAAAGCAGTCTTTTTGCTCGTTAGCCTTGATGTTTGGAGCCAGTGTTAGAGGCTAGCTGAGCGGGTAAGGAAGCTGTGATATATAATAAAGTAATATAAAACAATGACAACAGTTTTGGTTCTTAAAAGTTCTACTTAGTTTGCATATTTAGATGTTTGCATGTTTGTTGCTCAATCACGCAAAAATGGCTGAATGGATTTTGATGAAACTTGGCCCAGAGTTAGATAAAATCCTGGAATAAATCATAGGATATTTTTTATTACGGGTAAAGATCCCTCGGGAATGCGAGTGAAACCGCGGCGGACAGCTATAGTTTAACAATTTATATGTACTTACACTTGAAAATTTTATTTGATTTGGAATAAAAACCTTAAAATTAACCAATTTTTTACTTTAATAATTAACTAAATCCAGCATATTTAAATATTCCAATTTAAGTTTAGTCGGTTATTTTCCGCCTAAACAAGTACCCCACCAGAATGCTTCATTGGTCGACAAAGTGCCGCGTCATCTTTGTTCAGATTGCCGGTAAACGGCCATCCCGTGTGAAAGAGCTTTACCACCGGATAACTGAAAGTCGATACTGTGAGTGATAAGGTAGATTTAAGGAACTGCCTGTGATGACATTAATTTAATCTCTACTAGATCTTTATCGTATAAGCTCCTTTAATAAGATATTGTCGTTAGATTGGGCACTCATAGGTAGGTACTTATAGGTATACAGGTGCCCTATAAGTAGTAGGATAAACTTAAGTGGGAGATAGGTGGGCGGGTCACCTACCAAATATACAAAAATGTTATATACAAAACCGAAATAATTTTCGTATCTCAGTAGAACCGACATATTCGTGATTTTTTATTATTCTGTATAAGCTTGTGTTTGACTACAATCTTACCATGATGGTAAGTGATGATGTGGCCGAAGGTGGTAAGCACACAAAGTCTAGATGGGAACTGGCTCTCAAATGCAGTTGTCGGAACCCACCGATAGGTGCTTGGCCACAGATTTTCGGGTACTACAAAGTACCCTACCTCCGTGCGAAGTCCACCTTGTCCTAGATGAGAATCAAACCCATGACCCGCGTGGCAAATACGGTATCTAACCGCCATATTAAATTGCTTTTCTAAATCAATAAGACGCCTAACTCATTTTCTTGTATCATAATTAAATTATTTAAAGCGCGGTACACAACATCGCCAAAAGACTGGCAAATATTAGAAATCTCCCGTGACGTCACAGGCAAGGGTCTTAAACAATGAGACAATTAGACAATAACCTCATCCGGTGAATAGCTTAATCTAGAAGCAAACGCTGTTAACATTTTCCCTATTCTTTGTTGTTGAGTGTACAGACGAGCGAGTGAAACGCAGTTATATGTCGCACAAATTGATTTCACATTATTAAATAATAATTGTCAAAATTATAGGAAGTTGTTTTTTGTTGAACGTGATAATTTAATTACCTACATAATTAACATATAAGTAATATATACCTTTTAGGAAGACATGTAACGAAGAGAGCATGAGTGTGAATGGAGATAGTAGAGGAAAGCCGAAGAAGGTATAGACGGACTGCGTGAAGAATTATATGCTTATGAAAGGTACTGAGACGACTAGTGATATAGCGGAGTGGAAGAAGAAAACTTGTTGTATGTACTAACCACACCTAGCGTGGGATAAGGACAGGAAGAAGAAGAAGAATACGTTTTAATTACCAACACGGGAAACTCATAATATAATTTAGGGGATAACTTCTGTAGCTCCATTCACAAGTGTCCTTCTCAGGACTCAAAATAAACGGTTTTGATTCTGACTTTGACTTTATCAGGAAAATTTACTATGGATATAGTCATTAGATTGTAGGTTTTAGGCGATGATAGTACAGTGGTAGTGACGTCGGATACCGCGGCGAAGGTCGTGGGTTCGAATCCTACAATGAGCTTGAGCTTTCGGTGAAGGAAAACATCGTGAGGAAACCATAGCTCTTTGGTAGGGTACTTTGTAGTACCCGACCCTCATGTTGAAAATCTATCGCCGAGCACCTATCGGCGTGTTCCGACAGCTGCACTTGAGAGCCAGTTCCCATCTAGGCTTTGTGTGCTTACCACCTTTGGCCACATCATCACTTACCATAGTGAGATTGTAGTCAAACACAAGCTTATTGAGTATAAAAAGGTACGTTAATTTCGGAAGTAAGCAATGGAAATAAAACGAATGAAAAACGCAAGTCTACAACAGCGTTTCTCAGTCCATTGTTGGGTGGTAGTGTCTCCGCGACCTCCTTCTCAGAAATCTCAGTAAGCGTCATTTGCACTTTTCTCGCGGTAAGAAAACATCGCAGTGAAATGAAAAATGAAATTTCACGAGCAGCTCTCTACCACAATAGTCATTGAGAATGTTTAGGGGTATTTTTACTTTTAATAATTTTATTCTTAAACAGGGATTTTCTTTAGAAATTGTGTTATGAAAAGGATTTCTTAAAAGCATTCGTGTTTTCTGTCTGTAGCTGTTTCTTTATAAAGCAATCAAAGTTGAACTACGAGTACCTATAACAAGTTTATTTTGATGATCGAACATGTCAGACATTTAACAAGGGTAGGTGCCAATAAACATGTCAGTGTTATGCAAATCATTTCCAAAATAAGTCTTATAGTAATTTTGGATGTCTCCTTTTTTAAAGTAAATCATTTAATTAACAACTAGGTTTCTGATTTTTATTAAACATTAAAAAAAAAATATTTTTTTTTCTTTACATACTAACATTAGTGTAGTAGGCATAACTTGTAAGTAAAATGCAAACATTAATACTAGTATTTGAGAAAATACACAGAATATATTAAAGTATTTATTGATACCACATTTTACCACAACCTCATGATAATTATAATCTGTGATGATTTGGGATATGATGGTAATCATACAAAGTCCAGAACAGATCCAGATCGTGTGACGATGGCTGACTCAGATCAGATCGGCGATCGGCCCCGGTAGTTGCTAGTTGACAATATTTTAACTTACCACTATCCTTGCTATGGTTTTCACACGATATTTTTTCTTTACAGAAAAACATGAATCGCACTTCTTGGATTTCTATTATTTTTGTAGGTTATTCTGGGACGGTCATTCCTGTGAGCTAAAAAGTTAGTCAACCCAACAAACATCACCCTAGTACGTGATATTACTATCATAATACAGAATACAATTTATTATTATAATAATAATATTCGTGATAATTTTCCAGACACATTTTCATCAAAACTTTGTCCATTATGACAGCAGTTATTTGGAACTGGTTACAAAACAGTCTCAATAGGAAATGGGAAGCGAAGCATTATTAACCATTGACAGTGCTATGGGGTGAGTCGTAAAGCAGAGTCATGTCCGATGTCTTAGAAGAGGGAGGCACCCCTAATATCTGCTTAGCTTGTCATCTCGCTTTTTAAATAAAATAATACCTATTTATTATTACCAACGATCTTATTCGTCCAAGCCAAAGATATATTAAATTCTACATTGAAAGGATCGTGGTGAGATCCATAAATTGATTGATAAAATTTGTTTGAATTATCTTCTAATATTGATTGTAGCGGCTAGCAGCGCTACATGTGAGCCGAGTCAGCGGAAAGTAATAGAAGCGCGTCATCACAACAAATGGACGTGATGAAATATGACACAGGAATTTCTACATCGCGCTAGCAAAGTTTTCTCGGCACTTTGCATATATATATAATTTATGAAAAAAAAACCTGTCGTGATTATTATTTATTGACATATTGTGTACACAAACACTTAAAAATTATTTGAAACACGTACCTATCGCTGAATAGCCGTTTTACATTTGATTTAATTTTTACAAACTTTTATGTAAAATTTTGTATTTATTTAGGGACAGACGCGAGCCAAGGAGATTCACTCACTCACTTTGTACATTACATAATTAGATACAAACGCTACATTAAAACAATAAACAGTATCATCCATAAATAATGCATTCTTCGTAAGAGTTACCAATTATCAGTTATGTATTATGATAGCCAAAAAGTTGATAATAGGTCTATCGGAGGTTGTATTCACCGCATAAATTGTTGTTACATGTCATCGCACGTTATTTATACCGCTGCGCTGGATTCTCAGACACATAAATACTACACCGAGACTTGATTCCACCATTACTATTGGTTAAAGATCATGTTTGGATTGAGAGCAATAATTATATTTATGCAGTTATGGTTTACATGTATTATCGATAGTAAAATAAGCTCTGAGTGAGCAACTTTTTGGCGATATTAGCTCTTAATTAAAACAGTTTTCTGTCTTTTTTTTTTACTTTTTAGCAGGGGGGTTTACTGTCACAGTTTCACTCCACAGTTTAGCAGTTTCGGAGTTCAGAGTTCACGGACCAACATCGTGACAACACGGGAATTTTATACTTTAAGATTAGCTTTTGTCCCGCGGTTTCACCTGCGTTTTCGAGATGAAACGTCTATAGCACTCAGGAATTATTTTGTTATTAGTGAAACAGAACATTAGTGAACAAATTATTTCTGGGTGCTATAATAGAAAATTGGATCAGTACTTTCGGATCAAGTATAGATTCCAAAGTAAAGGATTTTTCATGGTCCAATACGCGCCTGTATTACAAGATGGCGCTAAATTTTGCCATTCAGTTTATATGTTATCGTAAACATAAAATGTCGCAATTAATTACGATCTGTAATTATTATTTTATTGATGCGACATAAAATTTTGACAGTAGTCGACTTATTTATTGAATCAGCATAAAATTAACATAAAATTTTATTGCTCATCTTATTACGCCATTCAGCAGATAATAACTATTATTTATGAAACGGATATTATACCAAAGGGAAACTATAAAAGAAGGTGCTAACCCAAAAAGTTTTTGCTTCAAACTAATGTGTCGAAACTTTCATTCACCGACACAAACCACCTTTCGGGGTCCATTGAATGTCTTATCACTGTCTATAGACGGGTTCTGACTCACATCTGGTGATTGATATTAATGGTAGGCCGTGTGCACGAGGCCTTATCTCGGCTTTGTGTCGCGCAACATAAATCCGTCCGCGGGCGGCCTATTCAAAAACTGGGTCGGAGATGGATATAGTTTGAAAGTTTTAAAGAACACCGTACGTATGGAGTTGTGGTAAAGTTTTTAGGTGGCTTTTACAATAGCGTAGCGTATGAGAGCTCAGTCGTGAGAGTCATCAGAGTGCTTAAAAACTATTGTACGCTTACTATTTATGCTTATACATATAAGGAACGTTTTTCAACCAAAAGAATATTTTTTCTTAAAAAAAACTAGGCACATCATTGTTATATATTTTTTTCAAACTTTTAATACCGGATTTCCATTAAAGCCAGTAAACTCACAAGCAATCAGGCGGTCTATTCAAATTAAGCACCCTGTTGGAGTTCTAGGTCCCGCTAGATCCCGACAAAGACAATATTTGTACGAGTTTAAATTATCCCCGAGTAATGTCTCGGATATTTTATCAATTTTTGAACCTCATACTGTTATAGCTTTGGTAATGCAGCATCTATTGATGTCAAATCAAAACTGTAATATATATGATCTATGGCCTACTGTTTAAAATGTTCTAGAAGAATATTTTTTCCGGTACTTCGTACTATTTTTTTTTTCTCTTTATCTCACATTGTTATCACAAAATGGTTTGCATGAATTATTAGATTTTTTTTTTATTCTGTATAGGCTTGTGTTTTGACTACAATCTCACTATGGTAAGTGATGATGTGGCCGAAGGTGGTAAGCACACAAAGCCTAGATGGGAACTGGCTCTCAAGTGCAACTGTCGGAACACACCGATAGGTGCTTGGCGACAGATTTTTCAACTTGGGGTGGTAGCCAGCCAGTCGGGTACTACAAAGTACCCTACCACCGTGCTGTGGTTTCCTCACGATGTTTTCCTTCACCGAAAGCTCAAGCCCATTGTAGGATTCGAACCCACGACCTTCGCCGCGGTGTCCGACGTCACTACCACTGAGCTATCATCGCCTTAAAATTAGATAAACAAAAGTCAACTATGATTCACAATGATATCATCAAAAATAATTTTACATGGCCGAAATGTTCAGATCTATGCAGAGCTTCCTTTCTCAGACATTTTCGGCAATATATTAGTGTGGTACACCACGGAGGCGTTTCCGATACATGGCGATAAATTTCACGCAGTCCCGGCCAGTGGTAAGTAAAACGGCGTCCGGTCTATCCTTTGCCGAATGTTTGATGCACTATGAATGTAAGAATTTTTAATATTTGGATTGGATTGAATTGTAAAAAAATATTTGCCATGGAATTAGCGCTTAACGTGTTTATGTATGCTACGAGTTTCGTAGAAGTTATTTTGATTTTAATATTTGGTTTGGGTTATATCTGAACTGAAAACATTGAAAAGAGAGATGTATGCTAAATGCACAGACCTTGGTATTTCGTAATTAGGTAACTACTTTCATTCGCTACTCAGTAAAATGGCAAACGATAGTACCTTCCTACTGTAGACACGTAGACCGTTATTCATATACTAGAAACTGAACCTTAAATATGATATTAGTTCAGAGCGTCTACACCTTATATACGAGTACTTTGCATCATATTCATGTTTCACATAGCAAACAATCCGTAGCTACGTGCTACGAGAACGGCTACGAACTCGTAGCACTTTCCGTAGAACAATTTTCTAACATTTTGATCGAGCATGAAAATAATTCTCAGGTAATGCGAAAAGCCTTTAGGTACCGAAAGAATCGATTCATGTAGGTATAATTAGTACACCTCCTTGTTCATATAAGTTATTATTACGTAACTAACAGCACAGCATAGTATTATAATCAAATATTATCTACCCCATGGTGTATTATATACTCCCTACATACATAAATACTCCATATATATAATCCCTATCCAGGTTTTATTCAATTCCTTGTTACAGTGGCGACGTCTTGGCGCCACCAAGATTTCTTTGACCCGGTTTTATTACAACTTACAACCTTTTATTTGTATTCATTCAGTGTTGCCTATAATCTTGTATTACAACACTACTTGCTACAAATCTTGTTAAACACAATTAATGATACAAGGGAAGTAAATCTGAGAGCCAAATGATTGTTTATTGAGGTTTTAATGTCGTCGCTCGTTTATATAATTACTGTTATTGTAACTGTGGTATTTTTTTGGTAATACTAACTATCACCCGCAGTTTTACCTGCGTTCACGAGGAATCTTATCATTTCTCGGTATAAAAAAAATCTTAGAATATCTTTTGTTTTAGTCAAGGTTATGATCTACCTATGTGCCAAGTTTCATCAAAATCCGTTTAACAGTTTTTGAGGAATAACACATGGGATACTTGTTATCCTGGGAAAGGATAAGATCCCTTGGGAACTCAGGTGAAACCGCGTAAGACAGCTAGTTCATAATATTATAATATTTAGTTCAATTATTATGTGGAGTAAAAGTCGTGAAAAATAATAAAGTAGTTATGTTATTATTTAAAAAAAATATCGATAGCACGGTTGGTATGACCATTTAAACACACGCCATAGGTCTTGGGTTTGGTTCCCATCTAGGATAGACATTTGTGTGCATGAAAATGTCTGTTTGTCACGAGTCTAGAAGTAATTATCTATTTGTATTTAAAACAATGTAATATATCAGTTATCTGGTTTCCATAGTACAAGCACTGCTTAGCTTGGGATCAAATTGCCGTGGGTGAAGAAGGATATATATTTATTTAGTATTAGCAGGGTTTTAAAAAACTGCTAAAAGGTCGATTGTATTTACTTTCTCGTAATATACATAAAACCATTATATAAATAAGTATGTTTATTATATGTATAAGGAACTAATTGGGTTCAAAACACGGGTGATCCGTGCAGGGATCGGCTCAGGAACCGCAATTAGTGATGTAACGATGCGGACAAACTAATGACTCGGAAGTTTTGTGCCGCGCACTAATTACTGACCGCTCGAACTTGGTCCAAACATGAACAAAATCAAAAGATGATAGAACCAGTAAATTTTATTCAATACTAGCTTTCCCCGCAGTTTCTCTCACGTTCCCGGGAGATTTCATCTTTTCCCGGGATAAAAAGTATTTTAAGTTTTAAAGCAGGATATGATCTACTTGCGTGCCAGGTTTCATCAAAATCTGTTTAGCCGTTTTTGCGTGATTGAGCAACAAACATACACATTTATAATATTAGTAGGACTAGCTTTCCCCGGTGGTTTTTCCCGTATTCCCGGGGGATTATTTCCCGGGATAAACGTAGCCAGTCCTTCTCCAAAGTCCCATCGAGTTTAGGCGTGAAAAGGTAACAGATAGACAGAGTAACATTCACATTTATAATATTAGTATATATAATGTTGGATTGTAATTTTTTTATAATAATAAACTGGTTGCCATAAAAAAATAATAAACGTAAATACTACATTCGTTTATAACTTAAAGCAAACCACATCATGAATTTAACAAAAGTTATCGAAATATTTCACGGAGTTTCCAGACCGTATTATGGTGGTGCAACAAAATAGTAGCAAATAGCCGAGGTCCATAATCCAATCTGTGCACCCTTGCAGTCCACATCTCGGTTATTTCAATTAGATTTAGGGTTATCTTGTAACCAGTATCTCGCTCGTCCCTCCAGGGGAGGTTGTGGACGCGTCCGCGATCTTTCTACGTGATAAACTTGGGTAATGTTTAGTGTTATTATTTATGTTGGAGTTTTGATTAAGGAACCAAGTTTAATATGTATGGAGATTAAGATATGGAAATATATGGTTTTCTGAAGGTTGACACGGTTGGTAAGAACTCTGCACATCACGCTACGGGTCGTTGGTTCGATTCCCGGCCAGGACAGATATTTGTGTGCATAATTATAATTTATTATTGTAATCATATCTGTGATTCAGAGTATATATATATTATGCAAGTTATATAGTTATCTGGTTTCCATAAAACAAGCTCTGCCTACTTTGAGATCCAGCCAAATGGGAAGAAATACTAGAAAATTATTATAAATAAGCTAAAATTCGAGATGAATAGGTTTATTTAAGATAGACATTTAAATGTTTTATTCTTGACCTTTTTCATAAAACGGCCAATTCATAACATGGAAATTCCCCTTTAATAGTTTTTCAATTAACTACGCAACAATGAAACTAAACCAAACGAAAACTACAATTTCTATTAAGTCATGACATAATCAACAAAGTTTAACATAAAGGCTAACAGCAAGGAGCGTTGTATAGTTATTTTCACTCGGTTGGTTGCTTAGAAGGAATTCCCTCTTTGAGAACCAAAGGCGCGACGTGTTTTATTATTTCCTGTCCAACGTTGCTCCCCGGCTCCCTGCAACGTGAACATTTTATATAAAACCTTATTTCACGAGTAGATTGGTGCAGTTTTGTTGATGAATTACAAAATGGTAGGTACTCCTGAAGTGTTGAGGAATATTTAAGCTTTCAGCAACTAGTTTTCTGCCTCGTGGTTTCACCCACGTTCTTAAGGGATCTTATCTTTTCCCGGGACAAGTATTCTATCTCTTATTACAGGATATAATCTATTTTATATATTAAGATTATTGCACCAAATTTTTTTCTTTCAGCACTTGTAATAATTTGTTAAAAAATATTGATTATTAAAATATTTTTTGTTGTTTTATTAAAAAAATGGCAAAAAAAAAAATTTGGAATTAATTTTATATAACACTTGTGTACCTACGTAATATTTTAAGCACATCGCCTGTTTCCTACAATGTGACGGTTACACGTCCTCATAAATTTACCTTTGACAAATTGAAAAATGTTAAACGCCACGCTTGGAGGGCTTACATTTTTCCTTTGATAGAGCGTCGTTGTAACTTTAGGTATACCACGAATATGTCACCGCGTTTTGTTGTCAGCATAAAAGCTTTACTCGAAAATACCTGAAAATTTTATCTGATAATTAAAAATTGAGTTAACTCATCAAAATACCATAAATTACGCCACACGAATTTCATGATATTTTGACCTCCTCCTCGTCCTCGTCACTGCTTGTCACATTTGTGAAACTCCCTCTTAGCGTGACGTCACATATTTTTTAAAATTTTTCTATTTAATCCAGAAGTTTGGAAATTAAAGCAACAGTTCCGAAATTAGTTTCATTACCATTAAAATTATACAACATCCAACAAACATAAAAAAAAAAACGATTAATTATATTACGAAAGTTACAAACTCAATCATCTTCAGTCTATAGACTTTGAACCTTTTGAAATGTGACGTCAAGAAACTTAGTGCCCCTCCTACCTCTTGTCACACAATGTCACACTTCGTCGACCCCGTCCCCCTTTACATGTGACGTAATTTATAGATGACACTAGTTCCTCATAGACTTATGAAAATCTGGTAGGAGTTTCCCTAAAAAGCTGGTCTCAAGAAGTTTATTTGGTCGACTGTCTCGTGTGATGCGTTTACCAACGAACAGCATTTATCTTTTATTTATATTCAATACTAATGGGCCCAGCAGACGTTGTCCTGCCCTGAAATTAAAACAAAACATAGAACCCGATTCCAGCGACACCTACCGTGTCCAATTTGTGAATCTAAACCATCTGTCATCCCGATCTCGAGACATGTCAAAAAGTCGTTCTATAGAAAATGTATGACAAAAATAATTGTCTTCATTATTCTTTTTTTGTGCATTTTTCTTATTTTTTAATAGTTATTCTGCTATTCCGGGCGGAGACGAATCTAACAAATCAAAAACCATGAAAATCGGTCCAGCCGTTCTCGAGTTATAAAACGTGTAACTAACGCGACTTTCTTTTATATATATAGATTTACCCGGCAAAAGGGAGGGTTATGTTTTTGACCGGTATGTATGTATGTTCATCTGTTCCCTCATAACCTCTAAACTGCTTTTTCTCTACAAGGCTTTTTACAAATAGTTCAAATCAAGCCAAAATCACCCATCAAGAACGCATTTAAAACAAAAATCCCTAAAGATTCAAGCAAAGTTAGTGATGCAGTAGAGGTCATACATCATATTTAGCGTTACGTGACGATCGATCAGGTGCTTGTCACATCGGCCATTACTCAATTAAGATCTATGATTGAAGCTGTATGGGGGACATTATACTCTATAGATATTGTAATAGGACTAAATACAGCTTAATGTTTATAGTTATGTTTGTTTCATGAATGAAAAATTATGGAAAGACGACTGATATTACAATGACATATAGTTTTGTAACCTTACATTTTCTCATGTTATGTCGGTATATACATATTCTAGTTATATTCTCATGTTATCCAGACATTGTAAATCATAAATTCTGATACAAATCTTAATCGTAGACTTTGCAGAATATTCTATGATAAATACTTATTTATTCTTAACCGGGCCCGGCAGGCGTTTTCCTGCCCTGAAAAAAAAACGATTCCAACGCCACCTACCGGGTCTGGTGAATAAACCATCAATCAATTCGATCTCGAGATATGTCAAAAAAGTGGTTCTATTGTATGACAAAAATAAGTTTCGTGAATTTTTCGAGACTCAATCAAAAATCATAAAAATTGGTCCAGCTGTTCTGGAGTAATAAATGGTGTAAATAACCCGACATTAATTTATGTATATAAGAGATATATAGATATTTTTATACCTGTCCTTATTTTTATTTATTTATCAAACAATGACTTTATTTACGTGATAATTTAAACATCATTTTAGTGAATGTAACTGAATATAGATTTTTGAATATTAAAAGGTTTTGGACAAAATATTGACGACTTAGACACTTCAAACCTAAAAATCCAGGTGACGAAATAACCTTAAAAGTGATAATAAACGGGACTCCTCTGACAATGTCCCGTCTGCCAGCATCCGTCTTATCTTGTTTTAATCTCTTCAGCGCCTGTCAAGAATGTCCCGACTCTTGACTCTAAGTAGCAAAGACGCTTCCTCTATGTTTAAAGCTATGTGCTGGATGTATGAGCGTTTAGCGATCTGTTAAACCTAGACAAGTAATGTCTCGACAAATTTTATCGTTAATAGTCTATAAACCTTTTTGAGATTGATATAAGAGAAAGATAAAAATCACGTGACAATTCTTACTAAAATCTCAATCCTATACAAAAGTTTATTTATTTATTTAGAAACTCCTTAAACTATCGTTGATATTATCTAGATGTCTTGGTGAGAAAAACGTTAATGATGTTATAGTTCCTGATGATTATTTTCTTAGTGTAAAATCTGGATGCGTGAAAATGAATTTAAAATTTTCTATCTCTACTTCGTTTTAATTTGTTTTCTTTTTATTTATATTAATTTATATATATTAATTTATATGCATAGGTACTAATATAGTATAGGTTTACCGACCTTATTTTTAAGAGCCGTTTTATAGAGTTCTCATTTGTTTATTCAGTATTTTTTTTTATATTTCAGTGGCCGATACAACAAAAAATTGGTAGTGATTTTTTTTAAATGGATTTTTTTAAAGAAGGTATAAAATATCGCTCCCGCTACCATCACCTCATCACTGAAACCGTACCCTAACGTTGCAGAAAGGAGAATCTCGGCAAAGTAAATATTTGGCAAAGTAATTAGCGAGTTGCAAGAACATGCCGGCTGGTTAAATGGTGGCTCGACTTCGCTTCAACCAACCTCATGAGACTGAACTTCACGTTTATTGCACGCTAACATGTCAGGATTGTATGCTTTGAGATTTATTCAAATAAGAAAATTATAAAAGATATTTGAACGTGACAACTCCCAGTGTCCCAGTAGCCAAAAATTATGCTTTTACATATTACCAAAAAAAACATTATTATAATAATAGGGACACTAAAATCTTATCATATCAAGATTCTTGAGGAGTCGTACAGTATTTTTCAATTCTATCTGGAGTGAATCCTTTACTTAATAGAATCTATTATGCATACGAACTTATTTAACAAAATTACTAGTGCCGATTCTATTATTTACAAAATAAACTAATTTAATCTCACTATACATCTTTCTATAAACATAAGAAAATGAAAAATCATTTTTCCACTAACTTATCAGTGTTACTAACTAAACTATTTTTTCAAAAAAAAAAAAAATTTTTGAAACGTGTATGTAAATAATTCTTCCACACAACATAAACATAACTTTTTAATATAGGTTTTTATTTATTAGCAAATGTCAAAATGTGGCATAAAATACCATATTTTTTTGACATAGTTGATCTACGCTTTCCTGAAAAAAGCGAGTTGACAGACAGACAAACAATACCTAAAGTGATCCTATAAGAGTTCCTTTTTCCTTAGAAGTTACAAAACCCAATCTTCATATTTGTAGTAAAATATATCGGGTCTATTCGCGCACAGGATATTATCAACATATTATTTTAATCGAGTTTTGATCAAGTTGCTTAGATCTTGGTCACGAGTGGATCGAGTTTTACGGTACCCTAAAAATGTCAAAAAGTGCAAACGAATTCAAATCAAATTGACGCGGTCCAATTCAACCAACTAGCAATGTCTCGACTCCAGTCATTGGAAAAGTTAGATCATTATTTGTTACTGGAAACGTGGATAGCTCCGAACTGAAACTGCAAATATTTGATCAAACTCGCTCATCCATCCGGGCACAAAAGGTGTGGCGATTGGCTCAATTTGCAAAGGGCACGAAAAGGGGCGATGCTCGCTAGATAAACTGTTGTGATTATTATATTATATGATTGTGGAAAAATACCTTTGTTAGCGACAAGCGACTGGAGGGAACGATAAACGAGATCTGTGTTCGATTAATACTTATACATGTGCGATTATAGGTACACATTGAAGATGGGGAAGCTTTTACTACGTCATTATGAATAGCTATACGATCTTCGTTGAGGGATAGAAAAAGATTATTTATATTTATAATTTGTTGCCCGTATTAAAGAAGAGTATAGAAAAGAAGTGAGTCTGTTTGTTTGTAACTTTGTCAAACAATTTCCATGGTTTCTTGTAAGAACAATGTAAAAGATTTATAGCGACATGATATTTGGTTACGTTAATAAATTAATAACTTAATAATAGTAACTTAATATTTTCTTTTAAAATGTTTTGTTATTAAAACGTCGCCGATCCTTTAGTTGATCCAGACATTTTTATTGAAAGCCACATCTTCAACGCCATAAAGTCGGGTGTTACGAGGCATTATCAAGTATGAACTTTTATTTGCGGGCTCACCTATAAACTTATTGTTGATTCTTTCGCTCTCAAATTTTATTGTCACTTAAAATCGAATATAACATTTTTATTTCTAGAGTTATGAATTTGAAAATTTATTACGGTTTCATGATGTCTTCTTTTATATTTTAAAACTGTAATTTACAGACTGTTGTTTTTTAAAACAAACTACCGTATAAATTCATCTCACTACCACATAGTTTTCATCTATGCTTTGTGTGCTTACCACCTTCGGTCACATCTTCACTTACCATAGTAAGATTGTGGTCAAACACAAGCCTATCCAGAATAGAAAAAAAAGTTTCTTTTTTATACCTTAGTTGTATAAAAAAGAACAAGCATACGACCCGCCTGATGGAAACATAGCCAATAGAAACATGCAACACTAATTCATATTCTCCTTGAAACACCCTATGCTGTACTTCTTACAATGTCCATAGAAACAAGCGGTAGAAATATAAGGAGGGCAATCTCTTGTGAGCTCGGCTTCGTCGATAATTCTAATGTCACGCCGCTGAACCGCATCAAAAGGCCCAAGCTTTTATCCATATACCTCACCTCTTCGCGTGTTAGTGGAGTTGAAATGGATTATGTAAAGACGACCCCAATCAGAGTCACTAGTTAGTGTACTCTTGATCGGAACAAGGGAGATTTGCACGGCCCGTGTAATGAGCGGCACCAACTCCTGCATGTTTTAAATCTTGCAAAAAGCACCTTCGTAAAATAAATTAAGGTCAAGGGGGGAAGTCCGGCCAGCGGGTCAAGTCCGTCCACGTCTCCTTTGCGCGTTTCGTAGAGTCGTAGCGACATCTGTAATTTGATGCCAGAACCAGCAAGAGACACTGTTTTGCCGACAGACTGCTGTAAGTAGTTATTAAAGCGAGCAAACGAGACGTGGACAGACTTGACTCGCTGGCCGGACTTACCACCCGTTGACCATACATTAAGTTGTATAGATAGTGTCATCCACGAAGACGCACCCCACCCTTTTTTCTAATCTCTTACAGTGCCTTAGTCATAACAACATTGTGTTCTTAATTTAATACAGTTTCATAATACTATAAAGTCATATACAAGTACAAGAAAAATTTGACAGACCTGTCGTAACCATTGTAAGTGTTTTTGTAACATAGTATATTTTCATGTCTCTTAATACAATTACATCTAGTAGACGACGAGTCTCTTATAAAAGTCTAGTAGCAGTAAGGACTACCGCAGGCAACCGACTTTAAGACGAGTCAGATTGTGAAGACACGACCACAAACAATGTCAAGGTCCCGGTCCTACAAAAATCTGAAAAAATATCACTGACTAGTTCGATTCGTTTGTTGTCGGTGGTAAGTACATACGAGTATGTATATAAAGCACGAGTGAACACGTGCTTAATGTCAGAAGTTTGGGTTGAGTGGGTGTAAAATCGGACAATGTCTTCCGCTGTGTCACAAACTAAAATCCAACTAAAATCCACATCCGTTATAGACTTTTATTGGTCGTCTGTGTTAGGCCGAAGTCTCTCTTATCTCTCTTAATGTCCTATGTTCCCTGGATGGAGCTGAGGGCGTCCACAGTAGTACTCTATCGCGATCGCTCTTGAGCTTCACGTTTCATCTCACTCCATGTCATTCTGATGCTCGTCTTTTGCCAATACGGTGCGACGCCAGGTTTGATGGGTATAAATACTCGAATGTAGTCAGTATTTCATACAATACTCCAAGTAAAAAGAAATGATTTGATATGTCAGTAAACATTCCTATTGTCGTAATAATTTTTGAAAACTGACAGATTTTTTTTAATATATCGGTTAATATATCAATTAAATAACTACCTAATCTAATAAGTAAATAGATATACATTATTATATACCTAGAGAAGAAATGCTACATTTTATGAAAATCGTAAATGTCCTAAAATGATTTGTAAGGGTACAAAAATATGGGGAAACTTATCATGGCAGGAATCAAATGAAAATTCTTATACCCAAGTTATATTACCTCATTTGTGAGCCTCTTTGTTTCCATTCGTAATTGATACAGTTTACTGAATTCATTTCCAAAAGTTCTGAAGCAAAGTGAAAGCCAGTTACAGACTTTAAATATTAACTGTTCTCAAAAGTGAACAACAAATCGCCCGTAGCATCTTTACAAAGTTAATATCAGTTTAAGAGTTTCAGTAATTCGTTAACTAGCTACGGATATACCTTTGATCCCTGTAAGAGACTAATCAAGTCGCGGAGGAGGCAACAATTTAACAGTTTTATTCGAAAGCCATTCGTCTTAAGGAATTTAATTATTTTAGGGGAGATGACATGAAAAAAAGTCCCCCGAAGAGCAAAGCAGAATAGTATTTCTTTTTTTTCTCCTCGTTTTTCAGTGCACTGCACTTCAAAGAAAAGTTTTAAGGCCGTAGTAAAAATAGAGATTCCAAAATTAAGTCAAATGTTGGAGTAATATAAATTGTATATGCTAAGAATTCAATAATTTTTATATATTAGTACAAATAAATTTAATTTTATAGTGACGCATTATTAAAACATTCTATGTATAATTCTGATCAGACAGTAAATTTTAAATTAAGTATCTAACAAAGGATAAATAAATCTAAATAAAAATGTCGTTGTTAGTAGGCAACGTGTCCAGAATGCTGGCGGCATTGCCACGTAAGATGGCAATGCTGATTCGAGGTATATTATTATATATGCCAGCATTCTGGTCATGAAATGCGTCGACCAGGTGTTTTGATATTTTTGTGGCAATGCCGCCACCATTCTGGGCACTTTTTTATTTAGATTTATTTATCCTTTGTTAAGATTTTCTTATTTGGGTTTAGACAGTTAATTTTCAAAGTACAGCAGGTCTAAATTGCTTGCAAATTGATACGAGCGGGGTTTGCTCGGAAACAATTAGAGCTTCGACAAGGGCCTCGGTAATGATGTAATAATCCCCCTTACAATTTAGGGACATGATGCGGCGGGACCATTGGTTTGCTACATTTTTAAGGGGTTCCGTGAATGTGTGGTGTTTATGCTTATACGAGATGTCACCTCTAATACCATGACGTATAACGTCATTGTCTGAATACCCTAATATATTATTTTACACCTTAGAACAAGTTTTATTTTACCTACCAAAATCGAAGATAATCGTTACCTATACAGTACGCTTTTAAACATGTGGGAAACGGTGATATGCTTCTTGTACCTTATGGTAGGGGAGGCATTGATGCTAAATTTGTAGTTACTCGAGCGTCTTTGGGACCTACTGGAATTTGAAGATTAGGTGGAATAAAGAAAAAAAGGTTATGTGATATTTTCCCCTTCAGCGGTGGGGGGAGCGTCTACAGGGTTTCAAAAATGTAAAAAAAAACAGTCACCAAGAAATACTCGAGCGCGTCAGATATTAATAGGGTAGTCGCGCCACGTCTGTCTGATAACGGAAAAATAATAATCTGCCGTTTTGCGTGGTGGGGGTGGCCGTACGAAGGGGTCGAAAATATTTAAAAAAAAAAATTACTCGAGCGCGTCAGACATTGATAAGGGATGTTAAGTGAACCCTCCAGTAGCTCCTATTTTAAAGACTGACAATTTGGACGCGACCATCAGTCAGGGCCGATTTTTGAAAATGCAAAAAAAAATCGTGACCTTGATTTACTCGAGCGCGTCAGATTTTTATACAGGCGGTTCTTCTTGATGGCCTTGTTGTACTGACCCATAATCTGACAATTATGTTGAGGGATTTCCTTAATCTGACGGTTTGAAAAAAAAAATATGTAAAAAATATCGAAATCTCGAAAATGGTTCAAGATATCGAAAAAATGTTTGTACAAAAGTTGTAGAGAATTTAACCTTCTACAATATTTATTATGAATACATATACCAAAAAACCCATAGGAAACGAGATATTTGCAATAAATGATTTTTTGACCTTTGACCTTGAAAAATCAGTAGTCGCGGGCACCCTAAGATAAGTAGCTTTTGAGACAAGTTTTAGGGTGTCAAAATAAAGGTTTATACAAGTTAATAGCTGACTATTTCTCATTCTGAGGTGAAACTCATAATATTCCTGGACTATACACTTAATAATGATTTTAGCCACTTCGGCTTGTGCAAATCGGCAGATTAAGATATTTCCGTGATTCGTGACTAATTTCCTTCAAAATAAAAAAAAAACCAATCGCGCTCGAGAAAATCCAGGTGACGTTTTTTTTTTGCAACTTTGCGAGTCTCCAATTTTCTTTCGTCACGCCCAATTTGTCAGATTATTGAAATGTACACTATTTTGCATGTAACTAACTTACCTTACCTTAATCTGACGCGCTCGAGTATTTCAAACCATCGATTTTTTTTTACTAATCTGACGGGCTACCCTAGGCGTTCGACACTACATAGAAGGCTCAGATTTGGTGAGAGTACTTCACAAGGTGCAAGGTTGCCCCCCTTATGTTAATCTGACGCGCTCGAGTAAATCCCGAAATCCCCTATTCGCCTCCCCTACCATTAGCTGTTAAACAAATTAAATATACTTCGGGTCATCTACACTAATATTGCAAAGAGAAAGTATTTGACGTATTTGACGGGCCGGTTGGCGTGGTTGATTAACACTCTGCCTATCACGCCGCAGGTCGTGGGTTCGATTCCCATCCAGGACAGACATTTGTGTGCATGAACATGTCTGTTTGTCTTGAGTCTGGGTGTATTTATCTATTTAAGTATGTATTTACAAAAAAAAGTAGTATATCAGTCATCTGGTTTCCATATTACAAGTTCTACTTAGTTTGGGATCAGATAGCCATGTGTGAAAAAATGTCCGAGGATATTTATTTATTTATTTGATTTTGTGTATGTTTGTTTGTAATGGATAAACACAAAAATACTTAACAGATTTTTAAAATTATTTCATTTATAGAAAGCTATCAGCGAGCAACATGGGATATATTTTAAATAAAATTTCCGGTGTGGAAAGATAGTACAAAATATTTTGATTCAGATTGATAACTTTAAAACACATTTAATTTTTTACACAACTCAAGTTGATATTATCATTTTTTTGGAAATCGATTGTTTATTATTATGTCGTATTGAGGTAGTAACTTAAAATTGATTTTTAAATAAGTATTTGTAAAAAGTAGACAACAAATATTGTTGGAACGCCCCACTCTTGTCTCACACACGATACATTGTCACCCTACTCCGTATACACAAAAATGACAACAACATAGATCAACTATCTACATTGAAATAGTACGCTTTTAATTATACCTATCCTAAGGTATAATTTAAATAGAGCTACTCAGTTTCTTATTTAATTTAAAAAAAAGTGTGTGTACCTAACAAATGAAATAGTTTCAAGTACAATTTTTAAGTGTTCATTTTATTTCCAAATCAAAATAAATAACTCATTTATTCAGTTTAGGCCCTGGCAAGGCACTTATGAACGTTACAATTGACTCTACACCGGTTTGAAATACCAAAACTTATTATAAGGCAAAATCTTCATCAATGTGGAAAAAAAATGTTAATCATTCAATCATATTCTACACACTCAAAGGCGATGATAGCTCAGTGGTAAGTGACGTCGGATTCCGCGGCGAAGGTCGTGGGTTCGAATCCTTACAATGAGCTTGAGCTTTCGGTGAAGGAAAACATCGTGAGGAAACCACAGCACGGTGGTAGGGTACTTTATAGTACTCGACTGGCTGGCTACCACCCTCAAGTTGAAAATCTGTCGCCAAGCACCTGTTGGTGTGTTCCGGCAATTGCACTTGAGAGCCAGTTCGCCTTTAAGGCATTGTAATAAGGTGTACAACACATTGGCAATCCCCTGGTATTGCCAATGTCTATAGGCGACGGTTGTCACATACCATCAGGTGACCCGCCTGCCTCGTTGTCACTTGTGACATAAAAAAAAAAAAACACTCAAATATAAACAGGAAAACACATACCTACATAATATTTCTAGATATTCTACAACCAACAGTATTAACTTCAGTGTCAAATAGAATTATTTAAATGTTTCGTTTAAATAAAACTTTTTTAACTGAGCTTAATTTTGAGCATGCATGTTATTAATTATTTCATAATACTTTCTAACGGTTCCATGGTGTAACGGTTAGCACTCTGGACTCTGAATCCAGCGATCCGAGTTCAAATCTCGGTGGAACCTGACATTTTATAATATTACTTCAAGATTTTTCATAGAATTTTAATTAAATATGATTTTTCTATTTTAGCGTATTTCAAATGAGTGGACACTCTGCTATTATTTCATATCAGTCCGTGAAAAGGATGATGAGCCAGGATTTGTTGCGCCTGCTACACTCCACTATAATCTTTGACACTCACAAAGGCCGGATATGTCGGAAATTTTTCAAAAGTTCGCTCTTTCCTGCTTGTTGATTGTATGCATCCAAGTGAAAGAGCATTTTTTGTATACTCGTCCTACCCTCAAAATAACGTTGGAATATGTTTGTACGTAAAAGTGAGAGATAAGTATATATTAATGCTTGTATAAAAAAATTCAGTACGTAAGATTTTTCATTCCATTGTATAGCAGATTAAATAGGTGATCAGTAAAACCATACCATATTAAGTTATTAATTACAATCGTGATTTGTCTGGTATTTTGTTTTAGCCGTTGTCAATGTGGTAGCGCTCCAAAAATTCTTATTTGTATGCCTATCACAAAACAAATAAAAAATGTACCTAATTCCAATGAAGTGAAGCAATGTGCACGAAGTTGTGTACGTAATCTGCACGTACGTGACTCGCGTCGCACAGGAACGCGATCGGCTTCCTTTTTCAAATTCGGCTTCCTTTCCTGTGCTTCACTTTAAGTGCGTGGGGCTCTGTCTACCTTTTTTATTTGTTCGGAATTATAAACATACTTTTTTCACTCTAACTTTGATTTAGTAAGATCAGAAGCGATTCGTTAATGATGCACCCACGTAAGTCGATCCTGATCTCGTTATATCAATCTTCGTGACAACTTAATGGATTACATAAAACGTCTTCGAGGGGAGGCCAAGATGGCATGAGGAAACAAAAAACTTCGGCCTTTTATGCTATTGATATGGGGTACAAGAGGTAGGTATACCTATATGTGTTGGTGTATGTTTTTATAGCTAACAGACTATGTTTTGTTTTTTATACCACAAGTGTCATCCATGTAGGTGGGTCGCCTGATGGTAAGTGAATATTGTCACCTATAGACATTAGCAATAACTGCCAGCGGGTTTGCCAATGTTTTGTATTATACTAAAGGCCTTTGTTGTGGATAAGTCAAACTTTTCAAAATCATCTTTATTAAATGACTTATTACTTACTAGTGTTTGTACCTAATCGTCATTTGTTTCATATACCCATCAAAAATCTAATAAAAAAGCTAATACAATATAAAATACTATCGGTATAAACTTTTAGAACCAAATTCAATACACGCTGTTCATTTCGTACGTAATCATACATAGAATCCATTTTTGCATATGAGAGCGTGTTGGCGCCACGTCTCGACGCGCGCCGCATCGCGTTGCAATCCCGGACATTTTACCACTCCCCGGGATTTATTAGAATGGAACCCCGGAGCCCGGAGTCCGGACTAAAAGTGTGGGCGGTACTCCGGCTGTGCGTCAGCTGAAATGAATGCACATTCGAATTTAATAAGACGCGAGAATGAATGCTTGCCTAAATATAACGTAAGACGAATATTAATACTAGTCTTAGCTGTTTTTGTTGTCTATTACCTACTTAATAAAAGTATTTCCATACACTTGTACTTGAAATGGAAATGCCCTCGGGAAAGAAAACTAAAAGTTTTTTGGCCGGGTATCCTATAGACCTTTAAGTCATAGGTTTGAATAAAGACTTATAATATGTTTTTTTTATACCACAAGTGACAACGAAGCTGACGGGTCACCTGGTGGTAAGTGACTACCGTCGCCTAAAGACATTAGCAATACCAAGGGGATTGCCAATGTGTTGTACACCTTGTTACAATGCCTTAAAGGCAACTGGCTCTCAAGTGCAACTGCCGGAACACACCAACAGGTGCTTTGCGACAGATTTTCTACTTGAGGGTGGTAGCCAGCCAGTCGAGTACTACAAAGTACCCTACCACCGTGCTATGGTTTCCTCACGATGTTTTCCTTCACCGAAAGCTCAAGCCCATTGTAGGATTCGAACCCACGACCTTCGCCGCGGTGTCCGACGTCACTACCACTGAGCTATCATCGCCTTCTAGGTTGCTGTTAAAATATGTTCATATGTTTTATAAATTTAATGTCCTCCTCCTCGTGATGTTTTATTAATTAACTAGGTTTCCGCCCCGTGGTTTCACCCGCGTTCCCGAGTGATCTTATCTTTTCCCGGGATAAAAAGTATCCTATGTCCTTCTCCAAGGTTCCATCTATCTCTGTACTAAATTTCACTTAAATTGGTCCAGCGGTTTAAGCGTGAAGAGTTAACAGACAGACAGACACAAAGGAAAATAGAATCGCTCAGGAACGCGGGTGAAATCGCCTGTGTAAACGAAAGCACTTCATGTATCAAGTGCAATTAAATGTGAGTATCCCAAAACAACCAAAAATGCTGTTGTAAGTTACGAGATATCGTAATGTAGCCATTTTTGAAGAGCGAATGCCTATCTACACATTTTCAGAACCAAACTTGGGACATTCATGCAAAGACTAAAGAATCGTTTATTATGCATGCACCCGTCTGTCACGCGAGATGAAATTCAAATGAGCACTAAATTTTTATACGTTTGATGTTAACCCTATAGAATACGGGAAATATATTCAAAGATCTTATACATTACGGTGTAAAAAAATGACAAAAAATATAAATATTTAGTATAAGCGTCTACTAACTGAAAATAAATATTGCAATATATACCTCCTTTATCGTTTACCGAATGTTTTTATAGACTTATTCATTCATTTATGGTCTTTACTCGTATGAAATGATGACTGTTTGTGTACATGTTGGGTTCGTCATATTCGACAACTATAACTGTTCAATAGGATACACAATATAAAACACTTAAACTGCTTTTTGATTTAGTTCTAAAATGGGTATCATATAATTATGTATACGGCCTTATTCATAATAAAATTGACGGTGTTTAGTAAGTGCTTAGCAGATTCTAAATTCAAATTCTCTATTAAAAAATTGAGTTAAGAATCTTCTAAGCAGTTACTAAACACCGTCGATTTTATTATGAATAAGGCCATTAGTCAATAGCGTCTATGATGTACCATGTATTTGAATACACGAGTGTTTGTTTTTTTAAAATTTCTTTTCTATGTTAGACATGGCAAGATCCGAGATAAGGTGATGATAGCTACCGGATACCGCAACGAATGTCGTGGGTTCGAATCCTACAAAGAGCTTGAGCTTTCCGTGGAAAACATCGTGAGGAGACCATAGCACGGAGAGTATTTTGTAGTACTCGACTGTCTGGCTACCATCCTCAAGTTGACAGTCTGTCGCCAAGCACCTGTCAGTGTGTTAAGACTTGAAAGCCAGTTTCTTTCTAGGCTTTGTGTGCTTACCACCTACAGCCATATCATCACTTACAATGGTGAGATTGCGGTCAAACACAAGCTTATAATAAATAACTGTAAACTTTGTTTGTATGTATTTTTGTATTACTTTAAGAATAAAGTTGTTAAACATTTGAAATAAAAAAGCCAATTAGTCAGATGGTCCAAAAATATTTAAAAAATGTATCCTTGCTGAGTTTCTTGCCGGTTCTTCTCAGTTGAAGGCTGACTTCCGAACCGGTGGTAACTTCTGTAATTCGACCTTCATAAGTGCCCTTCTAGAGCCTAAACTGAATAAATGGTTTTGACTTTGACTTTGACTTTATAATGCATTGACATTTTAGTACGCACTAAAATTACATATTGTACAATACTTATTGTATGTATTAAATGGTGCGTACGATATCCAAGTGTAAAACAGCAACGTGAACAATTCCCTTAGGTCATTAATATCGAAAATTAATTTGTTATCGTGAAGTGTCTACACGAAGTTCGGTACGATCTCGCCGATTCAATGACTATTGAACAAAGTTGCCGACTCGGTATTAACATAAAACATCAAAACTCGCATTAAAGTGTCCAATTCGCCCAGGCTCCCCTTAAAATATTCCCCCTTGCCCCTGTCTGCTGTGTTCATTGAAGCGCGGGGACACTTGGCTATTGTGTGGTACAAGTTATAAGTTCACTAAGATAATATGTTCGTACGTACCTGTACCCACATAAAAAATAAAGCTCTTAGGAAACGTAATTATCTACTTGTATGATTATTTATGGTAATAACACCTAGTCTACATTATTATGATATATCAAAATGGTATTAGGTAAGTAAGTACGATGTTAAACGTTTAAAGATTGACAGAAAACCATTATAAATAACCTATTCTCTTTGTAGGTAAACACAGCGAAATTCGGCCGCGTAAGTTCCAACTTGGCCCAAACATACAACAATGCCTATATTTTATTCAGCTACATCGAAATACTTGAACAATATAATAATTATCATTTATCGTTGCAGGTTTTATGTGGTGGAAGAAACCGGAGGGAAAAACGTGCCTGTGAAGTTGTGAAAATTATGCGTATCTGTTGAAACGCGTGAAAAATAACAGCCTCTTCGCTAAAATAGATATAGTAAAATGCTGCATTGTAGACATACACTGTAGTTTTTTTTAATGATATGAAGGGCAAAGGTTGTAATCATATAAAGCCTAGATGGGACCAGTCAAGTGCAATCGCGGGAACACATCTGCAGGTGGATGGCGACCGTTCACTGAGTTTTAGCCAGCCAGTAAAGTAATTTATCACCGTGCTATGGTTTTATTATCATGTTTTCCTCAAATGATTTGAGCCAATCTTAGTCACGGAATCCAACGTCACTAACGACTTATCTATCGTCTGGATGTATTGCTTTATATATTTTTTGGATCGATTGCTGTCTAAATAAGCCGTTACTGAACTCCTTTACGGGTTGAATTTCAGCCAGTCGGGTACTACAAAGTACCCTACCACCGTGCAACTTATTTCTTCGTAAGAATCTACCTGTCTTTAAAGTTGGTAACATAACATGAATACTTTTTAAGATTTCGTGATTAATCAGTGAGTGGTATTTCGCGTTTATATACATACATAATAGCTGCCCTCTGTGGTTTCTCACCCACGTTGCCATAGGATCTAATCATTTCCCGGGATAAAAATTATCCTATCTTTTATTCCAGGATATAATCTATTTTTGTGCCAAGTTTCGTAAAGTTTGGATTACTTAGTAGTTTTGGAGTTCATCGCGGACCAACATCGTGACACGGGAATTTTATATATTAAGATAGTCATAGATTCCAAATATCGTTTCAGATATCCACGCCAACTGTGTAACCATATTACACAAACTACGAAGAACATAAAACGTTATCAACGAGTGAATCTACTGTTTTATTGCCAGCCAGTCTATGCAATGAATGGCTCATTAAAACTGCATTTAACCGTGCGTCCTCCTCATACGTACGAGTCTCGATTGAGTAAGGTTGGAAGTGATCTCAGACAATGTCTCATCAAGTCTGGATTAAAGGGGGTAAAGTGTCCTTACAGACGTTTTTACACATGAGATATGAAGTTTTGTTTTAGTCTAATAGTCGTGGCCATAGATGCACCATAGAGCTCTATAGAGGCCTACCATAGAGATCACGGGTATGGAAATAGAATAAGTTGATTTATACTCAATTTAAATAAT
Organism: Ochropacha duplaris; assembly: GCA_951361185.1. NCBI lineage: Eukaryota > Metazoa > Arthropoda > Insecta > Lepidoptera > Drepanidae > Ochropacha > Ochropacha duplaris. The sequence continues at coordinate 3,231,107 of OX592696.1, forward strand.
GATAACTCAGTGATAGTGATGTCGGACACTGCGGCGATTGTCGTGGATTCGAATCCTTCAGTGAAGGAAAACATCGTGAGGAATCCAGAGCACGGTGGTAGGGTACTTTGTAATACCACCCTTAAGTTGAAAGTCTGTCACCAAACACCTATCGGTGTTGAAACATCGACATGGGACATTCTTCACACACGGCCATCAGATCCCAAACTAAGCAGTGATTGTGCTATGGTCGTGCTATTTTTTAAATACTTACATAAATTGTAAATTACACCGAGACTCAAGACAAACAGACATGTTCACAAGTGTATGTACTAGGTGGGAATCGAACACACGACCTGTAGCGTGATTTGATAATCCACCCCTAAAATATCAGAGGAAGACAACAAATACCCAAATCTTTTGGGCTATAGAACAATTCTTTTGTCGTTACATTTCATCATTCGTCAGTGCACAAAGTGGCTTCAAGCCCCGTGTTCCGCGGAAGTGCACACGTCTCGTCACATGGTCCCTTTGTCTCGCTCCCGTCTCCCGTCTCCCATCTCCCATCTCCCGTCATGACATGAGGGACATCCTTCCGTGAGGGAGAATTAACTGTAGGATTTGTTGCGCTTTGTACGATGTTAGATATTCTGAGGATGTTGCTTGTTGGACCGAACTGTTTTTTTTTAAGATTGTTGGAGTATTTAAGCTGTGCTTAGATTTGTTAAAAGATTTTATTTTTAAAATCACAGCTGTATCTCGAAAATGGTGACACTTTAACTAAGAATGTTTTTCTATATTTGGTACCACCCACACACCTTGTCATACTACTTACCGGACACCCAGTACAAGAATGAAGAATGGACATTGAATGATATTGCTAGAAGTTCATCCCAATAAAATATTGAGGAGAGTGGGAAAATGAAACTCAGTAAGCCCTAGTAAATAAATACGAGTAGGTATGTGTTTTAATTATTTATTGAACTTAGGTCAAGGAGAAAAGAGGCTCATCATTGGTTCTAAGAGGTCTCCTATCGCCTCTCGTAACAAGAAGACTAGCAAAGTACATGCTAGTCTTCTTGTTCAAAGAATTGGCATTGCCAATCATGAGTGGCATTTTGACGTTGTGGTGAGAAATATTTTGTGGGACAAATTGATTATTTATAATAGTTTATGTTGTGCTTAATAAATATATGGTAAATGTGAAAAAACGTTAACTTACGATGACTGATTCTATCATAATAACAAAGGGTATAAAACATCATCTATCTAAAATGACAACGAAATGTCCCAATTCATGACTGGTTTAGCAAAACAGCGCTCGATGTCAATCAGTATTATACCAGGGGGGATATTAAGTGCAATATCGTGTTGGGACGTGCTTCCATCCCACAGTTTTGCACCATTCTCAAAAATACCGTTAAATACTCTTTTAGGTAGTTTTTGGAACAGATACTTTGGTTGCACTAATAATGTTTCTGGGGTTTAACTCTAGGGGACACAATTAAACCAGGTAGTTGTCTATAAGCCACCGGCTATTCTGAAGCCTTTCCTCTAAGTATTTTTTCTCCAGTAAATAATAAATCAAGATGTACCCCTAGAAAGAAGTTCAGAACTTATTAAAAATTCTTGAACCCGAAGAGCACTCACTGAGATTAGGAAAAAATATATCTGAGTTCTGGCCGAGACGTAAACATAAAGTTTTCAACACCCACTAGGCATTAAAAGGTTTTTAAATTTATTCACCCTTCGATTTTGGGAGTTTCTTAGCGAAGTTTGTGGAAATTCGAGCGATTAAACTGAACGGAGCACTGGAAGTTAAGGGTTGTATTTGCATAACGATCGACCTACCAAGTGTATTGTATCGTCTGCCAGAAAGTTAGGTCTTGGAAGATAAACGGCGAAAACATGCTTTAATTGAAAGTGAAATGTAACTTGGATGGTGTTAAAAACACGACTAGGCGACAATTTCAGAAAAAATAATATTAAACTTAACATCTGCAGTAACTATAGCACAGTCACTATTTTAATAGGATTATGTATGACCACAGACAATCTCACCGTGGTCAGAGGTAATACTGGTAAGACTGGAACTCCTCTATAAATCAATAGGTTTAGGGTATGTCCCTTAAATAATAAATATCCTGGAACATGTATCCACTACCATTTTATGAATATAAAACACATTTATTTTCCTCTTTCCCAAAAGATTTATCAAACCAATATCTAGCAAAACTCATAATATAACCTCAGCCACCCCATCAACTGTGATGGAGACAGTTCACGCATCACTTCCCTGATGAGTCGGTGTAAATCAACAGATCCTCGGAAACGGGTAAGTACACTAGTGGAGCGAAACGAGTGTGTTAAAAGCACAATTTGTTATCTATTGTGCGGTCGTACATTGTTAGCTGGTTGTTTTGTTAGATCTCATGTTACAAAAGAAAGATAAAGAAAGTTATGAGTGCTATCTGTGTTGACGTTCGCTATTTGCAGTACTGAGAATGTTGGAAGCGAATTGCTTGTAGTTAATAGATTTGCGCGTTTGAAAGCAACATTTATATGACTATAAAAGCGAAATTACATAAAAATTGACAGGTAGATTTCTCATATTCGCTAAGAAAGAATTTAACCCCTAAAAGGGGTTAGTGATTTCATGAAGTCAAGTGTTTTCACAATTTTTTCTGAGTTTATTTTTCCAGTAGAAACATCTTCCCAAACAAAGTATTAAAGTTTTCAAAGATAAATAGCGAATGTATTTAGTTTACTAATATTTCAGAGCTGTTATGATAAATATTGAGTGAAAGGTAAATCATAATATGCGTGAGTGATTTACCAGTTTTTTTTTAAATACCTCACAGTCTCCGTCGCTTAGTTATATCTACTATTAGTGTAAAAACCTCAGACTCGTGCCACAGCTGCCATGTTCTTCACAAGACTGAAGGGCCCCTGAGGTAAGTGCCCTCCAATTAGAGCGGGCCCTTGTAACTGTATTCCTTAGCGGAAAGGGTTTTTAAATGGAGGTATGTTATGAGCAGTTCTGTAACTTTGTTTCGTTTCACTTGCGACTGAGAACTTATTTGATCTTTAACTGAAGTTGGAGAAGTGTTTTAAAAAGGGTAAAACTTGAAAGAAAAATTAGACTTAAAATTAACTGTTAGTTTATTTTCTAGGGGTTTTTAAGAGACATTGGCCCCATCCACAAACGGTTCTCCATTAATTATTAGGTATGGATTTAGATTATGGTATGTATTAAGAGGACCTTGTCGGGATCCATACACAATGAAGTACCTGCCTACGCTTTTATTTTTAACTCTCGACAAAGAGGGGTGATAACAGACATCTTAGTATAAAAATCAAAAAGGATTTTTGATGAAGATTTTTCAAGTAAAATTTCATATATTAATTAGTTATATCTACGTTATTTGACATGGTAATAAATGAAAAATAGACTAGGTAATGAAAATGACGCGCTAAATTATTATAATAAATGTGCTCGTAGGGCCCAAGCGCGATAGAGATAGTGGCCTGGCGACTAGACATCATGGCGGCAGAACATGTACAAACGCAGTTTTGGTGGACCAAGAATCAGACGGAAATCAAACTGTATTATGTGAGACGTAATTTTGACTGCGATGATAACTATGTGATAATTGATTTGAGCTTAAGCGAAAATTTACTTTTTATGACAATTTTCGTATGCTAGCAGAAGGAAAATGGAACCCTCTTGCTTAGTATCTACAGCAGCTATTTGAGTGCCAGTTCCCTTCTCGGTTTTGAATGTTAACCATCTTCGATAAAAACAGTCTTTATCATGGTGAAATTGCACACATTATACGAACAGTGTATAAATACAGGCTTAAAATACTTATCTAGGATGAATCTGTTCTTGAATGAACAATATAATTCAGTTCATTCAGTCATTAATGTATAATTCCATTAGAGTCCGAGAGAATTCTGTAATAGGGCCAAATTTGAAATGCCCCGCGTAACACCTTTATTTTTATGACGGGTTTCTTTAACAGAACCCAATGGGATCTGGACGAGTGACTCAAGTCATTAGCGATTACACTTATGTTTTATTAATTTGTATTTTTATAATAACCAGCGATTTCTAATTTCCTCATAAATTGTTGAATCGACTGTTGACTAAATTGTTGACTCGTAATGCTTTTTGTTTTGCTCTGCAGATCTGACATGGTTTAAACCTACTACGATACATTTTATCGTACTTATGTATTAGGTATTCATTTGATTCTGGCGCAATATACTATTCCATTTCATTACTAAATGTTACGCTGAAATTCCCTAATAAATCTCACGTCAATAAGTATGTCATACATACGATACGGCACGAGTTCGGCATAACCCGGCCACTCCCGTCGGGATTGTCTGGTATCCAATGATGATCACGTAAAAAAAGGTTTTTTTCCTTTGGATAAGCTTCTGTTTAACCGCAATCTCACCATGATAAGCGATGATGTGGCCGAAGGTGGTAAGCATACAAAGCTTAGATGGGAACTGGTTCTCAAGTGCAGCTGTCGGAACACACCGATAGGTGCTTGGCGACAGATTTTCAACTTGAGGATGGTAGCCAGCCAGACGGGTACTACAAAGTATCCTACCACCGTGCTGTGGTTTCCTTACGATGTTTTCCTTCTCCGAATGCTCAACCTCATTGTAGAATTTGACCCACGGCCTTAACCGCGGTATCCGCCACTGAGCTATCATCGCCTTAAAAGATCTCCTACATGGTTATTGGAAACGATATTGCTCTTAACCTTTAACTTGTACCACAATGTTACACGAAGTACCGTCGGAACGTGGTCTCAATTATTAAACAATGCAATCGTCTGACGCGGCCGACGCAACCCTAGCTTTAATACTTGAATACCTAGTATCTGGGTCAGAGTACGTGGAATGTTTCAGTGTTGTAGCTGCAAATTATTTACGAACCAATCATGGGTTGGTATTCCATTTCATTCGACCTTCAGTTTCATCATCGATTTTAAGAGGACAGGTCTGAGGAAAATCGTTTCGTGCCTTTTATAGATATTCTAGATATAGTAGCACTTTTTGTATGAAAACTGTCCTTGTGATATATGTTGGGAAACACCTTATGACTATAATTCTCAGCTACTTAGTTAATGGTCGTTTTAATTAAGATACATTTTTTAGTAATCATATTCAGATTTTAGGTAAACATAGGAATGAAAAACACCATAAATTGTTCAAGAACTTTAATTCAAAATATTCAAATCACTACCTTAATTATTATATTTCCTTAATAAAACAATACAATACAGCATCTATTTGGTTCATAAATTTATTTACAACTAATAATGTTTTTCAAACATACTCTTCGTTAAGCACTTATATTTATTTTTTGGTTAAAAACTTATTGTAACGTGAAAATATACTTATACTTGGAATGTGGTTTAAAAGTGGATCAGTCTAAATCTCAGAATTTTACGACATTTTAACTAAAACTACATTTGAGAATTAACACTTGAAAGTCTATCGACTTAAAATCTCTCAATTAAAAATATATTTACTTGAGACTTTTCATTTGCTTTCCATACAAAGTAGGAACTGGCGTTACAAGATTGATACGACCATATTGTGATGACACATACCTTAAAAAGGATACATGTTAGTTGACTAGAATTTACCGGTAGAAAATAATCATACTATGCATAACTATGAATAGCGAAGCTATTAAATTATTCAAACATTCCATTCAGTTGGGGAAACAGCGTCTTTCTACGACCGTAGCACAATCGACCCTTCCCATCTCTCTGAATATTCTCGATAAATTAGCCAACATATTCGAGTCATTGTTCCTACACAACCAAAGATTCAAAATATTCTCAGTCGGAGAACAAGTATTCGAGAAATAATAGTAATAAGATGAGATTTTCAACTTTTCTGCGAGTAACCTCCAATCGTTGCCTTTTGCACTCTGCGAGTCCAAAAGTTTGCACAAAATAACTCTATCAGATTTCGTTAAAGTATTCGTTCTATAGTTATTGTCCACACTAAAATTACTCCTACAACTGTAGTTTTTGTAAACAAAATCATATCTACCTTCCTTTTTAGTTAAAGACGAATAATTGAACGGATTTTCTAATATATTAACTGTATCTACGCTCGAACAACTAAAGCGCTTGCAATTGAAATTTGAATTTAAATCGTTAGTCTTAAGATTGAAATTGACAGAGTTTGCCTGTTTCTGCTTTTGATAAACAGACATATTGAGTTCGAGACAATTTATAGAATCTGTTTGCTGGAGTACGAAAATACAATGCAGAGATCTGACTGTCATGTTCCAAACTTGGGAATATTGTAATTCTTGATATTTGCCACCGGATTGAATTTTCCATCCCGGTCCTACGTCTCTAATATTGAAGCACAAGTCGGAACAATTCTCCTGGAAGTAAATAGTCTTTGGGTCGCAGAGTAAAGAGCTACCGCACCTCCTTTCATTTTCTACACAATCATAAAAGCCAAACGGCGAATCGTTGAAGGTATGAATCTTGAGTGTATAGTAACTGTCGTCCATTCTTTTAGATATAAAGACAGCGATCTTCAATAACTTAGCGTCTAGACCACTAAAACTCCTGCCGACAAGAACAAAGTCGCTTAGAAATTCGCACACGAGGAAAACTTTGGATGGATCGACTTGGGCAAATACGGGTGTTCCCGGGGTTTCTTGGCCAAGAGTCAAAACTTTTCTCCATTCTCTAGAGTTGATCTCATCGGGCTTCTGAAGTACGGACAGTAGCCAGCTGGTGTTCTTTAGGGATGCGCAATGTGGGAATGTTAGGACCACGGCTTTTCGGAAGTGGTAGTTTTTCGGTCCACATCTAATCACTGGACTAAGTTGGGTTTCACCTGTTCAAAAGATAAGAAAGTTTTATAAAAAAATTGTTAAAAAAGTGTAGATACTTTTTTGTAAATACATAGGTATCTGTAATCTTAAAGAACGCCTTTCGTAATGAGACTTTCATTAGAAAATCTCAGTGCTACTTTAAAAATTACTGTCAAATTGAAAAGGTTCCATCAAAATACACTGTTACACAACAAGCCGAAAGTTCCAGGTCAAAACTTGGGGCGACATTTGAGATTTAGGTCGCGACTCCACCACGCTCGGTTAATCCTATTTCAGGCAGACGGAACCCAACTAACAATATACAGGTTTAATATGAACACAAGTAACTTGGACGGGGTTATTTGCTACAGGTGTTTTAGAAGGGTTTGTTGGACAAAGTAGTTACGTTACGGTTTGATGGAAAAAAAGCCGCTTAATAAAGCTTTGTAAACTTAACTAAGGATTATAAGTATGTAAGACTGATTTTGGGTTATTTATAACATGGTATTTTTATGTATGTGTTAACGAAAATCTTGTAAATAAGAAATTGTATACAAGCAAAATAATTATTTTAGTGCTTTATTTTAATACATTCAAAAGGTACAGTCGAAATATTCTGATCAATATTTCCTGAAATATCTTTTATAAAAATATGAGGCAGCGACATGTAATTTAGAACTCCGCTGCATCTATTATTATTCTTACAAACTGGGTCATCAAACCTATAGAGAATACACATTACAGGATAAAATGTTTCCCTTACCTTCTTGCAAAACTGGTTTATTCCAGTCCTCGTCTGCGACCTCCAACGAGAATAGTTCCTCCCCTTTATCAACCACCCCATCTGGTATAAACAAGCTTACACCGCATTTATCCAAATTCAACCAGTTACCGTCGCTTGTAACAATTTTCGATGTGGCAGTCTCCAAATGTGGATTCGGAAGGTATTTTGAATCGACTGACGCGTTGTTTTTTAGGGAAGGTGACATTTCTACACTTTCATTGCCATAGGACGAACCGGCTGAAAAGAAATATATCTTTATGAATTATATTTACTTTATTTTCGAATAAGTAAAGTCAAGTAATCTTATTGTAAATCATGCAACATGCAACTACATTCATTGTTATAACGGTGTTGAACCAAACTAAAAACAAAAATGTAAAAGAAAACATATTTCATACAAACCAAGAATTTTCTAGGTCTAAAATAAATAAAATCCATACATGTCCTTCTATAACACTAATGAAAGCATTCCAAGCCATATTAACAGCAATGTAAGGTGCACATTGGAACTCACAGCTCAAAAAGCAGCTGGAGTCAGATCGGTCTGACTCCACACTGTCCTTGCAAGCGTAATTCCTGTCGCTGCCGATGCGTTCGGTTCTTACCTCGTGGTCTATCGGTGACATGTAACTGAAAAATTAGTTCCTATTAGAAAGTTAGGTAGGTTATGTGGAAGTAAACATGTATACCGGGTGATTTTTTTTACCGTCTTGATAATAACATGGTGTGTTATGTTTGTGGAATAGAATCTATGGACGTTAATATTTGTGTACTAGCATTTCGGTTATTAAAGTTCAGAAAATCCAATAAAATACATAAAAAGATAACATTCTACACGGCGCGGCGGCGCGTGCGTAATAGTAAATAAAATAGGTGCCTACACTGCCTATTACTACCAAGAACGGGATCGCGCATGAATGAAGTGCGAGCGAAATAGATAGCGTCAGTACCTACGCATTTCTACCGTTGCGGTTTAACAAACTGTTATTTTAGAGATTTCGATCTTCCCTTCATACTTTTAAGGGCTTAGGACCATCTAACATGCTGTAGTTGTGTTACATGTTAAACTTTATCATTACCTACTCATAACATTATTTGTCAGAACGAATAAAATAGTTGATACCTACAAGATTAACTACAACTACAACATACTAGGCGTATTTAAAAGATTGAAATCAACTTATTTACAAATTACACTGATAATGACAAAATAATTAAGTACCTTTTAGCGATATCGCAGTAATTGTTCAAAGTGTCCACCGTTTCTCTCGTTTGTTAAACTACGAAGGGTGTTTCTATCACTTTTTAAAATATTAAAAGCGTCTATTATGCGATGTTTTAACACACTGACACTGCGAGCTTCTTCAGTGTACACCAACCGTTTTAGTTCGGCCCACAAATAAGTCCAAAGGGGTTAGGTCTGGCAGTTCACAGGTCCCCCGCGACCTATCCACCTGCCACTGAACTGACTGTCCAGATACTCGCGCACCGATCTTTTGTAAAGGACTGGACAGTTGATACGTATTCAAAATCAAAGTAGTGCTGGGAATTTGCGGATCCGGAATAACCTGCCGGCGAAGAGATTGAAGATGTTGTGGTTCTGTATACATTCGCCTTGCACCATCTAAGCTTTCACCAGACATGATATAACACTGCACCATTGCTAAATACTCTACATTGTTGTATTCCTACATGTTTACGGTAATATCACAGCGAGCGCGAGCGACCGAAGGTATTGTAAACAATGCGAATAGATGACGTAGGTACCACGTCACAAACACGACGTCACGGAATGCCTAATTGCAGGCGACTGCGCGGGCGGCGGGCGGTGGATGGTTGGCGGGCGGCCGGGCGGGGGGTGGGGAATGGCGGAATTCGGGATGCCTGTGCCTACCTGCGCCGACGGCGGCCGGCGAGAAGGGGCGCCCGGCGGGTGCGAGTGTGCTTGAGAGAGAGTTGTAGGCATTTGTAGCGAAATCATTCATAAAATTTGTCGCGCGTTTATTAGGGTAACTATGTTTACGGTTTTGGATTATTATTTTTTTTTTTCAAATTTATATTTTAAATATTTTAATGTGCAAAATAGAGTGTAAATGAGTAGTGTATATTGATAGAATAATTTCAGACTATGTTAGTAAAATAATTAAATAAATAAAGTAACTATGCCATAGGCTTCTATTCCATTTACCTATCACGCCCAATTTTTTTCAAGACGGTAAAAAAAGTCACCCGGTATATTAGAAGAAATTAAGAAAGCACAGACATTGTTCTTCTTGACAGTAATTTCTAGCATCATTATTTATCAATGGAAATAAGGACCCATTAAAGGACGATTGAGGATCATTGCAGTGAGCAAAAATCCTACCTGTTTGCTAACTGTGGCACTTCATAAAGATGTTCATGGCGCGTATTTGTCGATGTACTTGTGTGTCTATGCGTCCTTCTAGAGTCTATGGTCTGAAACTCTTCGTGTATCGTTAGATCTGGCTGATTGGTCAACGTTCTTTTTATCACATTCCCTAAATAGTTAGTGCCTGAAGAATGAAAATAAAAATTTAGTTGCAGTAAAGAAACACATTTTGTTGGTCAATGTATTTTCTTACCTGAAGGCGGCTTCACGTAAGGTGAACTTTCTGATAATTTAAACTTCATATATTTTATACCCAATACAATAACAACAATAAATATTAGGAAAGCAATTGACAATGCTATCAATAGTGGCCAATATGATGAACCTGAAAAAAAAGCTAATTTGTAAAAACTCATTGAAAAAGCAGTGACGCTTTTTTTAAGTTTTATTTATAAGAGATCTTTCTATAGAATCATTAAAACTAACCACCATGTATAAGTTCAGATTTGGAAGTCCTAACGCATAAAGGACACTGCGCTACTTGGTAATCCTTGCCAAGACATGCGGCACTTGAAAGACATCGGCGTCTCCTTTTATGAAGACAATCCGAGTCGCATCTCGACCACTCCGACCATTGAGACCAACGACCTGAAAACATTCCTGTACTGCAATACTAAACTCTACAGCTGAATGAAAAAAGTTTCATTCAGTTTGTTGCGGATATTGTTTCATACATTCAGACCCTGGTAAGTCATGTTATAGATTGGTGACCCTTGATGGTGGGATGATTAACTGATTATAAGTATTTTTAATATATAAATATTGCCATCCACGAAGACGCGTCCCACTCTTTTCCCGATGCATGTGCTGCATATCGACAGCACAACAACACTAGTAGAAGGATGTACACTTGCACTGTAAGGAATTAGGGAACAAAAGAGTGGGGCCCTATCTATACAATATAACAGAAACGTCATATTTTAAGATGAAAATTCTATTATAAATCAAGTTGTATTATTGAGTACGTAATTTCAATGGCCGTAGATGGCTGAATTGAAACCTCACCGAGATGAGAGGGTATAAAAAATTGCCTTAAAACATCACGTGATTGGACGACCGTGAGAGTAATGAATCATTTAAAGTAAAACGGACCACAAATTAAAGTAATTAGTGATCTCTGTTAGACAGTCTTATTTTTACTATCTGATACTATATAACTTCGCTATCTCTTGGAACTATAAAATGGATCTATTATAATAACTCACCTAACAGTACATCTGTTGATTCATCAGCCAACTCGTCTATACCATCCACATAAATATCTGAAACAATGTATAAATTATCCACATTCAAGCAAAATCAATGTTAACATTATCCATAAATTTCAGCGTGGTGAGGTAATACTAGATTCTCAAGATGACTCACACAGATGACCAACTCGATATCTCGAAATTTAATAAGCCAAGGCACTGAAAAGCCCATATGCGAGCCTTATAATTAGAGGTACGTGCCACGTTAATAGTAAGTTGCGTATAAATAAAGCTCACTCAGAGGGCTATGCTCGCTAAGAGATCGAATACGAAATGAGGAGATTTGTAGACGGAACACATAACCCGAAGAACATATAGCCGTATGGCCACAGATTTTCAATTTCAACTCATGACTTTCGCCTTTTTCTTCTCGATTTTTGCACACTGATTTTTTAAGATGTGATGTCAGTAGACATGACATGACATCTTAATTAAAGTTACCTAAGTCACAGTCCACACAGTCTTGCGTCCTCTGCACATTAGGCCCAACACAAGGCTGGCCTCCGTTCAGAGGCCTCGGCGCTGTGCATGACCGTTCCCGCCTCCTTCCGGGACGGCCGTCTCTCGGATGCTCCTCGCAGTAGCAATCTGACCATGCTGTCCAGGTGCTCCAACCACCATTTACTAATTTAAAGGAAATTTCAAGAGTCAAAGTGCAATACAGACTGCGGCTTAAGTAGACCTTTGAAAATAGTCTATAAGTCTTTCAATGAAAAATAAGATGTTTATTTAAGAGATTAAAGCTCATTTTAGTAATATACCTAAACCATTTTTAACAATTGAATATAAGAGACACGACAGTTTTGGATACGATTTAGATAGCACAGATTACATCAATGTTCCGAAACAGAAAAATATCCATGAAAAATAAATGTATTTTCTCTCACCAAAAACTGTTAGCAAGGCCGGCTCAGAGATTCGTTTCCCTGCTAAATTCTCGGCGACACATGTGTAGTTCGCCATGTCCTGGAAATTGTGTTTCAATAGAATTCCATTCTACATGTGTGAATATTCTTATTTTACTCCACTCAACCAGTTATATGAAACAATTTGGGTAAAAATATACATAGTAATGTTGGAATTGTTCTGGATTGCAATGCTGCTTATAAATCTACTGTCTGTCCCCGTGGATTCACCCGCGTTTCCAACGGTTCTTATCTTTTCCCGGGAAAAAATATTCTATTATTCCAGGATATGATCTACCTGTGTGCCAGGTTTCATCGAAATCCGTTCAGTAGTTTTTGTGTGAATGAGTAACAAACATCTTCACACACATCTCATCCAAAGACACTTTCACATATATAATATTAGTAGGATCTAAGCATGTTTCAATGTACGTATTATTATGGGAATTAAAACTATAATTCTTTCAAAACTTTGTTTACTTTAACCCACATCATCACATACCATGTTGAAATTATCAAACACAGAATCATGCAAAAAAAAAATGGGATGGGTTACGGACATCAATGAAATAGACAAAAAATACTGTGATGAGATAATACTAGATTCTCATGATTAACAAGTTATCTCAAGATAACTAAAATGATGAATTTTACAAAAAAAAAACGTTATTTTCGAGTATTTTAAACTACATCCCAATTAGGCGTACGTACTTACCAAGAGAGTGGCCTGCTTAATGAGCAAGTCCCCTTCCTTAGATATCTGCACATTATCGTCGACAACGACCGGGGCACCATTCTTGAGCCAATATAGTTGTGCGAATGGCGCGGCCGGTGGTGGCTCACATCGTAATGTTACCGGCGTATATTGTTTCACCAGTTGCGATGATGGTGCTACTGAGAAATGCTTCTTTATATCTAAAAGAGATTATCATGTTTATAGACTTTATCATGCCCTGGCCTTAAGAATTATTTAAGGCTTATTGGTCAGCCTTCTTGTAAATACAAGATCCTTTAATTTAAACTATCTACATAATTTCTGAAGTATCCAAAATATTTGGTCCTTCGAGCCCGTACAAAGTAATGTAAATAGCTTACATTAAGGGATTTGTCAGGAAAACGATGAGCGTAGAAAAATAAACTACAATACTATTTTTGTCACAGAACACGAACCAAAATCTAATATTAAACAATACATATAAAAGTACAAGGTTCAATTCGCCACAGCAAGTCTAACGGACTTGTACCGGACAATATATTATTCTTCATTACTGTTCCGATGCCATGGTTTAGTTTGACAGCTTTAAATATTTTCCACCGTAACTGACTTAAAAAAGAGAAGTTCTATATTTACTTACTTCTTCGTCAATTATCGTGGATCAATTTAAAAATAAAACTTTTTTTGTATTTACCCATTGTCACCAAGTCAGGATCTGATGATAAATATAAACTCTCTCAAATTTAGTCGTTATTAAATATTTTTCAATAATATAAGAAGTAAGAAGAAGTGATATTATACGACTTTAGTTTGTAAACAATAGAATCAGTGTCATTAGATTACTTACAAGCAATTTCAATAGTAGCCGGTTGACTCCTAATATGTCCACGGCTGGTCCAAGCAAAACAGGAACACTGGTACTTGTCACTGCCGAAGTACTCATCCACTTGTTCCCTCGTTACTTTGTATTCACCCTCTATAATTCTCACGCCAGTTTGAGGGTCGACAAACTCGAAGTTGGACGCTTGGGTTTTGATGCCATTGCATTTAAAAAATACCTTAAAAAATAAATGATAATTATATGTGTGAAACATGTCTCCACACTCCATCCCCTATGAAGTTGCCGTTGACTATTTGAAATGTAATTTATGTATGGCTGACAATAAATTCTAAATTCAAATTAATTTTGTTTTAAAAATTATAGAATTCTATTTTCAAATTTCAATACTCGAGAGGCAGTACAAAATGCACACCGGATTTCTTCAAGAAGAGCATTGAAAAATTACCACTGTGCTGGTAAAGATGCATTGATAGCATGGATGCAATGCACCCGGTGCATACATTGATTAACAGAAATAAAAATGTATTAAAAATTACTTTTTGTATACTAAACGGCAACTAAAAAGAGTTAGTTTGTTTGACTGTGCTAATCTCAGAAAGTACTGGTTACAATTGAAAAATTATTTTTGTGTTGAATAGCCCATTTATTGGGCTATGGCTATGGCTATAATATATAACATCACGCTACGTTGCGAAAATCCCACGGGAACTCGGGTGAAACCGCGGGGGACAGCTATAATTCACTCTCTCTTTCTGTTCGCTTCACTTTCACAATTAAACGGCTGAACAGATTTTAATGGACTTTGGTATGATACCTTCAATCCTGGGGCAGGACATAAGTAACTTTTTTACTTTCATTACACCATTAATGTAGGAGTAAATTACACCCAGAAGAAGTCGACGGCGAATTATTTTCTATATTTCATTTCGGTTAATCGTAATATTTATGTGCAATTTTTGTAGTCTAATCTTATATCTATATTCTTATCTACTATCTTACTAATATCTATTTATCTGATTTTTAAAGTCGTTCTCAAATAAGATGCCACCTTATTCCTGAGCATATATATTACTTTTCACCTAAAACGCTGGAGAAACCGCGGGTGAAAGCTAGTAATAGGTACATAAAACACTTCAAATCAAAATAGTTTATTCACATGGGCCTCAAGAAGGCACTCATGAAAATTAATGACTCTACTGCCTGATTTGCAATTTTACAGCCATCTCGAGAAAAACCTGGCAAGAAACTCGGCTTAACTAACTTTTAAAACAATAATTATATTGTTTTTATACCACTAGGTGGCAAACAAACTTACGGGCCACCTGATGGTAAGCGGTTACAAATAAAATCAATGATGTACCATCAAAAAAATACATTGACGAAGCGTATCTATCTATATCACTTACGAGTAGGTCCCATCTCAAATGAAGAACAATTATAACACTTACATGAAAAGAACTCTTAGATATTTATAACTTTATCTGTGTTATTGCGTATAATTTTCAGAATTTTACCCTACTAGTTTCTTCCGCCGAGGGGTTTCACCCGCGATTCCCTCTATTAACCGTTTACCGGCAAAATTTCGATAAATCCGATCTTGTTCCTTGTCTGCATCAAAAAGGGCGTGTTGATAAATCAGTCAATGAGTGAGTTAGGACTTTTGTTAGGGTTTAATCAAACAATCTATAACTTTGCAATCGAAAACCCATTTTCGAATTAGATAAAAGTACTTCGGGCCCAAGGATACTAACTTTGGTTATAAGTCTTCCTATTATTACAACAAATCGGTAAATATATAAAATAGCATACTCACTTCCAATGCATTAGCTGCCCGACATTTTAGAATAGCCGGTTTATTCTTAACAACATACGTATTTTCTGGTTCCAAAAGGAAAACTGGTAAATTATCTTTTGCAGTATGTAACGGGATCTTATCATCAGTCAACAAATCCTGATTTATATTACTCCTGGCTGTTGCCAAGTCAGGAGAATCTTTGTAGTTGGTTTCTTTGTTATCGTAATCGTAATCTAAATAGGTTTCCTCGTCATCGTCATCGTCTTCGTGATCTTCGTTGGTGAAGACTGGTGGTAGGAAGTAGTCTTTCACTTGGGTTTGATGGTTGGTTAGATAGTCCAAGGGTTTGTTCTCCTTTGACTCAATATTTTCGATGTCATCTGTATGGTGTGTTTCTACAAATAGATTTAGCTGGTTTATATTTATTCGTTTGGTAATGTTTATATTATCAAAACTATGTTTTATATAAATAAATTAGCATCTCATCTATAGTCAGTGGCGGATTCAGGATTTTAGTTTCGTAGGAGCTAGACCCCGCTAAGGTAGGTTTTAACAATTTATACACTAAAACAACACAATTTTATTTTACTTGTACAATAGGTACCTAGTGTAATATTTGCTAAAAAGTTTATTTTGAATAATACCAGGTTTAATTTAAGATTTGTCAAAGGATTTAGATGATTTTGTGAAGGGCTTGAGCCCCTTAGTCCTAGAAATATTAGTTATTGTCTAGACGTGTAAATCTATAATGTAATTAAACGCATTTACAATTTGGGTTTACAATTTTTTGGGAAATACTAAATAAATAAAACAACATGTATCATTGTTGTTTTCTTTTCACTTAGTATTTTTTTTGTTAGGTCTAAAAATTACATAGAGGATTTATGAGAGTATTTTTTAATGAAATCGTCCATTGCTTCCATCAATAAATGCTACTTACTTTTCGCAGAGTTCTGTCCTTTCACATAAAACACCAATAGTATGTTTATAATGAAGATGATCCAAAAATTCACTTCCATTTATAAACTTGTGTTTTTCCAAAATATTTAAAAAAACACCAACTGATCTATGGTAAACATTGTGTTCCATAACGGCTTAAAATATATTTTATTAAGTAATTCCTTTATGTCATCATAAAATACATTTCACTCACTTCTCACTGCACACATTTAATAAAAAAGGTCAAATAAATAAATTCAACTCATTTCAACAAATATTTTTAGCCGTATCGTAAAAGTTTACGACGCCTGCGTCAAAAGCTAAAGTAGGTGTTATCGCAACAACGTTTGACATTCAACTGAAATCCGGTTGATGTAAGTTCGTTTTCAACTCACAGCATTGAACTGCGCATGCCCGAAACTTTTAAATGCACAAAGCAAATGTTTACTCACAAAGTTATTTGCGCCCAAATTATCAATTTCTTAAATAACTATATATTAAAATATGTGATTTTCCCTCATAAATTC
Organism: Ochropacha duplaris; assembly: GCA_951361185.1. NCBI lineage: Eukaryota > Metazoa > Arthropoda > Insecta > Lepidoptera > Drepanidae > Ochropacha > Ochropacha duplaris. The sequence continues at coordinate 3,248,123 of OX592696.1, forward strand.
CGATGAAAAGTTGTTCCGAATTAAGTCTATGTAAAAGATAAATAAATGGTGAATTGATTTGATTTTAGCTAAATTGAAAACTGGAAACGGAAATTATAAAAACAATGATTATTTTTTTAATAGTATTTTTATTACTTTTTTTATGGCTTGCTAGATAAATGCTTTATTTTTTCATAAGTTTACTATATTTCAAAATGTGCAGCTTCGTAAAGGCTTTGTGAATTTAAAAACACATATCTTTTTTTTTGCTGCTGGTTAAATTCTTTGAACTAATAAATAAATAATATTGACTCATTTTGTTTTTTTTTCTGTAAATTTCTGCGTACCTAGTTTGCTATGTTAATTTTGAAGGGTCATTAAAAATACCAGCAAATAACTGCTGTTGCTTCACTTTGACGATAAATAGAAAAGGACGGTTTACATTAACTCGCACTCTTTCTACGTATGATGTTGCCACAAGATTAGACACTGAAATAATAAAGTAGATATGTTAGAATTTTTTTTGTAAACATTGACACACTTACCATAGTAATAATATTTTAAATGCTTAAATTTGATTTGTATAAATAAATGGATGAAGTCAGAATTCAAGAAATAGGGGCCTCCCACACGCTGGACCGACGATCTTGTGAGGGTCGTGGGAAGCCACTGGATGCGGGAATCGCAAGACCGGCCATCGTGGACACCATCCTTGGGGGAGACCTTTGTCCAGCAGTGGATGTCTTCCGGCCGATATGATGATGATGATGATGAATTAAATTGATGCATCCATAACCAACTTACTTGTGGCCGCTGCCGCCTGTGTGCCTGTCTCAGTCACCTCTATAATAGCTCTCTGGACACTGCTTGTAAGTGTGAGGGTTCCATATATTATATCAGGAAGAGCCTTTACATCTCCAAAAATAGCACGAACACCTACCTTGAGAAATGATTTCAATTAACAAAATGCTTTTGTTACCCCCTTCACGTTTATTTCATAATAGACAATTTAATAATCTCTAGTAAATAAAAATAAATACACATTATATGACACACTCACTACACTCACCAAGACACTCCATCCACATACTACACCCACACACCACACACATACCACACTCACACCACACACACACACCACCCACACACCACCCACTCACCACCACTCACCACCAATCACCACCCAACACCAAACACAATCCTAACACTCACACACTAAAATAAAACTGTAATATTAAATATTATGTATAACTTTATAAAGGCAGCAGTGACATACTGGCAGTTATTGCGGTTTATATTTTTTTTAGAGAAATTAATGTTCATGGCTGAACCCTATCACCTGGGATACAGGCTTTTGCCTAGTCCAGATGATAGAGTCTAATATCCTTTTATCATCCGCAACCACCACAAATATTGGATCATAATATCAATCTTTATGATTTATGTACTATTTTTACCTCATTCAATTTGTAATTATTTGTAACTGTCTGTGGTGAGAAATAAACTATTTTATTTTTTATTATTTTATGTACACTGAAAATAATTGCCGTTTTAAAATACTAATATTGACTTTGAATTTACTAAAAATGTAGCATGGGAAAAATTTGTTACAAAAGTAAATCCGCAATACGTATTATAACACCGATAACTTGTAAGTTGTAACGCTGCCTATCCACCGGAGCGGCGGCGCGGAGATATAACAAATATAATTGCTCAGCATAAAAAATCCAAGCTCTGCTCGCTTTGCTCTGGTGAAAGCTTATGAGTCGATAAGGAAAAGCGTCATTGTAGATATTTTTAGGTTAGATTTTTTATTTACATTATGGAATGGGAATCTTGCAGCATTAACTCTAGGTAGATACCTATTATGCAAATTTGCTATCAGGATAGCAATTTTTTTTGACACATGGCTCCACAAGGTATTTTATTTGAGGCTGTTCTATTCAAGGATTGAAATGAAATCCTATTTACGCTTACCTTTTTGTACAATATGTTGAGATCTAAATTAGTCTGCACTTTAAATTTAGGCATCGATAGATCCAATTGCGTCTTCATCATTTTCCCCATTTCTGAATTTAGCTCGTACGGAGCATTATTCAATGTATTCAGGAGTTCTGGTAGTCCCCCATCATTGTATGGGAGGATGATCAGGAAAGACACCAGCTCGTTTTTGTATGGCAGTTCTATAATCTTAACAATTTATTTCAATATTATAATAGTAGATTATTAACCAAGGGGATAAAGCAGTGTCTTCTGTCGCGGGTGACGATTTAAATCGCGAGTGTAGCGAGGGATTTAAGTTCACCCAAGACTAAGACAGCTTTATCACCAAGGAAAATACTCTACTTTTCGTAACATTTGCGAAAAAATTAACACAATAATAATATGAGATAAACCTTTATTAAAAATAATGACAATTAAAAGTAAAAGTTAAAATTCGAAACATTGGTCCAATTATTGATAGAGAGAGTTACATTTTTGTTTGGTACATTTATTGTTGATGAGATGATTTGAGTATTTCCTTGGATTTTGTTGGAAGCAAATTATTTATAATTGCGGCAGCATTTGCACTGATGGAATCCGACAATTCACTGTCACTGTCGCTTTGATTTAACATCGTAACGTATTTTTTAGAACATTAACTTATTTATAAAAATAAATTAAAATAAACTTAACGTTTATGTATTTTAAGAAAACAAAAACGCGGCAAATTCCTAGACTAATATTTTTTTGTCGGAAAAACAAATGAAGGCCTCAAGCTCATACGGCCTCGTCGGTTTTCGTAATTTTATTTTATAATCATAACTGCACAATAAATGCGTATTCCTTTTTAAAAAAAGATGTATAATGCTTTATATACAAACTCAATGGTGTAAACACAGATGTAGTTCAGTATAAATTTCGGTAAGTATTCCAAATTTAAATCACATTCTCCCCCTAGAGGATGAATGAAATTCAGTACAATTTTTTTTCCCTGTTTTTATCGGATTAAAAATGACTATTGTTATGTTCGCTTTTTATGGCATAGAATGGGCTATACCTATATCTATGATAGAATGTCACTTTTTTGAGCAAGTGGTACGAAAAGTACATTATATACCTTTATCTTTCAAAATTAATAAAAAAACAATAGTATAAAGCCTATTTTGGCAAAATTGTGTGGACAAAGATTCAATATAAAGTAAAGCTAAATTTCGTAATTTTTTATTGGGCGATATGTCTATTAAAAAGTGCTCTTACATAAGAAATAGCCATTGAAAAATAAGATCAAAATTTAAACTTATCTATAAAACGAAGATATTGAGATATAACTCACCTCACAGTTTAAAGTAGAGCTATTGTAATAATTATGGGTTTCTTTTTGATGCATCATTAATACATTACGCTCTCCTTGCGGAGAGTGAAAAGTGCCCTCTGTTGCTTTATAAAATGGATGCCTCCATCCTCCCTAGAATTGGTTTATTTTTTTTAAAATAATAAGTTTTAGTGTAATTTCGGAAAATCCGCTCATTCTAAAGCCGATGTGTGACTGCCAATGGTTGTGCAGTAGAATTAGTTACGTAACTATAGTATAGGGTGACAGACCGGGCAGTCCGGGCACCCACTACAGGTTAACTACTATTAACTAATAAAATATCAGGAGGAGAAGGACAAATTGAGAAGGTGATGAGCAAATCTTCAAACATTTCAATAATTTTCTTTATATTTTGTGCAAGGGGTGCTGCTTGCTGCCTGCATATCTGGTGGAAAGGCAATTTTAGACTGTGCGTGTAACCACAAAAAAAAATCATTTTTTAATCACCCAACAGCTTTTGTTTTAAATTGGTATAGGTATAGATAATAAACAGTTTCAACTCACGTTAAAGTATATGGCATTGACGACAATAAGTGAGCACGCTGGTGATATATCTGCTGGTGAAATGATATACGGTATCATACCGTTCGTATTTTTTGATACCTTAATGAGAAACAATAATGTTGGCCATTTTAGTTTCTGATTCCGTAATTCTTCACTATTTACGAGTATTATAAAATAATGAGTAGTATAAAGTCACATTCCTTGAAAATTGAAGTTGATCATGAATATTACCTGTATTGTTAAAAACAGGATAAAATTTAAAAAAAAAAATTGTTGCATGCAGGACGATTGACCTTCTTGAAGGAAGGTAGCAACGGATGATTTTTAGGGTCTTTTAGTCTAACTAGGAAGGAACTTCATCTCATTTTGTCCGTCCGTACGTCTGTCACAGTAATTATACTCGGATAGTCATCTTTATTTATGCAGATATACCCAGTAAAAATATAGTTTAATGAGCTTGGATGTAGGGTGTGAAATTACGTAAAACATACCCAAGAATTGATATATTCCGCAGTATGACTAGGTGCACCAAAATCAACTCTCTCACAGCCTGATTGAAAAATTTCTGTAGCATTGCCGTTGAATGTTGGTTTGACCCTAGCTGTGTAAGTAACGTACAGTCTGGAGGCCACGTCTATTATCACTCCGCGAAGATTCTTTAATCTAAAAATGATCCTCTCAAATGTTGCCTTAAGCTGAAGGAAATAAGGAGAATATTTAATTAATGTAGTCGTCTATAGTCCGATTTAAAAGCAGCTGTCTTTATCTTGTAAAAGAAATAAGGAAATCTTTGGCAATTCCTCTGGGACTACCATTGTCCATAAGCGATAGTAGTCACCATCAAGTGACCTGCCTGCCTCAGCCACATCGCTATTACGCAGATTTTTTATTAATTTCAAAGATCATTGTAATACTAGACATAATATGAAAAGAAAGATAATTCCAGTCAGCCTGACTACCACGAGATAAATATTAACAGAAACTCTGAAATGATCCAGCATCAATTACTTACACATAAAGATGGTATGACACGCCAAGCCAAAACTACCTTACTTACCTCTAGATGGTTTTTGACACCTATAGCAGAGTAAAGCTCTTCCTTCCCCTTTCCTTGAGCACCTAATGCCATTTTACCGAGAGGCAGTAAGGCGGATAATGGGGAGCATACCATGTTGCGTTCTGGCGCTGCTAGGGCTGCTGCCTGCATTGGAAATTACTTATTTCTTTTTTATATCCTGGGTTATTCTCCAAATCTCCACACACGGCCGTCTGATCCAAACTAATCAGAGTGTTTACTATGGAAACCAGGTATATACGACTGATATACCCACTACTTGAGATGTAAATATATACTTAAATAGATGATTTCATCCAGACTCGGGACAAACAGACTGTAGGGTGGCAGGTAGCGGTACTGACGTCAAAAAATGTTTATTCAATATTGAGGTATATTCCTCAATAGGTAGGTAAAAATTATTTGTAGTAATAATGGAAAGAGGTATGTGTTAGCATTTTGTAACTATCTTAAGTAAGTTTAGAGCGGCATATCTGAGGACCGACATAAGTCAGAAAGGCCGATTGTTAGCATGTGGTGTTGATGCTAGTATCTGAATGTCAAAACCAATTAAAAATAACGTTGATTGAATGTCTCGACAACGCTGCTCCTGTTCCTGACTGCTCTACGCTGCGCTGATCATTCTTAGGGTTCCGAAGGGATCTTTATAGTTTAACTACCTTTCCGCCCCACGTTTTCCCGAGGGAATTATATAATTTAATATAATATATGTTGAAACCGGTATAGTATTTTTGAGTTTATCCATTACATAAGTAAATACAAAAAAAAAATTCTCTTTATAATTAAATATTAGTGATGTGTGAATCTTGTTCTTTGGCTCTAAAAAGTATACTTACATGAAGTACCTATGCCCTATGTATGAGATCTTGAGAGTCAATTCTCTTGTTACCACTTTTGGTCATGCTGCTTGAGAGTCAAGAGTAGGTATAGAAGTAAGTATAAAATAAGTGCGAAATATAAAATGACACTTTTTCATTTAGAAAAACAAAATTACCAATAGAAACTTTTTCTTCAATTGTCCTCCCATGTCGAGAACCATCAATCTGTTGTTATATATGCCATCATCGTCGTCACTTACAATGTCAGAGATTGATATTAAGATAACGATAACTGTTGAAGAATTAACTATTTTTATGGAGGGACCTGGAGGGTTAATTTCGCCATTTTTGCAGCTTCATATCTGAATTGAATTAACCCTAGAAAGAAAATTTGCGCAAAAAGTACCTACGCATACGCGATCGAAATATTGTTTCTCGGTAATCTCTTTCGTCACTCAGAGCTTGCATGAGGTGGACATATCACTGAGGTAAGTGCCACCGATTTTGAAATGTAACGACCCTGGAGTCAAAAATACGCATAGAGGTCAATAATAAAAGAACTTTATTATTGATCGAAGTTGTAAATTCTTAAATAGATAATTACATCTACACTCAGGATAAACAAACGTATTCTTGCATACAAATGTCTGTCCTGGATGGGAATCGAACCAACGACCTTTGGCGTGATAGGTAGTGTGTTAACCAACTTTTTTATTGATTCTATTTACTGATTCAATTTCGATGAAGCATTCTGAAGCTGCATAAAATTATGACGAAATTAAACCCCTGGTGATCTATATCTACGGTAACTATGGTATACAAAAAGTTTTAATTTTCTGTAAAGTAACGAAGCTTTGCGAGTAAACTATAACTCTAATACTATCATAATACCATCTAGAAATATATCGCGGAGCTAGGTAGCTTTACAAAAAAATACCTAGGTAGGTATACCTACATTTCTGTCTGGCTATAGCTTCAACCTTAAAGGTAAAAAATTACTCTCCTGCTCTTGAGTGCCAGTTTTCATCTAGGCTGTGCCTGTTATGATATTGTTGGTTTATCAATTGGTAATAGAGAATATTGACAGTCGGTACATTATTGTGCAAGTAAAATATCTTATTATAACTATAATTTTAAGAACATTAAACTTACCAGCCAAATAAATTTTCATTGTGATAAATTATTTAAGTATGGTAAGACTAAGACCTAGTGAATCGAAATGATAGAATCGATTTTTCGGAAAGTTAACGAAATTAATTAAAACGCTTCACACTCAATTACTTTTTTAATTGGTGACGAATTAAGAAATATGCATCAGTTGATGCAGAATAATATCTATATGATACCTACCTACTTAGTTTTACCTCCAACAATATTATCTTGCGTTCAAAACCTATTTTAAATGTAGGGTTAGGGACTTCTAATAATTACCTATTTAGATTAGTTTTTTTTTATTCTGGTTAAGCTTGTGTTTGACCACAATCTCACCATGGTAAGTGATGATGTGGCCGAGGGTGGTAACACACAAAGCCTAGATGCGAACTGGCTCTCAAGTGCATCTGCCGGAACACACCGATAGGTGCTTGGCGATAGACTTTCAACTTGAGGGTGATAGCCAGCCAGTCGGGTACTGCAAAGTACCCTACCACCGTGCTATGGTTTCCTCATGATGTTTTACTTCACCGAAAGCTCAAGCTCATTTTAGGATTAAAACTCACGACCTTCGCCGCGGTATCCAGCGTCACTACCATTGAGCTATCATCGCCTTAAATTAGGTACCTATAATTATGCGATGTTTTAGTAAATGCGATCAATTAATGTATTTTGTTATTTTGAATTGTTGATTCATCTTTTGACCAACGATTGTAAGGTATCTACCACTTTGTAGTAACCACCTGGCTACCACCCTCAAGTTGAATAGGTATATTGTGTCGCCTTGGTACATCGAACTTTGATATCTAACAATAACTATATCAATGGTCCAAGCACCTACCGGTGTGTTTCGGCAACTAGCTAGTTATAGTGTATCATCTATGCCGGCAACTGTACTTGATAATACTAGAGCCTTCTGAACTAAGAATTGTAAAAAGGTCGGCAACTCCCTGTTCAGGTTGTCCCAAAAAAGATCGTGAATCTTTTTGTGGAAAGGCCACCAATTTCACTAAAACCTGACCTGAGTTCTACAGACGATGACTAACTTTACGTAAATGGAGAGTTGACAGGTAAAAATAATTCGTTAGATAATGGCGATTTTATACAAAGTACCTATGCTGAAAAAGATTGATCAATCGACACCATTAACATTTTAATCATAAATAATCGGTAATCTAACCTAATCGATGGTACGGCCCTATTCATTATTTATGACTGACCAAAGAGAACAAGAACGAGAATATAACTTTTTCTTTCATTTGTATTTATGCGATTTTGACAATTTTTCTCTCGGAAGTATAGTCATTTCGTGTTATTCTTCCAGTATTTAAGAATCAAGACTTATAGTAATCTGTTAATACTACCCTCGTATGTAACGCCTAACTTGATATTACAGTGATAACTATAGATTTAAAAATATTTGCTGCAGTTTGGCGGAATTATCGACCGAGGAAGAAGCAACGATGATTCCGAGCGAGATTTTCGCCGAAGATATGATGAGCACTGTGATTCGCTTTGGCCTGTACATAGGAGCAGCTTTCCAACTGTTCTGTTTACTGGCTTGTGTCACACTTAATGATGGACAAAGTGAACCACATCCGCATGAAAAGGTATGTATTATACTAATAGACCGGCTAGTAAGTAATCATACTCAATTAGACATACAATTTAAGCCTATCACTATTTAGCTACTGTATGTTTAGCTTTGCATTATCTTAGACTGATACCTACATGTTATGTACAGTGGAACTACTGTCAGTCTCCTTTAGGCTGCTTTTCCACCAGAGGTGTGCTATGTAGCTATTATGTGAGGATGTGAAAACTATGATACAAAGCTATATGACGGTTTCCACTCGTGACCATCCATCCATGCATAGTAGAACCCATTTCCACTAGTGAATATGATTGATATCAAACGCATTTATAGCTACATAGCAAGCTCACCTCTGGTGGAAAAGCAGATTTAAACTTATTGTGTATATGAATAGTAATTAAATTTATACCATAATTTTCAGACATACACTGACAGTGATGAATGTAGTTCAGAACAGTCATCACCAGGTCATCGGGCAACTATAACAAGGGCTCGGAGGCATGACAAAAAGAAGAGACGTTAGCTTTGACATAGGATTTGGAGGTGAATCTCTTACTCATAATATGTAGCATAATAAAAATTGTGTACATTAGATTAATAGATTTAGTCTCCATAAGTAATGAATTGATGTAATATTAAATGGCTACAGCAGTAGCAGAAATATGTAATCTCTAGTATTTTTGAGTAAGCTTAGTATGTCTATAGTATCTGTATTGACTATAGAAAATACACTGATTAAAGTTGTAGATTCTGTTGTAAACAAACAACTAATTTAAACCCATTATATCACCTTCTCACAAAAAACAAAGTGAAAGTTAAGCTTGTTACTTTCAACATCAATAAAGTTGCACTCAACATTGGTCATGATAATTGGTATCTGTTTTTATTGGAAAATGTGAGATTAAATGTAAATGAATTCTGCACAAAAACTAACACATGGGAATCATAAATCATGTTACTCAAGAGATCCAAGATTTTGAATCTTGTTGATTTTTAATCCTGGATTCACCAATTGTATACTTAAGTTTTAATTAGACCTTCTGACATTATTATAATTATCTAATATAAAATACCTATTATGTAATTTGCAGAGTAGCAAAGGCAGCTGCCAAAATAATTTACTAGAACATTAACACAAAATCGGAATTTGATATTAATACCTTATCAAAGAGTTGATATCTATGGTATTTTTAAATACTATGGTATAATTTTATATATCTATGTATAATTTTACCAAATTCAATCTTATGCTTTCCTAATATTATTTAATTTTATATGAATGATCTCATTATTTATATTATCCCTAATTTAAATAAAAGGCGGAACTTTTAGAAAGCGTTTAATTGTTACATGGACTAGAAATCTTACAGCGTTACAATTATTGCTTGCCTAATACAGTTATTGAATAAAAATCTTGTATAAAATTATTCAACATTTTGTACAAATTTTAAGCACAATGTAAGTACAATAACAACATTTAAGGACTGATTTTTCATAAGTACAATAACAACATTAAGGCACTGATTATTCCCTTACATTTATGTATTAATATAGCACCTGATAAACTTACTATTTATCAAAATATTATTACACTTAATTTATTTGTATAACTTTTATACTTTGTGTATGGCACTCAACTGGCATTAAATTTTAATACAAACTCTCACCAAAAAGGCTATTATTTGCTATCTAATATTTCGTTAATAAATTTAATAATCATTGTGACAGAAAATACCAACTAAAATAATGTACACAGACTGTTTACAGTCAAATTTTGATAATAATTATCACAAAACTAAGGATGCATTACACAAGTCTAAGTACGACAATCTTAATCCCCATACTAAACATTTTTTTTTATTGTGGCAATTGTATGGCTCCAGATATTTTCATTTCACTATAATAATAATTGTCGTTGTATAAACATAAAGCTGAGTTTATATTTTAATAAATGAGTACATTTCTGAAAATCTTTGGATTATTACTAGATTGCACTTGGATACTTTGTTTATCTCATAAACCTAAGAGAGCATGAAACATGTTAAAATTAAAAACATTAAAAGCAAGACAAAATATTGCTTACATTTTAAATATAGCACGAAAATCATAAGCCTTTAAATAAAATGTATTTATAATTTGTATAACGAGTCAATAATATACTAAATAAACATTACGTAGTAACACAAATTAAAGGTATTTCATTGTTGGCAACAAAAGATATACTAACATACATTACACCTACAAAGTATTGCTTACAAACGAACAAAATATCACGAATTGCGTCTAATAACACAGGGGTAGGTAATGCACGAAATTCAATGCTTTTGTACAAAAGTTAAATGCAATTTGCAAAGCTACTTTTATAAGCTTGTAGTTAGATTTAAACTGTGCGCTTTCAATGCTTGAACCAAGTCGGTTCCAGGTAAAAATTGCTTGAAAGCTTCCAGTTTCTTGAAACATATCGTTATGCAACACTTGTCCTTGTCACTCGCGCCTGCCTCATTTTTAGTACCTTTAGTGCAACAATCACCTAAATTGATGTGGGTACACGAACATTTAAGACTGTCTACGATAGATGGCGTAGCATCTTCATCATGTACTGTATAAATGCCTAAATCTTCTAAATTAGAATTTTTGTGCCTTCTATGATAGTGCAAAAACGTGTTGTGGTTCGTTTCAGTTGCTTTACCACAGCCAGAAGCACATTTCATAGCAGCATGATCACATTTACAATCCACACATGAACAAGTATCCATCGTGCAACCCTGAGGCTTCTTATCGCGTTCTGTGTGCCCACAACTGTTTCTACATTCCCCTTGTGAAGGATCGCAACGACAATCGCTACATTTGCATATTCCGGCATCAGCTGCTAATTGCTTTAGAGCATTCCTTTTGGCTATCTCTTTCCCGAAAATATTCTCAGTCCTTACAACGTACATATCTGAAGGTGGTTCATTATCGAACAACAATGTATCTTCTAATGCTAAATCAGTGTTGAAAAGTACAGAGTTTGCTGGATTTATTTCGATTTCTTGAAGGACTTTACTAGGCGGGGGAGTATTCAAAGACCTATCATCGTCAGAAGCAAGTAATAGATCAATCTCTGAATCCGGAAATTTTATTTGTTTCTCTATGTACGTTTCCAATTTCGTAGAGTCATTTATGTATGATTCAAGTTTATCAGACTCGTTTATGTATGAATCCAGTTTTGTGTCATTTGGGTACGAGTTGAGTTCACTAGTTTCACCTATAAATGATGTTAGTTTACTTGTTTGACCTATATAATCGACTTTGGAACCTATGTTTGTGACAATTTCACTATCATTAAAGACTTTATCGCCGATGTCTAATATGTTAGGTGTATCTAAAACGAAAGATCCTTGGGTCATTATATTTGCAGTAGGCACAATGTCCGAATTCAAATCTATGTAGCTTTGCATGTGTGTAGGTACGAATGTTGCGAGATGAAAAATACTTTCTGGTGCTGTCTCTTTTATACTGACTGGTGTTTCAGATATCGAAGCAGCTAAAGCGCTGACATCAATCCATGGCGCCTGTACTTCGACTTCATTAGCCAGGGCTAACTGAATCGCTTTAGATTTCACTTCTATTTTAGCTGTTGTATCAATATTTGTGGTTGCCTGAGGAACTATTGGCTGTATGTCGCTGATTTCGACCCAAGATATAATATTAGGCTCTTTTTTATCTGTTTTATCGACAGGGAAAGGCGATAGTGTTATGCTAGTCAAGTCGTAATCTACAGCTATGTTATTCGTGTCGTTTAGTTTAGTGTTGTTAGTAGCGTTATCGAAAAGCAGGTCCGTTATATCAACATTATTAGTTGCTGTAATGTCTTCAAGACTACCATCGGTTGAGTTTGATTCAGTAGTGATCCTACCAAAGGATTCGAGGAGACTGTCCCAGTTCATGTAATCATTTGTTGTCCTTGCAGGTTGCGGGTTGGGTAACTGGGTAACTTGTATAGTAACACATTCGGCTTCAATCTGTAATTTATAACACACTCAATTTGGGTGTGTGTATATTTAAAGTCTTCATTATTAAAATCTAAATAAGTAAAAAGACAAAAAATATACCTAACTGGATGAATTAGTAATAACGACCTAAAGCATGTTTAGGTAGATACTACTAACAAAAAATAATTATTGCCTTAAATAATTTTTATTTTCAATGAATCCGTCATTATTATATTCTTTTCATACCATGGAGCGACTAATAAATCCGCAAGCTAAATGTGGACCTAGACTTTCGGTAATTAATCTTTGGACGGTCTATAATTTGGACTAATGACAACCGATATACTTGGTGTTAGGGTTGAAAATAAGGTGACAATAACCTCCTCCTTTTTTGAAGTCGTTTAAAAAGTAATAACAAGCAATTCAAACTCAATTCAATATAAAAACTTCTGTCTTTGTTGACAGTAAACATACGACACAAACGCATGCTTATCCAATAGGGAACATGTACAAAATCGAACAGTTACAAAAACTACGAGTAATATTAGAAAGAAACACTAACTATTGACCATGTCAATGTTGGTGGCTATGAGAAACTTATAGTTAAATATTTTATTTATTCGTTACTTTTATGTTAACTGATTTGATTTTTTTTTGGGAGGGTATACTTTTTTTTATACCACTACGTGGTAATGAAGCTACGGCTTATCTTTTATAATACTTTTCTTTTTCTTCTGGATAAGCTTGTGTTTCACCACAATCTCACCATAGTAAGTGTTGCTGTGGCCGAAGGTGGTAACTTACCATTTTCGGCCACATGATCATAAAACCTTAAACCATACATCCACACTACACTATTTATGCTACATCTGTATCTGTATGAGTTCTTGAAGCAAGCTGCAATACGAAAGGGCAATCTAACCTGGTGTTTCTTAGCGTGGGCCCGAAGGCTGGTGGGCGTAGAGAAGAGACGGCCGCAGTCTGGCGCCGCACAAGCGTGTGGTCGAGACCCTGAGTGAGTGCGCCCGTGCGCCTTCAGGTGGTGCGACGCCGTAAACGACTTACCGCACCCTTCTGTTCTGCATCTGCATTATCATGTTATATAACTTGTATTGTAGTGATGTATATGGACATAGATATATCGACAGTAAGAGAGACTAGTAAAAGGATGCACAGTTGCATTAGGAAAAAGAGTGGGGCGCATCTTCGTAGATGAATCTATAGTATAGATTTTGAGATCTTCAGTCTAAAGTAGTTGTATGTTTTAAAATAAAGTTACACTCAGAAAAAACATTGCCTTGCCGAGTCTTCTTAGTTTAAGTTTATGCCGAAACGGTGGCAGAGTCAATTCTTATATGTGCCTTACCAGGGCCTAAACTGAGTAAATTAGTTTTTGTATTGAGTTTATGTGTACCCAACATTTTTGGCTTGTATGAAATGAAATATTTATTCATCCAAATAGGCCTTCGAAGGCACTTATTAATTATCGGAATCTAACAACGATTCGGAAGGTTTTACTTCTCAAGCCAGCAATAAACTAATCAATTGCTCTTTTCAAATCAAACATAGAATCATTACATAAGATGTGTCTAGTAAGAGCGAGCGCTACACGGTTTTTAGTTGCCAAGCAAGCTTAGAGTGTAGTTGGTCTTCAAAGCAGTGTAAGGAATTTCGTTGTTGCCTTAGGTGTCTGAGGGACTGTCTGTGAATATCAGTTACCGAGAAGCTATTTTACCTAGAGTTCTGCCCTCCAAATGATGGGACTTTTTCAAATGGAAAACAATTGAACCCGTCCCAAAACAAACACTACTACTACATTTAGATGTGAAACATCAACTAATTGGTGAACTAATGGCATCTCCGCCAATTATTATATTCAAAAGTATTTGCCAAATTCTTATTTGGCATTCATTTAACTCTTGAAGATGATTTCGCATGTAATAATAAATATTACTCATTCACTGCCAAATCTAAAAACAACTATTATTAGAATACAAACTCCGTTTATTTATTTTTTTGTTGTTGGCTATTTGATGAATAGGCTCAAAATTATTTGCGTATTGTACAAATGTGATATTCTTAAAAATTTTACAAATTGCACTCACTTGTATGGCCTTTCTTGTGTATGCGTCCGAATATGCTTCTTCAAATCACTGAGAGTAGTGAAGAATTTTGTGCATTTATCAGCTTTACAGTTGAATGTATCGCCGCTGTGAAGTCTTTGGTGTGCTCTAAGCCTAAAAAATATAGAAACAAAATGTCAAAACATAAATATTATGATTATTTAAGGCTTGTCCTGGGCAAAACACTGTAAAATTAGGTATCTTTGCAATCGGTTTTTACGTTACCCGTAGTGTTAATTAATCAGAAAAAAATAAGCAATATTCTACAAGATATGTGAAATTATGTGGTTTTCTTTGAATTCTATTTTAACTTATAGAACTGAAGAAAAAAAAAACTAAAGTTACCCCTATTTTTTCTAGTTGAAACGATATTACTGCTGCATTTTTTATCGAAACTGTATGGAAATTTATACACTTATTTAAAAAAACAATATTACATTATCTGGTTAATTTACTTTTTTTTTAAATCAGTATGTATTAATTTAAATAAATAAACAAAGCATTTCAGTCGAGCAAATTTTGCACCGCACCCCGCTCTCGTCCATAAAGTCAGTGCGGGGCGAGTCGTGTTGCTAGACGGACCTGTGCTGCGTTGTGGAAGGAGCTTATCAGTTTGCAGAAATAATTCTTAGTCTTTTGCGTGTATTTAGAGTAAACAGTTACAGAGGCGTCATAACATTTTATGAACATAATTATATTTTAGATTGGTATTAAAAGTGTTTATTATTACGAGTAGTGTAGTCATTCGAGGCGAGGACATAGCATTATTTTAGATTCAAAAAACAAAAAATAATAATAGTGCTTAGGATGAAACCAATAACAAAAAGAAGAGAATGTAAAAAAATGAAAGGAAACATAAATTAGATTTCGATGAATTTTATAATGTTGCTCTCAGCCCTATTAGTTTATTTATTTATATACCTAGTACTATATTCCGCCCGGCTGTTTCATCCGTGTTCCCCAAGTATAATTTGATGTCCCGGCATAAAAAATCCTATCAGGGTCCCAAAATTCATCCAAATCCATTCAGTAGTTTTTGTGTGAAAGAGTAAAAAACATCTTCACAAATCATTTATGTACTCACATCCTTACAGACTAACACATTTATAATTCTAGTTTTGCGCCCCGCGGTTTCACCCGCTTTCCCAAGGGATCTTATTTTTCCCCGGGATAAAAAAGTATCCTATATTTTATTCGAGGATATAATCTACCTGTGTGCCAAGTTTCATGAAAATCCGTCCGTTTGAGGAATAAACATCCAAACATACAAACTTTCACATTTATAATATTAGTAGGATAATATAATATAATAAAAATATATAATTAGCAGGTATAGTAATATAGTACCTACTAATAGCATAGGAAGTATAAAGTACGTTTTTTTACATCGAATGAGGCTAAAAATAACAAAATATACCATGTACGAGTAAGTATCTCAAACATTTTTAGGTAGGTACATCACAATAAGTTTTGCCTAAAATGATTTTATTTCCATTGTTTCACTAAAATAACATAATACAATATTACTAGTACAGTACCTATGTACTATAATATTATAGTTTTACTACATAAATATACCTAGGTAGTGCCAACTTTTTTGGAAGAGGAAAACATGTTGTGCCGACCTCACCTAGCGTGGGATAAGAGTAATCATTTTAGGAGAAACTTATTGTGATGATATATTGTAAAACAAGTTAAGAGTTATAGCAATAGGGATCTCTCTGCAACTTGACTATTCTATGACAGCAGCGTGTGTTATCGCTACGTTTGTTCATGATGTAGCGAGCGCATCGTGCGCGATGTTTAGGTGAGGGTGGTGCGGGGTGCGGTACAGAGCTCCGACTAAACGCTCAAGGTTGTTGGCGCCGGTGCGAGCCTTAAGTTACTTCCCGATTGAAATCTTCACAAGAGACATTTTACAAGCAAATTCAATTAGCTTTAACAAAATCCTACAATAAGTTCATCAGAAGGCATACATACCTACACTAAAATTATTTTGTAAAAGTTTGTTTGGATGTATGTTACTTTTTCAGGCAAAAACTACTTTTTTTTTATTCTGGATAAGCTTGTGTTTGACCACAATCTCACCATGGTACGTGATGATGTGGCCGAAGGTGGTAAGCACACAAAGCCTAGATGGGAACTGGCTCTCAAGTGCAGCTGTCGGAACATACCGATAGGTGCTTGGCGACAGGTTTTCAACTTGAGGGTGGTAGCCAGCCAGTCGGTTACAATGTACCCTACCACCGTGCTATGGTTTCCTCACGATGTTTTCCTTCACCGAAAGCTCAAGCTCATTGTAGGATTCGAACCCACGACCTTCGTCGCGGTATTCGACGTCACTTACCACTGAGCTATCATCGCCTTAAACTACTTAACGGATTTTGGTGAAACTTGGCATACAGGTAGATCATATCCTGGAATACATTATAAATGCGAAAGGTGTAAATGTTTGTCACTAAATCACGTATTGGCTACATAGATTTCGATGAATTATTGAACGTTTTATAAAAATCATTTGGATTTAACATTTTTTCATTATTTCGAGATAAAACCGCGGGACGAGAACTAATACAATTTTATTTGTTTTATATCAAAACTAGTTTATTGTTATGAGACAATCAATTTTGAAAGCTGTTTTTTCGTAAACATGACTCTAAATTACTCGTACAGTGATGTAATTCGGAAATTGGAAGAACTCCAAAAAAATTTCAGTAATGTAATTTTGTTTGAAATCAACTGATTTATTTGTAATATAAGTCAATGAAATAGATTCTTCTTTAGGTGTTGGTGTAC
Organism: Ochropacha duplaris; assembly: GCA_951361185.1. Taxonomy (NCBI): domain Eukaryota; kingdom Metazoa; phylum Arthropoda; class Insecta; order Lepidoptera; family Drepanidae; genus Ochropacha; species Ochropacha duplaris. The sequence goes on from OX592696.1 coordinate 3,265,493, forward strand.
TATTGTTATATTTTCTCAATTGTATAAACGTTTATACACTCTATAAAGTTAGATTAACTAGTTCTCTTTTACCTATATGTTTAATGTTCTTTCTACAGTGTAAAATTTCGTTTTCCGAGTTAACGTGACAGCTCAGAACGAGTCAACAGCAGTTGTTGATTGTAACATAATTTTGGTAACTATTATTTCAAAGATAAATCAACTCAAAAGCAATGGAGAAAAAGCTATGTTTGAAAATGAATGTTGCTATGCTAAAATAATTTTGTACAATGTTGCATCTGTTGTTTGGAATTATTTTAGCCTACTCAGCGCATAATGTTCAATATTGCGTGATAAGTTATCTACATAATAAATGCGATAATCATTACAATTTTAATGACATAACAGAAAATTCAATTGTGAAATTGTCTATTCATCCAAATAGGCCTTCAAAGGCACTTATGAATAGTCTCTAAATGCTCGGTTCGGAAGGTTGTTTTTGCTGAGAAGAGCCGGCAATAAACTCATCGATTACTCTTTTCAAAAACAACTTACACCTATTACATTCAATAATTATTAGGTATTTATCTCTCACTGACAATATTTGCGTGTTATGGCGGCAAAAATAGTAATATAGAATTTAATTATGACTGACTTAATAAACAACAAACTCAAGCAGACCAGCCCCCACGAGCAGCACCTGTTCACAAGTATGACGCGTGTGGCAGCCATCGCCCTCCTCGCCATGTTATAGGGAAGTGAGCGACCCGCCACACGGCGCCGCCGCAAGCAAAGGCCTTAAAGCGAGCATGACGAACTTAAGTTTGCTCCAAACAAAAAGAAACATTAAACTAAAAGCAAACGAATTATGTAGAGAATACCTATATATACCTGAGGTTAAACCAAATACCAAACCACAAATAAATTGTCTTTCATGAAAAAATAATATAATTATTGTGCTACTCACACTGGGTGCTAATTATGCATGAAATTATATCACTGACCTGTAAAGAGTATTAAAAGCTTTTCTGCATCCAGTTGTATTGCAAGCAAAAGGTCTGGCCTTTGTATGGGCACGTACATGAATTTTCAGACTGTAAGATGTGAGAAATGCTTTTTCGCATGATTGCATTGGACATTTAAACCTGTATTCACCTGTAACCATTCAATGTATTGTTTAATTGTCTTATTAATGTGGAGTTACTGCATTGGATATTGAAAACATTTGGCAATGAAACAGGTCAAAGCTTAGTTGTTCAGCACACAATCAATTCATTCAGTTGTCTATAAACTAAATTTAGTTCCGTCAAATTTGTGTATGTCACAGTGAGTGAATAATACAAATATGTTATTTGGAAATAGATTCTGATTGATGAACTGACTCACATTCTATTTATAATAGATAATTTTAACTATTTAATTTTTTTGAATATATTTACTTGAATAGAATTTATTTTGTGTTAACTCATCAATAATCATTCAAAACTATTTCGGTAAGAATTGTACCTATTATGTTGAAGAATATCTTCAATAATGCAAAGAGCAGAAATATTGTGATAATCCCACACAAGCTCCACAATTTCAAACTTTAAAAATAAGATCAGTATCAATAGTGAAAATATTGGCAGAACTCCAGATTTATGCAAGACAAATGTGCATTATTTGTTTAATTTAGATCAAATCTTACAAAGGAGATGCCAAGGTAAGTTGGTTTGTTTATTTCACATTAGATATAGGTAATGAATTCCACAGACATCAAAAATTGTTTTTATTGAAGCAATGATCTTACTCAAAGCATCTAGGCTAGCTGTTTAAATGTGTAGGTACTTAATATTCATAGGTATGTACAAAAACAGTAAAAATAAATATGTGCCAATTTTTTTATGTCGTCTTTGGATTATTTTGACATTGCAGAAGTTGAATGACTATAAAAGTGGAGTAAATTTGGCTAATAATGAGATAACATAGCCTATTCAATATATGATTATCATTTAACCTTTTTTCTTGATGTAAGTATTGCATTTTGGAACTTTTGGATTACATCAAAGTACAAGCTTTATTATAACAATAAATAAGTAAGAAATTGGGGTATTCGAGAGTTATAAAATGCATTTAATAAAAAGTTGTAACAATAGTGTTGTTAAAACACAAATTGAGATATAAAACAAAAGTGCATCAAAAGCTAGCAAGTTTGTAAATAAATGAATTAAAATAGTGAATAATTGCTGTGTAAATATTACCTTTATGAGTTTTCATGTGTGTCCGCAGGTTTCCAACAGTACTGTAAGTGCGTTCACACCCTTCATATTCACATTTATACCTTGCACCAGAATTGTCCTCCATTTTCCTTTTGTTCTTCTCCATGAGAGACTTTGCGATATCAGCATTTGACTTTGGCATAACTGATGATGTGTCATTGTTACTGTTACAAATAAGAAATACTGTATAAGTTCCTTTGTAACATGAAATCACAATTTCTGGAATTCTATTTTTTGTATAGTTTTGTAGTAACTATTTCCCCGTTTTCGAGTCAAGGGGTTATACAGGCTGTGCCAAATATGCGACAGTCATTGTTTATAACTTTTTTTATCATCACAAAAATGTACACCTAACCAGAAGATGTTGCTACTTCACTTACACTAGATTTTTTTATTTTGTTTACTAAATGTAAGGTATATAAAGAATAAGGGTAACTGCATAACTAACTGAATAGGCAATGCAATAGGTTAGCTACAATAATAAAATTATATTCATACAACTTTCTTTGACAACATAAAGATTCACTATAATTGTCAGCAAACAATTAGTAACAAGTGGAATCAGTAACATACCTCTCGTTTGTCTCCTGAATATGCACTCATTGGTGAATACAAAATTAGGATAATCTCATCACATCATGATGGTAATATACCAAAATAGAATGCCCAAATACGATACTTCGCGAAGAAGGCCACTTATATACAAAAGCACGAGTGCAAGAGAGATGGAAAACTATTGACAAACAGCTGATTGAATAATATACATGACAAAAGCGGCGCCAATACGCAATATTTTAAAACTATTATTTAGAGAATTTAAATAAAGCCATTTAGTAAATTCACGATATCAATCCAAAAGATTACATCTACAATTTCATCCTTGGATATTGGTTCGCGCTTTTCAACACAGTTCACACCGCTTACGAAGCTTTTTCTCATTGATAAATCCGTCTCAGTGATAATCGGTTTAATTTATTTGGTAAATCCTCTGTTATTGTAAACTAAGAAGATATAGTTTGTTGTATAAAATATACTAGGATTGTTTATAAAAAAATATTAGGATGAACCGCTGTCAACGCGCCATGCGGCCATGTTTTAGAATAGTGTTGTATGTAATTATGCAACTGTCAAATATCGTACCGATTCTTTAAAAAACCGGTGAAATATCTGACTCAGTTGTGCTACGTCATAGCTCAAGCAGATGGCGCTAAATTCAAATAGTTATTATAGAGAGAGCTACCGCTATAGATGGCAAAGTAGGTGCCCGCTCTGAGGACTCCCGGCTGAACTCCCGTTACAATGAACACCACTTGTTGTCTGCGCGGGCAGTGCGTCGACCGCACGCCCTTCCACTCGAGCGAATGTGTCATCTTCACATTCGAACAAAATTTCGCGTATAAAGTGTGTCGCACAAATAAAATAATATTATTTCTAGTTCAATTATAAAAGTTTAATTCATAAAATGTGTTCAACGAGTTTATATCTTTATTTTAACTTGGTGAGTTCACAAAAAAATCATAATATTTAAAGATACTATATAAAGATAAAAACGGTAACATTGAGGTCACTTAGATATTTAACTTGGACTAATAAAAAAAGAGCTTTATCTTATTAATTAAAAACGGTGTTTGAAATGAATATTATAGCATATTTATTACCTATTTATAAGAATATTGTAGCTTTTATTTTATTGTGATTCATCTGAGATAGCACAGATATTTATTTATGTTACCATTTAAGGTTTTGTATTTATAGCCCAATTGTTTATTTATCTTTTTATGAAGTTTGAGGTTTTCACCTTTGTATTTTCATAGTGTTTCTTTTTTGTTTTATTTCTTATAATTAAAAAAGAGACCTAATTTTATTCATAAACGTTTTCATATGCTTTTTTGTAACAAACTTAACTCACTTAATCCATGGTTGACTGACTCATTGCCTATGCATTCAGAGCGAATGAACCGCTCAGGGAGATAGGTAAAAAAGCTAGGAAACAGTGGGTGAAGTTTATCTTCAGTTTACTGTTACCCACGGCACCCATTTGCCGTCTATGCGCATTAACGTGTCATTAGTTGAAGGTTGCTGACCGGCAGCATGTTCTATATCTACTCAACATAGAAATCATCTACACAAGGAAAATACAAATTTTATAGTTTTTATTAAAACATTTTACACATAAATAAAATTAAGTAGGATCGTTCCCGTTTCAAATTAGAAAAAATCCTGCAAAACTAATTAAATAAAATTAATTCAAAACTGGTTTTATAGGTCTTCTAGAATTTGTAAATAGGCTAAGTTAATATTGCCTCATGATATGAAGTTTATTACCCATTGTTAATATTTTGTTATGCATATTCACAGTTATTTCAAACACATACCCACTTGTTCATGCCGAGTACTAAGTAGGTATGTACCTTATTTTCAAAAAGTTGTTCGTTATATTGGTAAAAGTCCAAAATAAATGATTCAATTTAGAAAGTTTCATTTGAGTAGGTGTAGGTATGTTGGTTCCTGCTAGTTTCATACATCCATTAAGATAACAGTGAAAATTGTATACAGTACTCGAACTTTTAGCGATCTTTCGTTATACATAGTTTCGATATTTTAACATCACATCTACTTGGAAAATGGCCATCAAAATGTCGTTCAAGAACGTGATGTCCATACAATAGACCCATGGGGCCGCTTAGCACTTTCGCTGCTTTTCTTTATTCAAATTTCACTTTTGAATTGATTCCTTGCGTCCACTGAGACTTGTTAATCCGCAGTAATAATATCCCAGTGGAAAATACATTGCGTCAAATGTAATTATTTTGCATGGCTAATGAAAGAAAACAAAAGTGTGACTCAGTAATGTAATATAATTGGATGATTTTTGCAATCTTAGTTACAATAATCAATTATTCATACAGATTCAATATAATCTGCCTATTAATAAAAAGTGCACTCAATTGATAACAATAATTGTGATCATAATAATAATTAAATATTAAAATTGATAGTTAAAATGAAATCATTAAGGAATGAAACCTGACAACACTACACCTGATACCGGCATATATTTTCGAACAACAGTTCAATGACATGTTATTCACATTATGACCCAGAAATCTGACACTGGCACTTTCTTCTTGAGGGTCTTTTCAATTCACCGCACAGGTTACCCTTTCATTTCCTACAAAACAAACACCGGATGCGAGTGACTACGACGCATGTTTGCAACGTTGTGCTAATTTGAATACTACAATTATTAGATGTATATTCAACTTATACCTATAGGTATCTCAGGTTCGAGCTAGCAAAGTAATGCCTAACTACGCTATTTTAATGTGAATCTTATACTCTTCCACTACTACTGCAATCTAATAACAATCTAACGCTGAGCCTATTAGGAGCTTGACCCAAAAAAAAAACTAGATAACCTAAATGTGTCAAGTAAGTCAAGGATTTAATACAATGAATTTTAACTTCGGCCTTCGTTTGAAATTTGTGCATCCCAAGTAATGAAAGTAAGAGATTTTAACAAGAAAAAGGACGGGTTTCGTTTGTCAAAGATGGTCGAGGTAGTGCTTACGGGATCTGTGTCATTCGGCCACGGCACACATACCGCCCTGACGGCAACTCACGCGCCTTCGATGAATTCGTGCAACTACCAATAATTTCAAGCGATATAAATATTCCGTAATATTTTTTGCGTACTTTGGCAAGCTAAAGTCATGATTTGTGAAATTATTGTGGCGTATTTGGGCACAAAATGCGGATCTTGTGAGCAAATTGCAACTTAGCCGAAACATCAAAGTTGGTAAAAAAATATATTTGGATAGGTCTTATTATAAATAAGGTCACCTACATAAGTTTGGTATTAAACTCTAATTCACATCATAATTTCTACCCACTGAGGTAGCCGGAACTATTCCTAAGTATCTTTTGACAAAATTTGATGAAACCTCTAAGTGATCGTTTAACTTGAAATAAATCTTAACGTATGAAATAATTGTTATTGAAAAAAATTCGTACGACTATCATGGGATACGGAAAATCAAAAACTATCTCGGAGTCTATTGTTAAAATTTTCATGTAACTATGTTTCAGACACTAATTGCTTGCTGTGTAGCTGCAGAATGCGGTCCAAGATTAAAATTTGCTTGGGGTGATGCACTGCAAGGAACAGATTGTCCCGGACCAGACGGGTCTCCATATCCAAGGTAACATTAAAGTTACTACTTTTCGGTTTTGGTTTATACCGGTTTCTGAAATTGTTTACGCCATGGCCTATGAAACTATGTTATTTATTTTGGCGCCAAAATAAAATTTTCTATCATCATAATGAATCTTTGAAATTACTATGTTTATGTTGCGTTATTACTAGGTACATTATATTACGTAGTAGAAAATATGCCAGCATTTATTGATCATCAAAAGCTCGTCGCTTTGATTTTGAGTGGTCGCGGAATGGTCGACCGAAGAACTGTCGATTGCAGATAGATACTTACCTATTACCACAGAATACTACTACGTAAACTACTATTACTTACCAAGATATTAGGGGTTAAATCAATCTTTCAATTCTTAAATATGTACATTTTTTCTTTAGTGACTAATTAAATGGGAATTAATCATTAATTAGTCTTTAGACCCTGTTAACCTAACTAATTTTACTACCTACTTTTCTACCTACTAGATATTCTAAATGAGAAAGTTTCTGAGGGTGTAAAGATATTGGTTATTCTTTCACGCAAAAACTACCTACTGAACGGATTTTGATAGAACTTGGCACACAAGTAGGTAGGTAAACCTGGAACAAAATAAAATCCCTCAGGAACGCGACTGGAACCGCGGGAGACAGCTAGGAATATAAAATTAAAAAATGAATTTGATTGTTCTTTACCATTCTCATGATGCTTCAATGGCACAACCAATCATGACGCAGAACAGGACAGGTCGCGATATTATCTAGATTAAAATTGTCTATCTATTACATACCTACGCCTAAATAGATTGTCTACAACGAGATCATTCAGATTCAAATAATACCTATAGATGTACCTAAATTTAATGTCTATGTGTACTAATAATGTGGATCAAATGGTCTTAAAATAAAAGATTATTATATTATTGTAGTGCACCAGAACCAACACTTAAAAGTGTTGCTTTATTCCCAAAATGTAGCAAGCATGTAGCAAGCTTGATACACCTATTATTATTCACTCCATGATAATGTATGGACTGGTGATATAGTAGGTAGACATTACAGACGCTACACTAATTATATAATCACATTGGTAATTATTTAGTTAGGTACCTATATTAATTATCCACAACACAAACATTGATTGAGAGTCAATTTAGGCACCTACCAAGTTTTGTACCTAGTTTTCTAAAATAACCTATTGGAGTTATTGATCGTCCCAGTAAGCAAACACCTATACTAAACACGGTTACCTATCGCTGTCGTAGTTACTGTATCATAGCTCCGTCACATTATTATCATCTATCAACGTCGTACGTTAACCTCGAACCCGATCGACGGGCAATGCAACCGGTTTTAGGCAATATGCGCTTCTCCGGGCGGAGCAGCGTTTTGTTACGAGCGAGACAAAGATGCTAGACCCCGCTCTACCCATTCGGTTCGGTTGCGTTCGGGCGAGTTCGGGCATTGACGCATTCTCAGTTTCGTGCCTTTACCAGTCAGAGTACACACATGTTATCGCAGAGTGTTTTATGTTGATTGTTTGCAGTGAATATTAGTATTATTATTGCGAAATGTTCACTGTGTTTCACTGTAATACTAATAAGTAACTGTAAAATAGTAAAGTTATTGTAAAATGTCGAGAAATGATAGCCCAGACGCAGATTACCAAAATGCGTCAGAGGAAGCAGATACATGTAAGGACGTGGATAGACTGGAATTTGAGGCACGACTGCGTCAATTGTATGAGCAGCGCGCGTCGAACACTCATTTGCTAACACCTGAGAAATATGTGCAAGTGATTCAGCTGATGAAAGGGGCGAATAGTAGGAAAAAGACTCCTACCGATTATCGCCATTTAAAGAAATATCAGGTTGTCAGCACGCCGGAGGGAGATCGGCTATTCGCTGCACAAAAACCGGGCGAAAAAAGGCGGCAGATGTTCGTGACTATGGATGAAACATACGATATAATACGCGAATACCATCTTAAATTGAACCACGGCGGCCGAACCCGAATGATGATCGACTTGAAACGCAAATACAGAAATGTTACAACCCAAAGTGTTTTATTGTATTTGTCTATGTGTGGGCTATGTAAGAATAAAGTAATCAAACGTGGAAAATCGGGTGTTAATTCCGACCCTTCTGCCGGCGATTCTTTTGTGGAATTCGAATATGACGATCCTCTCAGGGATTTTGAAAAAACAACATCAGAAACTGAGCAAGAAATCACATCCACACCGGGAGTTACGATGGTGAAAAAATACCCCGAGCTGTATTCACGAGGCCAAGTCGATATATTAGGAGTTACGAATGATTCTGACGAGGAATTTAAATTCTTGTTGGTGTACAGGAATTTTATTACAAAATTTATTCATTTAAAAGCCATGAAAGCTATATGTGTGAATGAAGCCGTCGATGCTTTGTTGGAGATTTTTCTCGTATTTGGTGCTCCAAATATTTTGCAATCCAAGAATGGCAAATCCGTTCTTAAGCCCATATGTAGACGTTTAACGGTATTGTGCCCGGAAATAAAAGTTGTCAGGTCAGATTTGACTTTTACCAAAAATGATTTCAGTGGAAAATCCAATGAAGACATACTGAAGAGGTTAAATAATTGGTTAGCTAAGACCCAGCATATAAAATGGCAAGATGGAGTGAAATATATTCAGTATTCCTTGAATACTACATTCCATGAAGTGATGTGTAAGACGCCGAGTGAATTAGTTTTTGGTGTGAACCCAAGCATGGGTATTGCCTCGTTTATGCATAAATCCATATACGAGGATTTGCTGACGGAAAACGATTTAGAATTAGCTTTTAACCAAAAGGAAACTTCGAAACCGCTAAAACTATTAAAATTGGATGAATCTCTGGTACTGCCGACGACTTTTATAAAGGAGGAAGAATCACAAGATGAAAACGATGATGATATCGAAATGGACCTTTAGTTTGTTATAATTGATTCTTAAAATTATAGTACTTGTCAATATTTTAAGCGTTTTATTCACTTATCCGTATAAAAGGTCTTATCTGATTATTGTGAATTAAATATACATTTTTATGTCAGAGGTTTGACAACATGCAGGGTCACCTGATGATAAGTGACCCTCTAGACATTAGCAGTACCTATCAGGGGGATTGCCAGCCAGTCGAGTACTACAACGTACACTACGATGATTTCCTTCACTGATCGTGAGGAAACATCGTTCCTAATGAGCTTTTAAATCATCGTAACAAAGATGCTGGAATGATCGTTAGATTCACTATTTTCATGCTTCTTTTAAAGCAAGCTACAGCGATAACCTTGTATAGACTAAACTGTTTTATGTAGGTACAATAGAAATACCGTTAATTCGAACACAAAATGCCTTCGTCCTCATATCTCGTGAGAATTTTCCCACCAAACTGTTAGTTCACTGAGTAATTTCCTTACCACGATTACACAGCACAATTACAGCTACGAATAAGTATACGTCGTGATTATGTCTGACTTCTATTACAAAGCGACACAGAAATAATAGAATGGAAGCTCAATTTTCCTTTGTTTGTACTTGTGCGCTTTATTTTATGGTATCAAGAAATCTTAGCTAATCACAAAGTATGTTGTGATGGCTTTAGCTTAGGTAGTTAGGTCGTAATTAGATTGGTTGATATGGTTTTAAAATTAGGTTTTATTTGTAACTATGTGTATCCTTTAGGGGGCTATCGCTTAGGGGGTAATCCCCCGAGGGGTCCGATATTAGTAGACTACACAGCGTAACCTAAAGAATGGCATGTTTGTGATTGTGACCTAACGGTTCACAAATGAAGGTCATAGCCATGAGACAATGACTCAAACTTAGACAATCACGAGCTTTTTCTCACAAAATAAAATATCCTACGATATTCAAGATTACCATGGTAAATTTTTCATTCTTAAGCATCGGCTCCCACGACGTTATTCTACACCACCGAAGAGTCAGAAGGTTTCCTGAATAAAGTAAAAATAAGTAAACAAGAGCAGAATAAACAGAAATGAGATAAGAGATAGGGTGACAGATTAGTGTCTTTTCTCTTCCAGATTAAACCGGTATTCGTAAATTTCCAGGCACCTAGTGAATCGAGCTCTAAAGACTGGTCCATGGGGCCAATCTCGGCAGGGGAGAGCAGCGAAAACTGTCGACCCGGCGATCATGAGGCGAGCGCTGCTTGAAGCACATGCTGGCTATTCCGAGGGTCCTGCACGAACTGGTGCCAATAGAACAGGTATACCTATTGAGATTTAAATTCTTATGTTGGCTTAGAATTTGTAAGATTCTCGAATTTGTAAGAAGATTGTAAGATTAGAATTTGTAAGAGATTCAAAATTCTATTATTTTTTTGCCGATATTAACGCGAATATTACTAGTGATGCGGATAAATAACGTTGTTTTTGAAAAGAGTAATTTTTTTGAGTTTATTGCCGGCTCTTCTCTGCAAAAACAATCTTTCGAACTGTGCATTAGTGTCTACTAGACTATTCATATGAGTTTGAAAAGGCCTATTTGAATAAAAATATTTTACTTTTCATTCGCTCCAAAGTTTGAAGTTCGTTCGTTCTGTTATCGAATCTTGGTAGAAATTGAAACCGATACAAGTTATTTCTAGTCCTGAATAACGACACAAAACAAAACGCCGCTGGCGAACGAATATATCGAGTCACAACTGGTTAACCGCAAATTTCTCTCTCATTTTTTTATTTACTCACTGAATTTAGTATGAAACCGAGAAGAGCAATTAGAAATTAGTTGAGGTGTGACTCAAGTGTGATCAGCATGTCGATTAAACAAAAAGTGAAAGTAGTTCTCGTAGTCATGATAAAAATATCAATAAGGTCCTAAGTGGTACTTTTGCAATGTAACTTTGCATCCCGTTTCTTTAAAATGTAGGTAGGTATTTTTTTATAGAATGAATCATGAAATCGTATAACACAGGCTCGATAAGGCGATGATATAGTAGTGACTTCGAATACTGCGGCGAAGGTTGTGGGTTCGAATCCTACCGATAGGTGCTTGGCGACAGATTTTCAACATGAGGGTGACACCAGCCAGTCGGGTACTACAAAGTACCCTACCACAGTGTTATGGTTTCCTCACGATATATTCCTTCACCGAAAACTCAAGCTCTTTATAGGATTCGACATACACACGACCTTCGCCGCGGTATCCGACGTCACTCACTGAGCTATCATCGCCAACTAGTTTTCAATAAGCTTCTTCAGTTGCTTTACTTGCTGATTTGACGAAACTCTGTCCAGATATTTTTAACATCAATAGAACACTTTTTTGCTTCCAAAATAATGACCCTAAAAACAATTCCAGGTCGCGCCACAAACATCCCGGGTTTATTTTCGTCGGCAACGAACTCCTGCGGCAGTTCTCGTATATGCAAGACTAGGTACAACACCACAGCACCCATGTATGGCGTGTCTTTAACATCAGGACAACCTGTCACCATCGTGCAGAAATTTCCTGATTTGTTGCAGCAGGTCGTCTTTGAAGTTTGCGAGTGAGTTTTCTTTTTCCATCTTGTCTGAACATAAACTTATTCATAATCATCTGCCTGCTCTGTCCCCATTATTTGGGCTCGGCGCAATCTGTACTTTTATTCCATTCGGCCCTTCTATCTGTCATATATAAAAAATAAATAAAAAAATATCTCACACAATCCATCCCTTTTTCGGTCTTCCTCTACCCGTGTATCCATCCTGCACTTTCATATATTATGGTCAGTAATGTGGAATTTATGCTTGCGAAATGCCGGTGTCGAATACCTATAGATCCTTGGGTCTTTAATACTATAAAAGTGATTTTTCCTTCATTGAAAGCTGAGCTGAGGTTTAATTTTCAATTTTCAAACGCCTCTTTTATAATGAGGGCGCCACTTGTAGGTTTGGAACAATTCTTAGCAAAGCCAGTATAGAAAATTAGTTCCCGAGTTTTCCGCAGTATGGCGCAGCGGTTACTATTTATTTGGTCATCTGACGCTTAATTTTAAATGGCGGTCGTGGGTTCGATTCCCATCCAGGACAGAATTTTGTGTGCATGAAGTCTGTTTGTATTTTGTATTTACAAAAATAATGTAGTATAGCAGTTATCTGGTTTCCATAACACAAGCTCTGCTTAGTTTGTTTTTCCATGTGCAAATGTCCGAGGATATTTATTTATTTAATTTCCTTTTCAGGTCCAGCGAATGCTCGCTAATCCGTGGTACATGCACGCAGACTTACGTCCCATACTTATTTTTAGTTCTTCCTTTAGGCCCTGTCACTCTTACTGGTCAGGACTATGTGTTAGTTGAATCTGGATGCGTCTGCAGGCCAGATCCTATGTCATAGTCCCTTAGTGTTGCTGTTTATAAGTTTAAGGCTTTTAGGACGCAGAAATTGATTAGTAGCATTTTGAGTTCGAACTGTGAGGTGAAAACGATTTATTTTGGGTGAAAGAGAAAGGTTTAAAAATATAGCGAGTTATGTAATTCCGTCCAACGAAATATTATTTATTAATTAAGCACTTTTGAAACTTGTGGTTTTAGCACTACGAAAAGTCATCTTGCATTTATTTGGGAAAAATATTACATTCCATTATTTTGAGGTTTTATCACGACTATTGGTATTAAAGGGTGCATTTATTGATTTAAGTGTAAAATCGCCGATAAATCACGTTCATAATAAGGTTAGATTTGTCGGCCATTTTGCGGATATTAAAAATCTTTATAGACTGAGTATTATTGTTAATTTTATTATAAATATTTATTCTTCGACCGCCAATGAACTGTGCGTATATTTAAAACAATTAATAAATGTAAATTAATTTATTATTTAATAATGTTAATTGTATGATTCGACGCTCTGTTACGTTAAGTTATGAACAACGAATGTATCAAAGATTAAATAAAATTTACGATGAAATGCTGTTTATTTTATTTAAAGAAAATAAAACAAGAAGTGTATTATTTAAATAATTTTATTAATTATACGTTTATAAAATTAGAAACATGTTCTATCGAGATAACGAATTTATTCGTCGAGTTCATAAATAATTGGTAACTAGACCAATATTAATAGAAAATCGATAATAAAATTGCTTTCCGGGGTTGGTTTTTATAAAAATGGCGAGGGATAAAATGGAATGCAATAACAGTGATTATTCAACATGATAAATATTCCATTATAAGTTCTTTTACAATTTCTTATGTACTTAAAACGAGGCACGGAGTATCTAAATAAAATTATAACTAAAAACTACCTACGAATACTTAGGATACAGTTGTAATGTCCATAAACTTGACCAGATAAAATATCAAAGCATAAAATTAGTAGGTACTTGTTGTAACGGCACTATAGTAGATTTATATTATTTATGAATATACTTACAATACTTTTATATTCGTATAGTTTTGTGACGTTATTTATTTAATTAAAAAGGAGCCGTGTAATTCTAAATCAAATATCTTTTTCTACTATTCTGACCCGACAATTTTACATCTAGCAAAATGTCTGATATACAACACTCTTTTTTTTTTTTTTTTAAATTCTGGATAAGCTTGTGTTTGACCACAATCTCACCATGGTAAGTGATGATGTGGACGAAGGTGGTAAGCACACAAAGCCTAGATGGGAAGCCTCACTAAGTTTTTGACCAGAAATTGTAATTATACAGTGCCTGCCAAGGTTTTACAGGCATAATTTCTAACAAACAGTGCCTGCCAAGTATTAGGTATTTCATTGGTGATCAAGTTTATGAAACATGATTGTATAAAATGACTATTTGATTATTGTTCGTAACGGTAGTACTGTTGTGGAGTGGGCTGTGGCCGCTGTGGAACGTGTTGCGCGTGCGCTTGTTGCGGCGCGTGAACTTGTTGCAGCGCTTGTTGCGGCGCATGTTGCAGCGTCTGGGGCTTGGGAGTGGGGATCTTCACCACTATGTCGGTTGGTGTACGTGAAACCTGAATGAAAGGACATTGAAATATACCATTAATATATAATCAATGGATAAAAGCACAAAAATATTTACTTTTGAATGTTGTGTAGGTCTTAACAGATCAAAGTCAAAGTCGTATTCAGAAGGACTGTTATGTCCAAACTACAGAAGTTACCATCAGTTTGGATCCATGATCCTTGGTGGTTCTTCAACCAATAAGAAACTAATAAGTGTACATTATTTTGTATCTACACTAATATCATCGGGATATTTTCTATGTGACGGGCCAGTTGGCGTGGTTACCTATCACGCCGCAGGTCATGGGTTCGATGTCTGTCCTGGATGGGATCCAGGACAGACATTTGTGTGCATGAGCATGTCTGTTTGTCCTGAGTCGGGTTGTAATTATCTTTTTAAGTATGTATTTACAAAAAAAGTAGTATATCAGTCATCTGGTTTCCATATTACAAGCTCTACTTAGTTTTGGATCAGATATAGCAGTTTGTGAAAAATATCCCAGGATATAATACACAAACAACTAATCCGATTTTGAAAATTCTTTCACTAATAAGAAGCATCACTATCCCATAGTGGTATAGACTCCTTTCATTGTGAAAACGCGGGGCGCTAATTAAAAAAAAGCTCTCACCTCAGCCTTGAAGCCCTCCTTAGGATCAGCGGTATAGGTAACAGTTCTGATGAAGCCGTCGCTGTCGACGACGGAGTACGACCCCTTGATGACGTCACCATCACGCTGCTCCTTGCGGTTCTGGTAGTTTGTGTACTGGTCATCGTTCACGTCGAAACCGAACTGGTACGATGGGCTAGGCTGAAAGAGTTATCGAATATTAAAAATAACAATTTTGTTACTACAAAAAACGCTTTTGTTTTGTTTTTTCATGCCACAAGTAACAACAAGGCAGGTGGTTCACCTGATGGCGACTACCTTCGCCTATTAGACATTAGCAATACCAGTGGGATTGCCAATGTGTTGAACACCTTATCACTATGCCTTAAGGCAACTGCCGGAACACCAACAGGTGGTTAGCGACAGAATTTCGACTTGAGAGTGCAGGTAGCCGAGTATCTACTACAAAGTACCCTAACACCGTGCTATGGTGTCCTCACGATGTTTTCCTTTCGAAAGCTCAAGCTCATTGTAGGATTCGAATTCTCGACCTTCGCCGCGGTATCCGACGACACTACCACTGAATCTGCTGTTGGAAGAGTAATAACAAAATTTCAAGTTATTTTAATTTGAAACAGCTTAAGTTTATTATTTAGGGGATTGTACCTAAGATAAAATTTGGCTAACATCTTATTACTTGGTTACAATAAGCTCAAAGAAAGTTGTACAAAACCGTTCTAACTACAGTCTACCTATCACATAGTCCTACTGTATAGGTACAGTCGGAGCGAGTTTATGAGTGAAAGTTGCGCAGTCGAGTCGCTATACGTATAGTGCGGACACCAAAGAGTATGTAATATATTGCGGACACTGCGCACTGACAGCGGTTATCTGATCCATCCGCAGGAACATTGTATCGGTCGCGTGAAACAAAGCATGGCATAATAATTCCGCATATTAAATTACGGGGTACATAGATTATGAATAATGATAAGTAGATATGTTATCAAAATATGCATAATAATATGTAGGTACCTATAGAACTTTATTATTCTGTCTATTGAAGACTCAAGTGCAAATAGGGCCATTATTTGCAATTACATATTCATACTCGAAACATCTTAATCTCATGATGTTGGTCCGCGACGAACTTGGAAACTACTAAACCGATCTTAATGAAATTTGGACACAAATACATCATATCCTGGGAGATGGGATACTTTTTATCTCGGGAAAAGATAAGATCCCTCGGGAACAGGAGGATAGCTAGTATTATTATAATTGATAGACTGTTTGTGAATGTGAGATTGAGCGATTTAAAATACACAAAATACCTAACATAACAATACGTAGGTAGGTATCTAATAGCATTTATTTATTTCATTTCGTCTTTTTGATCTGTCGAAGTGTTGCCCCATTGCTGCGTGAAAAAGTTCATTGACAAACCAACACGATGGAAAAAAGATTATTATTAAAAAGGTAGAAATTAGTGTTTCTACTCACGTCATAGTCTTCCTTGGGTTGCTGTTCCTGCTGGTACTGGGGCTGTGCCTGCGGTCTGTACTGTGGCTGAGCTTGTGCCTGGTACTGCGGCTGTGCCTGGTACTGTGGCTGCACTTGGTACTGCTGTGGCTGGTACTGACCCTCGTTTTGGACCGAGTATGCTTGCTGATGAATATAAATATTTTATTGTTAATATGCAAAGTAGGTAAGTACAAATTTTTATCGTAATTTGTAAACGTATAAAAATTAAAAAGATCTATGGGATTTTTTGTTTTGAGATCCACGTGCTGCAATTTCAGTCTTTATTAATTTGGTAGACGGTGTAAATTCGCTTGTGTAATTGGTATGAGCATCTAACGAAACATAGTAGGTATCTCCTATTTTTTATAGTGTTACTAACTTGTGGGCGGGCGGCAGCGACGGGTGCGGGATGCGCTTGAGTCTGCGCTTGGGCACCTTTTTGCTGACCAATGTATTCCCTAAGTAGATGTGGGGGGATGCCTTCTGCCTGCTGACAATTAGGGAAACATACTTTAATAACTTTATAAAGTTAAACTTTCTAATAGGGATGTTGTCTATATTGACGGAAAATAGACAAAACACCTAAAATACTCTAAAACACACGTATTTTATAACATCGAACAGGTTATAAAATACGTATAGACCGGGAGCTGAATAGAGTTGAGTGTGCAAAATATGAGTACCGCATATAAATAGGTAGTTTTGAACTCAACTTCCTTTAGCGCCTGCACTCGTAATTCGTACCTATCCTGCCTGAGTATTTTATCGTTCAGGTCACAACGCAGTATTTTATACAATACCTACTTACCTCCATATAAACTATAAGTTTGTAGAGAGCAGATATTATATATCCTTATTATTAGGAAAGATGATTCTGACCTCTTCAAGTCTTAACCAAGCAGCATTAATTTATTTTTGACATTGAACTGAACACAGAAGTCATTTCAAAGTTAAATAATGTTCAATGGACACCTAGGTAAGAACACTTCATTAAAGTATTCAGTTGAATTTAGGGTCTTATTTTCTCTGATAAAGCTAGGAAGCTTGGAAATAGAATTTAACTGCCTCTTTGCTGTTCTTCATATCAAAATAATTTTCAGACCGATTGTCTGCTATCTTTTTATATCAATATGGTATAATGCTTAGTAATATTCACTCTGAATAAGGTTCGAAATATGAGGAACATAATAATTAATTTTCACTTACTAATTAGACTAAAACACAGGGATGAAAGAGATGTAATGAAAAGAGTATCGAGCATGAGTGTGGATGGATATAAAGGTAGAGGAAGGCCGAAGAAGAATGGATGGACTTGAAGGTGTGAGTACTTAGACGACTAAAGATAGAGCCCATCCCACCTAGCGTGGGATAAGGAAAAGAAGAAGAAGAAGAATTAGAATGAAACACACGAAAATTCTGAGCTAAGCACGCAATGTGTAATGCCTTATAATTGATATGTCGCAGTATGACGACTATACCTAACCGTTCATTAACAAAGTCAAGTCAACCAAAACTGCTCCACTAATCCTCAATTACCGTTACGTAAATGTGACTAAGATCTTGTTTTAAGTAACTAGACCAAATAAAACGCTTCGTTGCCATTACGAAACCTGCAACCATGTAACCACTGGTTACCTTCGCTGGTTACGTTTCGGACGATTTGCTGTAGACTTACAGGACAGTCATGTGGTCGTATGAAGATTGATGTTTGATGTATTTTCCGCTCTGTTACCACATTTCGTGTAGTGTTCGCGAAGTGATTTACAGTTGTTTTGTTTTATTACAGTTTTAATCCTTGTTGCTTGACTGCTTTTACTTTTTGAGCTACCATAGTGAAAACATACCAAAATAAAAAAAAAACCATCCAGTATAGAGATTTGTGAACATGAACGAACATGTTTGTCATGACTTTGACAGTCATGAGTTAAGATGATTAAGTAATTAAAAAAATATAATATTTGAAGTAGGCTCTGCTTAATTTTGTAAAAAATGTCCCAGGATATTTATTTAGGTGTGATTTCATTTTATTTTACGTATGTCAACTTATTTGGGATAATATTGCACTTATCGGAAACTAATCCTATTACTTATATCAATTTTAAAGGACCTTATTTGGTTACAGTAAAATGTCACATCTGATTAGCATATTCTGGCATTCAAATAGGCTTTTTGTTAACAATATTATGTAGGTACCAGCTATGACATTATCTTGAATGAATGGATGACGTAACGTAACTGATTTGGAAACAATAGGTTATTGATCTTTTGTTACTTAAGTGAAGGTTTCAATTGCAAATCTGTAATAGAAATCAAATGGTACAGAGTTATCAACTTCAAACAACTATTTTTAAAAAGGCAATAAAAATAATTTCAAAATTGGGATTCAAACAAAATCTGCCAATTTTTATTGAATATTTTTAAAAGTGTATGTCGTTACGTACGAGTTATATATTTCGAGTTCCTAATTTCTAACATTACTTTCACCTTTTATTTTTAAATGATGAATGATCATTTTTATTTTAGTTTATCCACCATGTGTAGATAAAATTGGCCTTAAAGTGCGTCAGTCGGAACACCGGATTTTCAACCTTCCTTCGGCTTTCCTTCTGACCCCTAGGGATTATTTTGTGTGAGAGTCCGTCTATTTGTGTGAGAGAGTTAAACGACTACATCCAGCACTTGTGAACCTAGAAGGCACTTGAAGCAACTGTAATTTGACGACACTATGATTAACATTGAATACTGACTTGTTGTTGATGGTGGTATTGCGGCGCTGCCAAAACACATCCCGCCAATCCCAGCACTGCTAACGTGACGCACTGACTTATCATGATGCACGCACTATAAAAAATCTTTAAAAAATAAAGTTCAAAAAAAGAACACACAGCTCACTCGCGTAAGTAGATTACGTATCGTGCAATGCGTGTAAGATACTCTCACTTTATATAGATACACCCCTTCTAGCTCGTGGGTGGTTAAGCGGGAGTTGGTGTACAGGTAAAATATGGTAGTGTGCGTGTTCGAAAAATTGGAGCATCAGTTTTTGAAATCTGTTCTTGGCTTTTGTTGACTTTAGTGCGTGGTGTAACACAGTAATAAAAAGTAATTATAAAATCGACAAATTATGTGATGCCTTCTTTTTAAAATCACTATGGGAGTTTTTTGACTTGGATCTATTGGTAAGTAATCCTTTTTTTTAAACAAATATAAGTGATTCAAGTTAAAAGTCAACTGAGATTTTTCTAACAATTTTAAAAAATCTGTGGCATTTCTTTTCCTTCAATTATTGCTAAGACACTTAGGTATAATGCTTAATAGTTGTTGTTTAAGTCTGCAACTTATGCTAAATTTTTTTACTTTTTCAATATCCTGATTTCGGCTGTCACTGCCAAGTAGAGCAGAGCACAATCCAATCCATAGTCGGTAAAACAGAAAATGTTATAAACACAAACCTAATCCTGCAACCTGGTTTGAATTAGGCACTTCGAAATACCTTACCTACGAGATAACAAGTATTGAAAAACAAAATCAAAACTCATTTATTCATTTAGGCCCCGGTAAGGCACTTATGAACGTTTACAATTGACTCTACCACCGGTTCGGAATACACTTAAACTGAAAAGAATCCGACAAGAAACTCAGCAAGGCGATTTTTTTGCAGTAGATATTTCTCATTTACAATTTCAAAAATACATTAGATATATTTTCAAGGATGCTATCATCATGCTATCAATGTAAATCATCTTTTTTTTACGAAAAATAACTACTTAACAGAACATTAAACTAATATTGCAACACTGTAACAATGTTATTAATGCACTTCGCAATCTTTTAGATGAATTTATGCATCTACAGTAATTACAGATTCCCCGAATGCAGTTGGCGTTACGGTTTTGGCCTTGCCAACCTTTTAGGTACCTATCTATATGCGGTTCGGTTCTCAGGCTTTTGTGCGCAAACACAATTTGCATTCACTTACAAATCGATTTAGCTATTGTAATTGATTATTGTCTAATTAAACTCTTTTTATGAGAATGTTGCGTGGACGGGCAGTTACCTATTAGAATACACCTAGTAAAATTTTGAACTCAAATTCGAAACTTATTAAGTAAATAAATTTCTTGCCGGAGTCTTCTCAGTTTAAGTTTATTCCGAACCGGTGGTAGAGTCAATTGTAACGTTCATAAGTGCCTTACCAGGGCCTAAACTGAATAAATGAGTTTTTGTTTTTGATTTTTAACAATTATTTCTACCACCGTTTCAGAATACACTTATACTGAGAAGAAACGGCAATAAACTCAACGAATTTACATATTCTGGAAACTAATACAGCATTTTTGGTTCTTGCATCGTGAGTTTGACAGATTCCAGCAGTTTCAAAAGTCATACCTTATCAATTCATCAGCTCATACAAGTCTCTCATGGAAAGTAATGCAGATTGACGGACTTCATTTGTTTTTTTTTGATGCAGTTCTCCTCATAAAGCTTTCCTTCACCGTAAAGCTAGCTAGGAAAGAAAGGAAGCTAGAATTCAGGTATTACTTGAATCGCTTATATACTAGATTCTATTGTTATCTTATTGTTTTCCTGGGACATATGTCCCTAAGGGTGATTTAGTTAAACCTACAGATTCGACGATGAATCTGGGTTGTTATTGTGCTGTATCAGCAATTGCATGAGATGCCCGCTGTCTGTCATCGTTGCGCTGGTCGATGAGAATTATAGGGGTGCATCATCATGGTAGCATGTGTGGTCAAAGTCAAAGTTAACCCAAAAGGGCACCTATGAAGGTCGTAGTTAGAGAAATTACAACTCATTTGGAAGTCAGCCTTACTCTGGTGACGTCATACTTATCTATAACTAAAATGCCGCCACATGAATGATATCTTGCTGACATTCAAAGAAATCTAATATTTCGCAACACCATTCTACGGAGTTATAATATAAGCTGCATACTGAGCAATTAAATTAAAAGGTATTATTTCTCCGCAGGGGACTGCCTTTTCTAGGACTAATATCAATAATAATATAGTAATTTTTAGGGTTCCGTACCCAAAGGGTAAAAACTCTACTGTCCGTCTGTCTGTCTATCTGTCATCAGGCCGTACCTCATGAACTGTGTAGTTAGACAGTTGAAATGATGATGTAGTTCTGTTGCCACTATAACAAATACTAAAAACAGAATAAAATTATTAAAAAATCTAAAAACTTTGTTCGGAACCCTCGGTGCGCGAGTCCGACCCACACTTGACCGGATTTTTTTAATGCACAGCTATCTTAATAGACTAGACCATTGGTTTTACGTGGTTTTGTTAGTTGTAACTATTTATATGAAATTACTAAAAAAAATATATGAAGAAAATATAGGTATGAAATTAAGAAGAATAAAATAAAAATAAAATGAAGGCCTATGTTTTACAGTGATATTTATGAAACGTTTCAGTACCTAGTTCCAAAGATTACTCCCTACAAACATTTTTTAATATTCTTATGATAAAGTTTAACTTTTTGTAATAAAATAACTATAAAAATTAAGAGTTTCTTGCAGCATCTGTTTTTCACTTTAAGTGGTTCTAAGTGTACACCAGTGGTAATAAGTGTAACTAGGTTCTAAGAAAATCGAAGATGAAAACTGAATAGGTAATTGGTTATTGCAATAACTCAGTCTATGCTGTTATTTTGTAATAAGTTACGCGAACCGACACATCCTGTAAACATTATTACTAAATTTTATTATTACATTATGACCATTAAAATTCAAGTCATGAGAAATCATCCCAGGAAATATTACGTGCTTAAGCTCTAGTTAAGCTTATATAACATAAACATAAATACTTCAAGTTGACTCATTATTTTATTATTTTGACTACTGACCACATAAAAGTCTTCGTTTACGACATTAAAAACCATTAGCCGTTTGATATTTAGTGCTCGTTTACAATATTTTCCGAAGCTGTATTTATATGAAAGGTTTTTCAATGTGACTACCATGGCCAGCAGGAAGATGATTTACTGATGGTTAGTGTATAGATACATTAAATACCTACCAGGGGATTCCACAAGACCTTTAACTTCTTCACGCCTTTATCGAAGAATAGGATCATCATCTCTAAAATCGGGGAACAAGCGTAGACATGGAATGGAATTTTGGAGCTAGTTTTAATTGTTTTTTATATTTTATAAAACCTTTTAACCTTTTTCCCGGGTAATCCAGGACGAATGGCAAGCCTACTGAAGAACTCTATGACGTAGTGCTGCGAGAAAACAGTTATGGGGAGCTTATTCCAGATCCCAATGATCGATAAGCTGAATCGAACGACCAAGGCGGCAAAATGATGGTTCTTGGTTAAAACTTCCTCTGTACACATCACTGTTGTTGGAATTTGAAGCATCCCGCTTTAAAGTGCGTTTAACGATTTTTTTTCTCAATTACAATTTAAAAATAAAAAATATGTAGGTATTGGTCAAAATTATCAATTTGTCTTTTGCGGTCGAGACCATGGGTCCGTGCTGGTCTGAAGCTCGTCGTTTCACAAGTATTTTTTCTAAAAAAATATCGAGGCCTCGGGTGATCAGTGGGCGGGGAGCAAAGAGGAAAAGTCGCCAGCCTGCTGGGAACCTTGCTGATCGGCAGCAGCGGCAGTCTCGAAAACTTATATATTATAGTTTGTATATTTTGTACATCTGTTGTAAATAAATTGTAAATATACTTTTACTTATTCAGATCCACATTTAAATTTTAAACAATTCTAAACACGTTTCAAAAATATCCATCTGATTAAAGTGTCTTGACTAGATCCATTACAACATATATTGATAAGAATTATTTTGTGACCTCTTTGACATGATAGATTTGAATCAACTAACAGCGGCTTTCACTTTTAAATTAACATAATGTACGAGTACCTATTTACAGAATAAAATTTAATACATTATGTACTAGCTGACCCGACAGGACTTTGTAAAATATCTCTGTCATGTTTTGGTATTCGAATTTTATAAAATTCGGAATAACTTTTCATGTTAAAACTTCTGACTTTTACGAAAATAAAAAAGTAATCAGTCAGTCAATAAACAGCATTATTTTTTAATTCTAAAGATAAATTTACTACCTACTTTAAAATAAGTCTATGATTATAATAATTTCGATGAAAATTAAATAATAACATAAATTTACTGTTGAAAAACTATCTATTCGCAAATAATCAAAAATTTTAACAACTTTCCATGAATTTTGTATAGACGCATAACATAGTTTACTATGTAATATTCTACTTGTCCATTTATTTATCCGTTACATACATACCTATCTACCCATCAACTCAGAAATAAGTTTAGATATCAAGCCATTTCGTTGAGTGAGTATGCTATGCTAAAGCATCTGAAGGGATAAACGACAAGAATAGCAATTGTACGACCGGCAAATGGTTAATTGAAGGTTGGCATTTAAGTTTTACTACGCAGTTTATCTAGGGTTCAAATCGATAATGCCTACATCTAGAATTGCAAAACTCTGTGCATCTTCTCACATAATAACATATAATATGCACGGAGCACTGAGCAATGTTTAGGATAATGACCTAATGAGAGGCAATGACGGACAAATTGAGTCATCTGAAGGGAAGTAGTAGGCACACCAATGAAAATGAAACAACACCAAATAAAAACCGGCCCATTGAATGTAGACCTTATAGGGTTCCGATCTGTTCCGATGTACTTTTATCTAATTCATATACTCGTAGCTGGTGGACCACATGAAACTCAAGACGTAATAGTTTTCGTTGTAAATTAAAAAAATCAACCTGACAACAACAACCTGACAACAATTTTTCAAGAACATGTTGGGAGGTATAAAGTACGTAAATATTTTTCTAATAAATTTTATAATTTTCCATAACTTTGTAGAGTTTACAAGTAAATAAGCTGTGACATACATACAAACGGACATGACGAAACTATAAGGGTTCCTTAACTCTGGAACCCTAAAAGTTAAGGAGGTAGATAAAAAACAGTAAGTAGATTGTATTTTGAAACTTCAAAAGTAACCTAAACAATAAATGATTATTTACACATATCCTGAAAACTCAAAATTTAAATCGATCACAAAATCTAATGATAAACTAATAATTAGATACGGAGTATCTACACTCTAGTAGCGGTGACCCAACATGCTCGCTTACACTTAAGGTATATCGAGTGCGCCAACGCATTCGACTGACCGACTTTTTATGACGTGTAGTGTACCTAACTGATAACCGGTCATTTAATACAGTACCATTCGCTTGCAGTCATACAGTCATACGTGTATTCGGTTCAAGTATAGGTTTGATAAATTCTTTCTACCTTTTGGCCCAATTCCATATCAATTTTTGTCGATCATTCCAATGAGATATTTGTATCAATAGTTTCTTGAACGACTCTATTCTGTACTATTTTTTAAGTACGTATACTCTAAAATCCTAATCTTTACCCAAAAAACAGCTTTTACTATTTACTAGTTTTCCACCCCGTGCTTTCACCGGCGTCCCCGAAGGATCTTATCTTTTCCCGCCATAAAAAGTATCCTGTCCTTCTCCAAAGTTCCATCTATTTTATATACATATCTATGGGAATTTCATCAAAATCGGTTAAGCGTTTTAAGCGTGAAGAGGTAACCTTTTTGGTTAATGACACCAGTGCAATTTAAATTGACATCAACTGTTCTTCGTCTTATTAAACTACACACACGATCTGTCACTTTATTATTATTATTGTTTTAGTGTTGCTTATTCCCCCCCCCCCCCCATTTTTATCATATTTAATGTACGATTTTCTTTTGTTAATGTTTTATTAGATGTTGTTTGTTATATATATACATATATATATATATATATATATATTATTTGTTTGCTTAAGATGTGATTCTTTATTGCGCACTTTATGTTTAGTCGTGCGTGACGTCACCGCCAGCTCCAACGGAAGACCAGCGCAGCCAGCTTTATGCTGAGTTGGAGCTGTGTTGGGGCTAAATATGTTTTATTTTATTATTTTTTGTTGTACTGCATATTTAATCTTTTTGTTTTGCCACAATAAATATATTTCTATTTCTATTTAACAGACAGACAATCAGACACATTCACACTTATGATATTATTAGTATAGGATATCATACGCGTTATTTGAGGCGATAATAGCTTGATTAAAGTAACTGAATACCGTGACCTAATACAACATTATTCTGTTTCTGGTGAAAAACACCGTGAGGAAAACACATTGCACTTTGTAGTATCGACTTTCTGGCTACTGCTCTTTGGTAAAAATGCTGCCAAGCATATATCGATGTTTCGATAGCTGTGCTATTTTAGAGCCAGTTCCACCCCTTAGGTCATATGCGAAATTAAGTAATTAAGGTGATGATAGCTCAGTGATAGAGACGTCGGATACCGCGGCGAAGGTAGTTGGTTCGAATCGTAGAGTGAGCTTGAGCTTTCGGTGAAGGAAAACATCATGAGGAAACCATAGCACAGTGGTAGGGTACTTTGGCTGGCTTTGGCTTTACCCACCTGGCTGGCTACCACCCTCAAGTTGAAAGTCTGTCGCCAAGTACCTATCGGTGTGTTCCGACAGCTGCACTTGAGAGCCAGTTCCCATTTAGGCATTGTGTGCTTACAACCTTCGGCCACATCATCACTTATAATGGTGAGTGAGATTGCGGTCAAAAACAAGCTTATCCTAAAGTACAAAAAAAATCACATTCTTACCATATTGAGGTCGTTTTTTTTTAATTTGACCACAATATTACCCGTAAGTGATGATGAGGCTGAAGGTGGTAAGTACACAAAGCCTAGCCAAAAGATAAGACAAACACAAGCATCATCTGATTAATTGGTGAAAGTATTAATTTAACTAACACCCAAGTAAGTATTTGCAATTTGTTTTAGATATTGATTAAGATTATGTTACTTCCTATTTAATTTATTAATCAATCACATAATAATGATAGATGAAGATTATCTTAAACAGTAATTGTTAGTTTATTTCAGGAACCTCCCGTATTTAATTTGATAATCTCTATCCGATTTCAACTTAGTTTTACTATGGCTTTTTACAAAAACTTAGTGTACCCTTAGTAATGCTGAGACCTTGGGCAAGTAGATCTGCTATCGCAACATACTATAACCTGGTATCTATAGAAATTATCGCAATTTTTGTATCGCTATCAAGTTTGGTGACATTGATTTTACCTACATAACAACTTGTTTTAAGAATGTAACGTTCGCACGTTTTGCGTAACGTATTTTACAAAATCAGTGCGCGTAATGTTGATTGGGATATCATTAATCAACACTTCACTTTTATGATTATCAATGTGGTTATTATAAATAGTATTTAGAAACGTTATCATGAAACAGTTGATGTGCCATTGACTGTTACTTCATACACCCATTTTAAATAAGTATCTACCTTCTTACTCCAATTACGCTTACTACTTACGCTAATCATTATTTTAATTATTACGTTTACGTAACATTCTTTTAATTTGAGCTGGAGATCGCATAACATTGAATTGATACTTAGAAATTAAATGTGAAAGTAAGTACTTTAGAGATATCTTACTAGTTTTAACCGTGTTTTTTTGTAAGTAGTTTTGGGTTGATCGTCCCATCTGCAAGTCAAGGGGGCTAACTCATTGTTTATTATTGGAACGAAGTTCCTTATCGCGCGTTGTGAAAGGGGGCTAGACGGAAAAAAATCTTACGAAAAAATCTTTTTGCTATAGTAAGCTATTGTAAGCTGTGCGGCGTGCGCATGTTTCTCTGTCTGTCTCTCTCTCTCTGTCTCTCTCTTATAGAAAGCAAGCCAGATATTTTCATTTCTATTTATATATATATATATATATATAGAAATGTTTTTTTTTTTAATTTATTTTATATATATACTCTCTCGACTTATATAACTTCGTTCCATCCGGGTGTCAACAATTTCATTTCAATTTCATTTCAATTTCATTTCATTTCGATATTATAATCTCAAGTACATCTCCAATGTCCAAAAACACATATTAACAACTTTGCAACACACGCAAAAAGTCCTCGTAAAAATCGCGCAAATTTATGTCATACCTTCGAAGCAGAGACAGTGGATGTATTTTGCAACGTCTTTACTCAAGAGATCGGGTGTGGCAGACAGGTTCACTGGAGCGGATAACAGTAATACCGTAGGTTATGTTACATGACCATAATGTATGAGAAACATTAATTACTGTAATGAGAGTACTTAATGCGGAGTTGACGCTATTGTTGATGCAACTGCAGCTAAAGGTGCTGTAAATGAGCTTCGTGGTCATTTAAATACAAGAGTCATTAGGTAGAGTTAAAGTCTACTCATTTTAGATTTTGGAACTATTTTATAACAAAACCTTCCTAGAAGCTAAAAAATCGCTAAAAATAAAACCAATATTCACATGAAAAATTAATATTACTTAGTTTTTTTTTTATTCAAAGATTACACTAACTGAATTCGCTGGTACAATATTGATAACTGCAACAACTTTTTTTTGTTTTTGAGTATTTGATTTGTGCAACAATTTAATCTTTTATACCTACAATCAATCAGCTGATCAGCATAAATTTATGTATGGCAGTCCTAATTTTATTATCGATAAAATCCAAATCTTTTGTGCTTCTTATGGGGGTTTTGTTAACAAAACCCCCATAATGCTATAAAGGTTAACCTTTATAGCATTTTTCGAATCCAGCTAGTGGTATTGTAATCTTCAAAAATCATGATATAAATATCATTTTTTTTTATCATTGGTTTATTTTCAGCGAATTAAGCTATTAGAAAATCTTAAGAAATTATAGAACTACGTAACCACTTATCGAATCACAAGTTCCAATCAACAATTCTGGCACGTTTAAGCAACTAAATCTTATTTTAGAACGCAAATAAATTTTAAAATTCTGCGACCGCTCCGGCTCCCACGTAGACAAATAAAACAATGGTTTAACTTAAGCAGGTCTAATTGCTAAGCAGTACAAGGATTAACTCTATGATTAAGACTAAATAAATTATGTAGAAATAGCTTTGGAATGAGGTTTTATGAGGCGTATTTGTTCCCGACATGGTGTCTGACGCCCCATTTGTAATTAGCGTTTTTGTCCGTTTTGACGAAAGTGTGAACGGGGCCGGTCACGCCGCTGGTACCTCTGTGGTCGTGGTCTCTGTCTTCGTGGTCGTGGTGATAGTCATCGTGATCACGTTTCGGACGCTGTCTTTGTTCCTCCGCAGGTCTAACTGGAAAGCGGGAGAAATTGCCTCAGTTTGTTGCCCCCGTTTTGCGGTGGGAAATTTTTATAGTTAAGGTCTTGGCTCTATTTTGGTCGATTGTATACTATGAAGTTGATTTTAATAGTTAAGGTATTGGATTTATTTTGGTCAATTGTATACTATGATGTCAGTTAATAAGACTATGTTATACTTTAATTGAAAATCAATGAGGATTTTAAACCCAGACATCTTTTTACTGAAACTTAAAATATGAAACACCATTTTTGGAATGAAAATAAAACTCACTCGGTATCCGAAGCTGTGGAGGTCCTGGTGCAAATCTGGTGACCCTTAAAGGCGCCCTAGGGACTGAGTAGTACGGAAGAGACCACGCTGATGTCATTAATACGGCACAAGCCAGAAAAACCTGTAAAAATAAAAAAGGTAAACAGCCTAGCAAAATTTTCTCACAAATATTTCCTTTCTGGTTTCTATAACTGAAAACCGATTTACCCAATTAGTTATATCTACTCATAACATGCTATAAAAGCGGTTAACGATACACAATTATCTACTAAGTGAGACGATGTTAAAATTATAACATTATGTGATGATTACGTAGGTACGTAAAAGACGGTAATCATTTTGAGCTCGTCTATATGCACATCATACTCTTTTTAAAATGTCTGTATAATTAACCAACCTATTATTGTTTGAGAAACTGGTTGGTTCTAATGCGTAATTTAAAAAGATAAACAATAAAAAAATATAATTTATTATTTATCATTCGTACTAATTTCAGCCAGCAACTAAAATGATTGTTTAAATAATAAAATAAATTTGACTGTTT
Source organism: Ochropacha duplaris (assembly GCA_951361185.1). Lineage (NCBI taxonomy): Eukaryota > Metazoa > Arthropoda > Insecta > Lepidoptera > Drepanidae > Ochropacha > Ochropacha duplaris. Next base: position 3,295,115 of record OX592696.1, read on the forward strand.
TAAAAGAAAAAAAACTTACCAAAACGCTTCTAAGCATCTTCAAAACGAAACTCTTGGGTCTTGTTTGTAATTTGAGATAGTAATGACAAGCACGGTGTCGATCTGTCCTCTTATAAACAAGAAAGAAAAGGAATTTAAAACACTTTCTACTGGTCGATTTAACGCTTGGCCGCAACAGCCGGGTAAACGATGCGGTTCAGATGACACAAAACTGTCTACAATAGTAATTCTTCCCACTGTACATCCGACATAACTAAAATCGTAAATGACACGCGCATCGATTATGCATCTAATCAAAAGCGAAGCACTGAAAATGAAATGTGTACCATTGGATGATTTCATTTTATTAGAATTTTGTCTGTTTGCCAAATCTTTGCGAGTAAAACCTTAGTCTTAATAGGTTAGATACATGTTACTTTAGTTCTATATGATGTTTGAGCGTGTGAAAGAAAACATCGTGAAGAAACCATAACACGGTGTTAAAGTAGGTACCTGCTTGACTCTACGCATCCTGAAGTTGACCAACAACTTACCAGTTTGATCTGCACTTGAGAGCCAATACCCTTCTAAGCTGCATATGCCTACCACATAAAATATTGGTGCCTAAACTGCTAGCTACGTCACTTACCACGGCAAAATTGTGGTCAAACACAAGCTACCACATTAAAAACACAAAGTCGATGATTAACAAATATTTTATTTACTGACTTGATTTAGGTACTTGAAAGATTTAAAGAGTTTAAATTAATTTCTTACGCTTCCAACAATAAAATCGAAAGTGAAGTTATGAATTATGCAATTTTATGACACCGAGCATATTTATACTTACATTTGGATGTTACAGTTACTTATCGTTTTTGGGCTATACAGAATAAATTGTGTTAACGGCTTATTTAACGAGAATAAACCTTATTCACATAGTAATTCTTGTCTCCCCTAATACAGATATGTACACTTGGTAGCTGTGGTGAGGCAGTAATAGAACGCGTGGGAAGTTATCGTTGGGTTTTTACACCCAAAGTATGTTTATTAAATGCATATTTTAATAGTCGCTTGTTTTATAACTCAGTCTTTTTGTTGGAGTAGGTATTTTAAAAACATGTTTCACAAAGTTTGAAAAAAGCATCGTTCATATTGTCAAAAATATTTTACGTCACCTTTATTTTATAAGCTGCTTTGAATTTATAACCATGTCTAATTTCTTGATACATGTGAGTGAGATATCGCCGGAAAACAATACAAACCAAAAACAATATACCTAGTAAAAATACTATTTTTCCTTCAAGGTACGGTAAGGGAATAATGTAAATAAGAAAAAGTAAAGGTCAATGGATGGAACCTTGTAGGACGCCCCTTGTAAAAAAAGACCCACAGAAAACTTTACCACTGATATCAGCCCATTGAATTATACCATTCAAGTTATTAAGAATCAAGTGCAATATTTCTAATATTATAGTGGTGTAGTTTCCTGATTAATAATGTATAATACCTAGGTATACACATTCAAAAGCCATAGATATAATTATCATAAAAGACACTGACGGTAATTCGTAAATCCTCTTAGGCACCAAAAACATTCTGGACAAGTTCAATACCATCATCGGCTGATGAGTGACCTCTAGTAAAACCAAATTGATTATGAAGCAGTGAGGTCAAGCAGCAGTAAAATTAGTAAGATCAGATGTACTTACTACTGGTTCAAGATAAAATACGTAGCTTATATCACTTCGCAATAACCTAGAGTGAGTAATTTTGAGAATCGTGTTGTCGATACTAAATTCAAGATAATGTACAGTAAGTTTACAGCACCACTTACATTAACATTCAGTTAAAATATTACGGGCTTTGTTGTTTGGTGCAAGTCACAAACGCTATTTCCAAAATGGAACGCATAAAAACTTGTGAAGCGTCAGAATTGTTTATTTTCTCGTCCAGAATGTCTTGAATAGGTACCTCAGTAGCAGTTGGGACGTAAATATCGATGGAGGAACGAGGTTTTACCTCTTCTAACACAGTAAATCTTCTAGGCTAGGTCATCGTACCTGGGGACCTCAACTGTAGATTTTGGAAACATGTGGAAACTTGAGAAATTCTATGAGATTTTGTGTATTATCGTCTAATGTAGCATCATCTATCTAGGAATAGTAGTACATATAAAATATAAATCACATCACTTGCGTGCGGACTTATTAGCTACAAAATGAAATGGTTACAGATTAGGTTTAATACAAAATGAAAAAGATGTTGGACTATGTTACGATTATGACTTATTACAGGCATCCCCTATGAAGCTTTAATTTTTCTGGGTACCCGCTTCTAAGCATTAGATGAGGAAAATTTTGCCAATGTTAGGGTATATGATTTTAAGTTTCCCAAAAAGTATAATTACCTTCAGGTTATGCTTATAATATAAAAAAAACAGCTTAATCATGCAGCGATAGGAAGGCTGCGTGGCTTAGAGTACCTACATGTACTATTTAAGAGGTGCCTGCTCTAAAAGTCGTCCACCTCTACTCATTTCTTTTTCCGATCGGAGTGTAAACGGGGAAACTGAGGTAAAAGAAGAGCATAATTTATAAACTTAGAGCTAGCATAACTAAGGCAGTAATAGTTATAAGCTCTCACTCAAAGCTTGTGTTTTGCACCAATACCTTATTTATTGTACATTGATCGTGCGCAGCGTGTTGCGGGTTCGATCCGCTTGTGTCAAATTGACATACTTTCCAACTGACAACGTGCGTTTCACAATACTTCATTGTCATTTGTAGCCTAATTTAAGTTTAATTATCAATGATCTAACTGTAATTAAAAAGCAGCCACAAAAATTGTTTCGAACGATTCGATTTTATGTTTTTTTAGAGACAATCTGAGTGATTGGTGCTAACATAACCGTGCTCGCGTAATTGATCATGAAACAGTATGTATTTAGGTACTGACTGTACCTAATTTCTTCCGAAGTTGTTAGGCGTTGTAGACCATTTTTTATTCATTTACCAATAAAAATTGGAAAATAATAGACATTGAAAAGATCGCAATAAAAATGATCAATATTTTTATCTTATGCAATTCATAAAATGGCGTAAGTAACAATTTCAAATTATTTTTTACTATCATTTATTTTTTAACAACAATTCCGCAAGGAACACTACTTTACTCTCTACTGATGATGATTATAAATAAAAAGTTGGTGGCACACCACGGTATGTGGGGTAAATATCATAAAATAAGTGACAAATGGTGATTGTTGAAGTTGCCCTTAGTAATTCAGGCCCAGAAAATGCTATAGATACTTATAGTACATAAAGCAAATGGCAAAATCTCCAATAGATGGAAGACGATTGTATCTGTCTCGACTCAAGAACCGAAGTCAAATGAATGAGTCAAGAAGTCAAGTGAGAGAGAAGATACTTCTTTATTTTATAAGAACATTGCATATACCTATTAGAAATTCATATTTATAAGAAAGTATTTATTGAAATAATATTTTTTTACGACTGTTGTTGGTACTAAGTGTATAAAGAACCTAACTCGGAGATTCTATAATTACGTGATATTACGTAAAAATCTGCCACCGTACTCATTACACGGCTGCTGCCCGTGATTTTCTTTGTTTTCTGTCGATTCGGATTTAAACGATTTGTTAATAAAATTTCGGTTCCACTTGCGTTGAAATGTTCTGTTCACCTTAAAAAAAACGATGATTCCAATAAGACTTAACGTTTACATTTTAAATTAAAATTGAATATATAACTGCTGAGCATAAATCATCATGTATTATTAGACTGTCGCTAAGTTCACGGATGTTGATTCTAATGTATAATAAATAGACCTCGATTCTATCTTTCTTTCTTTCTTCAATTGTTTGACAATTATCTATTATATGGAAAACAAAAGTAAATGTGTGTCTACAAAACCTACATGGATAGGATACTACTCGTATGAATTCATCATGGATTTGAAATGAGATGTTTATTCATCTAAATAAGCCTTCACAGGCACTTATGAATAGTCAGACTCTAATGCACGGTTCGGAAGGTTGCTTTTGCTGAAAAGAGCCAGCAATAAACTTACACCTATAACATTTACCTAATAATTATTTATATTCTTACTGTTAATATTTGTGTGTTATGGGGGCAAAAATAATAATCAATAGAATTTAATTATGATGATTTTCGATTAATTCAGCAACTTATATCTCTGACTTTGAGTATTAAACGGGGGAGTGGTTTAATGCTCTAAGATCTCTGAAACTCGGACCTCAAAATAAAAATACACCTGTCATAATTGCCTCTCCATTTCTCCCTAGGGTTATCCAAGTCAATTTTAAAAATGATTTCATTATTAATTCAATCAACTTGAACGCTCGATTGTTCAATACTTGATTCGCAGATGAAAAGACATTTTTTTAGTTGTTTCGTCATAGCGTAAACTTTATCCTATTTTTTTACGATTTTTATGCAACTTCGTAAATGCAACCGTTTGATCTCAAAAAATGCGATCAACGCAATGCTGCCAGTATTCTAGGCACGCTACCACCTGACAGCGATCTGGACCAGTTGGCCTACCTTTTTTTTTATGTCAATAGGTTGACAAACAGGCAGACGGTCCACATGATGGTAAGTGGTCACCGCCGCCTATGGACATTTGCAATACCAGGGTGATTGCCGATGTGTTGCCGACCTTGTTGAGTAGGTAATGTTTAATTTAGTATATTTTTAATTTTAGTTTGTGATATAGTAGGTACCTAATTATTAACAATTTTGCATTGGTTTCTGTTGATTGGTTCTCGATATGCTAGTGAGGTGTTTACCTTAGCTAGATGGGTACAGTCAGAAACATAAGTAGCAGAACAGACACAAAACACCTGCTGTGGGTCAACTGCATAACTTTGCAATCACTTTCAATATTGCAAATGGTTTTGTTTCCTGTTTTTTTTACCATCTAATAACTGATTAAACAAACATTACTTCACTGAGAATGGAACCATGTTTGCCATTGTAATATATTTATTGATTTAGAGGTTGTTTTTATTTGAAACTGAATGCAACAAAGCTACGTAATCCTAGGGATGAATACTTACGTTGCTAACCGTCTATACGATATCAAAAACCATCTTTGCATAAATAGCTACCAACATTCTATTGTAACCATAAACTTAATAAGCTGTAACGTAAATCCCGCAAACGTTCCGTTTCCGATTTGTTACGGAACAGATACGGTCGGGTATATACCTAGTATCAACAAACTTAGCGTCATCGACGCGGCACGAGCCATAATGGACTCGTCTGATAATACAGGGGTCGTCAACATTTGGAAATATTTTCTAGGATAGAAATTGAAAATTAATTTGGCCCATTGAAAAAAACATCACGTATTTTTAACCCTCGCTCGCGAATGGAACGGTTGTCCCAAAAGTACTTAAATAGAATTTTGTGAATCGCAGTGCAAGTTATTGAAGCTTTAGGCAATAAAATATTGGTAATACGAGTATAAAAGGTCATAAAAATGGTATAACTTGATATTTTTTTGGATGATTACGGTACCTATTACAAAAGCCTACATATAAATTTAAAAAGAAAATGTATAAATAAACAAACGGAATATAACATTGTCTTTTGTGGAATAATTAAGGATTAGATTAGATTAAGGAACAAGCTATTGGATAAAAAAAAAATTACGTATACTTAATACCTAAGTCAATACATCTTTTATCCAACTTACTCCATGTTACCAATGTTACTCGATCACGGCGTAATAGCTAAGACGTTTCATATGAAACGGTTATAAGAAATGATTATAAGGTGTAATATGAACGTGTCTTGGAAAAAAAATAGGGCCTTTTCAAGAAAATTGAATATTTCATGTCTCAGAAAAAATAATAGATCTTTATTCGCGGGGTAAAATCGCGTCAATAAAATTATAACTATCATGAAAAATAATCAATTAATGTGCTATATTTTTGTACATGATATAAATAGTTGTGGACCTCTGAACAATGCCAATTGTTACAGTGTTGTCTATAAATGAAGTAACGGACTCTGTCCGAACAGACCACTATCAAACAGCCGAGATGTCACAACGTCTTTCAGACACAACGGTATATATCATTCTATGATACAACTTATCATTAACATAAAAAAAATAAACAAAGATTCATAACGATCCTAATAAAGTGGTTTATTAGTGAAAGTGATAGTGTAAAGTGAAATGGTGTACCTTATAGATTTCATAACCTTAATTAAAACACCTGGTTTATACAGAAGCTTGTGCTTGCTTATAAGAGAAAAGTTATATTATATTTGCATCGATAAGGCGTATAAATTTACATATCACTTAATTAATTTATTAACTTCAATTGAGATTCCTGGATCTTATTTTTAAGTAGTTTTGACGACCACCCTAATCACTTGAATCGCGATTCCTGGAATTCTATTTTTTATCTATGTTATAGTTTTCGGATGGCCCTCCTATCGGTGATTCAACGGATAGATTATTATAGGTCAATAGATATCGATCATCATCATGTCAGCCGAAAGATCCACTGCTTGTCAAAGGATCTCCACGATGGGTGGGTTTGCGCTGACGGCATCCAGTTTCTATCAAATTTCTACAAAAGAAGTTTTGGAAAATTTGAAGAAATATTGGAGGTATCCAATATATTGGATGATTTATTTCCAATTAAAATGCCCTTCTCTTATCCGAATAGGTACAAGCTAACAAATTACAATGTACGAGTATATCTGATAGAAACGTTTGAGGAAAAACATAAAATAGTACAAAATTTATATTCTCAAATTATTATTCTAATTAAAGCTTTAAACATTCCTATATCTTTTCCAGAAATGGCTCTGGTACCTCCTAGCTCTTCACGCTGGTTACTTATGGGGTCCAACTCGGAGTGTGACCGTTCGAACGCCTCCAAACAACCCAGCTACTGTAGAAGCACAAGCTAAGTTCTTTCAGTAAGTACACCTGCTTATTAGAAATCGACCTAGTTACATTCTAATTCTACCAACCTTCGTTTAAATTGGATTTTATTGTCACTGGACTATGCTAAGTCGACTATTCGTCATGTCCCGTATCGATTTATGTCATGGTCAACACTTGGCATCAAACAATTTACAATTGAATCTCTTTGAAAGATTTTGTATGTGAAATTGATGGCACAATAATTTAGTTGAATTTGGAGTAAATTCTACACTTGCGACTAAAGATTTTTCATTTCAGTGAGAATTTCCTAAATGTTACAGTCCTTTGTGAATTTAATTAATTATTTCTACTTACCTGCTATATATCATAAGGCGAGACTTATTTGAAAATTATTATTTTTTAAATAAACGCCTCTAAGTTAGTCAAGTAGACAAAACTAAAAGAATAAACATTTTATTTTACCTATAATAGTTCTGTGACAGTTAAAATAAACGAACAACAAATCGAGACTGTAATTATTCTAATTGGCGTAAAATTTATCACTGAAAAAATCAATTTGCCTCGAAATCTAAGGAAAAAGTATTTTACCATCAAATATTCAGTTATGCGATAGAAGTGAATAGGTGAAAATTTGCTTTATAGGGATTTTTTCTCAGTACAGTTGAGTCCGTACAAGATAGAGTTCGGTCACGTCTGTGAGGACCCAAACACGTGGGAACAGCGGTATGAGAAGAAAGACTTTAAGAACCACAGGGATATGGGAAAAGTAACGAACATTTACTATCTGTCACGCTCTGTCTCTAACTTCTCTGTGTTTCTGTCTCTTTTCCGCTTTGCTTGGCTTGGCTGAAGGTATAGGCACTTCCCTACTTCTGACGAGTTTGACCAGGGACATCGACTGGGGAGCGATCGCCACTTCACTGAGAGGCATGAGAGGTCCAGACCATCGGAAGGACTTTTTTCTGCTAAAGTACGCTTCTACGCTTAAAACTTAATTGAAATGAAATATTTTTAATAAACTATTTATGAATATTTCATTTCATATTTTTATTTGGGAATTTCTTACAAAATTTACACTTTTCTATAAATTTTATTCTGATCAATGTTTTGAAGGATATTAAATAGTTTCAATACAATAGCTAGTTTTTTTTTAGAAGTTAAAGAATTCCCAAATAATCCATTAACATGAATGACACGGTATTTAATATTATGTCCATTTTAAGTCCAATCCATTATTAATATTCCTTATAACATGAAAAATCTACTGATTCCATCCCTTCTCATTTTTCATCTTCATCATAAAGAGGCAACAATGCTATATGGTGCGCTAAAGCAAAGTCGTATAATGTCAGCTAACCTATGTTTTCTATAATAATGTTATTAACAATATTTATTCAATACATCATGTTCTCAATTTGTCATTGTCATTAACACTAATGAATTTTAAATCCTTTGAATGAACGAATTAACTCATATTTTTTAATTTAAATAAAGGTACGATGGGGTGACAAAAAAGGTGGGTACGGAGAACATTACTGGGACCTAAACCACGCTGGTCATGGTAACCATGACAATGATGACTATGGAAGAAACTCTGATGACGGGTCGTATCATGAAGATGATAATAATCATCACAGCAATGATCCATATGATGAAACTAGTGAACAGGGACAAAGTTATGATACTGAAGAATATGATCCAGAAAAAGCTAACTATGATGACAGCGGTAGAATAAAAAGAGCTCACCCTCGTGTCAAAATAGATAGAAAACCACAAAAAGCTACAGAAAGTAATGAAGAAGAGACAAAACCAAAAAAACAAGGTCGCAAGAACAGAGAGCAACTTCAAACTTCACAGACACAAAAAGTAGAAAAGTACGTTGAAGAAGAAGATTTAGACGATGAATACGAGGTACCAGTTAAACAAACAAAAAAGAAAGAAAGACAGCAACATAGGGAAAGAGAGCACAGCAAAGAAGATCAACAACCAAGAGAACAGAAGAAACAAGTAGTCTTAGTTGTAACCCAGAAAGAGAAAGATTCAGATAATCAACCATCTCAGTACGCTGCACAAAGACAACCCGAGGCAGCACATTATGTACCTTATGAGGGTGGTGCGGGAGTAAGACAACATCAACCACCAGAGGCTCACGCTGCAGCATCAGCTCCAAGACTATTTCTTGAACCTTCTACTGGTCACGTTGTGGATAGAGCCACGGGGCAAGCCTATGTGTTGCAACCAATAGCAAATAGAAATTACAATTAGAAAGTATGTTGTTTTAGACTTAGAGTTTTTATACAGTTATTTATTTTTGTAATTAAACTATAGATAGAGATTGTTTTGTTTATTTTGTTAAAACTTAATGAAAAAAAACTATGAATTAACCGGTACAACCGTGAGATAAGCCTTCACTTACTTTCGAATCTTACAAGTAAGTCAGTGCTATCTTAGTCCAAGGGAGGGAAAAGTAATGGAATCTTAAACAACCAAGTTTAAAATTTGTTTGCAAGTTTGGTTGCAAAACCGGATCAGCAGTTTTGGATATTACCTTCATATCCAAAACTGCTGATCCGGTTTTGAAAAATCTTTCACTAATAATGCTACAGAATAGACTACATCTTAAAAAAGTGGATGGAACGGGGGAGGGGAAGCTAGTCATACATACAGTAAGTGCTATAAAGGGACATAAATTATGAGCGTCACTAATCCGTTTTTTTTATAGTATCGGATTGTATTAGACGAAGGATGCAAGGACAAAATAGTACCTTCGTGATCTATAATCGAAAGTAGGGAAGCTAGCTAGAATATCGAATCCATGCATGATAATAATCTACTGCGCTTATTATTGCTCTCAGACCACTTCAGTCTGTAATTAACCGAACACATCCTTATTTACGGAAAGCAATTTTCTATCAACCGGTTATATCTACTGCTCAGACAGGAAGCTAGCACTTTCCAGTAAATATCTACATAACATGGTAACTTACCTACTATTCTAAACGGTTTTATTATCAATAGATTTTTCAATCTATAATTTATGGCGGATATAATAAGTTATGTAATGAAAACTAAATCTGATCGTTATGTTACTATATTCGAATAGACAAGCTAGCTAGTACAATTTGTTGTTCATAAAATCCTACAAAGTATAAAGTTAGGTCGTTAAATATCGATTGAAAATAGCAATGGCAATGCACTTGCAAAGTTCGTTGGTCTGTTAGTAAAATCTCTCCTTCATTTCTATAGGCCAGGTTTTACGAGTACTACAGGTTGGAATTTCTTCCACGTAGGTATCTAATTTATGAAGACGTTTTTTAATTAGAATCGGATCTTTTATGAGGTACCTACCTGTAGATCTATTTTATGGTAGTGAAATTATATTTATTACGATCGTACCTAGTTTATTACATAACTAGCTGTCCCCCGCGGTTGTTCCCGCGTTCCCGTGGGATCTTATCTTTCCCGGGACAAAATAAAGCCTATGTTCATCAGGGATAATGTAGCTTTCTAATGGTGAAAGAATTTTTCAAATCGGTCCAGTAGTTTCAGAGCTTATTCAATGCAAATAAACAATCAAATCTTTCCTCTTTATAATACTAGTATAGATTTATAAAATAAATTACAGCTTATCATTTCCACACTTAGTCACGGTTGTAAAATTAATTACTGCTGGAGGAACGGGAGGGCTGGTTGGTAAGAACCACAGGTAAGAACACTACGACAAGTTAGGTACTACATGCTACATGCAGTCGCGCCAGAGGCTTACACTAGCCCCTAAGATACAATACTAGTTTAGTATCAGAAGTTCGACGATTACTATGTCTAGGTAGGTACCTTCTAGTTACTTATCTATCATGAACATCGCTTGCCAACCTCTATGATTAAAACCTGTGTAAATTAAAGAAAAGTAATTTTACTATCAGCTAATTTCCTTATAAATGAAATAACAATAAAACTTCTTTGATAAAAAATATTAACAAGTAACCCTTACTTAACAACTTTTGGTCTTGCAGACCCCAACGGTAACTTTTGTCTATTGTTAGTCCGAATGCAATGCAAATCAGGGGTCAGTTATTCCCACGTTGTGCCCGGTCAAACAGGTTTGAAGGACGGATATATCTAAAGATCTTCCTATTGTTTTCAGAATAAGTGACAGTTACCGTTGGATGCGGGTAAATAGACATTACATTGATGTAGTCACAGATATCAGAACCAGGGATGTAGTGATGATAAAAATTACGGTTTTGTTACTAGACGGAACTACTGTACCGTGCCGGAAATAGAACAATATTTTACTGGGAAATTTGATGGCGTATTGTAAAAGTGGTTGAGCAAAATTAAATACCTATTTCGCCATAGTTCGTAGGTTCGATTCCCACCCAGGGCTGACATTTATGGGCATGAACATGTCTGTTTGTCTTGAGTCTGGATGTAATTATGTATTTAAGTAAGCATTAAAAAAAATTATATTAAATATATAAATATAGGATTAAATATCCTATTAACATATTATTACCAGTAAGATACCTAAGTACTGTTTTGTCCGATGTTAAAAAAAATATGGAAAATGTTTCCTTTTTAGTTATCCAATACCTTCTGAAACAGAATCAACCATTTATTTTGAATCAGTGTAAAAAATGATTTGCGTAAAGTTGATCACAAAAAAGTAAGTTCTACATCGCCTTTTTTGCTAAGAGCTGCTTTTTGTTGAACAAATCATTGTATAAACAAACAAACTTTTTTCTTCATTGGACCATTCGCTAGGGGAGACAACAAAAATGCAGTACCGCAACTCTCTGGTCCATACATATGTAAAGTGCGCACGCGCCTGAGATGAGAAAAAAAGGTTTGCCAAGGGTTGGTATGGTACATTGTCATCAAGTCATTGTTGGAAGTTATCGTGTGTGATGCTGTTGGTTTGATATTTCATATTTCATCACCTCTTTTATATTTGATCGTTAATTTATTATGTTGTGTAGGTATGCTCTTTATATTGGAAATAAAGGAGTATTGATTGGTTTGTCAATATAATAATTGCTGTACGAAAATTTTGGCAATTTTTTCCAGTACCTCCAGATCCATTTTTGACATTGGAACAATATCAATACTACTACATTATAATACAATTTTAACATAGAAATTTGCCCTAATTTACAATAGTTATAGTTAAAAAAAAAAACAATCTACACGCACAATCACGCACAAATCTAGTACATTAAAATTGGCATTTTTAAATATTGCAATTGCAGTTATACTTTTTCAATCAAAGAACATTCACACAGAAAACAATCCTCGCAAAATAACCGGCGTCACGTACAACAGTACAATTTCTCAAGACGGTCAAAAGGCGGGTCCACCCTTTGTCCAAAAGGCTAGACAAACCAGTTTGACCAGCTTGATGCAACGTGGGAACCTTTGTCCACTGTCTCTTCTTTACAGCGGTTCCTTGACACAGTCTAAGGGGTGCCCTACACTTGTCGCAGATAAGGGGTTGAGTACAATAGTTGTAGTGTCCTATACTTGTGACACACGGGAATATAGTTGTCAGATTCGGTTAGTTCGGTAGTACTTAGTATGTTTAAAAAATATTTAGGAAATTGATACTAATTTGTTTTTCTTTGACGGTTCTAATAATTTCAGTAAATCGAGTTATAGTAATTATATGCCTGATCTGAAATACCCACATGTAATAAGTATCTATATGGATTCCATTTACTATCGACTATTGAAAAGAATTTGCCAATAAATTGTTTAAATATCACTTTGAACCAAAAAATAGTACCTATATATTATAAAATGTTAAATGCTTTTTAAACTTTACAGCAGTGTGTCCCATTTGCAAAGTATTAGGTACCTACAACACATGCAAATAAAGGGTCATTCGCGTAGACACTGTCCTTTCCCACACAGGGAAGTGGTCAAACTGGTTTTTGGACGAACCCTTTTCGCAATTAAGAATAAAAGACGTAAGGACAGTAATGTCTTCCTAGTCCATTGTCCAAAACTTGTCTGACCAGTTTATCTATGGGAATTTGCAAGTTATAAAACAGTGTAGAATAGGGAGAAATCTTGTCTTGATTTTCAATCATATTTTTTATCACGATATCTTATCAAGCCGAGCTTTATTACCTACGATAAATGTCTTAATCTGTTGACTCGCGACATTAACCTGTCAAATAACTCGTCAACTCGCGCACAGTTTTCAAAATTTCAAAATTCGCGCCTAATTTTCAAGAAAATGTCATCGTCCCGATTGTCCCATTTGAGAACCAAGTGGTGCGGACTCTGAAACCCCGATTGTCCCAAGAAAGAACTGACAGGTTAACATAGGCGCAATTCCTAGAATTCATTTTTTTTTAGTTTTTGGACGTGCGTCCCCTCTATGAACCCAATGGGTTAAATAGTTTGATTGGTTATTTTCATAAGAGTTATCAAATGTATAAGTAGTTCTTCCTATTGTAGGTACCTATATTCTAACTGTAAATATTCCTTTGTATCAGCTTTACATAATATTAACTCATATATAGACTATTGATTGGTATTCAACCTGAAAGTCACATGGAGTTAAAATATAGGTAGGTACCTAGGTACGCCTTTTCAGGTTATATCAAATTTTACCTCTGAGCTATTTTTTGCGATGGACTTTCATTCTTGCAATGATTCTGCGTAGGTAGGTACTTACTTACCTAGAGTTTCAGTTTCTAAATTCATGAGATCTTGATTTGGCAATAACAAATATCTTCCTAAATTTGACAAACAGTCATACGGGGTGGGTGGGGTGATCCCCTGATGTGCCTGATGAAGGCCTGATGGTTAGTAATTAGTGATTACCGTCGCCAGACCTACCGTCGCATATTAGATGTTAATATCTACATTAGCTATTTAAAAAAAAAACATAAAATTTAATTAGTAAGTATTTGCAGCTATTTGCGTAGGCAGGTGCACATTTAGAAACACCTGTCATATACTCATAATATGTAAGCACATTATTGAAAAAAAAAACGATTATTAAGTATGTATTTTCTCAAGCACGTTTTCTTACCTAAGTATATTTTTAATTGCGCGCCAAATCGCTCATTTCAGAAAAAAGGGATGTTTAAAGTGGTACAACGCCCTTTTCTATTCATAGGTGCAACCGTGAACCAAAGAGTATATTTTGCCGTGAACGTGTTGATAATAGGGCGGGGAATATTCGTACCCCTTTACGATGAATCTAATGTCCAATACAATAGAATATGCAAAGATGCCCGTAACTTATATTACATTTTATGTGATGTCAGTAGTGCACGAGACGGCACAGTAGCTACATTAGCTATAGCTTAGCCAGAATCAAAAGAAAGTTTTAAACTGGTGATATAAATTTTTAATAATTAGATTACAATCAAGGATAGTACATTTATAAATTCAGTGGTGCTTTAAAATTTTTTGGTTACATTTTAATAACTACGTAAGTAAATGGAAATTTTACATAATAATAGTCAATGTTTAAATTATCATAGGTAAAAGATTAAAAGGACTGTATAGATGCGAAGTTTAGTGAAGTTACATTTAGGATCAAAAGTTTATATACGTTACTATAAGTTACTAGGATTTACATTATTGATTACAAATTTACATATTTTATTTTTATATGTTTTTTTTTTACTTTTTTTGTTTATGATGCCCGAATAATTTATTCAGGCTCGTTCATCCTAAGACGAGCAAAATCTTCAAATACGATGTTATCTTCCTCTTCATTGGTGTAAAGAGAATTTTCGTAACGATGTCTTTCAATAGATTGCATTTTCTTCATAGCATTAAAGCGTTGACGCTCAATAGTCCCTGTAGAAAAGCCGAAGGTCATACATTCATAAGAGTTAAAGGTATATCATATTTTTTTGTAGATTTTGCGGTATCTATTTATCAAACCTATATTTTAAATATCTTTACCTTCAGCTGGATGAAGCAGTTTGAATGGTACATCAGTCACGAGCTCTCCACCCAGAGTGCCACAGTTAAGCTTTACTCGAACTGAATATGATATTACAATACCAATAGCATCAGCAGGGCATTTTCCTTCAGATACCAGAGTAGAACTTGCCAAGTTGACATCATCCTCCTTCAAGTGGCCATCCAAAGCCACTCCTGTTAAAAAAATATTATTGTTAACACCAACTTTAATATAGATGTCTGATTTGTAATTAGTTGATAGTTACCGCGAATGTCCTTGTTGCTACGAGCCAAAGGTACCAAGTAGAAGGATTTTGACAAGCTAGCTCCAGGAGTAACCGGGCAACCCTCACGGCTTTCCAAGGAAGCAACGTGGCGGCTAAACTGAGAGTTAATCATTGTAATTTCAACATGTTGAACAACCATGCAACGAATATTTCGCACGGATTTCCTCGAGTTGTTAGATACGATGACGTTTGCAGCAATCTTCTCTCCATGGTAGTAAATTTCTCTGTCCAAAGTCACTTCGAGATTGATCTTGCCATTACTGAAGGTGAAACCCTTGCTCACGAGAGAACTTGGTAGACGACGTCCACGAGAGGCTGGTGCATGTTGTAACTGCACAAAAATTCCATGATAAATTCTTTTAAAGGCAAGAATGCCAATACCTATTCAAATCCCATTATCCTACAACCTTTACCTTTTTAATGGCAAGCATTACGGAGCTTCTCTTGTGGCTTTTCTGGTCTTCACTCTCTGCAACATACGTCCTTACGCTGTATTCAACGCCCATGGGTTTGCCTTGGTCTTCTTCAGCCGGTTGAAGAGTTACCTGACATTTTAAAATTTTGTTAAAATGACCGGTAATTTCGATGCCTAATCTCTAATGTAGCAAAATAAATTTTACCGAGCTCGGTGCCATCTCGGGGAAGTTGAAAGTAAAAGGAAAAGCATTTGGCCCAAGTTTCTTCAACAGCTTCTCTTGTACAGGTGTCAATTCCATTTTCGCATTGATCATGGGTACGACTTGATCCTGCCCAATCACCATTTCCTTAGAAAACTTCAATCCCATCACTTCATCCTCTTCCCTACCATAGCGGTACGTAGTAACAAGCTGAAAATTTAAAAGTAAAAGTAACATGCCTAAAAACTTTAGGGCGCATGATTGCAGCTCAGCAGAAGTAACGTTTGACATGAACAGCGATGAGTATGAGTTTTCGGCAGTATGATAATCCAAGATAACTGCCCACACTTTGAAAAACCAGACTAGGTATTTCCGGCAGCTGCACTTGAAAGAATATTTTTTCTATCTACCTTCATATGTAGGAATTAATTTTACCGACGAAATAATAAACTAGCGGCATGCTATGATGGTCGTTTTGATAACCCAATCCATATGTGCTAAAAAGAGAAAAGCATAGCGAGTCAAGAAGAGACCTCTCGTAAAACGACTGTTATAGCGTGCCACCCAACATATTGATCTACGTATAGTAATGAACTGATGTTATTTTTTTGATATTATTTTGTCTTCATGCATCCAAAATAAAGTATTTTTAAAATTTTAATAACACTTCGAGTCATAAGACACTCACTACACTGTTTTTTTTCCTATTAATATCACAAAACACTGCACATAATTTATACCTGGCTGTATACTTTTCTTCCTTTCAGGTATTCAGTATCAACCACCACCACTCCATCTACGGGATCGCAGTAATCCATATGATCAATGAAGTCGCGCTTGCCCAGGTAAACGGTGACTTTTCCATTTGGGGTAGTTTTCTTAAACACCTTCACAGCAACCACATAAGCTAAAGACATGTAATCCAACATTTTGACTGATTTATTCGGGGGGGATAGTAAAATAATTATTTGTAAAGTTTTGAAAGTTAGTAAGTACAGGATCAAATTGAAGTCTTAATGTTTTGAGGTGCTCACCAGAAATGATTGCTTTCAGGAAATTTGCCTTATATATGAGAGTAACATGTGAGGTTTCCAGCAAAATACAATAACGGCCTAATAGGATTTTGTCGCAAGTCGTGCTAATAAGATTATAGATTCTCTGACGCATAACACATAAATCGATATTTTGTGACATCACTAAATTCCAACAACAAAAATCGTTGCATCTGTGAACGCCACCCACATGTTTGACGTTTGTCTTTTTTGACATTGACATTTGTTTGCGTGAAGTAGGTAGGTATTAGAAAAGGGTTAACTTAGGAGATAAAACATTATTATTTTCCATTTATTTTCAATTTCTTATTATTGAATAGTATGGAAATTTCTCATTAGAATCTTCTAGGGCTCTCATAGATTTATAGTTTTATTGGATTATCCAAAAGAAATGTGATTAAGTGCGATTTGTAAGTATTTTTTTTGTGACGTAAAATTGTTATTGCTTTTTTGCTTCTTTACTGAATTCATGTTGATAAATTTCAGTTACACAATCAGTATGCCAACATTCCTGACCCCCGGTCGTCATGGGTACAGTGTCCGGTTCTCCCGGACGCGTCCGGATGCACTTGCAGTAGCCACAAGTCAATACTACGGATTAGCCGGTGGAGGCACGCTGTTCTTTTTAGAACTAGCCCCAGATGGGGGTACATTGCTGGAAGTCCAGAAACTAGAGTGGACTGATGGACTGTTTGATGTGGTAAGATATTTTTATATTTTAACACTAGTCCTCATGAGAAATTAGCATTTCCTTCCCAATCAAACTTACATATTTTCATACTTAGCTCATTTTATTTGTTTGTAGTTAGGGCTGCTACTTTTAAGTGGTATTGGCATATTAAATATGGGTATTAGATCATTTTACAGGAGATAATGAAAACCAATACTCTATGACTATTATTGTTTACTTTATTTCATTACACAACTGGAACTGATTCTCCCTAAACAACCTAACAAAAAAAATAATTTGATTTGTAGCTCCACTTTCTCTGTATCAATATTTAGTCTGATTTACTTATCTGTGAAAGCAGAGTAAGAAGTATTTTTGATGGTATTTTTTGTATCAACCTGTATAATTTCCATCCATGTGTAAGGGCTAATATTTTCGCCGACTGGCATACCTTGTATAAATTTATTAATTATCAAATACTCTTCATAGAGTTTATTGTATTGACCCATAAAATATGTGCCAACTGACAACCCTGTAATATTTCTGATATTTTTTACTAATTCAAAAGTGTTCCTATAACAAATTGCATGCAATGGTGAACTCTCAATTATCTAACTTGAATAGTTAAAACTTGTATCTTCAAAATTATAAAAAAAAGAACATGGACGAGAGATTCTGTATTTCCATTGTTGCCTAATAGTTCAGTAGATATTAAAATTAGATAATATCTTTACTTATTCTTACGTTCCTTTCGAGTTTTACAGTGTGTTTAACTAACAAATATCTTTATTTATAACTAGCTGTCCTCCGCAGTTTCACCCGCGTTCTTATCTTATCCCAGGATAAAAATATAGCCTATTTTTATCTGGAACAATATAGCATTCAAATGGTGAAGGAATTTTTGAAATCGGCCCGGTATTTTTTGAGTTTATTCATCACATGCACACATACAAATCTTTCCTATTTATAATATTAGATAGAAAGATCTTAGGTTAATTAACCTAAAGTAACACTAGTTATATTTCATAAGCATAAATATGTTGTACTAATTTATAACATTCTCTAATACATGTGATGGCCTTCGTCCACACAAGGAAGCCAAACAATGGCTTACACGATGAACTTGCTTACCGCAACACTTAATAGGTTTACTTGTTTATTTATAGACAATTGACTTGGATAACCTGTAAGAATTGCTTATGTATCATTCGGTATCTGTGTCATGTTAATGGACACTGATTTTGTCTGTCTTATTAGAACATGTCCTGAAAACTCTTTTTAACCGACTTCAAAAAAGGAGGAGGTTCTCAATTCGACTGTATGAAATGTAACTGAATGTAAAAATAATATTTTAATTTCAAAGTAATTGCCTTAAAGGACAATCAACAAAATTATTGATATTTATAAAAATATTATTTTTTACTTTTTAGTTTATGTTTATACATAGGTATAGGTTACAGTTTTGAAGTCGGTTTTTGTTTTTTATTTTTCTTTGAATGCAGTTACATTCATGGTATCCCAGTATGATAGTATCTTCCTATATAAATTTTAGTTTACTTGTAGATATGTAACTAATGATTTTCAAAGAAATAATGTGTGAGCCATGAGAAAGCAATGCTAATACAGATGTAGCGCTCAAACTAACATCAGGTTAATAGAATAACCCAAGTTTTCGGTGTATCTCATGATTATCATAAAATTAAAAATATATCTTTTGCATTTGTAAGATTTCTAGCAGTTGAGTTGTTTAATAATTACCTTATAGACTTTTGAACATTGTATTGTATTTTGATTCTAGGTAGGTATGTATATGTATCTTAGATATTAGGTGTCATATATTTACCTGTCATAAAATTAATTGTGTAGGTATATACTTTGTGTCTTTGTGTGGAATAACTATGCTGTGTGTATGTGTTGAAAATATCCATTAACTACATATAAATTCTTATCTTTACCAAAATATTGTGGCCTCTAAGTCAACCTATGATGTCACTGATATGATAGGCATAAACCCCAATTCCCTAAGCCTCTAAACATGATGTAAAAAAAACATTGCTATTTATTATAAACAAGAATGATATATTCTAAATATCCATTTAGAATATATCATTCTTACCCTATCAATTGCGAAAAAGAGAAAGATAACAACTACGTTGGGACAATCTCTCTTTCTTTCATTAATGGTAAGTAGGGTTAGAAAGAGAGATTGTCCCAACGTAGTTGTTATCTTTCTCTTTTTCGCAATTGATAGGTATTTGCTTCAAATAGGTATTTAGAGTTACCTATCCATTTAGAATATATCATTACTGATTATAAATGTGTGTAGACATGGTCGGGTACGACAGACAACACGGCGGCGTGCGGCGCGGGCGATGGTGCCGTGGTGGTGTGGCGCGCCGGCTGCTCCGCCCCGCTGAGGGTGCTCCGCGCTCACACTAGCGAAGTGTGCTCCGTTGACTGGCCGAGGGGACACTTGCTTAGTGCCAGCTGGGATACCACCGTTAAACTGGTATGTTTAATCCTACTAATATTATAAATTTGCTGTCCCCTGCGGTGTCACCCGCGTTCCCATGGAATCTTATCTTTTATAGTCATAAGAATTTAACCAAAATTCACTTTAAAACCACTTCAGTGGGACCCTGACTCCGAAGCGTGCCTCAGCACATTCGCGGGTCACTCTCAGCTGGTGTACACGGCGGCCTTCTCGCCACACTCGCCGGCTACCTTCGCCTCGGTGTCAGGAGATGGGCATCTAAAGCTGTGGACGTGTACTGAACCGTCCAGACCGGCTGCCGTTGTTAAAGCTCATGACGCTGAGGTAAGAGGACTTCGACAGGTAGCAAGGTTATATGAAAAAGCATCATTATTAAAACATCGTGAGGAAACCATAGCACGGTGCTGACTACCGCCCCTCAAGTTGAAAATCTGGCGCCAATTGGATGTTGCCCTTGAGAGCCAATGGCAGTGTAATAAAGTGTACAACACATTGTTTATCCCGCTGGTATTTTAGGTAATAAAATTGTAACTAAACAATACATTTTTTAGGTATTATCGTGTGATTGGAGTAGAACTGAAACGCATGCGCTAGCAACGGCCGGCTCGGATGGACTAGTCAGAGGATGGGACCTGCGGAGACTCACCTCACCTATGTTCACATTAAAAGGTATGTTCATTAATAGTACCAGGACTGCATGTTTTTTGATGAACTTGCACGGTGGTACTTTGTAGTACTCGACTGGCTGGCTACCACCCTCAAGTTGAAAATCTGTCGCCATTTACCACCAGGTGACCCGTCAGCTTCGTTGTCACTTGGGGTATAAAAAAAAAACTTGGCACACAGGTAGACATATCCTGGAATAAAACATGGCTTTAGCTAAGAACACTATTTCTAGATTAGGCATTTGCGAACTCCTTATCCAGATCTCCCACAAATTACAATTTGTTATCAACCTTCTTGTCAACTGTTCAAAATAGTTTAATTATTTAATGTAATTTGTGGAGATGAAATAAATATAATAATAATAATAATTATTTTTTACCAAATAATTAAGTATGTGCTGTGGTGAAATATATAGTATTTGACTAGATGTACCTCGTTTTCTAAAAGGTTTGACCAATGTGTTATAAATATAATTATTTATATCGAATCAGATTTCAAATATTATGAAGTTAATTCATTTTTATATAATATAGATTTATTTCTGAATAGATTTTTGTTATTTAATGTATTTCAGGTTGTGAATGTGCAGTTAGAAGAGTGCAGTTCTCTCCTCACGCGCCCTCTATTATTGCAGCCGTGTCTTACGACTTCACTACAAGGTATGCTCTTGTGGGCTCTAATTATTCTCTCTGTGCGTGTAATGAACGAAAGTTGCTCATATTGCCCACTAGAGGCGTTGCGAGTTGCGTGTCTGATAACAAACATGCATTGTCTGTGGATGCTTTTATGCTAAATATTATTATGGTAACATTTTTTTTAGCACCACTAGAAATTTTGTTCTCATATGAGGCCACTTCAAAGAAAATTTTAAGTCTGTCTCTTCGAAATATCATTATTAAAATCTTTTACATAAATAAATAAACAAAATCTGGCTTCACAAAGGATTTTAGTCTATGATTATAGCTAATATAGGGGTTGAGATGGCTCAATAGTTCATGTTGAAGTGTAGTACTTATTTCAAATATTAATAGTGTTTAAAAAAATAGAGAACATACCTACATATATTATGTGTCTGGATATTTGTTTATCTTTTTGGGTTTACCTTTCCTATAGTTACTTATCCAATCTTAGTAACTACTTCCATCTAGTAACAGAATCGTCAAACAGTTTAAAACAAATGTCACTATAACCTCAAATATATCTTTGTTACAGGATATGGGACCTAAAGCGTGGGTGCGAGCCCTTAGAAACCATTAGGCATCACTCTGAGTTCACATATGGTTTAGATTGGAATGGGCTGAGGCCCCACCAAATAGCTGACTGCGGTTGGGACTCACTGGTACACGTGTTTACACCCCGTTCTCTAGCTTGAAACCGTGATGAGGTAAGTTCAAATTTTACTATCATAAAAGTCCCCTTTGGAGGTTCGAATCCTACAATGAGCTTGAGCTTTCGGTGAAGGAAAACATCTTGAGAAAATCATAGCACAGTGGTAGGGTACTTTGTAGTACCCGACTGGCTGGCCGGGTGGTGGCAAAGTTGGTCAAGTTGTCAAGTTGAAAATGAACAATATTTTTCCTCTTTTCACTAATGCTATCAAACGTATTAAATTACTCCTTTAAACTTCTAAGACCTTAGTTTAGTATATGACATAACGCTGTTTTCTTACGTGACGATTTCCGCCAGATTTCGTTCCAATAATTTTAATAAACCTGCCAAATAGTCATTTTAAGTTTAGCTTAGTGGTGTAAAACCGAATTAACACCAATGAAAGGACATCGTTCAAAATGGCCCCAGAACCAACAGGCATGAGACATGCACCATAAATGTTTATATATTTTATTATATTAGTTGCAAATATCTATATCCAACGGACAAGCTGCCTTCCAAAAAGATTTTTTAAAAGTATTGTAACGACTACGCCATAATTTTTACCATAAATCAACTTTTATGGTTTTCTTTTTTAAAGGTTTTTGGCTTAGTATCTAGACCTTTAAGCCATTTCTTTATTTTAAATATTCTTCTGTTATGTTATAGTCACGTTATATTTTCATGATGAAGATGATGGCGTAGTAAACTTTTAAAAATTCATCTTGGAAGGCAGCTTGTCCGTTGGATACAGATATTTGCAACTAATATAATAAAATAAATAAACAATTATGGTGCAAGTTGCTTGCTCATGCTTGTTGTTTCTGGGGCGAATCATGTATGGACGCTGAGCAATGTCCTTTGCTGTCAGAATAAAATAAAAATAATATATTTATATTCCATCTTTTCAGGCATCCAAGAAACTAAGAACGGCTGTGTAAAGTTTGAATTGTGCCAAATTTTATTAGTGCGCACTCCATAGTACTTATTACAAAGACATCAGGGTTTATATTTGCTTGATACGAGCGATTTGTTGGTGCATGGTTTGATGTGAAAACAGGGAGACGTAAAGTGGAGGTGATGGATTGTAACATATATTGT
Source organism: Ochropacha duplaris (assembly GCA_951361185.1). NCBI lineage: Eukaryota > Metazoa > Arthropoda > Insecta > Lepidoptera > Drepanidae > Ochropacha > Ochropacha duplaris. The sequence continues at coordinate 3,318,229 of OX592696.1, forward strand.
GTATTATTTTTAATATAATTATCTGTATTTTCTTGTAGGTTTTAATTTTAACGAATGATTTCTCTAGGTATGTCAATTTAATTCGTTCACAAAAAGTGGTACGACTGCAAGATTTCGTTGTGCTTTTTAGGGTTCTTCCCACCACGGGACCTATTATTAAACCTACGCCGTCTGTCCATCTATTTGTCACTGTATCTAGCTGAAATTTTCACAAAATACCTAAATATTGTTATGGTCTCTATGATGACAAAAAAAAAATCAAGATCGACAAAATCCTAGGGCAAAAATTACCATACAGAAACATCGAAAAAATTGTTTAATGTTTTTTGTCCGGGCTCTATTTAAAAAGAGCCTTTAAGTAAAAAGCTGTAATTATGGCCAAATATTATTTTTGTTTTGTACTTGAACAAAAATATTAATAATAGTTTAAATATGATATTTATAATGAAAAATGTTGTAACATAATAATATGAATAGTTTATTATGAGCGGCTAATTATATTTCTTAGCAAAATTGATTTACAAAGCCAGAAAATCAAGTTTATATATCATTTTTATGGTACGGAACCCTCCGTGTGCGACTCGGAATCGTCTTTATTTAATTAAAAAGTCTAATTTACAGCGATCTTACGAGTCGATACTGGGTGCATTTATATATTTTTATTGCACATTAATGTTAAATATAAACTTATTTCACATGTTAAGTATTTTTAAGGTTATATTGACTGATTGTATTGTTTAAGCATTCCACGAAACAGGGAGGGGAGAGTTAAGGGCGGGTATGATTGTAAATCGAGTTTGATAAATATATTAACAGTTACTGCACTAGTAGCACGGTATGATGACCGTTTTGACAGCACATGATGGCCGTTTGCTATATGCCAAAAAGAGTCAAGCATAGCGCGTCAAAGAGAGACACACTCTTGTCAATTTTATTATTATTTATTTATTTTAAAGGCTCTAGTTACAAGACTATCAAGCCTATCAAGCCTAACCCATTTCTTTATTTTCAATATATTCTTATTTTATGTTAAAGTCACGTTATATCACATTCACAGTAAAGTCTAGTCAGGTTTTAGTGAAATTGGTGATCGTTCCACTAAAACTTAACGGATTTTTTGGGACAACCTGAAAAGTCACGATACACGCTTAGATTGATCTTTATTGGAAAAACACCACCGAAATTATTCAATAAAACTCAAAATACATGAATTTAATGAAAATAAAATGAATACGCAACGGCCATCATAATTTGTCATTAGTTTATTTATGACCCATTTAATACACTAACAGTATAGAAGTTTCAAAGTTTTACATATGCAACTATTCCTATTTTAGCTGTTATTTTTAGTATAGAGCATCTCTAATTGGTTGTTTATCTAATCCTAGTTTTCATATGCTCGATTGCAACAACGTCGGATAATAGCATTTATCTACAAGGCTGTTACAGAATGTGTCGTGTGGGTAAACGTTATCCGAAATTGGTGCAATAAACCCTTATTTGTATTATTTGATCAGTATACTATAATATTATGACTTGTAAATATTTTTTGTATAAGAAGATTTTTGTACACTTGTATAATTGTATAATATGCGATATATAGACAGTCTTGTCTATTGTAGGTAGCTTGTAACACAAAATGTTATTGGATATTGTATAGAAATAAACGCCATCAGTTAAAGGTCACATAGTAAAATAAAAACATTATTCAAATTCAATCCGTATGTCACGAGAAATACGCTCGGTTTTTCAACACACGTTTTCACTTTGTCCTATTGAATAAAACTGAATGAATATTAAACAACGTATTTTTATTTAATCGCACACAAGACATTTAAATTATGTGTTCGTTTTTCAAATTCCTAGAATTAAAAAATAAACAAACAGTATTTGGTACATTCAACATCGAATGTTAGTTTTGAGCCTTCGTAGTCTTCCTTCTATTGCAGTGAGCATGTAATGGACGGCTTCCAGTTCCACCTTGTCGTACTTGCAGATGTCAGTCAAGCTCACAGTACGTGTCAAGATAGATGGAATGGACTTTACTGTATTGTGTTTAGAGCGCTTTTTCGTCTGTATACCGAGATCTTCACGGCCGCTAGGTACCATCGTGCATATTTCTATTTGTGATAGAATCGGCATTTCGTACGAATCGTTTGATAGCATTCGATGCCTTGTTACTGGAAAGAAAATAAATTGGTGGTATTTTTTATGAGAAAATAGTTTGCCTCGAGCCCTCATTTCTGGTAATGCTAATTATTTTGTACATCCTTACAACGGTAGGGATGTAGAGGTAGGTTATTATAGGGCACGTTCCCACTAAACTGACAAGGGACGGTACCTAGCCTACATACAATGTTTCGCACTTTCTGGTAGGGTAAGTACTACCTAACCTAACCTAACACTAATTCATATGAGATAAAAAATCTTTTCTTGTAATAGAACCTGTAGAATTGCGTGTGCTAGTAGTGCCTCTAGTAGTAATTTATAAACCTGATTAATTTTGATACTTGCCTAATTTTAAAGTAACTTGATCTACGCTATAGGGCATGTGGCTACATCTGTGGTTAAATCTGAATAAGCTTGTATTTGACCACAATCTCACCATGGTAAGTGATGATGTGACCGAAGGTGGTAAGCACACAAAGCCTAGATGGGAACTAGCCCTCTAGTGCAGCTGTCAGAACACACCGATAGGTGCTTGGCGACAGATTTTCAACTTGAGGGTGATAGCCAGCCAGTCGGGTACTACAAAGTACCCTACCTCCGTGCTATGGTTTCCTCACGATGTTTTCCTCAAGCTCATTGTAGGATTCGAACCCACGACCTTCTTCGCCGCTCAGAATTCAGATGTCACGGTGGCCCTACCGTAAATTCCATAGTCTACTAACGGTTTTGTCTGACACGGTCCAATCTCTTGGTCAAACAGTTGCTGTAGTACCGACATGAACCCAAAAATTGACTTTTCGCACACGTTGTTGCTGTGAAATAACCGATAGCTATTTAATTTTTTAAACTATGTTTCGATTAAACATAAATGATTTCTTGTTGAATGAATGAGTCTTCATCAAACAAAGCTTTTTATTATTGATACCTACTTGTTTCTAAAACTTTTTTTTTTCAATATTTAATTACAATCCTACTAATATAAATGTGAAAGTATGTTTGGTTGTGTGTGAAGATATATGTGAAGATGTTTGTTACTCTTCCACAAAAAACGGCTGCACGGATTTTGATGAAACTTGGCACACCGGTAGTTCATATCCTGGAATAAAACATAGGATACTTATTATCCCGAGAAAAGACAAGATCCCTGGGAACGCGGGTGTATACTTTGTATTAAATTCTATATCATTGGTTAGTTCTTAAGTGGGTCGGCCGTACCAATCAAACAATATCATAACAATTGATTAGAAATTCTTCGCTAGTTTAGTTAATACAAAATTGCTGTTTAGGTTGGTCTATAAAACGAGTAAATATTGTTATTACCAGATTTATCCGAGTATTCTTTTTGACTGCATAGCTCATTGCAAAGACATTGGGTCGGCATTTCATCGCCCCACTGGGAAGTAACCACAGAGACGGACCGCTTCTCCACGGCGTAGAGTTTCATTATCTTCTCAATCTCTACACAATACCAACAGTTAGGCACTAAGTTTGTTTATATTGTAATCATTTTACAAACTGATATCATGAGATCTGTCCGACAATATTAATCTCATGTGAACTCATGCTCTTTCCTCCCCGGTCCCCACCTCGCCGTGTTACCTAAGGCGCGGTACAGCGGTTCCGGTCAAACTATAGCTCCAAAATTAGGATATAACACGATTTGGATCAATATAATAAAACTATCCTCTCCATCCAAAGGTTGCCTGGTAGAGATAGCTTTTAGTGATAAGGCCGCTCATTGTGACACTGACTATGCTATGTTTTCTTTTTTGTTATTTTTCCTGTAACTTATGGTGTACCAATAAAGAGTTATCTATCTATATATCTAGGTAAAATGTAACTTATCAAAATAAAAACTATATTAACCTATGATAATAATTTTAGGGTGGATGGACGTATAGGATATTATATAAATAACCTTATATACTTACATATACATTTATTATGTACCTATATAAAAAAAAACATAGTAAAGATATTTGTAATATCTATCAGTAGATAGGTAAACTGGTTTCCAGTACCGTAGGTACGTAGGTCTTTAGTTTGGAATTAGATTACCTATAAGTGAGTGAAAAATGCCTCGGAATACTTTAAAAGTCTAAAATAAAATGAAGTGAGTAAAATAATGTGTGTACCAGATATATCCAAGCACCCTTTCCCAATGCACGGGTGAGTGCATAACTGATCTGGTCGCAGTTCAGTGCCACACGAGACCGTAGCGACCAACGGCTTTTCGACAGCGCTGGGTTTCACATCGGCTTTAATTTCTATAGTAGCAAATAATTTAACTTTTAGAAATCAACTATCGATTTCAAATGTGTTGGGTAAATCTTTGATTGTAAGTGTCTGATCATGCGTTTTACCAAAAATGTCAAAAACTAAAAGTCAAGTCATCAATTTCTAAAAATATCAATATCATACTTATAAATATTCATTTATTATTAAAAATTTTACGAAATTTCTTAAAAAAATGGTGAGGTAGGTAGGTAGGTACCTTACCTAACCTACCATCCATCAGATTCAAATAACACAGCTATAAAAGGAAGGACTTCTTTTTGATTTGCTTAGTTAGTGTGGGAAGTTTCAGTGGGAGAGAAGTTGAAACCTGAATGAAATAATTAGCTTCTAAACTTACCAGCACCATTGGTAATAGTATCCTTTTTAGGTGTATTTTCGTCCTCCCCAGAAACCGTCTCCGTATTTTTGTAAAGAATTTTGTAAACTGAAAAATATAATTGAATTTAAGAATACACAAATGCATAGCAAATAGGAATAAAATAATGGTTTTCTGCAGCAATGACGTCTGATGGCGAAGATCGTGGGCTTGGGACATATCTAATGAGCTACAACATACGCTTATTTACGCTTATTTATAGTTTATTTCCACAAAACGGCACTGAATGAACTTCCGAAGACAAAACATCGACGCAAGTTGTCAATACACCTAATGAAGAAACCGCAGACGCCATTTTCTTGCGCAAGAAAATGCAGATCAGGGGATCTAGCAAATCTTGGTGCAGCATGTGTAGATGGTATATATAACAACATATATTATAGGTTTAATATTTTTTATTATTGTGTAAAAAAACTAATTATGCAAATAAAAACCTGAAGCCACAATGAAATTCTACAAAAGATAGATAGGTAAATCTCTTACCTATAGGTGTCAGAACTTCAGTGATCAAGGCACTCGTATTCTGATGGCAGGTTGATGGTAATCCCTGACAGGAACCAGTCAACACTCCAATGGAATAACATAATGGACGCTCAGATTTTTTTGATTCTAAATCTAGAAATATTCTGTTATAAGTACAAGTATCTATCTACATATAATACCAAATTATTTAAAAATCCCTTAGTATGTTAATAGATATTTCCGAACACCAAGTCTAGATGGGGACTGAATCTCTGATATGCGATAACAGTAGACGCTATTTGACAAAAGTCGGGTATCTATTCTCAAGAACAAAATCTATAATAATAATAATATAATAATAAGGTGGGTATTAGGTAGGTGATCCTGCATTGTGGGGTTACAGTGAGTTTCTCTCAGGTTACTCATATCCAAACATATAAGTACCTACAGTTAGCAAATAAACTGATTGTAAAGTTTAGGCAGATAAGGCGCTTATGAAAGTTACAAGAAATTCTGCAAGGCAATTTTTCTCTTCTGTGGATTATTGTTTTGGTTTAGGTACATGTCTGACCAAGATATATTTAGTTATTAAAATATTTGACACTTCGAGAGGGGATGCAAGTGCAGATAGAAGCTACTGCAAACATAATTTTGTCTTCCATGTAATGCCATATTGTAGTAGACTTTGTTCATCAACCTATGTTTTAGGTTCCTATTATAGAAACGAAATGATTTATTGACTTTAGGCTAGCCTTAATCTAGGAGCCACAATTTTGACTTTGTTGTTATGGTGATTACCATTAACTTCCAAACCAAACAAATTCATATTATTAAGGTGACAGTAGTGACGTCGAATACCATGGGGGTGGACTCGCCTCGACCCTGCCATGATCCTTTCCATCTATTGGTGGAAAGGTAGTTTACTCACCGACATCGTGATACGAAGGCTTTATTTGTAGAGCCGCATTAGCTGTCGGCTTATGAATTATGCACCGAGGTAAACCATACACGAATATGCAATCTAAAAATGTACAGAAATAATAATTAATTTAAATATAAATGTTGTGATGGAAATAAAAGTAACTTGAGTGAAACCTGTTGATTGTTACCTTTATTATGGATTTCGCAACAAGTTGATATATTTGGAAGTAGACATCTTGACGTTATAACACTTGCGGATTTTTGTTGATTTAATTGCTGAGTCTGTGGCTCTGTCGCTAAAGCAAAAGTTAATTATACCGACGTCAATTTAAATATAAATACAAACAAAATAGTACTGGTAAGAACGCCTACCGATTTAACATTTTTCTTATTTGCAATGTTTATCGTGATTACGCATTTTTTTTTATGTTTGCCGTCCAATTTTAGAAGGATACTTAAATTGGAACTGGGCGCCGTAGATGACACTAGAGGACAAATTAACGAAATCATAGTTTTTAAAGGTTCGCAAGTTAAAAAACAGATGAAAAAGTATAATGAACTACTTAATATAGGTAATTTAAATGAACAGATGAAAATCACATTATTACATCGCAATGACAATTCGGCTAATCGTTGAGCCGCCGCAATACAAAACGGCCCTGTTTTTGGAAACGGCTAGCCGTAATGTAATACGGCGATTTATACAATCCGACTGCGACATAACTAGTCCTTTTAATGTATTAGGTATGTCAGTCCATATCAAATATTCCTTTATCATATTACCTGCGTCATTATCCGGGCATGTATGAGTGTATTCCTTAACTTCTTTTGTTATTGCGTCTGAAATAAAAACATTTATAGGTATATTTCAAAGGTTATTTAAGGGCTCGTTCACACGAGCAGCATGTTGCCACAACATGCTGCTCGTGTGTATGAGCTCTTACTTTTACTTCTGTATGCTACAATTAGGATATTGTCAATTCAAGAAAAAATACCAGTATTTCATATAAACTCCATAATAAACAATCGTTTTGACATTTAACAAAAAGGACGCTGATTTGATTAGCAGTCAATATCCCTATTATGCTTGGGTTGGTACATACCTGACGTAATTTTGTCTATCATTTGAACGATCTCGCTTTTTATAGGTTGTGCACACATGCACTGGTCTGCAGGTTGCATGATCTTTTGATGTACGTTGGTTGTGTCTTTCAACGATATTGCAACAGATGTTTCTGAAAATACGTCATATCAAAAATATTGAAAGGTTTCACTTGCACTTAAAATGGTAATATTTCAATTTCAAAAGCGAAGAATTATTTACCTCTATTTCTAAATAAATCTTCGTCGACTTGCGATTCACATTCTAACGTTTTAAATTTCCTAATAAATTCAATAGGATATTTTGATGAGTATTTTGCAGGAAAAGTAGTATCTAAATTTGACGAATTATCGTCTATCAGCGATTGGTAACCTGAAAAGTATAATTACGAGTACATACATAAAAAATATACATTCAATATTTCAAGGCGATGATAACGCTGTGGTAGTGACGTCGGATACCGCGGCGAAGGTCGTGGGTTCGAATCCTACAATGAGCTTGAGCTTTCGGTGAAGAGAAACATCGTGAGGAAACCATAGCACGGTGGTAGGGTACTTTGTGGTACCCGACTGGCTGGCTATCACTTTCAAGTTGAAAATTTGTCGCCAAGCACCTATCGGTGTGTTCCGACGGCTGCACTTGAGAGCCAGTTCCCATCTAGGCTTTGTGTGCTTACCACCTTCGGCCACATCATCACTTACCATGGTGAGATTGTGGTCAAACACAAGCTTATCCAGAATAAAACATAAAAAAAACAATACGAATGTAGAATATAGTGCCATCCACGAAGACGCGCCCCACTCTTTTTCCTAATCCCTTACAGTGCAACTGTACATCCTTTTGTTGGTATTTTTTTTCAAGGTTTTTGGCTTCTTATCTAGACCTTTAAGCCATTTCTTAATTTTAAAATATTCATTTTTTATGTTATAGTCACGTTTTATTGTCACTTTCACTGTAAAGTCTAGTCCTCGTCCGTATTAGCGGGTATTTCACTAAAACTTTTCACGGACTTCTTGGGACAACCTGGAAAGTCACGATACACGCTTTCATTTCATTTCACTTCACTTGTGCACTTAGATTGATCTTTATTGGACAAAACACCAGCGAAATTAATCAATAAAACTCAAAATTCACGAATTTAAATGAAAATTAAACGAAAACACAACGTCACTTCGCAAGTTCCCGCCAAAAGGTCCTGTTGTTGGTGTTGTAATGCTGCAAATCTATCTATATATATAAAAGGATAAGTCCGGACTGATCTATCAACGCCCATCCTAAAACCCTTAGACCTAGAAAGCTGATTTATTTCTCAGGTGTTGTTTTTAAAACTTGACCGAGGAATAAGAACGGATTTTTCGAAAGTCAACCTTTAAGGGGGTGAAAAAGGGGTTGAAAGTTTGTATGAAAGTCGGTCATTTTTGAAGCTAGGATCATGGAACTTTGTTTTTAGACTATCAATTAAAAATAAAGAAACAGATATTTTAGCGTTTTCTAAAATTCTACGTCTGAAGGGGTGAAACGGGGATTATGAAAGTTATGAGTTATTTCCGTTTCTTGGTATGAAAAATGAGAAGGACTGAAACATCAACGCCCAGCCTACACCCTTAATTTTTTCACAGGTACAATACCTTTTAAGATGTAGACGAGGAATAAGAATGGTTTTTTTGAAATTCAATGTCTAAATGTATGTACTGTAATGGACTTTAAACCAGCGTCGTAGCAACAGGTCTACCCTTGTGCTGCGACATTATGCTGAGTGGGATACCTTTTCAGCTCCTTAGATATAATAAGTCTTCTGTTGTAATTAAATCTCTTATGTAATTTCCTGTATTGAGCTGAATAAAAGTTTTTTTATTCTATTCTATTCTAAGTTTGGTAATAGGTCTCTTATAGGTGCTATTCTGACATTTTACAGTAACAACTCGTACAATGTTATCATTTCCTGAGTGACCTGGGCTATACGCCACATTTGCAGCTTCATATCTAAATAAAAAAAATGGTAATAAAAATGGTAATAATGGTAATGGTAATAGATATAGATGTAATATAATGGTAATACGTAGATACATCAACGAATAAATTCATAGCATTAAAAATAATTACAAACTTAATTCAGATATCAAGCATGTCCAAAGCTACAAATGTGTTTGCATAAATTTGATAAAACTGTATTACGTTTATCCAAAGATGTGCATTTCTTAATCCATTTGGCGGCATTCAGATCACTTGAAAGCGTAGTGTTAGTCACTGGCTGACAACTTGAATCTACCAGCAAACTGCTATTTCTCTGCGATGATACATGTGATTTCGGTATAATTTGCTTATGCATTTGTGGATCTGTAAATTAAATCAATGTTTAAAACTTTAAATACGACGGTGCTCAGTGACAATAAATATAAATAGTTATAATAATATTTATCTTTAGCAAATAAAAGTAACGAATGTATAATTAAAATTTCAAGTTTGAGAATATTATTACAAGACAATTAACTTTTACATAGGAGCTGATATGAAGATAATGATGAACTATCATTTATTTTAAGACACGTAAAATTTTACCAAAATCTTCAGTGGTTCTCGAAGGCTTGTCGTTGAAATTCAATACAGTTTCAGCCATTTTGTCGATTAAATACGGCAACTCTGTCTGCGTGGCAAACTCCAATCCTACATTATAAAAAAATAATTATCAAAATCTATTCATAATTGGCAGAGTAATCGCGTAACAAACATACAAAAATTAAAAAAAAAAAAAAACATACAGTCGAATTGAGAACCTCCTCCTTTTTTGAAGTCGGTTAATTAAATAGAATTCACTCCAACATTCCTTCGAGCGATTGATAGGTGCGTCTGCTCGTTAATATTGCTATTTAGACACTCGTAGTGTATTTACAAAAAGTCTCTCCGTTGCTAATATGCATACGAGTACTTTTAAGTTTTATACTTAATTAAGTATATTTTAATTTAATTATAACATATTTGTTTGCATACAAGTTTGAACATTATACAGTATAAAGTAGTGTAGTAATAAAGTTACATCAAAAAAACTATATTTTTATATTTGCATCGATTAGCATAACATTTATTAAATTTTTTTTAAGGTTCTGATTGTGTACCTGAAGACTCGAAAGATCAAAGTCATACGAATATTATATCTAATGATACTTTAGTAAATTTGACTTTCATAAGTGCCCACCGAGGGCTAAACTGAATAAACTCAAAGTCAAAGGGACTTTGAGATGGTATGAAGCTATGTACCAGATAAAAAGTCGACTATGTCACTCTCCGGCCTATAAGTTACAATACTTTCGAAGCCTAAAACGGTAAGCCCTTTTTATATCAAGATTTCTGGAAATTTGTGAAGAATATTGGTACTTAGATCACTCAATGAATCTTCAAATTGCATTAAATAAGTTTGACATGAGTATTCGGATATCATATAAAAAAAGATGTCAAAAAGATCTAAATGCTTTTGTAAAATAATACCTAATTTAATCTTAAAGGTAAACTTTAGGTAGGTCGGTATAATAGGTGTTTAAAGTACTCACTTTGTGAATTAATGTACTCTGTTTTTGTCCCAGTATCACAGCACATCCGTGCGTTTGCGCAGAGTTGAGTTTGTGCTAGAAAAGAAATATTTTATTATGCGTATATTTTTTAAGTGTGTGTTTGAGTGAATTCCACGATGTACAACACGCGATGTTCATATCATCTATGCTATAATAGACGAATGTGCAGTGCCTACACAAGCTCACAATGTTTTTAGGCACTCATGGCCTTATTCATAATAAATTCGATGATAATTAGCAACTGCTTAGCAGTCTCTATAGAAGATTTATTCAATACCGTCGATTTTATTATGAATAAGGCCATAATATGTTATACTATTTATAAATAAAACCTGTAAATAAAAAATAAATAAAAAATCGAAATATGAGTAGTACTAAGTTATACCTTTGTCAAGAATATCCTTAGTAAGAATATCCTTAGTGAGAATTCTTGTTAAAAAATCGTTAGATAGTTCTCCCGAGGAACATTTAGAAGTTAAAGTTGAAGTACATTTGTTTTGCGCAAGTGTATCGGGTGTCGTTGCTGGAAATATTAACAAAAAATATAAAATTATTTTTGTTTTTTTGTACTTTTTATTATTATTATTTTTAAATCTAGACTGATAATTGTAATATTCTATCGGTAAATCTTTAATAAATTTCGGTGAAAATGGAATGTTTTTTTATTTTACGTTCCAACTTAGCTATGTGAAACGATGTCATTATTTTTGCGAGAGGTAAAATTTTGCATACATTACGGCTAAATTGCGTCATATTGCGACAAATCTAATGTCCTTCCATATGTTGAATGTGGGATGAGTAATACCCGTCATAATAAATGCTTCTTCACAATCTCAACGGATCCGTGCCATTAAGCGCAATTGTAAAGATTTTCGTATAAAAAAGAGGTGAAAAATCTCCTGTGCTCACATGCTCGTAAAGTGACACGGTAGCCGCAGAGGGTTGGAATAAGACTTTGTGCATTCTATTAAATTTTAAAGGTAAGATAGCTGGGGACCAAATACTATTTTTAAAGCTTGTTTTCGTGTGTGGATGCCCCACTAGGCCGCTGAGTCATATCGATCCGAAAACAATAATTTGCCTCCAAAATATTTAGGTAGTAGTTTGAGAGAGTTTGCGAAAATTCTGTACCTAACATTTAAAAAAAAACGCATTTTTTACGTTTTCAACACCCATGGTACCACCATTTTGAAAAAGATCCAAAAACTGAATCAACAATAAAACTCCATATAATTATGAAACCTGCTTACAAAATTTCACAAGAATCAGTTGAGAAATGCGACCTGTAGAGGAGAATCGCCGGACAGCTGGACATACAAACATACGAAAGCATTATTGCCAAAGCTGAAGTGGGGACGCTTCGCTCGCTCGATCAATTAAGAAACTATCATAGCAGAGCTGAGGCGCGATTTTACTTCCGACACCAATACGATGGATATGTATTCGATGGATTAATTGACACAAAGCGTTTCTTTCTTAGTTTGACGCCTGTCTCTACAAAGATGAAATAAAAGCCTAGGAAAATTTAAGTTATGTATTATTTTTATTCCCTTTAGATGTTTGAGCTTACTTGTCAATGTAACTTTAAATTAACGACTCACCGGTATTCTTGCATAATGTGGCTGTTTGCGTGATCGCTTCGCTATACGAATTACTCAGTATACACGACGTGAGAAAGCGGCTGTCACCGATACATGTGGATCGTTCCATGCCCGTATCTGAAAACAATTATACATTATGTAGCTCTGAATATTCATAATTTGACTCTATTGTATGTGGATTGAATTCATACACATATTATATACGCGTAAGTATATTATTGGTGTTCACTGTCAAACATGTGAATAGATTTTGATGATAATTGGCATTGATTATATGTATACCTAACCTACCTAACTGTTTTTTGTTTAGGAATGACGAAACAAGAATATTAATCTTGCTCAAACAAAATGTGTGATAGTTGTAACTTTTTTCGCGTTTTCCATTGAGGTACGTAGTGAAATTGAAGTCTGTTTGAACGTTTGTAACGTATGCATTCCTATAGGTACCCTTCACTCGATTGCGTTAAAACTTTGGTCGGTGCGCGCAAATATTTGTGACATAGTAACTAGGACGATGATAGTTCAGTGACATTGGATACCACGGCGAAGGTGATCTTTCGGTGAAGGAAAACATCGTAACGAAACCACAGACTATGAGGTACTTTGTAGTATTCGACTGGCTGGCTATCACCCTCAAGTTGAAAATCTGTCGCCAAGCACCAGTTGGTGTTTCAGCAGTTGCACTTGAGAGCCAGTTGCCTTTAAAAAGGCATTATAATAAGGCCAACAACACATTGGCTATACTCCTGGACCCGCTGTCTGATTGTCACTTGTGATATAATCAAAGTAGAAAGCTAGTTACCTACATTACGTAACGTAATAAAAATAGAAGAAAACTAACCAAGTCCTACATTTCGATTGCTGTATTGTTGTGAAACATCAATATTATAATAATTTGTCTCTATTATTGACGTATTCCGATTGACAAATTTGGAATCTCGTTTCACTTTAATAGACGCTTCAGTAGAAATACATTTGGTACATTTTACTGGAAAGTTGTTAAAATTCATTTTAATTTAGGTAATGAGAAGGCCGAACGCAAACATAGGTACGCGATGCATTTGAATTCAGATATCTACGGAATTTATAATCTGTATCCCAAACTACTACAAACAACTCTACAAAAAAATGAGGTCAATCGAATGCCCATCGTCCAATTCTACCCTAAGGGGGTAAAATGTGATCGGGTGTAAATTTTATATACCTACATATAAAAAATCTGCTTCAACGGACACAATTGTGGACACATTTTTTGTGTCCACAAATGTGTCCGTTGAAGAAAACTCGAAAAGAAGTCAATGGATTGGCTTGAATTATTTTTTTAATACAACATTGCAATTGAATAGTAGTGTTTTAAAAAAAAATATTTCAAATTTCCTACGGAAACGGGAATTTCAAAAGTTTTTGTGAGGTTGAGTTATAACAACATGGTTATATTTAACTTCCATAATAATTAATATTAGTTGGAGCCACATTGAAGCGTGGGCAGCATGGCTGGTTTTAGCTGATAGAATATCAATTGTTAAACGATGAAAAGTGTTAAGTATATTTATGTAATATGTATATACCTCGTTCAGTTTGAACTCCAAAACTCATTGTTGGTTTAAAATTGCTTTTAACATCAGTGAAGTTGGAAACACAAGGGTACTTGATTCGTTTTGTATCTGAAATTTTCTCAGCGTAAGTAAATTTTTGTATTAAGTACCGGTTTTGACAAAAAAAACCGGTAAATTATGTAGCTCCATAGTTGTATAATATAATGTTGACTTAATAATACATATCTATACTAATATATAAATCTGAAAAGATTGATGGTTTTTTCTAATCTCAGGAACTACTGACTTGAATTAAATAATTTATCGAGGAAGGCTATAGGCTATATAACATCATGCTATGATCAATAGGAGCGGAGCATCAATGAAAAATGACGCAAATGCTGGGAAAGTTTATTCTGAGAGCTTCCATTGCGGGCGCTGCGTAAATTAACAAAATACATTGCAACCTCCGCCTTAGCATCAATAAAAATCTTAAAAACTAACCAAGTTCATTATTTTGATTGCTGAATTGTTGTGAAATATCAATTCTACGATTCTGCATCATTGAAGTAGGCCGATCGATCAATTTGAAATTTCGTTTCACTTCAGAAACTTCAGTAGAAATGTTTTTGGTACAAGCTACTGGAAAATTATTAAAATAAATTAACAAATTCAAGTGCATTTTATTTGTATGAACGTAAACGAAAGAATTATTTATTATAATAATATATTTTGTATCGAGTATACACATAGATATATAAATAGCGGACTTGAGGTGGTCTGGAGGTGCCTTGTAATGGGAAAGTGTTAATATAATATGATGTTTGAGTTTGGCTTTGAAGTTGAGCAGCGTTTGACGATGGCTCAGTGTATGCAGGTATATAATATACATATTATATGTATTATACTATAATATATATAAATTCCCGTGTCACGATGTTGGTCCGCGATGAACTCCGAATCTACTAAATCAATTTTGACGAAACTTGGCGCACAAATAGATTATATACTGGAATAACACATAGAACAGCTATATTAAATAAATGTCATACCTTATTTTAATAAAATTCAATAAAATATAAAACGCATTAATAAATAAAAAAAAGTAATGCTTTTATTTTATAAAGAATGTTAATATGTAAATACCTTGTCCTGTTTGAACTCCAAAACTCATTGTTGGTTTAAAATTGCTTTTAACATTAGTAAAATTGGAAACACAAGGGTTGTTGACATGTTTTTTATCTGAAATTTTCTTAAAGTTTTTAATTTTGTTATCACTTGTAATAACTAGGAAACCACGGGACGCGGGTAAAAGTTGGGTGAAACCTAGTTTTTCTATTATTACCAGATTTTTCAAAGCTGTGTAAAAAGATTTGCACATTGCTAACTGCTAACCATCAACTACATTACAATTAGGTAATTTTGTGCGTAAAGTACTGCCAAAACATAGACGCATCATTTTTCAAATTAATACCTAATTAATACTGCAGCAATGGATAATAATAATATACGCTATTTTACCTGTATCATTAAAAGAACACGAATTGCTTGTGGCACAAAATTTGTCAAGTCTGAACACACTGCTTTTATCGGTCCCTGAAATATGTAGGTAAAAGGCATTTTATAAAATAAATCGTCCCCAAGCAAACATACACTGGATTCGTACTACTCATACATGCGGGATAGAGTCCAGTTGAATTTAACTAAAATAATAATCTCACCACATGTTATGAGCCCAGAACGTCGACAATTGCATCGTATCAGAGACGCAGAGGTCAAACAATCATCGCTTTTTAAACATAACTTGTCAAGCTCTCCTGTAAGATTAAAATTGTTTTTTTTTTTTTTTTTAAGAAGATTCTTGGCCTGGTATCGAGACCTTTAAGCCATTTCTTTATTTTAAATATTTATCTTTTATGTTTAGTCACGTTTTACTGTCACTTTCACTGTAAAGTCTAGTCCTTGTCCGTACAAGTCCGGTCTAATTTTAGTGAAATTGGCGGCTATTCCACTAAAACATTTCATGGACTTTTTGGAACAACCTGGAAAGTCACGATACACGCTTTCATTTCATTTCACTTCACTTGTGCACTTAGATTGATCTTTATTGGACAAAACACCACCGAAATTATTCAATAAAACTCAAAATACACAAATTTAATGAAAATAAAACGAAAACACAACGTTACTTCGCAAGTTCCCGCCAAAAAGTCCGATTAAAATTGTTGTATTTTTAATACACCGAAAAAAAAAACGTATGTGCGTATGTGAACTACAGTCTTCACAACGTGCATGAAGTTTAGTTATGTGCGTGACCTGCACGTACGTTATACCACGTGACTCGCGTCGCATAGGACCGCGATTGGCCTCCGTTCTGTCTACCTTTTTTATTTGATTTCAGTTTTAATAATAAATGTTAACAGGATTCAAGAACTAAGGGTGTGTTTGATCGTTCGCTAATTCGTCTTCAATGCGATCGTGTATTGTTTTATATGTTTTAAATGAATAATTGTGAAGTAAGCAAAAATGAGCACTTTATATTAGTTTGCCGTATGTCATTACTTCTGATAATTTGATCTTTATTAATAAAATTAACGGATGGTGTAATAATACAGGCTGTGTATTTTTTTTTCAAAATCAACGGGTTCGATTCCTTGCCTGGGAACTTATTTGTAAAACCGCGGACTGCAACGGAAAAACGATTACCTGTATCATTGATTTCCTTCTCTGATGTTACTACAGAGGCTGTCAACATTTTAGCGGACGATATAGTATTGTTTCCTGAAAAAGTTACTTTATTTATAGTAACATAAAAACTCAGTTAGCATGCACTTACAAACTACATGGCTTTATTACCTACCATCTAAAGGTGAAATAGGATTTTGAGGTAGAATTTGAGCTGAAGAGTCTTTCTTCGAAGCTACGTCAGGTATTGTACCTTTTAAAAGAAATAAAGTTGTATCATTTAAGCTAAAGAGTAAAATCAGTTATTTTGTTCAATAATTAGGTACCTTGAAGTGTTATAATATTGTCTGGAACCATTGCCATACAAGTTGTAATTCCTGTTGATGGTTTTTTTGTTAGCGATGACGGGCCCACTTCAGGATCTGTTAAATTAAAAATAAAAATAAAAGGGAAAGTCGATTGATCTCTGCTCTATATTTCTGGCTTTTGGTCCAGATTAGTATCTTCGTGAATAATTTTAGATAAAAAAACGTATTTTTTTAATTTACTACGAATTTCGAATGATATAAATTGTTTTAAAATTGTTTAATTAATTGAAATGTTTATTTTGAATAGTTACACGCAATTATAGTTTATTATTATTAGTAATAAACTACATTTCAAATTTTCTGTAGATATAATTATCTATACTAATATTATAAAAAGGAAAGATTTGTATGTAAGTATGTTTGTAACGAATTGGCTCAAAAAGTACTGGGCCGATTTTAAAAATTCTTTCACCATTTGAATGCTACATTATTCCAGATTAACATAGGCTATATTTTATCCCGGGATAAGATAAGATCCCACGGGAATGCGGGTGAAACCGCGCGGAACAGCTAGTTGTTTATAATCAATTAAGTGTCGGTAAAGTATTGTCAAAAAATATAATACATATAAAAATACCTGTATCATTAAAAGAACATGGATTGCTTGTGGCACAAAATTTGTCGTGACCAAACACACTGCTTTTGGTATCGGTTCCTGAAATAATAAATGTTTTATCCTACTAATATTTTAAATGAAAAAGCTTGGATGTTTGTTCCTCAACTACGCCAAAACGCCTGGACGGATTTTGATGAAACTTGGCACACTGGTAGATCACATCCTGGAATAAAACATAGGATACTTTTTATTCCGGGAAAAGATAAGATCCTACGGAAACGCGAGTGAAACCGCGGGGGACAACTAGTATCTTATTAGAATATTATATCCTCTTCAAGTAAACATACACTGGATCCGTCGTAGTTTTTGTGTGCTTACCACCATCGTTCACTTCGTCACCTTAGTACATTTCTTTATCTGGTTGAATTAAACTAATTAAATTACAATATGATCTATTATATAAAAATGAATCCCTCTTTCCTTGGTCACGGCATCACGCTTGAACGGCTGGACCTTTTTTTGTTGTATTTGTTATTGTAAGGAGAAGGTTCTTATGAAAGAAAAAAGTATGAAAGTTGCGCGGAACATTAGAAAATTTAAGAAAACTTAACGACCATATTCAATTTTCTAAATATTGTTTAAAACTGATTGTTCCAAGTTTCTTTTTATTTTCATTTCATGGCAGGACGTCTGCCGGGCCCACTAGTAAGTTATAAGTTAAAAAAAAACTTTTTTAAAAACAAGCTTTGGATTCAGAATGACGTCACTTTATTTTTTGAGTTATTCTCAGCAAGCCCTTTCATTTGATAATATTGTAGGATTGCATTAAAAAATAGTCCGCTATCTTAGGTGTTCCGCCATATTGGATTTAGAATGAAGTCACACAGATGACCATGCATTGTCATCCAAACTAAACAATTAAACATGTATACAAAATTTCAGGTCAATCGGTTAAAGATATCTGCTTCAAAATTGAGTTGCAAGATTTCCTCCCGGAAAAACATACATACATTGCAAGTTAATATAAAGCTTGAAATATATTTATCTCACCGCAGGTCACGAGTTCAGAAGGTCGACATCTGTATCCTATCAGAGACGGAGTCGTCAAACAATCACCACTTTTTAAACATAATTGCTTGGTAACCACCCCTGTAAGGTCAAAAAGGTATTCTTTTTATAATCATAAGTATTTAAATATCAAATGCTATATTGTATAAACCTATATCGTACACACATCAAAAAAAGTTTGCGATCACTTTGAAAAATCTAAATATCATTATGATTAATTGCCTACTCAATATTTTTTATTAAAAATAAAAAGAGTTTTATTTTTTAATTTCAAAGTACCTATTTATATTTAAAGAAATCAAATAACAAATATTTTTTTTTTGATAAAGTTCAATCTAAGAAATGATATCAGCTTATGCTAATGATCACAAACTTTTTTTTAAAACGACTTCACAAAAGGAGGAGGTTATATGTTCGACTGTATGTATTTTTTTTTATGTATGTTCGTCGATTTCTCCGCCAATTGTGATCCGATTTTCAAAATTATTTTTTCTTTTGAAACAGTATATTTTGGCGGTGGTCCCATTGTCACCACGTCAGGATCTGATGATGGGATCTTGGGGAAAACGAGGGCAACCCTCAAATTTTATAAGAAATTAAAGTATTTTTCATTCATATATGTACTTATCAAAGCTATTTCTATCTGGTAGTCATCATCTCATGTTGCAGATCTGATGATGGAAGGTACAACTCTTTAAAGGTTAGGTTTAGGGCATAAGTTTGTATACATATATTATAGGCTAAAGCTATTCAGATATTTGCATCTGGTAGTCATCATCTCATGTTGCTGAGCTGATGATGGTAGGTTCAACTCCTTAATGGTTAGGAGTTAGGGGATAATTCTTTAAACAGGCTAATGTAATTAATTCATATACTTTTAAAAGCTTTTCAGATATTTGCGTATGGTAGCCACTGTCTCATGTTGGTGAGCTGATGATAGAAGGTCCAACTCCTTAACGGCTAGGAGTTAGGGGATATTTCTTTAAATATTATTGTCACGTTTAGACTGTAATTTATATTCATATGAGCTGATGATAGAAGGTAAACTCTTTATCGATTAGGAGTTAGAATATACGTTGTTCTAGATATTAAATGAAACGCAATATCAAATAGAATTTTAAAGTCTATTTATTTCTGTATTCCCTTGTGCGAGCGACAACTTTAGTTGGTCTACCCATGGTGCTACTTAACTATGACTTTTATAAGTAACTAGCTGTCCCACGCGGTTTCACCCGCGTTCCCGTATGTTTTTATTTTATCCCGGGACAAAAAGTATCCTTATACCAGGATATAAACTATTTGTGTGCTAAATTTCATCACAATCTTACGCAGCGCACGTAACGGAAGCTTTCAAAAGAAATAAATATTCCACGATTTTTCAAAATTTTTAATAGATGCTCTGCTGCTATTGATCTTAGCGTGATGTTATGTTGCCTTTTTCGATAAATGGGCTATCCAACACTAAAATATTTTATGTAGTTAGATTAGCGCGTTCAAACAAACAAACAAACTCTTCAGCTTTCTCATATTAGAATAGATAATGTAATCCCCTTAATTTGCTCGAAAAAAACTAAATATTTCTTGAAAACATTAAATATCAAAAATGGAAAAATAAAACTTTTTATAAAAAAAATGAAAACGACTTCAAAGAAAAATATGTAGCACTAAAAACCGAAAAATAAACTGAATAAGACATTAAATAAATTGGACAATAAAATTATTTCAATAACAAAATAGACCAAATACTTATGTAAACTACCTACGTAGGTACATAGAAATAATTATTATTCTATAAATACCTTTTGATCTGTTTGAAGTCGGTGCCAAGCCCAAAAATACAATGACAGAAATAATAAATTAAATAAAATTATATGTTTATTCATCCAAATAGGCCTTCACAGGCACTAATGAATAGTAAGATTACCTACTTAGTAAATACTGACTACGATACAATAAGATGACGTCTAATAAGTGTTCCTTAAGTGTCCCAAATTTGAATAAAACATTTTGAATTTGAATTTGACTGGTAAATGGGGTTAAAATAACAACGAAAGCTGATCCCACATACGCTCACGCATTCCGTTGCACGCAAGGGGTGGTGTGATGTGGCGAGGGTGGACGTGCGAAGCCTATCAAACCTATTAGGCTTGGCACCGACTTCAAACAGATCAAAAGGTATTTATAGAATAATAATTATTTCTATGTACCTACGTAGGTAGTTTACATAAGTATTTGGTCTATTTTGTTATTGAAATAATTTTATTGTCCAATTTATTTAATGTCTTATTCAGTTTATTTTTCGGTTTTTAGTGCTACATATTTTTCTTTGAAGTCGTTTTTATTTTTTTTATAAAAAGTTTTGATGTGTGTATATCTACGATAACATTCATTGTAGCCGTTTGTTCGTTTTCCATTAGATCACGAATCGTTTCTATCGGTGACAGTTTTTTGATGTGAAACATAAATTAGCGCGCCTTGGGGGTAAGACCGACTCTTGCAAACCGTTGTTTATCAGAAAAAACGCTTACAATTAACTAAAGAAATATGCCAACCTCTAGTTGAATGTCCGATTAAAAATTAATAAAAGAGGCGCTGCGACTAGTTAAACAGTATTTATACAATACACAGCTGACGCCAGGTAGTGAAATCATTACCTGTATCGGTGATTTCCTTCTTTGATGTAACAACAGAGGCTGTCAACATTTTAGCTGACGATATCGACATTATTTTTGTTCCTGAAAAAGTAACTCTATTTATACTTTAAATTAAAAACCCGTCAGAATGAACTTACAAACTACATGGCATTATTACATACCATCTAACGTTAAAGTAGGACCTTCAGGAGTAATTTGAGCTGAGAAGTCTGTCTTCGATGCTACGTCAGATATGGTACCTTTAAAAAAAGCTGAACCTTAGCCAATATAGTTGTATCATTAAATTCATAGATTAATGGTTTAATAAATTGTTTTTATTTAAACTTATAAACTATCGTCAGTTAGTTGATTTTTGATATTGCAAATGAAAATATTTTGCCGAAACATTGGTGTCCTTAAATTGCAAATTTTCTATTTTTTTTATTATAAAATAATGATGACTTTAAAATAAGAATAAAGTAATTGGCGTGATATAAAACCGAAAAATGTTCAAACGAGCAGCATGTGTGTGTCGGCGGCGGTGTGAACGAGCTCTTAAGCAATCCGTGTGATACAGTAATTATATATTTATTTTTCCGACAAAATCTTAAAATTAATTAATGGATAAGAAGCCTATTATGATATTACCTCTAAGTGCCATAATATTCTTTATTTTTCCGACAAAATCTTAGAATTAATTAATGGATAGAAGCCTATTATGATATTACCTCTAAGTGCCATAATATTCTCTGGAACCATAGCTATACAAGTTGTGATTCCTGTTGTTTGTTTTGATGACGGGCCCATTTCAGGATCTGATAAATTAAAATTAATTGAATGCAGATTTATTCGATTGATCTTTGGTGTCTCAATTATTGACTTTTAGACTAGATTTGTTTCAAAGTGTCAATTCACGATCATGGAGATAGTTAAAAGATTTTTTTTCAGAATGCGTATAAAATCGCAGGAGATCTTGTCTATATAATGTAGTAGAATTTGAAGTCATAAAAAATATATAGACGCTACAATTTTTTGGGTAATTATCAATCGAAACAAAATAATTTTCCCATAAAAAGCTATCACATTGTAAAAGTATTGACATCTCTACATTCTAGAAACTAAAATTATTTTCGCTTAGTGAAAATTATTCGGGTAATGCTTTTAACCATAAGTTTTATAAATCCAATGAAGCAGACATTTAAATGTTAATAATCTGAGTAAATACGTAAATTAATCTTTCTAGTTGAATTGATTACGTTAAAGGTCTTTAGATTTAAATCTCTTCTAGAATATTTCAAAAGCGTTTTTTTATGTTTATTTTTATTTACAATTAGAATCAAAGAAGATGCCAACACCAAAAATTAAAGTTCTTTTATCTGTAGGTAAAGCTCATTTTCAAGTAAAAAAAGACTTTCATTGAGATTTTTTATGTCAGATGTCTGACTAGGAGGGCGGCAGCGGGTCACCTGATGGAAAGTGACTACAGTCACCTCAAACGTGTTGTCGACCTTTTAAAATATCTTGACTGTCTCTCAACTGCCAGATCGACTACTACAAAGTACCCTACCACCGTGCTATGGTTTCACCACGATGTTGCCTTTAAAAATTTATATGAGATATGTATTAGAGTTCCTATAGGTAGATATAAGACATGTATTAGAGTTCTAGAAACTGGAGACCAGTCTAATTATGAACTACCTATAATAGATGGTGCAGTAATTAGTAATAAGGCGATGATAGCTCAGTGGTAAGTGACGTCGAATACCGCGACGAAGGTCGTGGGTTCGAATCCTACAATGAGCTTGAGCTTTCGGTGAAGGAAAACATCGTGAGGAAACCATAGCACGGTGGTAGGGTAATTTGTAGTACCCGACTGGCTGGCTACCACCCTCAAGTTGAAAACCTGTCGCCAAGCACCTATTGGTGTGTTCCGACAGCTGCACTTGAGAGCCAGTTCCCATCTAGGCTTTGTGTGCTTACCACCTTCGGCCACATCATCACTTACCATGGTGAGATTGTGGTCAAACACAAGCTTATCCAGAATAAAAAAAAAAAAAAAAAAAATCAACTTACAAAAAATTATAACGTACCTGTATTAGTGCTACACGTTTTATAGATATCATCATTAAAACTTTGAGTCCGTATACTAGTCGAGGTATTTTCCATCAATGGAACAAAAATTAAGTCAGTCTCTGTTGAAATTAATCGAGAATAAAAATCGGCTGTACCAAAATAATTTAAAATCTTATATCAATTTTGTTCGTACCTGCATGATTGCAAGTTACCAATATTTGTGTATTGGCATCTTTTGACAGAGCATTCGGAATTTGATATCTACATAAAGGTACAACCGTTGTGTTTTTATGTGAATCAAACAACTGAAAATCTTCAGATCCTGCCAATTATAGCTCTATTAGAATCGAAACCAAAATATAAAATAATAAAATGAGTTTATTAGACGCTTTACCAAAATTACGATTATCCGATGATTTAGACGTATTCATTTCAGTCGGGACTATATATTTATTTTTCTCAGCATCAAATAGTTTATCTGAAAATAAAACAAATATTATACTACTCAGCCATAATGCTCAGTAGCATCCATTATCGCAGCAGTCGCAGACAATACTGTCATTGATCCTTACCTAACTAATTCAACCAATTTTTGTTTTTTATAAAATATGAGTTTTTTTTTATAAATGAAGAGGTGATAGAAAGAGATAAAAGAATAAACGTATTGAATTTGCAAGGTAGAAATAGACGACGTAGTCTGAAACTACTAGAACGAAATATGCAGTTGAGTATAGGTACTCCCTATACCGTATACAGAACATGATTCAACACTGCAAAAAAAAAAAGTTGATGAATTTTATGCAATTGTATGGGTTTTATTTCGTATTATACAAGTACGTACATTATGCTCCATGGAACCATTATTTCAATATGGTGATTTTTTTTCAAATTGAAAATTATTATTTTGTAGATTTAGGTGAACTAGCGCAAGGCATTAGACATGGGAAGTTGGTTTTTCAACAGATTACAAAATAATGATCCACCTATTGTCTATCGTTTAGTTTAAAGAAAATAAAATATCTACGATTTTAATTTATTACGCCGTCAATTTGATAAGCTACCTTTGACTGTTGAACTTTTTTCTGTTGCATCTATAATAAGATTTTCTGCTTCTCTATTATCTTTGCTACTTGTAGCGCAGTTAGCTGTACTAAGATTTTTTGTATTTTTTTCAGTACTACAAACAACGTGCCCAGGATTTTCCATTTTTCCGATTGGAACTGAAGGTGGCGATTTTATATCTGAAACGATTTTAAATATTATATTAAATTAAGTCTCAAAATTATTGAATATGTAAAATATATTCTTATTACAACAAAGTATTATTGTGTACACTTACTTGTGTTAAAATTAACTAATGAGAAAATAGATGGATCTAGGATTACGTGTCTATGTTTTGGTTTGCTCAGAGATAAGGATCCTGATAGTAACTGTTGAGTGTTGCTATTGTTCAAACTTGAACAATTTCCAGAAAAATCTTTTCCATTTTTATTTTTATTATTAAAATTTAACGAAGTAGCAATTGCTGCAGATTTGAGTTCTTTTAAAACTGTAACTATTCCTGAAAACACAATAATGTAATGGTTACGCAAAGGAAATAGTTTACGAGATTTATGAGCACGTACTTAAAGTAGGCCGATTTACAGATACGTTCGGAATCTGTAGGAAATAGGGTGAACATTAACTTAATGGACTTTCTTTTTGTAAGGGATTGCAGGGTAAAGAATTATGTTGAATTATGTTGACTTTTGTTGAAATTGACAATTCGTTGAATGGAAAAAATTGCCTGTAGACAAAATAACAGTACCTGTTTCTTGATAGACGGGTACGAAAGTCTGCACGTCAGCATCTTCCCATATTATTGACCTATTTAAATAGTGCATCATACGGTCTATAACATGAGATAAATCACATATTATTATTTAAAATATGTCACCATTGTGTCATGATATGGCAAAAAATAATAAATATACGAAGCTATTAAGATAACACATTGATAAGTAAAGTATAGTGATGGACTTTCATCTTGACGGTGACAGACAGGAGGGTAATAGGATGTTCCCTTCCATTGTGCTATCACATCACGACATATCTATCATTCATGTTCATTGTTGGATACGAACCCACAACCTTTATAGTATTCTCATAATCTGGCACAAATTACTGTCCCGAGAGTGGCAGTTAGCATCCATAATCTGTGGACTGCCAGTCAGTGATGTGAGAATCCTACGATGATGAGATTGGGCTTTTAGTGAAGGAAAATATCGTGGGGAAACCATAGCACGTTACGTTCTAGGTTTTATTTTAAAAGGTCGAACGCTTTTTGAAAATCCGCCTGCATGGTATTGCTTATGCAGGCAGATCACACTTATATATTCTATATATACCTATTCTATATATTATATATTAATATATTATATACGATAATATAACATAAAATTTAAATTATCCTTTTTATTATCCAATCATCCATCCGCCTCACAAACAAAAGCTGCAAACTATTTTCGTATTCAGTGTCAAAAGCAAAAAAATATCGGCTAACTAACTTTTCCTCGATTTGGACGATGACCGAGACCAGACCGTACATCGTTCGACGGTCTTCTTCCATATATGATTCCATCGACGACGACAAATGCGACGAATCGAGAGATGTCGACAAAGTGACGTCAATGGTCGTACCACTATAAATATTGAAATTAAGGTAGGATGTTGTTAGTGATAGTACGTCTCACATGGATTGTCATAACATCTTCATCATCATCACGTCAACCGGAAGACGTCCACTGCTGGACAAAGGCCTCCCCCAAGGATCTCCACTATGGCCGGTCTTATTTAGTGCAATAATGGAATGTTGTGGCGATGGAGAGAAACACAACGATGATTAGATCACATGTTTATTCACAGTTCACCTCTTATTATTCTCATGGCTAATGACAATAATGTTCAGCTTATATACTAAAACATATTAAACTACACGTGCCATTTAGATGGTCTACCGATCACGTCAGATAACCAAATAGCAACGTATTGAAACATCAATACGTGACATTTGTTCTATATCACACCTCCCCTGAAATGATAGGCATTCCTCCCTTCAAAAAAAAACAATTTGAATTAACATATTTCTTAGTCCTATTTTTATGAATTATTCTTGATTTGTTATTATCACTAATTATTCTAACATTTACTCCTAAATCTTCTTCAACTTTAAATGGTATATTTAGGACCATTTTCTCTAAAATGTTTATTACCACATTCATTTTTAACTAAAGCTAAGTCACCTTTTCATAACTTACACTGTTAGAATTTACATCATATTTTTCTTTCCTCTTTATTTTACAATTTTACTTATATTTAACAATGTTCATACATTTTCTAATGTTGAATTTATGAATTCTGTTTCTGACAATCTGTACACTTAGATACATAATCAGTATCAGATTTTCCTTTCCTGATATTTCGTTTATGAGTTTTTGTAAAAAAAATACTTATTACTCTCATTTTTAATAATTACAAGCTCTGTTGTCTCAAATTGACTACAATTCTTTTTCAAGTTCTTTTAACGCTACGTCTTTGCGTGCCTTCGTTAATAAAGAATCTTGATTCAAATATCTCAAATTGACTACAAATTATTTCAAGTTCCTTTAACGCTACGTCTTTGCGTGCCTTCGTTAATAAAGATTCTTGATTCAACTATAAGTATAGTCTGAAAATATAATATTTGAGAAAATCATTTTGGTAATGAAATATGAGAAAATCATCCACGATTTTGGGAACGGCCATTCCTAAAGACTCTTTAGTCTTATTAAATTCGCTTGTAGTACATAAAATTATTTCATTGCAATCCTTGAGCTTTCTAATGATATCTACAACGTTAGGTTGATCAGACCTAGTTTGGAATTCATTATTATTTCTTTTACTTTATTTACTTTATATCAAAAGACATATTTAGCATATATTTTCTCAATTGATACCTAACCTTTCCTCATCGTTCAAATAATCTCTTGATGTGAGTAATTCAATTAATTGTTTTACCCTATCAGCGGATCTCTAACTTTGACTAAAATTACATGCGTAATAATCAGAATAACTTCTGTATCACAAGTATTAACTAACCGAAAATAATCTAACCGGAATTCTTCCGTCTACCGATCTCACGATAGCACTAGCTACAAAAACATCCTGACATATTTCTTCAGGTAATATGATACAATCACATTGCATGTCAAAATTTATATATTTAACTATTTCAGAACGCTCCGGCAGCGAAATTTAATTATCATTACCTAAGTCTAAAAAAAAACTTATCTGTTACTACTATATAGTTGCTTTTAACTCATTTGTCTACGTTCATCACGTTATATTTTATACAGAAATCCTAAACTAAAAGAGTGATGGAATTTTATATTGTAAAAAAAAATTCTAATTATAACATTATTATAAATAAGATCTAAATAAACATACCAATGAGATATGTTTCTATGCTTCAAAATCACCACAAATTCCTTTTATTAAAAGAAAAGTATCGTAAATCTTAATGTTTGATAACTCACTTGATTCACTCATATTTTAAAATTGATAAATGATGTCCTGAATCTACCAAGTAAAATATCGTTATTAAAACATCGTTATTTCATTTCTACTATTATACGAAAAAAAAATCTATGAGTACTTCACTTTTACGAACGAAAAAATTATTTGCCTTGATTCAATGGCCTAGCTAGACATATCATCAGCACGTTTATTTCGGCTGACGATGACAAAAACTGCTTACTATATTATAATTGCTGCTTGTTATTATTACTTGTGAGCAAATTTTGCTTACGATAACCAAACGTATTATAACCTTGCTGAGTCGAATATTTTGGTCGACTATGTTTATGAAATGCATAATTATATAATTTATTGTTTTGGCCTTCGATAATTACTACGTGATAACTTACTATTGAATTTAAAACACATCTGTGATGGTTTTGGACTAAACTCATCTTCATCTAACTATACACAAAACACACAAAAAATTATTACACGTTAGAGAGATCAGCACGACTCCTTATAGCTTTATTATTGATGCGGCCATCCACTAGAACTTCACACAAACTTCTTGCATTCTTCCAACATTTTGTAGCGAATACAATTGACATAATCACCAATATGGCTATCAGTAGAACTTCCGATAGTTCGATTCCGACGGATGTCCACTTTGAATTAGGTGATTCACTATTCTTTATTGTGGGAATTTGCTCCACAATTATATCATCTTTAGAGTGCTGTCCTCCCATGTTTAACAATAATTTATAATAAAATCAAAATAATTGACGGAACTCACATGAGTTTTTTTTTTTTATGCCTCTTCTATGGCAGGATATGTAGGACTTTTCTTTTTCTTTCTTCCCATGTTGAATAATTAATTTTTCACAGCTTTATGTTCCTTTGGCCACGGTCCATTTTCAACAGCTTCAGGTTCTTTGTTCAGGGTCAATTTCCAACAGCTTCATTTTCTTTGGTAAGGGTCCATTTTCAACAGCTTCAGGTTATTTTGTTAACGGTCCATTTTCAACAGCTCCAGGTTCTTTTGTTCACGGTCCATTTTCAACAGCTCCAGGTTCTTTTGTTCACGGTCGCCATGCAATAATGGAATTGATGTGGCGATTGAGATAAACAACCAACGATGATTAGATCACATGTTTATGCACAGTTCACCTCTTATTATTCTCATGGCTAATGACAATAATGTTCAGCTTATATACTAAAACATATTAAACTACACGTGCCATTTAGATGGTCTACCGATCACGTCAGATAACCAAATAGCAACGTATTGAAACATCAATACGTGACATTTGTTCTATATCACATAGTGCTCTGAACTAATAATTCTTTAAGCTCACTAAAGATTTATTATTATTTTTATTAATTCAATTATGCGTCATCCAAGAGGTAGGATGATTGTAATTCAGTATCAGCGAAAAGAAGTCCCAACAAGTTCGGATAAATTTTGATACATAGTACAAAGAACACAATTACATTTAGGTTATACTTCTTTATCGGAAAACATTAAATCTGATCGGTATCTTCGATTTTATATCCCCAATGATAGGATACGAGTCCAATAATGAAAAAAGTGACTAAAGCAATAGTTCAAGGGGTACGGCATATGATCTGCTTACAGAAACCCCTGAATTTGAACCTGAACCTACAAATCTAACCCACTGAAGCATCAGATGAAACTTACGTTTAAAGCGGCTGCTGGGAAATCGTTTGAATTTCTGACAAATCTCGCAAAGTACCTTGACGTCTCCGTTATGAGAATATCTGTACTTCCTCCCACAGCAGTGGTGACGACAATCTATAGGAAAAATATTTGTTCCAACTAACTGAACTATTAAAGCACAGCCTAAACCACTAAGTCCATTATGAAAGGGTTTTATAAAATTAAACACCTGAATGGGCAAAATAAGGAATCGCAAAGCAGAAATCTGATCCATAAATTTTATGTCTAGAAACAGAAATAACAAAGTAATAAAATAGTTCATACTGTGTCTCTTTCCATGAGTCTCCTTAATCAAGGCATCATTAAATTGAAATGACCAAGATTGCCCAAAGCTATCCTGAGATTCCTTCATAGATTTCACGAAGGTCCTGTGAGAATTGCACGCTTGGTACCAATCCGCGTGTTCATCCGATATACAACACTCATCCATGTGGTCGAGAGTGTACCGACTTGATAGATCGTCACGTATTTCCGAATCTGTAGCAGCATTACTGCTTTGAGTCTTTGGAGTTTCACAGCCTAAAAAAATATTTCAAAAGCAACTAATTTGAAAAGTAAACTTTAAAAACTATGCGAGCGCGGCGTCAAAATAAATAAATAGTAAAATGGTGGTTTATGAACATTACAAGCAGAGAGGTAGATCAACGGATGAGTGACCTATTTACGGCCAAGTGTAAACTGGTGGGGTTATGATTTTGTAGCGTATTTAAAATAAAATACCTTTGGGATATCATTTCGATTAAAATTTATGAAAGACATTCAATCAATGTGTCAATGGTCTCATGTTATAATTAGTTATGTTATTTAACCAATTAAAAGTTTTTGTTGTTTGAATAACACGATTAAAATACTAACGAGGTAAGTTTCAAGATAAAACAAATACTACATAACCGATCGTATCAAATTTGTGTTGGACTAGCAAATCTATTTTATAAATTTAAAAAAATTGGCAAAAATATCGCTTGCCTTCAAAATGTTTTAACATAAAGGGGAGTTCACAATTTAGATGGTCCTTTTGACTAAGGATAATATACTTGTTTTTATCCATCAACAAATAGTACCTAAATGACGATGCGGGAGAATGTAGTTCTCACACAAAGAGTAGGTTGGAAAAGTAAAACTTCAGTTTTTAATAGATATTTCTAAACTAAAATTAAGTCGTATAGGTATATTTCTAAACTAAATTTAAATTTCATGGTGTTGCTAAACAAAATGAAAAAGTAATGTAAAGTAAGTTTTCTGTTAATATCACTTTACCATCGTCTTCAAAATTTGTGGTTTGCTGTAATATCTCAGACGCACAATCCACATATGATGGAATCGGTATATTGCTGTTCTCTTCAATATATTCGGATTCACTATTTGATGAATATTGATTGTTTTTGCTAGGATCAGAAACACAGTCTATATTCGGAGCTAAAAAATAGGAAAACACAATATAATCCCACTAATATTATAAATGTGAAAGTTTGGATGGAAGGATGGATGTTTGTTACTCAATCACGCCAGAACGGCTGAATGGATCTCGATGAAATTTGGCACAGAGATAGATTATAGTCTGGAATAGCACATAGGCTACTTTTTATGTATATACTTGGATGGATGGATGGATGTTTGTAACTCTTTCACACAAAAACGGCTAAACAGATTTAGATAAAACTTATCACACAGGTAGTTCATGTTCTGAAATAAAATATAGGATACCTTTTATCCCGGGAAAAGATATGATCTCTCGGGAATTCGGGTGAAACCACGCGGGACAGCTAGTTAAATTAAAGAAATTTGGATTGTTGCAGTTTAAAATACCAAAACTTATAATATTTGTGTGTGTATGTTCGTTCGTGTGTTCTGCTGAAGTCAGTATCAGCTGAGTGGATTTGGATGAATCTTAGCTCAAAAATAGATCATGGCCTGGAGTGTTATGTGTTTTATACACATGATTATTTTTATCAAAGCTACTATGTAAGAAGTATTAAAACGTACTACTTATATTAGTATTCTTAGAAGCGTTGGCGTGTGTTTTCTCTTTGCTGACAATACTTTCAGGAATCGCATCACATATTGTTTTATTTATAACTATTGTTTCATGTTCTGTTAAAACTATAAAAGAAAAATAACCAATTAATTAAGAATATTACAGATTTGATTAAATGACGGTAGATCCAGAATGAAATTCATTCCATTCTTCAAATGGAATTTACTGATTTTAGCCTTTTTATCCAGGTAAGTATGGATTTTTATTTCAAAAAATCTTCAGAAAATCAATATCATATTATTTGATGTAGGTAGCAATTATATTACCAGGCATATTGTCTCTTGCTGGAAACTCTTCGGGTGAATGCTCGGTGACATGTTCACTTGTTTTACGAATACTTTGAGAATAGTTAACGCTTTCTAACATCATAGTTGGTCTGTTAATACTATTATGACTATTAATGACATCTGAAATTTTTAATTACTTTTTTATTGTATTTTATTACCCAACACCTCACACCCACTAATCACAATATCTCAAAAACTATTAAGCTTTATTTTTAAGGACTAGAAAGTGTTATCTGGAGGGGCCACAACACCCTTACGCAGTATGTTCAGTGAGCGCTTAAGGCTCCGTCAACTGGATAGAATAAATAAGGAAGACTGGCAGCTGAGGACGCCCCAGGTGGGGCATAAACCTCAGCTCAGAGCGTCACTGGGGGGGACGCAAAAAGTGGAGGCGGACTTAGCATTAGTGATTTAGAGGAAAGCCTCCTAAACTTGATTTTTTTCAGGCAGGTTACTCGTAGAGTGTAAGCATTCGCTAAGAACGGTAAAAATAAAAATGAGCCTTCTTAATCCACTAACCCTCGTGAATTATTCCTCCATTACTATTACCACAATTCAATGGATGCTCATGCACGTGACTTCTTGTATTCGATTCAAAGGAATTTGCTGGTACAGTTACTTCCATAAACCAAACTGCAAAAAAAAAAACAAATAGTTACAATGCCATGCACCGTTTTTTCATAACTAAATAGTTCTTTTTGATTACCGTTCAGACGTCCAGTATTTATCATACTGCTACTGCTTTGTCCACAAATCTCTGCGAGAGTTGGAATAGGTCTTGTTGCTGCTATTGATGTAGCTTGTGAACGATCATCCAGACTGAACTCTAAAACATTAACCAAA
This sequence comes from Ochropacha duplaris, assembly GCA_951361185.1. Classification (NCBI taxonomy): domain Eukaryota; kingdom Metazoa; phylum Arthropoda; class Insecta; order Lepidoptera; family Drepanidae; genus Ochropacha; species Ochropacha duplaris. The sequence continues at coordinate 3,351,081 of OX592696.1, forward strand.
GCATGAAGAACTATAAAAACTATATAGATATACATTTGTGGACTCTATTAAAATTTGAACTGCAAATTTATTACTGCAGTTAGTTACGGTCAGAATTATTTGTATGGGGAGCAGAGTTTGTTGGCACTGTTGACATGAGAGGTTAAAAATACTAAGTAATAAATATTATGTATTTTCATAGGTAGGCAACAATGTCGAATACCTGGATTAAGTAATACTTGTACTCTTTGAATGTTCCTAGGTTCTGTTGAAAATAGGTTCGTTGTGTTCAATTGTTTTCTTGACGGGCTTAATTCTTTTGTGCTATTCTTAATGATGGCTTTTCGTCGTCGAGCACAGCTAGGTTTACATTTATCTGAATAAGGAAAATATTTAATAGTTATCTAAAAATAACTACAAAATTTATTAGTTTGAAAGATAAAATCTGATTAATGATTACATCCCCTTATTTTTATTATGTAGCAGAAATGAGGAAAATCTTATACCTGAAACATCCTTTGGTAGTTTCAACAGTGGATTTTCTATTTTGCTTGTACCCGCTTTTGTATTATCTATAAAAATATAAAAAAAATTATATCAGTAATATATTTAATTTAAAGTCACTGTTCTCTTTTAAAAAATATTTAAGGCCTGCGATCATTGGAACTGGTGTGCTGCAGCAGAAGTGACTGAATCAAAAGATATGGGAGTTAAAAGATACAAGATAATTTTTAGAATTTCAACACATATAGACGCACAACTTGTAGGCCTAGAAGCATTAAATTTTACAGAGGTTCTTAGTGCAACATTTTTGAAGACAAATATGGAAATTGGTGGTTCAGTTTAAAATTAAAAGTCTGTATTATCATTGTTTTCAGAAATTCCCCTATAGGGGTAAAATAAGAGAAAAAAAATTGTATAGGAAGTGTTATGCGTGCAATGTTAAAGAACTTCAAAAGTAAAAGGTTCATACATACATTTTACTTTTGAAGCTAGAGCATAGGCAGTGCAAAACTTCAACATTTGGAAAACAGGATGCTGCTGATGGCTGATGGGTAACCGTTTTGTAACTACATCCAGCACCCAGTTCCAGTAAGCATAGGCACTTACCTGAGTCGTCAAAATCACTAATTTCAGTTAAATTTGAATGATGCTTATCGTATTTGTGAAAGGTAGCAGAAGTTGGAATGATTGGCAATTCAGTAATGCTTTTCATGTTCATTTGTCTTAAATCAAACCTAAATATTTCTGTAAAAAATAAAAAGGATGACAATATTCCCATTTCAAGTACGTATCTTCTTTCACTAAACCTTTTTTCCTTAATTAGGTCAACTATGATTAGTCTCTACGTTAGATGCCATGCCTTAATATTTACTTTTAAAACTATACTGAACTAGAATTACCTAGTAATTAACATTATGTTTCTAAATTGAAATACTCTCAATCACTTACTGTAAATAATGTATTATGCGATAATAATTTTGGGTGACCCCATTACAGAAATTTTATTGCTCAAGCAACATGCAATTTTTTTTTACTCCTGGATAAGCTTGTGTTTGACTGCAATCTCACCATGGTAAGTGATAATGTGGCCAAAGGTGGTAAGCACACAAAGCTTGGATGGGAACTAATTCTCAAGTGCAGCTGTCGGAACACACCGAGAGGTGCTTGGCGACAGATTTCCAACTTGAGGGTGGTAGCCAGCCAGCCGGATACTACAAAGTACCCTACCACCGTGCTATGGTTTCCTCACGATGTTTTCCTTAACCGAAAGCTCAAACTCATTATAGGATTCGAACCCACGACCTTCGCCACGGTATCTGACGTCACTACCACTGAGCTATCATCGTCTTAGAATTTAACATGAGAAGCTATGATAGCAAAAATGAGATAGCAAAGCTATGAAAAATGATTTGAAACAGACTACTTGCCCTGTGTAAACGATATTGTTCGTCGTGGGTAATAAATAAAAAAATACTTGATGTCGTGACTTTACTACAGTTTCATTTAGCTGAGCAGGCGCTACTTGCATGGATGCTCTACTTCATTTTGTAATTTACTGTCACTTATTATTGTTTTATTTATTATAGCCACTATAAAATGCAAATTTCATCAATAAAACTACATGAATAATTTTATGTAATGAACCTAAATGGGTTTAAAAACCGTAATTGCTGTTAGAATCTAAGAGTCTGGTGGCTGTGAAGACCTAATTGTATAAAAATAATTTAATATAATAATATACCTTCAACATTTATAACATGCCAATAAACAACAATAAATAATCAAAAATAATAATTCATTTTTTACACCAAGTAAGAAACAAATTTTATCATTTCTTTTATTATAATTTTACATGAAATTTATGGATTCAAAAATGTTGCAATAAATTTTGAAACGTCTAGTTTGACGGAAACGTCACTTTAGATGTCAGGGCAAGTAGAAGAATTAATTATTCCAATAAATCCTTTTTCTTTTCTTCTATAGACAATGGTTTTGGATTCGTGTTTTTTTGCTCCGCTTTAATTTCGGACAGTTTCTTTATTAGATCTTCTTGTACACTGTCTACGATTTCTTTTAAATTCTTAGCTGTGAATCAAATATTATATTTATCAATACAAGTGGTTTTATTGACGTTGAATTCAGTGGCGAAACCTATTAAAACATACCGGTTTTTTGATTAAATTCCTCTGCTATTAACGATATTTTTCTCAACGTCGCTACATGTTTAGCTATTTCACCAGCCATATCATGCTCCGTGCCAGTATTTACAGCTTCATCTTGCATTGGAGTAGATCTTCTACTCCTTTCGGCCGCTTGTTTTATGATTTCACTATTTACTATTGGCATTTTAGGCATTTTTAAAATTGGCTGATTTGTCTTTTCAATAAATTCCATATATTCATCATCAATATCAATAGGAGGTTCTGGCAAAATATCGATTGTATTGTTTGGTATTAATTCTGGCGCAAATGATTGCAACGTTTCAATTTTCATAGGTGAATCCTTTTTGGGAGGTGATTTTCTAGAAAGCCTAATCGGTAATGCATTTGTTATGCTTTCTATGATTGTTTCTGTAATAAATAATGATTATTGAACGCTTATTGTATTTTTTGTGTTGTTAGCAAACAAAGCAAATAACAACTTACGCACGATATTTTTAGGCGCTTCTTCTATTTGTCTTCGTTTAGCTGCTAACTTTCTTGTGATTTCAGCAAGAAACATACTACATGTTGGTCCTGTAATAAACTTCTTGAGCAAAATAGGAAAGCTAAACTAAATAATTCACAATGAATGTTCATCTTTATTTACCATCACTTTTAAGTTTCTTACTCGTCTTAGATTTTGGTGCAGCCTTTTTATTTTTTTTATTCTTTATAGTTGTTTTATCCATAGCTACAATCAAGCGTTTAAAAATGATTTATAATATAAAATGAGGAAAGTAAAGGCACTTGTTTAAATATTCAATCCTTCAGGTTAAAATCAAAGAGATTGGATGCCGACGTGTTTCCAATAGAAAGGCAACACAAATATTGGTTATTGTAGACTGTCATGTGAACCGAAAAGCAATACATTCGGTTCGCTACACATTTCAAGCGGCAGACAGGTAACACAAATAAATTAGAGCCTGTATAGATTACTTGTGGAACTTTGTTTTACAAATGTTGTTAAAAGATGTTCTTTATTAAATTTTAGAAAGATTTAATATAATCTATAGAAGTTGAACCAAAAAAGCTGTAACTACTGCTAGCAAAATAATAACTGAAATTATTTCAAAATAATTTGCAAATATTGAGGGACGATAATAAATACCTAAGTAATTTATAAATTAGGTTCCCGTAGTACTTAGCTGTTAGCTTACTGTTCGTAAATCAAAATAAAACACTTACTCTTAAAAGGACTCGGGAAGTCCCGAATGATCGGGACTTCCGTTAAATAATATTTATGATTAAAATATGAATTTAATTACCAAAAAACAGGAATAAAATTTTAATAAATATGACACCCGTCAGTCAACTGACAAAAACTGTCTACGGGTAAAAAAGTTTGATACGTGAACGATACATTATGGGCTATTCTATACCATACAAACATAGTCTATGTTATGTTTTAGTCGAAATCAAAAATATACAGCATATATAACACGCCGCGTCAAGAGCTTTCTCTGTAGCTTTTTTTTTTAATTTCTATTAGTTAAAAAAAAAATTAAATTCAACTTGAATTGTTTGCCAGCATGAAGTTTTATACAACGAGGGTTCCGTCCGTACGGTTAATGATGTATACCGTGTAAACCCATCATTTTTCATCTAAGAATGGCCTCCTTTATATAAGTAAAATTAAGCCTTTTAAGAAATATGCAAATTATTTTGAAGGTCCTTTACCTTCATTTGTTAGGATAATTTTATTGAAATGCTAAGTTCTGCTCCGCAGAATTACCGGCGTTCCCGTAATAAAATATTCTTTATCACTCTTCAGGCCATAGACTATAGGTACCTACCTCTATTAAAATTATAAATGCGAAAAATTAAAAACATTTTCGAATTTATAATATTGATTGTAGTTATCATCGATCGGATCTGGTGGCTTACAGCCGCTGCCACTGCCACAGCCTTCTGACTTGCTATAGCGCAAAAAAAACTGACTACATTCGTTTGACTTGCTAGTGGTAAACAAAAGTTCCGCCTCGCTACACTCTCATCTTCGCAACAGGTAAAACCGCGGAGCGAGATGTAGGTCATAAAAATACGAGGCAGGAACTATTGAAATATAGTCTATTTGATATTTTTTTTACTTCTTAACCTACAATAAAACGTCCGTCATGCCAACAGCATACGGTATTTTTGATTATTTATTGTAGATCAGAAAACTCAATAACTAAAAAATAAAGACAATTTTAAAGATACCAGTTTTTTATTTAACTTAAATTTTAAATATTTTGATATTAACATCAGTTTTCACCGCCCTTTTGATGTTTGGTTTCTGAAACAATTAAATGAATTATTATTAGTAATTTTTTTTGAAAATCCTTGTTTCTTTTCCAGTTTCCATGTTCTTTTTACTTTAGTTTAAAAACACTTGAGGCACGACTTGATTTTTGCTACCATCTCAAGTTGAAAGCATGTCACTAAGCACCGACCTGTATATTCTGGCAGTTACATCTTCTAGATTTCGTGTGCTTATCATCTTTGGCTACATTATCATCTACCATGGTGAGTTATTATTCACGTGAAGCTTAATAATAAAATATTCAATTCATACGTTTTATAGATTTACCAAAAAAAAATTTCTTATTCTAAAAAGGTGTTCTTTCTCTGCTTTCTGTAAATAAAATCGAAACATTTAGTTATTTAGTAACATACACAAAGCCTTCGCAAGCTAACAACACTTAATCGGATAAATAAACCCAGCCGCTCAGAATCAACATAGGTAAATTACCAACCACTCCAGTCTTATAGTGAGCTATTGATTGTATACTATCTTAAATCTGTGTTACCATTTCCTAATAAAAATATTTTGCTTATAGTTTTTATACCACATTAATTTCGATCAAAAACAATGATTAGTACTAATAACGGTACCCACGTGTATTAAAAATACTTTTATATACATTGGTGTGATTAATAGCATAAATATAATTATCTATTATGCCATTATTTTGATATTTAAAAATAAAATTACTGATTTTATTTTCATACTTTAACACGCAACATTAATAAAAATGTACACTGGTTTTGAAACTCCATTCAGGTGTGAATTTCGGCATCATCCAATTCAGGCAAACAGATATTGCGGTTTAGTGTCCCGGAATAAGCGTGGGTAGGAATTTATTGTCCTTCTACTATGTATTTTCGACTGATTTATTTTACACAGAAATTCTACAGAGAGATTTTTAAGGGTGACCAGGGGTCAATTTAGCCGCATTTGTTGATTCAGTTATGTTTCATATGCTTTGCTTTTTTGCTATGAATTGAATGGTAAAAATTGAGAAAGGTACAATTTTTTTATATATTCTGGATAAGCTTGTGTTTGACCACAATCTCACCATGGCCGAAGGTGGTAAGCACACAAAACCTAGATGGGAACTGGCTCTCAAGTGCATTGTTCATTGTTTTTCTATCAATTTTTAATAGACACAATACTAATTGTAATTAATGTAATTAACTCATTTTGTTTTTTAAACCATTATTCAACTTATCAAGTTATGTTCACGTTTCAAAAAAAAATGGAAGCTATTTAATACCTATATGTATAGGTACAAAACAAAAAAAGCTAGGTATCGTTTATGCGCATTCTTACAGAAATTACAGTATAGGTACTAAAGATTTATCTTGAAAGGCTATATTGTAGAGGTGCAGTGCAACATGGTGCCGCAAAGAGATTATATTCCCTAATGAAGTTGATCTCTCGAGACGGCACCATGTTGCACGTTTTTACTTACAGAAGATACTGATGGAAGGTCCTTTCTGTGAGCGATGGACGCTATGTGTCCGTGGGTCCAGTTTTTGTTTTCTTTGGATTCCGTCCATGCTCTGAATGTGCTAACGCCAATGCTGATTTTGACATTGGACTCTCTGAGGAGCAAAATAGACTCACTCAAATTAAGACAGCTTCAATTATTTTTATGTAGTCTATGTATACCTGAGTTTTAAATAGGACATTTTAGGGAGAACTTGCGAAGTGACGTTGCGTTTTTCGTTTTATTTTCATTAAATTCGTGTATTTTGAGTTTCATTGAATAATTTCGGTGGTGTTTTGTCCAATAAAGATCAATCTAAGTGCACAAGTGATGTGAAATGAAAGCGTGTATATTGTGATTTTCCAAATTGTCCCATAAAGTCCGTGAAAAGTTTTAGTTGAACAGCCGCCAATTTCACTAAAACTAGACCGGACTTGTACGGACGAAGACTAGAATTTACAGTGAAAGTGACAATAAAACGTGACTATAACATAAAAGATGAATATTTAAACTGAAGAAATAGCTTAAAGGTCTAGAGATACCAAGCTAAAAACCTTCTTTAAAAAAACAAAACGTTCTAAATATATCCGTCACTATTTAACGTCATATAAAAAAGGGTTTTACAAGACTTGCTTTAAACTATCTTACTTCTAAACATCCCATTACATTATCTTAGATAGAAAGTAGTTGCCATCAAATCTAAATAATATCTCAGAACAAAAACAGACTCCTCATCAAGAAAATTACATAGAATATGGCTTCGAAGGTCATTTTAGAAGTACTTCTCAATGAATCCTTTGAGTTCGACTCAAGGATAAGTATGACTTGTTACTCTAGTAGATTTATTACCTGTGAGGACTTGATGGATCCCTTGAGCATCATGAAACTCTTCTTCCGCTGATTCTTTTACAGATATAGGAGCTACAGGATTACTATACTCTGATATACTATCTGAAGAGTCACTTCCATGAATTTTCTTTGGCTTTACCTTCTTCTTCTTCTTAAGCTTCTTAACCTTAGATTCTGCAACATGTTTTGAAAGTGGGTTGTTTTCCGTTATTTCATTATATTCTCGTACATCAAATTCTTTTCCAAAATTTTCATCGTCGGTAAGCGATAATGATTCTTCAGAACATGTAACATCTCTATCACTGTCTACGTTGCTGACTGAATGACAAAATAAGGAGAAGTTACGTCCAATTTATATTTATATGATTAATAAATACATTTTTTATTTAATAAACAGCTCTTTCTCTAGTAGCAGGGTATTTAGAATTATTTTGTATGTAGCTCTGGGGTCCCGCGTGACTTCCACCAACCACTTGGAGATTTCTCTAAATGTGACACCCTGACCCCAGGGTTCCAGGGTGTTGACCCCAAAAGCCTCAAATATAATAATTTGACGGATTGAGGCTCTTTGTTGCTTTTTTCTAAGATCTTAGGTATATCTTAAACTTGCTATGTTATAAAGATACCTCAAAAATTTTAATATATGTACAATGAAAAGAGCTTATAAAGGTATACCTAATACAAAATACTTACCATAGCTAGGATTATTACTTTGTTCACTCATTGCAATATTTTACGAAATATAAAGTAAATTTTACTGTGAATATACAAATGTTGATGTTGAATAATTCATGTTTCTATTATTAGAATTTAGAAACTAGGTAAATAGTTGAATTCTTGATATACATTTTGCATAGTATTTTATGTATATTTTTTTATCTTTAATTACCTACATGTCAGTTGTAGGTATATCAAAGAGGTCAGTAGTTTCAGGGTTTAATTTGTATAGCGGTTTAATACTCTATAGTGTTCAAATTTTGAGTTTCAAAAAAAACGGACGAAGAAATCATGACAAAAAATAATCATATCAGAACATAGAATCTCTTCCTATTTAAGACGGTTAAAAAGCATATTGTTATTTTTATAATAAAGCTAAAGATACAATGTATGCTTACCAGCAAATAATCATATCGTATGCCTTCCCCACTGTTTTCCTTGTCCCCCTAATGAAATCAAAAGCAAAAATATTCAACGAAATTTTAAGCGCTAAAATTATGCAAACATTAAATGATTTAATAATGTTTTAGTAGCAAATAAGTATCCATCCACTATTCACCGCCAAATAATTGAACTCAATAAACTCCCAATGAAGGGACGAGGCTCCCTAACGACAAGGGAGTTCTTTGATTACTACTTAGTTATATTGCCAAGAGTACCTAATACCAGTGAGGTACGATAGTAAACGCAGGCGGAAACGATCGCGGGAGACGCTCTATCAGCATTGGGTGTAAGCTAGGGACGAATAAACTGACGGCTATTTTTTATATAGACTATAAAAGTTGGCGCAATCCTCGCCCTCTGTCCTACGTTTTACGACGCGATTGACACTGAACTTTGAGTTTTTTTACGACGTGAACTTACTAGCTGTAGTGGCAGCCACTGAAAATATTGGCATTTTTTTATTTAAGTGGTCTGTCCGTCGTGATAATGTGACTGTTGGAAAGGGCTGGGCAAAATACATGCTTTGCTTTAATTGAAATACAAATTAAAAAATACTATCTCGCAAATATTTAAAATACGAAATACAAAATATTAGTAAGTAATGTATTTGAAATATAAAATACAAAATACAGTATTTTAGCTATTTTTACTTGAAATACAAATTACAAAAAAACACTATTAAGAATTAAAAGTAATCATCCCAGCATGTGCTAAAAGCAGAGTAAAAGAAGATGAATCAGTAAAACTAGAGGTTCCTTTTATGAATACTAGATTTTTAAATGTACAGTCAGACCAACAGCCTCTTGTTGGTGAATGAATAAAACCTGCTATAGAAAACAATCTTTCTGATGAGCAAAAACATAGTTAAATGTATTTATGTTAAAATATAATTTTGAAGCCAAAGGTATTTGAAATACTAACTACAAAATACCTCGGCGTTAAGTATTTGAAATACGAATTACAAATTACATTTTAAGCAAGTAATTGAAATACAAATACCAAATACATAATAATAATACATAGTTTTTGCTTAAAATAATTAGTTGGTTTTGATGTATAATAACAAAGATAGACAAGGGGACGTAAAACTATAACGGAAATTGTGTAGAAAAGCTATCTTTGAAAGTCCTTATATGAATGGGCCTATAACAACACAATTTTATTTCAATAACTCTGGAAAAACAAACTTCAAGTATTTACAGGCTCAAATCAACATCATTATAAAACATCCATTAGTTGCAAGTCTAGAGGGTTTTGTGAGGCTTTTAAAAGTTTTTAAATAAATAAATAAGGGGTACTTTTCAAATATTTATTTATTCGGCTCAAATCAATATCATTGCAGAATTTTATTGAAATTCATGGCAGAATTCACAGAATCGGCTCACAGACTTTGTGAAAACTTTATTTATAAGTGAATTGTAAATGTATCCATTTTTTTTGTTAAATTGAGTGTGTCTTGGTTTTTACTGTTGTATAAATAAATAAATAAAAAATCATTAAATATAAAATATCCATAAGTTGAAAGATGATTTGTATCGTTTATCAATGTTTAGTCCCAATAGAGTTTATAACACGTAAAATCTTTTCACGCAAATATAAATCACCCATAAATAAACAAAGTCGAGGAGTTTTTACTTTTAAAGTATTGGTGAAAGGATCGTAAATATGATCATGTCATAAGTTAGAGGAAAGGTCGTTACTTACTCAACTGAAGTGTGTGTTAAGTTAACCTCTTACTTTGTTATATGTTGTGAAAATCTCATACTAAAAGTGAGTGGAGTGGTGGCACCTTTTTATAGTTTCGATATAAGTAGGTATGTGGTTTTATTGTCATAACATTGTTTGAGAGTAGGGGTCGTTTTTACTCTTGAAGGTTATTGAACCCTTGCTCGCCAGTGTGGGAAAGGTCGTCCCAAAACTACCTAAATTGCGATTCAAAAAGCCATTTAGAAAAGTTTCATTAAAATTGGTGTATCCTAACTTTTTGTATGAATCAGGTAAAAAATTGTTATGAAAATTAAATTAACGCATTAGACTGGCCATCCAAAGAGGAAACGCTGCCAGCCTGCTAGGAACCTTGCCGATCGGCAGCCTCGAGGAAGGTTTTTTTTATATAAAGATTGTATATTTTGTACATTAGTTGTAAATAAATTGTAAATATTTAAGAAAGTTTAAATAAATATCCTGAGTCATTCTTCATACATACCGCCTTCTGATACCAAAACTAAACTTTTTAAATACATTACATAGATTATTACACCCAGACTCAGGAAAAGAGACATGTTCGTTCATATTCATACACACTAATATCTGCCCTGGATGGGAATCTAACCCACGACCTGTGTCGTACAGGTATTACGCCAACCGGCCCAACAAAATCAAAGCAATGAAAAGCTTAACACACACATAATACGGTTACATTTATATAGATTCATGTTGGTTGGTGCCATCCAGTAGATTTTTGTGCGATGCTTACATAGCGACGCGGCGCTTGTAAAAACTATTGATATGGTATGTACGACAAGGGAGAATAGGGTAACATTACATTTGATTATTTTTTAAGGGCTTTTTGGCGGGAACTTGCGAAGTGACGTTGCGTTTTCGTTTTATTTTCATTTAATTGGTGTATTTTGAGTTTAATTGAATTGGAGAATCAAAGTGCACAAGTGAAGTGAAGTGAAATGAAAACGTGTATCGTGACTTTTCAGGTTGTCCCAAAAAGTCCGTGAATGTTTTAGTGGAACAGCCGCCAATTTCACTAAAACCTGACTGGACATGTACGGACGAGCTAGACATTACAGTGAATGTGACTACAACACAAAATAAGAAATTAAAACTGAAGAAAATATATGCGTCTGAAAGACGCGGTCATGTCTAAAAAGTATAAATTAATTGCCAGATATACTAAATGACCTATCAAAATACAAAATGAAATTAACATGAAAAACTGTAAAATTCTCTTTAAACACTATGTTAATGCTTAAATTTTAATGATGTAAAATAACACAGTTTGCATCGAGCTGTGCCTGTATGCCACGGTTAAGCCCTTGATGGTTTGTGTGGCATATATTTTATGCATTTATGTCCATTATTAATAAATAAATAAAAAAACATGTAAAATTTACTCTGTCTGTCCTTTTCACGCCTAAACCACTGTATAAATTATTATGAACTAATCGTCCCCCGCCCCGCTTCTTTGAACGACATCACATTACAAATTATTGAAATTTTCGGCTTTTTAGTATGTTTGTATTATACGTATAAACCTTCCTCTTGAATCATTCTATCTATTGCTGAAAACAGCATTGAAATCCGTTGAGCAGTTTAAAAGATCTAAGCGAACAGACAGCGGAAGCGTCTTAATTTTTTTATTAACGTCATAAGCAGGGAGTTATAACTAACGACCCATCACACACAGTCAATAAAAGATATCCAATACATACCAATGAATCACAACCTATTGATAATATTACCAGCAACATCTTATTATACATAAAAACCCAAATAAATCAAATAGTTGTAACGTTTATTTTTTTGTCAACTGCCATATTTTATTCAGGAGTTTTAAAATACTTTAAGTAAATCGATAAAATACCAACAACATAAATTATATTTCTTGCAATAAAAAAAATATGTGGCACTCGGAGACTGCCGCGGTAAAGCTATTGCATAGCATTTCTCACAAACAGCTGCTTACGTATTCGTCCGATTTCGGAGCAGCTCGTCTCGATCCGCGCGAGCTTCATACTCGTACCACATACATACACATTAAGCGAACGCTCGGCCGAGTTACATGGTAGGCGGCGTTCGTCTGATTTCGGAGCAGCTCGTCTCGATCCGCGCGAGCTTCATACTCGTACCACATACATACACATTAAGCGAACGCTCGGCCGAGTTACATGGTAGGCGGCGTTCGTCCGATTTCGGAGCAGCTCGTCTCGATCCGCGCGAGCTTCATACTCGTACCACATACATACACATTAAGCGAACGCTCGGCCGAGTTACATGGTAGGCGGCGTTCGTCCGATTTCGGAGCAGCTCGTCTCGATCCGTGCGAGCTTCATACAGTAGTACCATATACACACACGTTAAGCGAACGCTCGGCCGAGCTACATGGTAGGCGGAGTTCGTCCGATTTCGGAGCAGCTCTTCTCGATCCGTGCGAGCTTCATACAGTCGTACCATATACATACACGTTAAGCGAACGTTCGGCCGAGCTACATGGTTCGTACAGTCGTACCATATAGATACACCTAAAAAAATAAATTTATTTTTCTTTCTTTCTTTCTTTTCTAAAGCGAACGCTCGGCCGAGCTACATGGTAGGGGGGTGTTAGGTTTTATTTTTGTTACGGAATTTCTTGATTCGGTCGCCGCGCTCAAAGCCCGCGATAACAGCTATGCAATAGCTCAAAATACAAATACTGCTATGATATACTGAACTAGCTGTTCCCCGCGGATTCACCCGCGTTCCCGTGGGATCTTATCTTTTCCCGGGATAAAATTATAGCCTATGACATTCATAAATAACGTGGCTTTCTATTGGTAAAATAATTTTCTAAATCGGTTCATTAGATCCAGAGATTGCCAACAACCTCACAAACTTAACCTCTTTATAGTATAATAATAACTTTATTTACAAACAAATTATAATATATAAAAATCTTCTTCGAGGCTGCCGCTGGCGCCGATCGGCAAGGTTCCCAGAAGGCTGGCAGCGTTTCCTCTTTGGATGGTCAAGCTGATGCGTTGGCGGAAAAAGCTCCCCGACCGCCGGGCACCCGAAGCCTCGATTAATTTTTTACATAAAATATTTGCGAAAAGACGAGCTTCAGACCCCCACGGACCCACGGTCTCAACCGCAAAAGGCATAAATTGATAATTGGACCAATACAGGCGTACTTTTTGAATTCTCCGCACCTTTCGCAGCCGCTCCCGCGGCTTTACAAGTCGCCGGTAAGTGAGATGGTGCAAATGTATCGACACAAGTGGCATCCCACACCAACGGCTTGCCGACACTCAACGGGATCAAAGTCATACCATCCGGCATCTTGCCATCGTCACGCGAAATACCGACTGGTTCCAGTACAGAAGGCACGCTGGCGACAACAAGAGCCCTACGGATAATATCATTAAGAGCCACGTGGCGTGAAATACGACCGGCGCTTTGAGAACACGAAAGCCCATGATGGCCGATATAATATTAAGTGTAGATTTATCCACATCATTCCACAAGTAGTGACACTCTACACGCACTTTCTTAAAAGAATTTGAATAGAAACTGCAGGCAATAACAAGATGTCTCGTGTGTACGAATCGTTAGACAAGGTTCGTTGGCTATCGAATCGTACGTGAAAATGCTCTTCTTCACATCACAATACCTACACATTTCCTGTGAAAAGGGGAAAGTGTTTGTCTTATCAAACTGTTCAAGATTCATTGAAAATGGTTGAATAGTAAAGGAATCTACACAAACAAATTATGGTTTTTATATACGTACTAGTGTTCGCACACTGGTCGAAATTCGACATTAAAAATTTTACGGAAAAACTGTTTCCATTTTGTATTGGTAACACAAATTCTCTTCAATATCATTAAATAAAAGAAAACTGAATTAACCATAGTGGTCCAAGGTATTTACTTCAATATATCTAACAATCTTACTGAAATATAGAAAGATATTTTTTAAAGAATGACAACGGCCCTAAGGCGAATTTTTCCTAAAACAATATGGTATCTTGACCAGTGGGCAAACACTAGTAGAATAAGTATAAACAGCATTGTATATACAAAAATACTTTACGCTACATCCTCATATAAGTTTTGTTAACTTTAACTAATATTTTGAACTGAATTAGGTCACAAAGCTAAAAGTTTACTCGACAAAATAAAATAGCAATGCCGGTCCTCTGCTTTCACTGGTACAGAATGTGTCCGCCATTTTTCAAGCGTTTCCTTTGCTCCGATTACTGAATAAAGTTATGAGTTTGCGACAACATGGTCCGATTGCAATTTGACTTATTCGAACGTATCTTGAACAGTTTTCGTTTCGAAATTATTTAAGAACTCTTTGTGGGTAGTTGGTCATATTTTATCATCAAACTTTATTGGTAAGGTTATCTCGATTTTACCCTGGTTTAGTTTAAGATTTATTGCAGTTTTGTCCAAGTTTCATATAAGATTTCCACATGTTATTCTATTGTGTCCAATTTTGGTTGTCAACAAAATTAGCATTTCGCAGACCAATATAATCTATATACCTACATATTATGTATACCTATAAGCATCTCTTAAAACACGTCTTCCCTTTCCACCCTGAACCATTCAATGAACTTTGAGGCTTATTAAATTGAATAATCAAATATATTTTTAAAAAAAATGGTCTGTGAATTCGAAACAATGGGCAGGATTTACAAATTTAGAAAAAAAAGGGTATGGAATAACCCAACAATATTTCACCAAAATCGGTTAAACCGTTTTAGAGTCCATATAGAAAACATACATAAACAAACACATCGATTTTTTTAAATAACTAGCTGTCCTCCGCAGTTTCTGGGATCTTATCCTTCCCCGGGTTAAATAGTATCTAGAATATGATCTACCTGTGTGGCAAGGTTCATCAAAATGCGTTCAACCGTTTTTGTGTAAAAGAGTAACAAACATCCATCCAACCAAACTTTCACATTTATAATGTTAGTGGGGTAAGTAGGAAGATAGAAGAAATAATAAGATTAAAATTAAATTAACAAATTGACGTACAATTTTTTTATTTTACAAATATATTTAAACAATCATAGATATTTCCAAGGCTAAATAGATAAGGATAACTAAAATATATAAATAAATATAAATATCCTAGGACATTTTTCACACACGGCTATCTGATCCCAAACTAAGCAGAGCTTGTAATATGGAAACCAAATGACTGATATACTACAAAGACTACTTTTTTTAATAGATACTTAAATAGATAATTACACCCAGACTCAGGACAAACTGACATGTTCATGCACACAAATGTGTGTCCTGGATGGGAATCGAACCCACGACCTGTGACGTGAAAGGCAGTGCATCAAACAATCTGATATAATAAGTAAAGTAACTAACAATCTATCTATATAGAGGAATTCCTAACAATAATTTAGTTCCAAATAGATCCGGTTTCAGCTTTGATACCCTCGATACTGAATAATTCAACACAACTCCTATACTAGTGGGTGTCAATGTACAGGTTGACCACACTTGTAGGTTACATTACAGAGCATCAGAACTTGAGCGCTCGAGTAAAAGACTACTTTAACGACGAAACGCAAGTGTTTACAATTTTCGGAACCATTTAGATACAATTTCCTAAGTGAAATGAAACTTATCATCCATATAGGCTTTCACAGACACTTAAGAATTGTTAGACTCTATCGTACAGTAGCTTTTGCTGAGACTGAGCTAAAACAAACTCAGAAAACTACCATGGTGAGATTGCGATCAAAACATGCTTATCCAAAAGTTTAAAAAAACCTGCAAGCGCAACATTGTCGTCATTAAAATATTCGATATCTGCTTGTTGTGAATACAGCTAGGATTATTATGATTTATTAATATCATACAGATGTACCTAAGTAGGTTTTAAGCTATTTGTCTATATTCTTTTCCAACACAAATGAAACCTCCAAGTATGGTAGACCTTTACTTTCGTATCTTTATTCATGTCTGTTATACCTTTATGTACTAAATTTACATTTTATTGGGTGTCTGTTTTCTTTTAAAATTTACAATGTATTTGTTTGAAGTCAGATACGTTGATATTGGTTCGATTACTACTAAATTGAGTTTCGACGTAGATCTATTGCCATCCTTTTTACATTCATCGTGTGCTATAAGGGGTTGAGAATGTTAAAAATATCATGGCAATCCCCTTGGTATTAGCAATGTCCATAGCGACAGTAATCACTTACTGCCAGCTTGGAAGACTTCAGACATAAAATAGGTACGATGTTATAATCAAAATACAATGTAAATATATCAACAAAATATTACAAAATACTGGACAATTTATACTGGGGACTGACTTTGACCTGATTTTGCAATGGGTCACGATACCATTTTCCATTCAGTAACATATGCTAAACATTCGAGTCACGAAGATTCACTTGTTTACAATCATTGTTATTCATTTGAATAATTTGATACATCATAGGTATGGATGAGTACGCATGGTAGAAATACTCTTGTTTTTTTTATTACTATCCTAATGTAATATATTCTGCGATAATGTATTTGGCTTTATTTTAATTGAATTTGCTTGAGCGACTATTTTGCGTGATTCAGCAACAAACATATAAACAAACAAACTTTCACATTTATAATATTAGTAGGATATATTTTTACGTAAACCTACTGGGTTTACGTATCATGCATCTTTATTCTTAAAAAGAAACAAATGCATATTAAAAATTTGATTTACAGGTTGATGAAAATTTACAGCATATCTTCACGATGACTCCAACATGCCGCAGATATCTTCAGCGCTCATATTCATTCATTTACATATTTCCCCTCATATGTAAGTAAACGTAGAAGCGCTCTCAGCACAAAGCCTTGTGCAAAATTATACTACGATATAAATTAATACTCCATCCTTTCATGTCTTTTATTATTGTAAGTAAACAACCCGGTTTGTTTTGTTTCCCCTCAATTGCATTTAATTCCCCTCACAATGAAGAGGACCGTTACATTCAGCAGGCACAAATTAATGTGCGTCAAATATGGCGGCTACGGATTTATAGCTGGCAATACTGAGACTATTTGTACAGTTCGGGAGAGTTGTAATAAATATCTTATTATTTCAAGTGTTGGCAATATAAAAATGGGATGCAATAAAGACAGCCTGTATTATGGCTATGTACGCTTATATTAAATTGCTATTTATGATATAGGTATTCTGTGATCGGCCAACCCTAGTTTTTATCCATCCAACCTAATTTTTTTCAACCTCATTCCAGCTCGCAACCCTAGAAGTACTAAAGTTTTATGATAAAAAAACTAATTAATTTTTCAGTGTTTTCATATTAGAAAAAGGCTTTGGAAATTGTAATTTTTTTTTGTTGTTATTAAAAACTTTTGAGTGTTGTCAGTGATTAAATATTTGATTTACTTTTAATCCTATTTTTAATCCCTTGGCTCGCGGATGAGAGGGTAATCCCAAAATTATCTACAAAAAAATACAGTCATTACGATTCAAGTTATTAAATCACGTTAAGCAAGATTATAAAAAAAAGGAAAGTTACCGAGTGAATAATTAAATGGGACACAATTTAACATCAAAGGCATTCGATATAGAAGATGGTAACATTTCTCAAGCTAAGTTTTTGATGCCAATAATGTATTATTGAGAAACTTTAGCACAATCGTGTGGTACTATATCCATCTGCATGGAAATAACATCACGACCAACCTGCCGGTGGTTGAGATCGTGGTAATGTCAATACGCATCTTTTGGGCATGCTTATAACATCCTAGGCTTTGCCATAGTTCCTCCCAGAGTCTAAAGTTAAATGCAAGCTTATTGTACGATTTGAGGTATTTCGGTAGCAGAGAGGAGTTATATTATGCCAGTAAAATAAATATGTATGTTCCAAGATGGAGATCACTTTATTCAACATGATTTTTTTACACGGATTACTCGCATTGATGGTGGCGACACCAGTGGACACAATTGACATATATGACCACAGATTACTTATTTGTTGCTACATTCAACACCCCCCCTCAACAAATATCTTTTTTGATACATAACATTTATTGAACTAATTTTTAACAATTATTTATTTATTTTCTGTAACTGACTTTAGACAAATATTTATTTATTTTTGTTTACTAACTTATGACTACTAACAAAACTTTTGAAGCATGACTAACCATCACAAATAATATACTCTTAAGTTTCTAAAAAATTAACTTAACAAACTTTTCAAATACAGTTTTACCTAATGGCTTAGTTAATAAATCAGCTAAATTATCTTGTGATTTAATATACTTCAATGTAATACATTTTTCTTTTATTTTGTCCATAATGAAGTGATACCTAATATCCAAATGTTTTAATCTTTTATTATTTTCATTATCAAAAACTAGTTTTATTACTGACTGATTATCTTCATATATAGTCACTTCATTATTGACAACATCAAAGTCACACAACAAGTTTTTCAACCAACATGCCTCTGTTATAGCCACACTTAAAGCAATATATTCAGACTCAGTGGACGACAATGACACACTAAGCTGTTTTTTACAACACCATATTATAGTACAATCAAATATTTTAAAGAAATAACCAGTGGTTGATTTCCTATCCTGAGTGTCGCTTGCCCAGTCTGCATCTACAAAACATTGCAATTCTGTGCCCATGCTGTTATACACCAATGAATAATTTAATGTACCTTTGATATACCGTAAAATACGTTTTAATGCCTTGTACAACATAACACTAGCACAGTGTTGATATCTACTGAGAAAACTAACCGATACGCATAGATCTGGTCTGGTACCACAAACTGCATACATTAAACTGCCTATAAGTTGTCTACACGTTTTCTCTATTTCTGGGCATTCAGATCTTTCTCTCTTTAATATTTCAAACTTAAAGTTTTGATCTATTGGTGTAGGAACTGGTTTGCAATTTGACATATTATAACGTTCAAGAACTTTAATTAAATATGATTTCTGACTAATTACTATTTTACCTTCATTTTGCTCAATATCAATACCTAAATAATTTTTTGCTAAACCCAAGTCTTTCATTTTAAAGTTTCTGCCTAATTCTCTTTTAAAATCATTTAAATCTTTAGTTTCAGAAGAAAACAAAAGTATATCATCAACAAATAGTAAAACATATAGTTTACATCCATTTACCTTCCTTATGTATAAACAATGATCATTTTTAGATTTACTGAAATTCTCTTTAGTCATAAACTCATCAAACTTTTTATTCCAATATTTTGGGGATTTTTTCAGACCATATAATGACTTATTTAATTTGCAGGTTTCACCACTTGGTAATTTTAGGTATACAGTTTCATCTATGTCACCATGTAAAAAGGCACCAACAACATCCATCTGATGGACTGGAAGTTGAAGTTTACTGGCAACAGCTAAAAATACTCTAAATGTTGGCAATTTTGCCACCGGGGAATAGACTTCTAAATCACAATCTGACTGTTCAAATCCTCTTGCTACTAATCTAGTTTTATAAACTTTTTCATTACCTACTTGTTTTATTTTGAAAACCCATTTACTAGAAATTGCTTTATTCCCTTCTGGAACACTATTTACTATTGTCCATGTGTTATTTTCTTTCAGAGTATCTAGCTCAATCTTCATAGCATTCTTCCACTCTTCTTTTTCTTTAGAATTCAACGCTTCTTCTAAAGAAACTGGTTCCGTGTTAATCGATAAAAAATTTGTATCATAATCAGCTAGCCACAATGGCTTCTTTATTTCTCTATATCTTGTTGAGTGTGTTAATTGTTGAGGTCTTTCTTCAGCTCTTTCCTCCATTTCAACATCTTCTTCCATATCTTCTTTAGTTAATTCTGGACTAACTATTCCTTCTAAATTTTCAACATATTCTTGTGACTGTGTTCTCTCTTCATCATCTTCCTCATAGTAATATTCTTCTATATCATCTACTTTTTGTTCTCTATTATTTATTTTCTGCTCGTTTTCTATTTCAGTTTCTTTTAATGACATAGGATTTTGGGGATTTTCTTTTATAAAAACTACTTTTCTCTTTATTAATACATTATTTTTATCAGGAAAATAAATTCTGTAACCTTTAGTCGTTTCACCATAACCAACAAAATAACTAAATTACGATTTTGAATCAAACTTAAGACGCTTTTGATCGGGTACATGCACAGCTACTCGTGAACCAAAAACTTTTAATTTATTAATATCGTAGATCATTTTATTAAACCACAATTCGTAAGGAGTTTTATTTTGAACGCGACTTTTCCCTGTTCTATTAAGGACAAACACTGCTGTATTCACAGCCTCTGCCCACAGATTTTTATTTAAGTTTGTTTCTAACAATAAAGTCCTAGCTGCTTCTGTAATGGTGCGGATTTCCCTTTCTGCACAACCATTTTGTTCTGGTGTATAAGCTACACTTGTTTGGTGAATAATACCTAAGTTTTCAAATAATGATTTTACCTTACTGTTTATAAATTCAGTTCCATTATCAGACCTTATGATTTTAATCCTATGACCTAAATTTTTAGTTAACTTTAGAAAATTATTAATTTTATCTGGTACTTCACTTTTATTTTTTAAAAAGTATACTATTTTAAATCTTGAGTAGTCATCTTTAATTAAAAAATAATATCTGGCTCCTCCCAATGACACTGACTCCATGGGGCCACACAAATCCATATGTATCAATTCCCCTGGCTGTTGAGCCCTAACTTCACAATTTAAAAATCGAGTAACAAACATACAAAAAAAAAAAAAAAAAAAAAACATACAGACGAATTGAGAACCTCCTCCTTTTTTTTGAAGTCGGTTAAAAATGGTTGCTTGTGTAACTTACCCTTAAGACATGAAATACAAGTAGATTCTTCACAACTTAAAGAAAAGTTCTCATTACATTTTTTTAGAATACATTTTACTTGCTCTATATCTTGATGTACCATTTTTTTATGCCACTCAGATAAACTATTATTCAAACGTCCTACACAGGCATTTATATACTTGTTTCTAAACCTCATAATATATAAATTATTTTTCCGAAACGCAATAGCACATACCTTTTTATTACCTTGCTTTATAAACTTACACATCTCATTGTCCATATTTAGGCTGTAACCTTTATCAGTAGATGCACTAACTGAAAATAGATTTATTTTTAAGTCTGGAACATACAGTACATTATATAATGTACTATTTAACCATTCCTGGCCGTTAAATGCTTCTAAATTTATATCACCTAAACCTAAAGCTGGAATCTTTGTACCATTACCTATTAGTATCTGTTTAGGAGACTGAAAAGGACTGTAGTTAATGAAAATATCCTTATTATGTGACATGTGCTCAGATGCACCGCTGTCCATCACCCATTCATCACTTACAAGCTCAGAATTCAAAGCACATAGTACAGACACATGAAATGCATTACTACCATTACTATTACTGTTGTCATTTTTGTTCCTAAACCAACAGACACTAGGCAAGTGACCTTGTTTTTTACATATTTTACAATACTTACGTGGAAAATTTGTGTTATTACTTACACTTGGAATGTTATTATTGTTACCAGATTTACATTGCTGTTTATAATGTCCTAATTTACCACATTTAAAACACTTTCTTGATTTTTTTATTGCTGGAAAAGCAGAAGCCTCAGAGTCTTCAATCTTTGCCATGTACCGCTGTTCCTCCACTAGAAAACGAGCTGATAAAACTTCCATTGTTCTTTGTTCTTTAGGCACCGACTCCCATGCAGATATAAAATGTTGATACTGCTCCGGCAAGCTTGTTATTATTTTAGTAATTAACATGCTCTCATTGACATCTCCTTCCAATGCTTTTAAATTACTCTGAATTTCTTCAACGTGAGATAAAAACTGGGACATAGTCTCATTTGGACCATATTGGAGTGCAAAGAATTTTTGTTGTAATAGATGCAATGACAGTTCACCTTTTTGTTCATAAATAGCATGAAGTTTTGTCCACATTTCCGCTGCAGATTCACAACAGTAAATTTGTGCTGTAACCTTGTCCGACAATCTCGTTACAATTATACCTTGCGCCTTAGCGTCCCACATCATCCATTTTCCATCCGTTTCCGCGTCCTTGACCGGACGGGCACATGTACCATCAACAACTTTGAAGACATCTGCCGCCTTCAAAATCACTTTGATTCTAAATTTCCAGGTACTCCAGTTTGTCACCCCATCTAATTTGGTAAATTTAGACAAATCCATACTTGCTGTATCCATACTGACTGACTTTTTAACTTGATTCAACCATCAAGCACCATGCGGTGTGACGCCTTTTACCGACGCCCTTTTGAGACAACTTTACCGCCGCCGTATTTCTTATTAAGTCGATAACTCTCTCTGTTGATAGGATCTTCAAGATGCCTGGGCCCATAACCTGTACGATTTGAGGTATTTCGGTAGCAGAGAGGAGTTATATTATGCCAGTAAAATAAATATGTATGTTCCAAGATGGAGATCACTTTATTCAACATGAAAATTGTTACACGGATTACTCGCATTGATGGTGGCGACACCAGTGGACACAATTGACATAATAATATATGACCACAGATTACTTATTTGTTGCTACATTCAACATTTATCTTATTAAGATCAACGCACACTTGTCCCCACCAAGAAAATCGACCGCACCGAACGAAACGAAGATCTTCCAAATTCTTCCGGCGATTCGTCCGATTCGGAACTGATAACAGTGCAAGGTTTTATACGATTCTAAAATTTGATTCGTTCGGCTTCGTTGCATCTCTCAGCTCTAATAACGTTTTTAGATCTACAAGACTACAACTATGACATAGGTACTTAAAATTGCAGTTTTTTTATTATTCTGGATAAGCTTGTGTTTGACCACAATCTCACCATGGTAAGTGATGATGTGGCCAAAGGAAAGATGCCTAGATGGAAACTAGCTCTCAAGTGCAGCTGTCGGAACACACCCATAGGTGTGTAGCGACATCTATCTACACATAGATATAGTTCGCACGACTCCTAGATAGATGGCGCTCCAATAACCTACATCGCGCTTACGAAGTTTTCCATGCGATCTGCATATATACAAGATTCCAACATCAACAGTTGGACCGCGGTCCCCAGGCACGATGACCTAGCCTGGCGGAAGATCTTCCCTTTTCAATGGAGGAGTCTAACACCTCGCTCCTCCATAGTGGTGACCCCGACGTGATTGGAATGTCAGCAGTATGCAGCATCACTTCCCTGCACTCCTCACCAGGTCTCTGCAGCAGTCCACAGCAAGCCAGCTTCGCCTTTATCAGGTCCAACGCAGCCGACTCACCGCGCTTCCTGGTCCTGCAAGGCTCATCGCTCAGTCTCGACTCACTGTAGACTACGAGCAGCACTGGCACTTGCAAGCTACATTAGCACGACCAGCAATATCGACCTCTGGTCTTGGAGGGGAGTGATGTAGCGACATCTATCTACACATAGATATAGTTCGCACGACTCCTAGATAGATGGCGCTCCAATAACCTACATCGCGCTTACGAAGTTTTCCATGCGATCTGCATATATACAAGATTCCAACATCAACAGTTGGACCGCGGTCCCCAGGCACGATGACCTAGCCTGGCGGAAGATCTTCCCTTTTCAATGGAGGAGTCTAACACCTCGCTCCTCCATAGGTGCTTGGCGACAGATTTTCAACTTGAGGGTGGTAGCCAGCCAGTCGGGTACTACAAAGTACCCTACCATCGTGCTATGGTTTCCTCTCGGTGTTTTCTTTCACCGAAAGCTCAAGCTCATTGTAGGATTCGAATCCACGACCAATAAGATCCCTCGGGAACGCGGGTGATACCGCGTGTGGCAGTGGGTGTTTATAGTGAAAAGCCAACTGTCCTCACGAAATTATATTTAAATAAAATAAAAAAACAGTGGTTCTAATGGCCCGCCTAATTTCCACTTCACGTAGTCCGGCACTCCCCTGGTGGTTGTGTGACGAGATGATCGACGGTGGTGAAGGGACGTCACAGTTGGGTGGCAGGTGATGTTGCCGTAGCCGGAACCGACGTTAGTGTTGGCTTCTCTGGTCAAAGTATGGAACCCTGGAATCAACGTCCCAACGATGAGTCACTGTCCTTGTCCTACGTTGTATAGATGATCACCGCAAGCAAAGCACAAGAGAATACCGGTGATGTATGAAGTGCGGTGGCAAGAAGGATAAAAGCAGAAGGAGTCACAATAGAATACTCTTTATGATGTCATTAATATCTAACAGTTACTATATAGGTATTTGTAAATATGCAATGACTATGAAATTATATTAATGACATTTGAATTGACCGTTATTAATTAGGTACCTACTTTAAGTCTAGTATAAGTATTGGTTCAACACTTACCCAATATGGGGTTTAACACTGAATATATGATTTACTAATGTCAGTGTGAAGAAAGTAGGTTCTTCCACTATTAATTTAAAACGAGACACTACACTGCGTGGTAAAAAAGAACATAAAATATCCAGACGTATGTGCACACGATCAGTGACAATGTTCCAATGACGAAACTCGCCGGTCCTGACACGGGGCGTCGGTCGGTGAGCGCATCGGCCGACGATACCCTCTTTTTTTCGCAGAATTAGTTGCGACCACCGCCACGACTAGAAAGTGTATTTATGTAACGAGATTACCTATACGAGTATAACGTTACACGCGGGGCGAAAAACTAGTATTATAAGAAACTAAAATCGAATCCACGACCTTCGCCGCGGTATCCGACGTCACTACCACTGAGCTATCATCGCCTTAAAAATAAACATGCGAACCACACAAATACAATTATCTCAATAAAAACAATGTATTTATATGTAAAAATGGTAAGCTGTAAGATCTTTTGAGTATGTCACCAGACAATAACATGTCATATTTATCAGGAAAAGCCAACCAAAAGTTAGCTATAAGTCATCGCCCTTACCGCACTTTGTCATACAAACACTAGTGATATATGTTTGAAATGTTTGATTTATAAGATCGCATTTTGTTTGGAAACTAGATGCTAGTATTGACCGATGGCGGAGGATCTGATGGACTAGTGTTGCCACATTCATAACTTCAGATCTACTTTATATTCGAACTAGCTGTCCCCGTGTTCACCCGCGTTTCCGTGGGATCTTATCTTTTCTAGGGATAAAATTATAGCGTGTGACATTCACAAATAACGTGGCTTTCTATTGGTAAAAGAATTTTCAAAATCAGTTCAGTAGATCCTGAGATAACCCCGTACAACCTCACAAACTTTACCTCTTTATGATATTAGTATAGCTTGAAAGCGTTGTTTGCCCGCAATCATTGAGTGTCACGTTAAGCGGTTGGATCAAGGGTCAGATTCAAAAGACAGTACCTACCCCTGAATGTGGCAAGCAGATTGAAGAAGTTTCTCATACTGGAGGCTTTACAGCCTGTTCCCAATAGCAGTGGGATTTTCCTACCTATATTCTTAAAATGTAAAAAAAATCTATAGAATGTAGGTAGAAATTATAAATAATAATATTTTCGGACAATCACATATTATGTTAACACTACCGTTTATTGGTAGATCGCCATTTTAATCAATTCGGTTAAGAAGCATATTTACATATCAAATATGGCGGAATCAACCCCTTCCTATTTACTCACGCTACTCAACTCAGTGCTACAAAAAAGTAGACAGGCGTGAATTATTATAAAAACGCCTGGGGTTTTTACAGTGTGGAAAATGTTCTTTTATCTTCCTGTGAATCACTGTTTCTCATCAAAAAAAGTTTGTTTAAACTCAAATAAGAAATTATAATTTTTCACGTTCACGAAACAAGGTTTGTGATGGTATTCTTAATAAACAACGACATAATAAAATCCTGCCAAGTTAATTGACCTGCAGTCATTAGTATCAAATAATGTTAATATCATTGGACGTTCTTCACACACAGCCATCTGATCCAAACTAAGCATAGGTTGTGCTATGGATACCTGATAATATACTACGTATACTTATAGAGATACCTAAACTCAGACTCAGGACACACAGAAATGTCTATCCAGATTCATTAAATTGGGTTCAGATTTTTGAGAATTTTGTTATATCGATGGGACACGAGAATAAAACAAAAATAATAAAATAAAATATTTTTTTAATTACATATTTTATTTTTATTTTAAAGAGATTTTGGAATTCTATTATATTGATGGAACACGAGAATTGTAAATAAAAAAACATTTATTCAGTTTAGGCCCTAGGAGACTTGTACATGTCCTACTCGTAATATAGAACCAGTTCGGAAGTCAGCCTTCAACTGAGAAGAACCGGCGGCAATGCTTAAATTAAAAGAAAAACGCATAAAAAATATAACTTATTATAATTATAGGTGAGAATCGAACCCAAGACCTATGAGATAATAGGTAGCGCATGCTACTACCAAACCAACTCTCATCTTTACTTATTTTCTTAGAATCTTATTCTTAAAATTATATTGTCCAAATGCTCTGCTTCATATATCAGACTGTCAAAATGTATGTAGGTCTATATTCCCATGTTTTGCTTGAGCGTGACAAGTAAACAGATAGTTTGCGAACTTGGATAGTTCAACCATAATTTGTAATAATAACATGATACTATGTAAATTGCCTGTGCGGCTTATGTATTAATTGTTATTATTAATTATAGTATTTGGGAAGTTTGATAGGAGTCATGTGTTGACTTATGTAGGCTGATTTAAGTATTATTTATCTAAACTAATATTATAAGAGAATTTTGTATGTTGAAAATCTGTCGCCAAGCACCTATTGGTGTGTTCCGGCAGTTGCACTTGAGAGCCAGTTGCCCTTGCCCTTAAGGCATTGTAATATGGTGTACAACACGTTGGCAGTCCACCTGGTATTGCTAATGTCTATAGGCGACGGTAGTCACTTACCATCAGGTGACCCGCCTGCCTCGTTGTCACTAGTGACATAAAAAAAAATTGTATATACAAGAACTGATTTTAAAAATTATTTCAGCTATAGGACTGCGCGGTGCAAAGCTGTTATTATAAACTAGCTGTTCCCCGCGGTTACACCCGCGTTCCCGTGAGATCTTATCTTTTCCCGGTATAAAAATATAACCTATGACACTCGCAAATAACGACGTGGCATTCTATTGTTAAAAGAAATTTCAAAATCGGTTCTGTAGATCCAGAGATTACCCCCTACAACCTACTTATTATAACTGATTCAGTAAAAGTACTCGGCAATTAATTCTATTGTCGGCAATAATTCAGATTTAAGCAAAAGGTTCAAATTTTATATCTAGCCACGATACAATTTGTGGCAGTCGCTTCGTAGATATTTTAATATTCTTTATTACACAAGCACTAAGGTCGAGGCCTTTTCAGGCGTGATTACTTAAAGCAATCTCAGATGAGAGGCTTTTATATAAGGTACTAGCTGAACCGCGCGGTTTCACCCGCGTTGTCGAAATTTAAACACACGCCAATTTTTTCAATTGCTCAATTTCATATTCTAACTTCTTGTTAATATTTAGTTACAACGAAAGTATCTTAGACTACAATACTTTTGAAAATTCTAAAGTTTCGACTTGCCACGCCTCGCAATCTGCTTGTAATACAATTCCAAGATGTAAATGAATTTCCAGACAATCTTTAGAAATATAAAGCTGTGATTACATTTCGCTCTCGACATGCAAGGCTATCACGCCACTATCACGATTCTCTTCCAGACTCGTCCACAAAGGATCTCGGTATACATTTACCGACTTTATAAGTGGCGCTTCGTATCACGAACCAAGAAATGTTTCCACTTAATGGATACACAGCTTTAAAACATTATTCGTTCTACTAACTCGGTGGATTAAACATTGTCTTAAAGCTAGTAATTAACTTCTTTTAATTTGTATTCCTATACAGTTGGCAGTTCATAAATTGCGGATAAATCTCTAATCTCTTTTATCCCTGTTATTTATTCTTCTTAAAGTCTTCTTAGAGTTTTTATAGGTTGTATATGATGTTTTTTTATATCATTTCGTTTTATCAAGGTGATTAGTTGAATCAAAAAATATGTGGATGTCCCTGAGATTGAAACGCTTAGATTAATATACCAACATTTATTCCATACATTTAAACTATAGTTTCTTTTCTTAATACAGTGTATAAACAGTATATTTATTAATGCTATATCCTACATGAATCATAATTTTATTTGATTAAATGCAAACGAGTAAATTAGTTACCACAAATTGTTCATGGTTCATGGAGCATAAAACATTTTTGTCTTTAAACAATTATTAAATTTAACACAATTAAAACACAAAACGACTAGAGTTTGACTCCGGTCATATTTGGCACCTTTAAAAACTATACGATTATACACATAATTTACGTATTTACAAACTTTGGTTCGAAAGTAGTAGTCGTACAAAAATGTTGATTGAAAAGACGATTTATTCTAAATAGTCCCTGTATTCTTTTTGCTAATATATTTATTATGTTAGTATGATAAAGTGATGTGACATTGGAGTATGAATAATAATTTAAATGGATTAGTTGTTGTGTTCCGACAGTTGCACTTGAGAGCCAGTTGCCTTTAAGGCATTGTAATAAGGTGTAAAACACATTGGCAATCCCCCTGGTATTGCTAAGTGGTTTTAAATGCGTATTTATAATTTCTTACTGCGCTCTTACCCGACTGCAATAAGACAAGCTCTGTATTTGTATTGCGTTTTCTGATTATTATTTCATAAATAGTTATTGCAAGAAAATTCAGTACAGGACAGTTGCTTGTTACTGTTTATTCTGACATTCATTAATATACATAAGTACTCTAAATATAACATACTTTAAATACACGTTTCCTAGAAATTATAAATATCGTAGTTATTTAGGCATTTTATTTTCAGGGTCTCGTGGTCCATTCATAAATATTGTTTTTCATTACAATTCGATATAAATAATCATAATTCTAAACCAGTTTTAATTAAATAGTGGCACGTGCATTTAAAGTTAGAGAAACTATGCACACACACATGTCACAAGACACGTGATTTACCTATTCAAATATAGCATTTATTCTCACATTAATTAAGTTTATATTTGCGTATCATATTCTATTTTTAAACTTTTATTAATATCTTACATTCGAAATAAGAGCTATAATCCTTTCATATCAAGTCTATATAAACGGTCAATGTTTTTTTACACTTAAACTCACAGTGGTATAAAAATTTACATGCATTTTAATACTTATCGGTTATACACTACAAAAACGTGTCTTCTCGTCTCCTTTGAGGAGGGTGGCAGTTATTATTGAGCTGATGATCTTCGGGAAGGTGAAGACGTACTTTCCTCGAGTTAGTGCTGTTGCAGTGGTGAACACGTGGTTTAGGGAATTTTATGCTGTCGTCTTTTACCTAAACAAAACAGAGTGATGTGATAAAATAACAATGCAAGAAAATACACTATTTTTAAGAATCTCTATCTTGGAGTTGCAATGTTATGAAAACAATTAAACGACAAAGTAAATTTATTTGCTGATTAAATCATCATCATCATCATATCAGCTGAAAGACGACCACTGCTGGACATAGGATTATGGCCGGTTTTGAGCTACCCGCTTCCCGCAAAGTACATAACTTTATGACAAATAAATAAATCAATATGGCATAACAACAATCTTTACGTTCGTAAGTTTATGTTTGAACTACAATCGAAAACATTTTAATGAAGAAAAACAGTTTAAACAAAATTCAGCTGATTTAATAATGCCGTCAAAATGTTCGTCACAGATTCAACTGAATTTAATAATTTGCGATAAATTACCAAGCCTTTGAAAGTGAAATTTTATTGGAGACTAGGGAAAAAATTTCTTTTAGACCTAAAATGTGACACATTAAGGTATATTTTGTTAAAAATGATACCGGGGTGAAGGAAACTTACCCGTACAGTAAGTTCGTGTCTGGTCCTCCTGTGTGATGACGTCAGCAGTTCCGTGTGCGCTCGGGACTCGTTACCAATGGGACTGTCGCTGGCCTTCATCCAGCACCAAAGCCATTTGTATGGAGGAATGTTCCTGATACAAAGAGTAAATGCTTCAAATTGCTACAAAGTTGTTCGTAGCAATTTCGTAGCGATTCCGTAGCAACTTGTTCGTAGCGGGAATTTCAATTATACATAAGTTTGTTGAGCCAAATTAAAACAAGTTAAATTATGTTATTAATGCTAATGTAGCTAAATTAAAAATGTTATTAAGGTAAAAAAGGGAAATAATAGTTTTAAAGTATTCGTAGTTTTTGTTATGTATAAATCATAAAGAAGAAATATTTTTAAAAGAACAGAAATGGTCAACAATATTTTTTCTGATCTAACAATCTTTTGTTTTTTTTTCTCATCTTAGTAGGTATGTGTTGATGGGTTAACTAGGATAGCACAAAAATTATAAAATATTACAGCAAATGTATCGATGTCTGAAGATGATTGAGAAAGATATTTAAGCCTTTGATGGGTACCTACGTAATAAATTAAAAAAAACCGACCAAGTGCGAGTCGGACTCGCGCACGAAGGGTTCCGTAAAAACGGGAAAAAACTCATATACTTTTTTTCTACAAAATAACATACACATAAAAATCCTCTTAGATCTTTACCTGTACACTAAAGTCACGTAAACTGATAAAAATTCAAACAACGCAACTGTGAAATAAAAGTTAACTCACCTGAGACTCACAAATATCCTATTGGAGAATATAAAGTATATGACTGGGTTGGCAGCCGAGTTGAGTGGAGCCAGACTTTGGATAAGTGACGCTATAGCGATGTTGGCCTGTGTGTCAGGCACATATCCGTACACTTGGAGCAGGTCGAATATCATGTACGGTGACCAGCATAGTACGAACACTGGAAAGGAAGTAGGTACTTTCACATCATAAATTACTAGTGGCCCCGGCAGAACCCGATTCCAGCGTCACCTACCGGGTCCAATTATGAATCTAAACCATCTGTCATTCCGATCTTTTTAGGATGTGGCATAAAAAATACATACAACCCAAAATTTTCACCCTATCAACCCCTATTTGTAATAGCAATATTAGTAATTCAATAATTTGTTACCATACTCCTCCGAAATGGCTTGACCGAGTTTGATGAAATTTTATATATGTATATTCAGTAGGTCTGAGAATAGGTTGTAATCTATTTTTTATACCGCTAGATCCCATGGGAACGCGGGTGAAACCGCGGGGGACAGCTAGTATAGATAGATGTATCTGCGTAAACCGTAACGTGAAGTGTTGAAGTGTGTTGCAGTGTGTTTGTGTATTTTGAAGTGTGCTGTAGGAGAAAAACTTGACCATCGATGCCTTGTACAATATTATAATGGGTTTTTATTAAGTAAAATTGCTAAACATGTCGCATTCATATACAGTATCAGACTTTTAATCATTATTTTTTTTAATAAATTAAGGCAATAATCGAATTTTATGATGCTCACGTTCAATTTAGATTCTTGGTTCTGGCTATAAAACTGAAAATATTGTCTCATTGATTCCAAAAATAACGAAGTAAAGCTGGATCAGATATCGCACAAAATATGGTAATTCATGTAATCAACAAGCGCAAAGCCGTCTGAGATGTAGAAGATTGGAAAGGAATATCGAATTTATTATAAGCTTAGCTCATCCCGGTGTTGACAGTGATTTAGGGATGTTTTGTTCATCTTGTTATTATTTTTTTATAGTCAGTTAAATACATATTAGTAACTGACAATGTCGTCGAAGATTTTAGGTCTGGGGTTAAGATCAAATAGTGCTGTTAAGTTAGATACTATAAACGCGGGCTGTTTTTTACCTATAAAAGTAATAAATTAAAAAATTTAGTGTACAACCCTATAAAATTAAAAGAATCTTGTGACAATCTTAAACGGATATGCGTCGCATTTGATTCAGGACAGAAACAGTTTGAAAATAATAAAAGATCCTGATACAGCAATTTTATAAGACATTCTGCTTTCACAACAAGAAAATAACCAGTGTCTAACATTTGCCCATGTAGAAAACATAAATAATGCGACACAAACGCACAATCAGCATGTTATGACATTGTTTGTTATTGTATTTAATTTTACTCAAGAAACTTCTCTCGTTTATTAAATTATATGTAAATTGAGACAAGGATGTAGAGTGATAATGGCGGGTGATGCATTTGGATATTGTTCAGGGATGTTAATTGAGGTTCCGCGTCGTAGTCAGGTCACGTACAATATGGTGAATCTATAAGATGTTGGGAAATATACGTGACAATTGTAGCGGGAATATTACAATCTCTATAGCCTGATCAAACAGCTGCTGTTAAGGGTTTGGGTGAACTGTTGATATCATATTTATTAAGACTCATATTATGTCTAGTTTGATTATATTTTTTATTTTATTTTATTTTATTTTATTTGGGACAGCAACAGTCTTAACTAGAAAAAATTACATGGTTTGAACTTAAGTTTAGGAGACCAATTACAGCTATCCACGTACTATCGAAAAAAAATAACAATAATAAGTAAGTAGGTACCTGTACATTTTATTTATGTGAGTGTGTGTATGTAAGGGTGTGTATGAGTGTGTGTATGTGAGGGTGTGTAAGAGTGTAAGAGAGTTTGTGTACGTGAGGGTGAAGTGTTATAAATAAAGTATATATACTGTGAATAAATTTAATAATAGCTAATATAATATAAAGAAAGAAGGAATATTTAAATGTGGTAAACGTACAAAGGAAGAAAGAATTGTAAATTTGATGTCAGCATCTTTTTATTTTTAATATTCATATATGTATATATATATATATTATTATTTGTAAGTTTCCGTCGGGTAACTAAAAGTAATGTACACTTTAAATACTGTGTTGTAGTTTTATTTTATATAAATAATACTCGTACTACTATAATCATATTATTTTAAAAATGTAGTAAATATACCTATAGCCCAGATTCTAGAAATTAAGACTTGATAACATTTGACTTCAATACAGTATTTAATTACACGGTCAGATTAAAGTTCAAAGATCATTTTATGCGTATTTTGAAGTCGATTATAAATTTAAATATAAATTGTAAAATTACATATTTAATGGGCATCATACAGGTTGTCCGGTAAATAGTACGGCGAATTTAAGAGGGATATAGGTGGGCAATTCATCTACCAAATATATTAAAATGACATCATTTTCGAAATATATAATATCAATAATATCGAAATAGTGATCTTTTTATTGAGTTTATTTTTGTATATTTGGTAGGGGACCCGCTCATCTATCTCCCCTTTAAGTGTATCGTACTACTTTACCGGACAGCCTATATATAAAAATACAATAAAAAAACCTTAGAATGCAAAAATAAATTCGTGATGTCAATTTAATTTTAAAAGAGGAAGAGGTCGATTCTCGCACACATATTTTTTTATAACATCATCGTAATTAATTTAATTTTTTCTTAAGTGTGTAGTCAATTTGTTTATCACACCAAAACGTGAGCGGAACAAATTAAAACATAATAAAAAGTAAAAGCAAAGTCAATTAAATGTTTCGTTTATTATGTTACCACGTTGGATGACACACGCTTTGCGTGACTGTCAATCAAAACGTATATGTTTTTACTTAACCTTCAACATAACTGGGTTGTGTTTTGACTATGTGCATTAAATATTAACAACTGTATGCTTTCTTAGCTTTTATACTATAAATAAAAGCTTTTTAATACATGACGGTTTAATCACATGTAAAGTCTACAAAAATAGATGACCTTTTTTGTAGCCTCTTATATTGTGTTTCATAAAGTGATCATGTTATTTGGGGCTGAATAATCATGAAAATGTAACAAGAATACATTTTATAATTTTTTTTTTATGGTAGTGACAACGAGGCAGGCGGGTCACCTGATGGTAAGTGACTACCGTCGCCTATAGACATTAGCAATACCAGGGGGACTGCCAACGTGTTGTACACCTTATTACAATGCCTAAAGTGCAAGGGCAACTGGCTCTCAAGTGCAACTGCCGGAACACACCAACAGGTGCTTGGCGACAGATTTTTCAACTTGAGGGTGGTAGCCAGCCAGTCGAGTACCACACAGTACCCTACCACCGTGCTGTGGTTTCCTCACGATGTTTTCCTTCACCGAAAGCTCAAGCTCATTGTAGGATTTGAACCCACGACCTTCGTCGCGGTATTCGACGTCACTTACCACTGAGCTATCATCGCCTTATCCTAAGATATTGTTCACATCAGCGCGGTGGTAGGGTACTTTAGGACTGGCTGGCTACCACTCTCAAGTTGAAAATCTGTCGCCAAGCACCTATCGGTGTGTTCCGACAGCTGCACTTGAGAGCCAGTTCCCATCTAGGCTTTGTGTGCTTACCACCTTCGGCCACATCATCACTTACCATGGTGAGATTGTGGTCAAACACAAGCTTATCTAGAATTAAAAAAAAAAAAAAAAAACATTTATGGTCCCGAACTAAGCAGAGTTTGGAAACCAGATAACTGATATACTACACAAACTACACTAAATAAATTATAGACGTCACAAGTAGTGTTCTTATCAAACACGTCAATTTTTTAATAATTTTACTGCAAAGTTACTCACCAAAAACAATGACAAATGTCATTTTGACAGTTTTAATTTTTGCTTTTGGTATGATACCTCGGCTGCTAGCCCGGCGACTATCCAAATCATCACTATCTGAAATAAAAACATATATTTTAAAATAATAATCAAGTTTTGTACCTACATTTTTTATTGATTCTGAATAAAAAAATATGTTCGACCGATTATACTTTAATGAAACGTACATTTTAAAAATATAAAAAATAATCATTGTATTTTAAGAAAACTAATAAACTATCCACAGAACAAATAAAAAAGGTAGAAGGAGCGTACATAAACAATAGTCTCCAATAAAGTGAAGCAACGTGCACGAAGTTGTGTGCATAACCTGCACGTACGTTATCCCGTGTGACTCGCGTCATCAAAGGAACGCTATCGGTTTCCATTACTGTGCTTCACTTAAAGTGCGCGGGGCTCTCCTACATTTTTTATTAAAATTTGATCTGAGAAATTATCTAATAGATTTTAATTCGACGATCTTCTAACACAAACAAACATTTTCTAGTATTTATTTATTTTTATTTTATTTGGGAAACCAACAGCTATAATAGGCTTCCACGAAAGGTAGTAGGTATGTATACAATACAAGAGCTAAATCTTAAGTACTAACTAACATTTATTTTATTTATCCACATAAAATGTGAGTGGCTCTCAAGTTCATATTTCATGTCAGACCCCGAGTCATACTCAGTCGGGTCACGTTCCGCTTAATTCGGCCCCGATTCTGGGCGTTTTTGGTTTTTCTGCGCATCAATTCACTAAACTCATTGTTACGTTTCATTGTTTTCAGAAAAGTTGACAAATGAATACCATTAAAGTTTTTTGTGAGATACGGCTACTAAAAATCTGTCGTCGCAATTAATTTCTATTATTTTTTATACAGTCATTATGTTATTATCTAGATATTGTATCAACAATAACTTTAAGTAAAAGACTTGAACAAATCCAGTAACTTTTACCACATTGTACAAAGGTAACTCGTAGCCGTAACAAATCTACCAAAACTTTACTTTGTACCGTATTTTATCTACGACTAGCTGTCCCCCGCGGTTTCACCCACGTTCCCGTGAAATATTATCTTTTCCCGGGATAAAAATATAGCCTATGACACTCGCAAACAACGTAACTTTCTATTGGTAAAACAGATCAGAAACATAGATCCAGAGATTACCCCCTACAACCTCACAAACTTTAACTCTTTATAATATTAGTATCGATTACTCGTAGCACTATAATTTCCGTAGCACATCTGTCAAGTTAGACTTTTCTAGTGCACCATAGCTACAAAAACTCTGTAGTAATTCGTAGCACAGATACTCTGCGTCTATTTATAAATTAAAAATGGTATAAAAATCAACTAACATTGTCTCGTAGCCGTAGCACGTTTGCCAAGCCTGTTACTCTTCTGTCGTATCGTGACTACGATGACTCCGTAGCACGCTGATATAGTTAATGCGGGTGCTACGAAAAGTGACACAAACACGCTTGTCATCCATATCCGCCATTGTAGTTTGCTTATACTTGACCAGCATTGCATTATTCCTGAAAAAATGTAGCTATTGTAAAGTTATTTTTAGGGTTCCGTACTCAAAGGGTAAAAACGGGACCCTATTACTAAGATTTCGCTGTCTGTCCGTCCATCTGTCTGTCACCAAGCTGTATTTCAAGAACTGCGATAGCTAGACAGTTGAAATTTTCACAAATTATGTATTTCTGTTGCCGCTATACCAACAAATACTAAAAACAAAATAAAATAAATATTTAAGGGGGGCTTCAAATACAAAAAATGCATTTTTTTGCCTATTTTTGCTCGATATCAATAAACGGTAACAGGTAGGCTCTTGAAATATTCGCAAACTACTTAATTAAATATTTAATTTAATAATAAATTTGTGTACCTACTATTGTTTACCTAGTCAATGGTACGGAACCCTTCGTGCGCAAGTCCGACTCGAAATTGGCCGGTTTTTTTTTAAATAAGTATTTCTTAAACAATGAAAAGCTGTGACTATAAAATATTTACATACCCTCAACGTTAGCTTCATTGAATAAAAACAGCATTGGGAGGCAGAACATGAAGCTGACAAACCAAGCTCCTAAGATAAGAGCCCGAGCGCGGCGCCCTGGATATGAAAAATATGATTAAAATCACCTGAAATACTTATTATCTCAAAAGATCATCAATGAAATTATCAATTAGTTCAATAATAAGAATATAATAACAATAATTTTGTAAAATAACTCATAAATATTCTCACAGCTTCCAGTGAAGTTCATTGGATGAGTGATGGCGTCACAACGGTCAACGCTTAATGCAACCAGCACGTACGTTGAGGAATACGTTACTACACCCTGAAAAATAACCTTTGTTAATGGTAAAATAAAGACTAAATCACAATGAAAAAGATCGTGCTCTGTAAGATTATTATTTTAATAAAAAAAAAAACAAATATTATGCCAATGATTTGTTTGTCACTTATTTTTTTACAATAAAGTATTTCAAATTTAAGCAATTCCTAGTTACTAAAGGACTGATGACTTTTTTCACCTGGTCACCTGATGGTAAGCGACAACCGTCGCCTATTGACATTGGCAATACCAGGGGATTGCTAATGTGTTGTACTCCTTATTACAATTCCTTAAAGGCGAACTGGCTCTCAAGTGCAAATGCCGGAACACACCAACAGGTGCTTGGCGACAGATCTTCAACTTGAGGGTGGTAGCCAGCTAGTCGAGTACTACAAAGTACCCTACCACCGTGCTGTGGTTTCCTCACGATGTTTTCCTTCACCGAAAGCTCAAGCTCATTGTAGGATTCGAGCCTACGACCTTCGCCGCGGTATCCGACGTCACTTACCACTGAGCTATCATCGCCTTAGACTAGAAAAGTTGTAGAGTAAAGGAAATTAAAAATTCGTCCAGCAAATGATTCAGCCGGACTTTCCTTTTGCGAGCCATTAGGATGTGGAATGAGCTCCCCATTACGGTATTCTCTCCGCGCTATAATATGGGGTTCTTCCAAAAGGGCGTAAAAAGAGCTCTCCATGGTTGGCAACACATCGGCAATCACCCTGGTATTGCAAATGTCCATAGGCGGCGGTGACCACTTACCATCATGTGGACCGTCTGCCTGTTTGTCAACCTGACAAAAAAAAGAGTCAAAAACTAGTTTTATTTAGGTACTTAGTGTTTAATGCTTTGTACCTCTTTATACCGAAGATTGACGAGTACATATAAGCTTACGTGACTTTAGCATTCCTGTTTAGTATTCCTAACATCATCCTATGAGACATAAAAGTACGAGGCTTTATGAATTATTTCCTTTTCCATCTCTCAGTCTAATGGAATATATTAAATGTTTTTTACCTGTAAGTATTTCATCATTTTGCACGTTAATGATCCGGCTAGCCATGTAATCGTTATTCGCTGAATTAAATCCGGTAGTACGCTTATTAATCCGACTAACAAATCTGTAAAGAAAAATAAAACTTTTAAATTGAAACGTAAAATATCGATAATAGGGATGGTGACTGACATAATATCAAATCAGCTTCTTTTTATTAAATACTTATACTGGTTTGTGACTTTTATAAATACACATTATTGAAAGATCTACACTCGGCATTGGAAGTTGGTTGAAGAAAAAGTGTTAGAATGATATATTTTTTAACATCTAACACTAACCATTGTATAAAAACACTAATGTCTAAATAAAAACCAAAAGTGATTGAGTATTAAAAAAAAATATATAAATATAATATATTATAATAACTAATTAAAAAAGAGACACCTGGTCAAAAATGCTGCCAGTTGCTAGCGTGCCCAGAATGCTGGCGGCATTGCCACGCTGTATGGCAATGCTTATTCTTTGGTCAAGGTATTCGCCAGCCCTCTGGTCACGGGTAGCGTCAACCAGGCGTTTTGAAATATCCCGAAACAATCGATGGGCTCCTGGCCCCCATGGGCCCAGCGTTTCTATCCCGAACGGCTCAAAAATGAAGGCCTTGTCGAGGTTTCCATATTTGCGCTGTTTGAGGTTCTCAGCACAGTCAGCCGCGCCACCGGCTCTCTTTACAGTCTCTGGTAGGTGGGACGGTGCAAGAGTATCGACGCAAGTTGCGTCCCATACTAAAGGCCGTCCCATCTTCCAGGGCATCAAAGTCATTCCGTCGGGTCTTTTACCATCGTCCATGTCTAAATTGTAATATTATTGTCAATTTGGTAACAACAAGATCTTGATTTCTAGGAAACATGCATTTTAGTGTATGATTTTTCGGCAATATGTAGTTGTAGTTGGCTGGTTAACATTTTAATAACTAATTTAAATGTAAAGTAGGTAGCTGTTAAAAAAAACTCACGACTTTTTGCCGGGAACATGCCAGGTTACGTTGGTGGTTTGTCTAATAAAGTTCAAACTACGTGCACCAGTGAAGTGAAATGAAATGAAAGCGTGTATCGTGACTATTCAGGCTGTCCCTAACATGTATGTCCCTGAATTTACAAGGACTATACATACAGTGAATATGGTATAACATGACTACTTATAAGATGAAAGAAGAATATTTAATTTATGGTAAGGCTGATAAGTCTTATAACTAAAGCCTTTTGAATAAATAAATAAAAACTCACCAGCGATAGCAAGTTGCATTATAAAGAAGTTCATTCTACTCTTCCGTGACTTAGTGAGTAGTAGTGCCAGCACCACGGTTGCGTTGCCAGCAACGATCGCAACCAGTAGTATCCAGAGTATTGCCAACTGAGCTGACTGTACAAAAAAAGCTGCCATTCAACTACACCATCATGTTTAGAGGTGCAAGGTGGATGTTCTGCTTAGACTTGCTCTGATACCTAAGCAAGTGGCTTAGGCAAGATTTGTTTGTCAAGCCATTTGTTAGTTATACTTAAAATAAATAATTTTAAAAGTTTTCTGATCACATGTATTTTTTGTAATTTGTATTGGATTATATTTAAATAATCATTTCCAGCATAGTAATAGAAATATGGTACGATTATTTATAGATGGTGTAATAATATGAATTTACTCAAGCAATGTTAGTCAAAATAATGTAATAAACATTTTTTTTTAATTTGGAGCATAAAAACATTGGTTGGTTGCTGCATGAATGAAAGGAGAATAAATCAGCAAACCAACTCGCTTTAATTTATAATATTAGTATGGATAAAAAATAATCCTTCTTTTAATGCTGTTTATTTGAATCGATATTCTCATTTATGGAGTATGGAAATCAGGTTACATGGACAAACAAAGGTTATTGAACATACCGAGTGCGATTGCGTCACTAACCCCTTCACCATAAAACTAAATCCATTTGATCGAACATTTAATCTTGCACGGATCTCTGCTTTTTGTAAACCCCTTTGATAAATTTGACCCAAATACATTTTAGAGACGTCATTTTTATTACTCGTAAAAGTTTTGTTATTGGTCGAACAATAAAATTGACAGCTCAATTTACAACTTAAAAGCACAAATTATTTGTGATAAAGCAATAGGTAGATTATATAGAGCATCATTTTTAAAACATTCGTTGATCAACAAAATAAATTGAACTCGCGTAGCTATTTGAAATCTATGTCATTATTAATCAGAAATAAGATGTACTCCTCTATTTATTTAGGATTGTAAGTATTTGTCTCTTCTCTATGGGATGGGACTCTTTAGCTTTAGGATTTCATGGAACCGATTTTAGGTTAAATTGACTCTCTTTTGTTTCTATATTTGTTCTACATTTAAAATGTCATGTAACAGCTCCAATATGAATCAAACTAACAAGTCTGAAATCTAATGGACAAAATACTACTTAGAATACTTTAGAATAAGGTCGGTAATGTTTTTGTACACCTACAGTGCAAAGAATTGAAACGTGTTCCACTAATGACTTTTTGGATTGAGTTATAGGATGCTGATATTGTTTGTTTGTTTGTATTGTTGTAGTTAGCAGTATTGTCAGTTGTAGGTACTACTGTTCTTCTTCTTCTTTAGGTGCCATCTCCTACCGGAGGTCGGCTATCATTAAGGCTATCTTGATCTTGCACACAGCTGCGCGGAATAAGGATCTGGTGCTCAAGTTAAACCACGTTCTGAGGTTTTTGAGCCACGAGGTACGCCTTCTTCCAGGTGGTCGCTTTCCCTGTATTTTCCCCTGTAGAAGCAGCTGGAGCATTTCATATTTGTTATTTCACATTATATGACCCAAATACTGGAGCTTACGTCTCTTGATTGTATTTAACAGCTCCACCTTCTTGTTCATTATTTGCAAAACTCTTTCATTTGTCACTCTATCCGTCCACGATATTTTCAAGATTCTTCTGTATACCCACATTTCAAATGCCTCTAAGCGTACTACTGTTACTGTACGCTAAATGCATTATTACAATTACAAAAAAGCGAGTTAAGTAGACTTGCATCTAACGTATTGTAGGTATATGACGTAGGCAACTAGCTTAATTAGCCATTCAATTAACAGCCTAGCCTTTCAACTAGCAGCCTGAATGTTATTCAGCCATTCAATCAAACAGCTGCAAATGACTTGGATCGATAACGTTTAACCACTTTCCTAGGCTACTCTTTGTTCACATAAGATAATTGGCTGCGACATATAGGTACACTATTGTATGACGATCGGTTATTATTCAACATCGAGACGTCTACAGTGACAGATTTAATATCACATGTACATTTGCCTCACACAATACGTCATACATATTATGACGTGATAAGAATTATGATGTTTTACGTTTTATTCATTTTGGACTAGGCGAGGCTCCGTCTAGTATTTTAAGTGTATCTGGCTAATGTTTGTGGAAACATCCCACAAATCGAAGGCAATTTAAAAACTTTCGCAGTAAATACTGTCAATCGCCTGTACCTCGGACATCAGTAACAAGATTAGACTAGGGCAGGGCGCACGTCTAGACCCATACTTCAGAGGCGATTCTCTCACACGATTAACTCTACCCGACATCCGTAATGTTTCCGTAATCAGGGTGATACGATTTTATTACAGAAACACTTTGACGTATCGTTAGCATTAAGGGACGCCTCAATGTGAACATTTTATTTTAAAAGTTTATTTGGAGCGAATTTTCTTTTTTTTTATTCTGTATAAGCTTGTGTTTGACCACAATCTCACCGTGGTAAGTGATGTGGCGGAAGGTGGTAAGCGCACAAAGCCTAGATAGGAACTGGCTCTCAAGTGCAGCTGTCGGAACACACCGATAGGTCCTTGGCGACAGATTTTCTACTTGACGGTGGTAGCCTGCCAGTCGGGTCCTACAAAGTACCCTATCACCGTGCTATGGTTTCCTCACGATGTTTTCCTTCACTAACCCTACTTAATATTATGTGAAAATTTGTTTGTTTGTTGCTCAATGATGTTTGTTGGATTTTGATGAAACTTAGCACACAGGTAGATCATATCCCGGAATCAAACAGAGCAACATAAAATACTTTTATCTCGGGAAAAGATAAGATCCCTCGGGGACGA
This sequence comes from Ochropacha duplaris, assembly GCA_951361185.1. Lineage (NCBI taxonomy): Eukaryota > Metazoa > Arthropoda > Insecta > Lepidoptera > Drepanidae > Ochropacha > Ochropacha duplaris. The sequence continues at coordinate 3,393,427 of OX592696.1, forward strand.
GGATACAATCGTGGGGGACAGCCAGTACATTTAAGTTATTCACTGCAAAATAAGGATCTTGCAAAATTTCATCGTACGGTCGGCCAAGAAAGTGGTGTACCAGTTTTGATTTAGTTTCCTAGTCATCGAAAATAACAACAAGGTTCAAACTAAAAAGATATCACTGAAAGAGATGCATAATAATGACGTTGTCATAAGTTGTCAGATTGATCTGCAAGCGAAACTAATCTCTATCACCTATGAATCTGCAAGCGGTATTCAACCTTAGGGTGGTACACCACTTTCTTGGCCGACCGTACCAAAATAAATATTGAAGTTATTTTTGAAGTTTCTATTTGGAACGGTTTTAAATTTTAACAATGGTTAAATACTCAACTATATTTTTATTTCTAGATAACCAATAAAACCTAAGTACCAAAAATGTAAGGAAACAACATTTAACAGGCCATTAAATTGTTCTAATGTACGTACAAAAAGTATCGAACCTTACCTGATAAAAGTAGAACTTGTTGATAAAGTTAGCATCAGAAGTATTCTCGTGGAAGAGGCTGTCATTCAGTTCAGCATACAGGCTGCAGTTGTTGCAGTACTCCTCCATGGCCGGGGTCTTCACATCTTGTCTTCTATGTAACTGAAACAATAATAATAAGTCGGTGATAGCTCGGTGGCAGTGACGTTGTATTGTATTCGAATACTATGTACCTGGGTTTAGTTTTTAAGGAAAACATCGTAAGGAAACTTTAGAAAGGAGAGGGTAGTTTGAAATTATTCGCTGGAAATTATGAAATGTTCGGAATGAGGTGGAGAGAAACGCACTATACCAGGATCAATAAATGAAATAAATGAATGAAATATATTTTATTGTACTATTACTTTACTTATACGAGAGAGGTACATCATGTAAATAACTAAATAAAGTGAGTACAATATAGGCGGCCTTATCGCTTAAGCGATCTCTTCCAGGCAACCTTTGGGTGACAGGAAACATAATATTTAAAAAGGATGTTGTATCAAATTGTTAAAAAGGGTTTAATTCGGCGGTAATTTATATACTTATAACTTTGATTGTTGCAAAATTGTAGCATCGATGAGGACTCAAATCCGAGTAAACCCTCGTAAAATAAATAAAGTCAATAAAAGTTGAAAATCAATTGTCAATCACATAAGTGTTCCGACAGCTATTCTTAAGAGCCAGTCCTTTTCTTTGTGTGCATACCACTTTCGGCTTCATCATCATGCTGATGAAAAAAGGAATATAACTTAGGTATTTAAAGACTACATGGTATGTATCTAATGTGTTATGCAAATGGCGTTGAAAACTTTTAGGATTAAACTTTCAATCCTGTATAGCTTAGATACGTTTTGAGTAAGCTTTAATAAATTATAGTTTAAATTTAATGGCTGGCGGGTGGGGAGCTTTTTCCGTCAACGCATCAGCTTTGCCATCCAAAGAGGAAACGCTGCCAGCCTGCTTCCTAGCAGGCTTTTAATTAAGATTTTGTTCTATAAGTTACACTTTTATCTACTATTATTCATTCACAAGCATGAATTGTCATATTGTGATGCTTTGTGCTGTGTGCTGTGTGAATCTATCTATCTATCTATCTATCTATGTATCTTTGGTTAGGAAATATTTACTTGATTCATCTATATTTCTATACTAATATTATAAAGAGGTAAAGTTTGTGAGGTTGTACGGGGTAATCTCTGAATCTACTGAACCGATTTTGAAAATTGTTTTACCAGTAAAAAGCCACGTTGTTTGTGAGTATCATAGGCTATATTTTTATCCTGGGAAAAGATAAGATCCACGGGAATTCGGGTGAAACCGCCGGAGACAGCTAGTTATTAAATAATAACGATATCAACAGCTAAAACTAAAATAATGAAAGTACCTAAAGTAATAAATAGAATAAACATAACAAGTTTAAAACATCAATATCTACATTAATCTAAACAATTATTGAACTCTTAAACTAATTTAAAAGTTAAACAAAATACAATATTTCATTTTACTTACAACAATAGAATGGCAAATAACACGAACATTTGAAATAAACAATAAGTCGTCAAGAAAACTACAAGAACACAAGTAAATAACAAATAATTTAGAGAAAAAAACAGATTTCTACCCCCCAGACGAGCTCGGTCGAAATTTGACGAGATAAAACCATCACTTTCACCCCTTGAGGGTTGTCAGACAACAGAACGGTCGAACTGTTGACAGTAAAGTAAAAAATAATTGAAATTCTTTTTTGTTGAGACGCGGAATAAAACGAGGTATACAGGTTTATTACAAATTTTAAGTGGTAAGATAATTAATGTACACGTATATCTACGTGAAAATTATTATTATCATATCATACGTAATCATAAAATGAGATTAAGGTAAATTGAGTACTAAACCACTTAAAATAAGGAAACTGAAACCTTTCTACTAATCCCATACTAAATGTATGGGAGCATTTAATGTCAAAATTTTTGATACTTCTAGTTTGATTAGAAAAAATATTGATGTAATTTTACTGATTAGGTAAGGTACTTTTGATATCAGTTTAAATTTTTTGGATATATGTAATAGTTACGAAATAATCGCCTGGACACACTTAACGATTACATATATACTATATACTAGTAATAATAATACAGTATATACTATACAGGTAGTATATATTTAGGCTGTTTTGCCTTTTAGTTCTAGTAGCGCTAAAAATTCAAATATCACATAAACACATTTTGCTATTTTCTTCTGGATAAAATCTGAAGTTAATTATTTATATTTTATGACGAGACAAACAAATTTATATGTAGAAATTGTACTGTAAATATTATTTTTATTTATCTGTATTATTTGGTATCAACTAGCTATTTTTGGAGGACAGTTTTAATCGCGATCTTTTATGTAAAATGTATGAATTAATAATAATTTAAATTAACTGTGAAACCATTTATTATATCGTAAAGAGTGTGTCCCTTTACCTTTATAGTGTGTATACATAATAAAAATATAGTAGAAACTCAATTTCGTTAAATATAAAGATTGTTATCAAATGACAACATTGAAAACATTTTTGGTCAATAACAGTATTTTATTACAGTCTAGACTTAGTTACTTTAAAGCAAAGAAGTATTAGAGATACAGAGATAAAGGTGTAAATTTATAGCAGGCTTTAGCGGATTCCCACAAATTTTCTAAAGTTGCAAGTAAATTGAGAAATAAACTCAAAGGAGGAGCTTGAAGCATAGACAAGTCGGTGGTAAAATCTTATTAAAAAAGTCACAAAATATAGAGAGCGAGTACATGAATGATAATACTATATTTCTATTTAGAATGAGTATTAAAAATATTAATTTACATATTACCTATATACGAGTAAAACAAAAGATTTTTCAATACTAAATGATAAAAATATTCTTGATAAACGACTCTATATGACAATATCTCAGTGTTTGCTCTACCCTCGCTGAAAATTACTTGTTATCGAGTCATAAAATCTCATACTGCATAAGAACAGGTGCGCTCATCATTTGATGGATTTCATACTTTAATTCCATTATAATAAAGTCCAATATCGATTGCAGATCTATCACAGAGTCTACGAAAATGTAATCCATCAATCGGAGGCGATTCAATTGTTGGGTATTTGAGAAAGTGGTCTAATTTATCAAATTTTATCTGCGTAAGCTTCAGTTTAATTTGGCTTGTGGGAGCGCAGGTGGGATCCATCGTGATTTATTATACGTATTAGATTATCAACTGACGGCTTACTTATTATTCACTTATTCTTTATTTGTTCTCACCTTTGCATAACTTTAACACTTTTATTTAAAATTTAAATTGCTGGAGAAAAAGGTGTGAAAGGTTGCGTTCCACGAACGGTAGGTTAAAATTTGTCTAGCTAAAACTAGCTAGATGCAAAACAATACATTAATAAATAATTTATCGGAATCTAACGAAGCTGTTTCAAGTATTGACCCAAATCATGAACACCTGGCCCTAAACAAACATATTCGACAAATAGATCCGAAATGCGTGTTTCAAAGAGATTTCGGATAGTTTGTGGTGAATAAAGTCATCCTTTTGGTTCTATATCCATCCATGTTACAGTCCATTTATATGATTACGATTCGACTTTCTCAAAGAGTGATTGACGATTCGTTTTTGTTTTTTAGTAGCGCATGTACTTATCACAGTGCATTTTACTTTACGTCTCATGAAATTTTGATTCTTTTGAGTGGTTTACCAAATCATAAAAATTGAGAGTAAATAAATTTATGAGAATTTTTTGGAAAAAAAAATTCATCTACTCAGTATGTATAGGTCTGTGCTTTTACCTATTTTATATGAATGTTGACTGACATATCAAAATCAGCTTCTTTTATTAACCGACTTCAAAAAAGGAGGAGGTTTACAATTCGACTGTATGTTTTTGTATGTTTGTTACGCGATAATTCTACCAATTATGAAATGTCAAAAGCATAGCTTATATGAGTTGCGATGTCATCAGATTGGAGATAAATAAAAAATGATCAGAAAGATTAATTTTATGACATGTTCGATGTTTCAGAGTATTGGAATGGATCCATCAATGGATCTTTACAATGGATTTTAAGACACTCGTTAGTTCTAAAAAATCCACTTTGCAAAAAATCCACGATAAAGGATTAAAGTGGGACAAAAAAGTGCGAAAAGATCCATCATGGATCTTTTCAATGGATTTAGTGCACATCGTGGTATTTTTAAGGTGTTTTTTTATTATTATTTTGTTTTTATTCGGAACATCTACACCGTAGTTTTAACAATTAATGTTATTAAGTACCTATAACCTCATTATTAACCCTAATCGCAATTCCTGGAATACAATTTTATTTTTTATAGTTAGTTTTTTTTGTCTTGACTTCATAATCATACCATGATATCTACATTACCTAAATAACATACTTTTTTATAAATAAAGCCGTAATTTAAAATTAATCAGACCGTCTGGACTTTACGTGGAAACTAAGTCAATTTAAATTACATCCAATCCTATTCCAAACTGTTACACAAACTTAATGTTCAGGCGATTATTCAAATATTCCCAAATTGAATAAACTTTCCATAGGTGCTTTTAATTTATGATATGATTTCTAAATAAGTATTAAACTGTATTGCGTATTAATACTACAAGAGAAAGTACTTTATTCTCCATCGACTAGTGAACAAAATATATCAGGAAAACTAAATGAAGATCACATTTCCAGTCAACGAACCGCTCAGCTGGAAGAAAGATTACTGCGCCAGCAAACTTGCATGAACTGGGACGTCAGAACATCTAACTTTTCCATACTTGAAGTCAACGCAAGTTTCGAAGCTCGCAGACAAACTATTTTGTTTAAATTATGAACGAGTGACAGGAGGGTAAAGAGAGAAAATACTATAATAACGTATTTAGAAGCAAAAATGTTTTTGCTAAAACTTTAATGGATTAAAATTTTATATTATTTCAGTTCGTATTCTTCCTTTTAGTGGCATCCAATTTTTCCGCTCGATTTGTTTAATATTATTATTATCGATCAATTTAATTAAGGCGCAGAACAATGGCAACTGAAGATACAATGGCAATGCGTATAAAGCCCTCCGAGTTCTAAAAAAGTTAATTTGTTCAAACGACGGGGATTACGTTTGATTTGCGGCGAGACTTGCTAAATTTTATGGCAGATCTTTGTGGGAAATTGAAAGAATTTCCCTACAACGGTTTAATATCCTGTATACAAAAATTAAATCATTTTTATTGCAAAAAGTATTGGATGATCTTGTCGGAACAATTTATATTCCACTGAATGCAGAAAAGAAGCTTTATAATAAAGGCTCAGCAAACTACATAAACTAGAAATCTCTTAATCAAACTAAATCCAAGACTATCTCATATAAACTAGACGAATAGGAACGGGAAATAAATTCCCACATAATCTCTAACTAAGGGGATGACTGGGCATGGACAAAAGCTTTAAGTTACGTATAGGATTTAATTTGTATCTGTTGCTGTAGGATTATAATCCTATTGTTTAGAAGCCGAATTGTTGTGTATCAATCTAAATTTTAGTTCCATTCATGACTATGCTATTATTTTTCAATTTGAAATTCAAATTGGAACGATAGACCGGGCCCAGTGGCGCGCCTTATGAGAGACCTATGTCCAGCAGTGAACTAATACGAGCTGATGATAATGATGATGATAAATATTATCCTAAGACATGATTCACAAGTGGCCATCTGATTCCAAATTAAGCAGAGATTAAGTAAACCCGATAACCGATATTCATATACAACTTTTTAAATACAAAACTACTTAAATAGTATGTTGTACCCAGACTCATGACAAACCGACAAACCGATGGAAATTGAACCCACAACCCATAGCGTGATAGGTGGCCAACCACGCAAACCGACCCGCAAAATATTTCTTAATAAATCATTTATTTTAATTAGTGCAATTTTCTTTAAATTACAATAGTGCAAGACCACTGTGCGAGTTCCTCATTAATTTCCCAAGGAATCTCCATTCCTTTTCCTGTTCTTAATTCAATTTGTATAAGCTCTTTTATGGATGGGCACCGATCTTGTCCTGTCAACCTTGAGAGGCCTTGGTTACGTAATTGTGATGTACGTTGGCCGCACTTGACATTGTAGCGATAAAATGGAGTCGTAAAGTGATCCTGGATTTGGTGGTTTTCCTCGAGGCAGACTAGATGGCAGCTTTAGTTCTTTACTTGGTAAAAAAAATAAGCAATACTATTTATGGGGCCACGGTTTGAGCAGGTTTCGACTTGACTGTTTATTAAAACTCAAAACTCCGGTATTTTGAGTTCGAGTGATATTTAATTATCTATTTAATTAATAAATGTTAATATTAGTATAAGATCTGTTTCGTTTGGGATTAGAATACCGTGTGTGAAAATGTCCAAGGATATTTATTTAGTGAAATCATACCTACAATCTTATTTGACGAATGGAATAGATTGTAAAAAGCTTTGACTATCTTCAGTAAAAAAAATATAACAAATTCTCACCAAACAAACCTGTTAGTTATTTATAATTACATCAATTCACTGTTAATCAACATTTAAATAAAATAAAACCTTTTTGGTTATTTACTAAAGCACAATTTAGAGTAATGAATGCCTATTCGTGAATAAGGTTAGTTACTTCACGAGCATTCACCCGTAATAATCCGATAAATCTTGAACTGAATATTTATGTGAAACTAGTTTTAAATTATAAAATAGCAGTTATTACCATGTCGCATGCAAGCTGGGTAACATATAACATGTAATTACTACAATATTTGCATTAATTTATGCGTCTAACACAATAGGACAGCTCATAAGGTGCCAATTAGAAGATATTACAATGATGTGAGGTGATAGACTCATTATCCTGTCGGGGTAAACATTATGCATGAACGTGTCATAGAGTAAAATGTCACAGTAACGACCAAAGCCATATGCACTTCAATGAACTTTGACCTAAATACATGGTTCTTAGATGCTGAATAAACTTCGTATATACTTTTAATGCTACCTTCTTTCTTGATCTCAGTCGTTCAAATTTGAACTTCCAAAAGACCTTCTTTATTATTATTATATGTAGATTGATTTATAACTCTTATCAGTAATCCTGCTATAATTTATTATTTTCTGTATATTTAAAAGGAAACCGTAACTGACTGACTGACCTATCAACACAAAGCTCAAACCACTGAATGGATTGCGCTGAAATTCAACACGCACATAGGTAGTTATTATGTGAACGCTGCCAGCCTGCTGGGAACCTTGCCGATCGGCAGCAGCGGCAGCCTCGAAGAAGTTTTTTATATATTATAGTTGTACATTTGATTGTATATTTTGTACATTTGTTGTAAAAAAAAAACAATAACTTTATTTACAACAAATGTACAACTATAATATATAAAACACTTCTTCGAGGCTGCCGCTGCTGCCGATCGGCAAGGTTCCCAGAAGGCTGGCAGCGTTTCCTCTTTGGATGGCCAAGCTGATGCGTTACCCGAGGCCTCGATTAATTTTTTACATAAAATATTTGCGAAACGACGAGCTTCAGACCCCCACGGACCCATGATCTCAACCGCAAAAGGCATAAATTGATAATTTGGACCAATACAGGCGTACTTTTTGAATTTTGAATTTTCCGCACCTTTCGCAACCGCTCCCGCAGCTTTACAAGTCGCCGGTAAGTGAGATGGCGCAAGTGTATCGACACAAGTGAAAATAAATAAATAATAAAGTAATAGTTTGTTAGTTTAATAATAGTTTGTTGTAAATAAATAATATTTAAAAAAAGTTATGACGTTGGTAAAAGTTATGACGTAGGTAAGAAAAGATTTTCCAATATTTACCCGCTAAAGGTATGAAACAGGGGTCCAAAATTTGTATGGAGAAACGAGATTGCAGGTGAAACCACGGGGCGGAATGTTAGTAATATTATAAATGTGAAAGTTTTGTATCTATGGATGTTTGTAGTTAGGAAATTAGCTGCTAATAAGCTCTTCTGAATGTATCGCATTTCTTGTCACTCTGTATACCGTACCTACGTAGCTCTACGAATAATATAAATTCAGTATCGCTGGGTTTTTTAATAATAAAACTTTTAAATACATTTTACCGAATCATAAAGAAAATATTGAATTTGAATAAACTTTTAATCGTTTACAAACGCTATCCTTATGAAATTTACAAGTAATTTTAGTGTTCTTAACACAAACATTAAGGATATAATTATAATATCTTAACCTACTTAACATTTTGGAGTCATTTTGAAGTATCAAATCAATAATCTGTGAGAAACAACATTTATGAAACATCAGGTTTAGTGTGATTTCCTTTCGTAATCGTATTCAGAATTATTTCTTGCTTGTGGAGAGGTTGGAGAGTTCACAAACGAAGAAGCTGGTGAATACTGACATTGAGACGAGCTGCCAGCTAATTGCACTGGTTTGTTATAATACCCCATATCAGCTTCGTATAGAATACTAGAAATTTTGAATTCAACTTGATTCCTTACAAAATCATTATAAGTCAACAGCTTTTCAATCACATGATCTCCAAATGGGTATGGATTCTTAATTGTTTTATTTCTGATTACCTCCATTTCAAATGGATCATACTGATGTTCCAGTTTTATTCGTTTCTTCTTTCTTTGATCTGGTACCGTTGGTGGGGGAAGTGGAGAGAGAGGGAATGTTATTCGATGACTGTGTGTTGAGGTATCGTCGTCTGATTCTTCGTTCTGGAACAAAAACCATAAATCATTCAAATTGTACTAGATAAATGTGACTAAATAAATATAAAGTCCGTTTTTAATAAAACATACTTTTTCAAAATTCATTTGTATCTCGCATTCATTTTCAGCATCTGGCTCATCCACGGTTGTCAGAAATAGCATACTCTTAAAGCCAAACCACGTACTGTCCAAGCCGCCACTGCCGCTTCCCATCTGTTGTCTCCGTTCTATCCTTTTTATTTCACTCCTGAAGTATGTGCGCAAGTTTTTGAATTTCTTCTGCGCCTCGTCCACTGTAACGTCAAATTCTTGAGCTATGGCATGCCATTCATCTTTTTTCAAATGACGACTTTTATACTCTGGGTGAGACGAGTTCCAGATACAAGGCCGTAAACGCAGCGCATCGATAAAATTCACAGTTTTCTCGTTACTCCATGATATTGAAGACATTATTGTAATTTGTAGAGTAACAAATACAAACACTCGATAAGAAACTGTGAACTATATTGTTGACGTGCCGACTGACGCCATGTCAGTGACTGGCTCGCATTGCCGCGCATCGATAGGGCAATGCAACAAGCATCGATAAATAAAAGAGACGCGGCTATGTCTTTGAGTGAGATGGGCTAGGTCTATATAGAACGGCAACTTCGCGCGAGCAATACCGGCAACATGCGATTGCATTGAATAACATTACGTGATATTATTAATAGAATTAGTGCTCGCCCTCTGATTGAAATTCGTCTAAAATGTTTTTAGGAAAAATGTCTCTTCAATAACTGTCAATAAAAAAAAGTTAATCGGTTCACAAACGGAGGCGGATAATGATATGTGTGTCAAACGCATGGTAGTGTGTACAATGTTTTTTTTTATTAATTTAATTTATTTTTAAAGCATGTTTTATAAAAATATTAGCTTTCTCCATATAAACTTTAACTGTGCCAAATTTCATACTCCTCCGTCCGCGTAATATGATACCTATAATCTTGACTATGTTATTATATGTAAGGGCTTTGTAAATTTTTCTATTACCTACTTAGGTACTCATAGCGTAATAATTGCTAAATAATTATTCTTTCAATACCTTAGTGGCTTTACTCTTAAATTTTGTTTTGTAGAAAAGTTGTCAATGTCCAAGCATAGACAAGCTGCCAGTCCCTTTTTATATGAAAATTATGCCAATGATCCAGAGACTCGCATCTGTATTGTAAATGTTGTAAGAGACTAAATTCCCCTCGGAAGAATTCGAGCTCGCTCTAAGAATCTCAATTACTCGAAAGTTTTAAAGTGTTTTGCCTCGACATTTTCACAGTTAATCAGGCTCCGGAGCAACCTTTGTATATTGTTATTATTTACTTAAAGAAGTTTACGGTACATTGATTAATTGTGAGCTTAATTAAATTCGAATTGCAATGTTTGTGCTGAGTTCCTTCGTTTGTGACTGTTGAAAAAGATTTTGAAGGGAATGGTTTCCTAATCGCGTTATTTCCTCGACTACTAACTTCTTATAGTTCTTTCTTTCTTTCTTTCTTATATTGAAACAATTGAAATTGGAATCTGGACCTGTAGCAATAGATTTATTTCTGTGAATAGCTTCTAGCTTATCAGAATTCTTAAACAAATGTTTTTGAATTTATCGACCATTATGTTTAAAATGCATTATTATTTTCAAACCAATTTGAATGTCAAAAAGGTTTTTCTGACTATAATTTTAACTCAAGTACCGCTTAGTAAAATCGTTTACCACTAAACACGGTTCACGGATCAAACCGACAGAATTCAAAATTATGAAAATTATACGTTCACCGCGAACATTGCCGCGAATCCTACCAATTTCAAGAGTCGTATTTCCTTACTACATTGATCCCGAGGGAAGGAGCTTAGCGTTAAGCTCCGTTTATATACAGATAAACTAGTATAAAAGGGTACTTAGGTACTATACTACTAGCAATAGTGCGATAGTAAAATTATTTTGAGGAATATATTGTGTTGCGAAGTAGTATTTTTTTTTACCCTATTTAGGTAGTTGAAAAACATGCCTTTGAAAAAAAAAAACGTGATGAATTTTGTCACAGAGATAGATCGTGGAATAAGAAAGGAATCGTTTATCCCAAAAACTTAAGATCTTATGGGAATGCGGATAAAATCGCGGGGCGAGAGAAAATTAAGTCTGCAAGTGCGTGAATAAGGCCATAATTGTTATTCATGTCGGAGCTCCCGAAAATTGCCGAACACTTCCGACGCTTCCGTACTTTGATCCTTGTGTTGCATGAACTTGCAAAATCAGTAAATCCCTATGAATATGCCGTAGCAAACACCAAGAAGACTTCCTTTCTAGCTCTGTGTGTTTACAACCTTCGGATATACTACGGATGAACGGATTTTATTGGAACTTGTCAGCTAGCAAACCGGTGGTATATAGCTACAACCTTCATAATAGTCCACTTGAAACCAAATAACCCGAAGGTTTTGTGTGCTCACTTTCAACCGGTATAAAGTAAAAAAAAAAAAAAATTGGCAAATAATGAAACGAATAAATAAATGAATAAATAAAGAAATAATGTCGACGGTCTCAATAATTTTATTTGCAACCAAGCTATGAGATAGAAAATTTGATTTTGCATTGGAATAAACTCCTTTACAAATGGTATATGAACAAACAAGATTTCATAGAGGAATACTCAGTGGCTGGAATCCAGACAGACCTACGATACTATGTAAATCTATACACAGTACGTATATAAGGATGATATTTGAAATCATTGACCCAGATTGTTTACATGTCTAGCATTATAGAGATTTACTTGAGTGGATACAAATCCGTTGTTTCTACGAAGAATTGTTTGACTATCTAAATGTGTTGTGGGTGTTTTTCTAAGGTATGTTTTGTGTTCGATAACAATCTCAATAAGCTGATAAGGTCGAAATAAAACCACACAAAGTTTAGAAGAGAATTGACTTTTCTGCAACACTTGATCACATCGGTGGCGAAAAACTATCTACACTACAATAATAATATTATAAAGAGGTTATGTTTTTAAGTTCGGAAATTTGGATATAGAAGGTAAAAAAAAATACTGATCTGATTTTGAAAATTATTTCAGTAATAAGAAGCTACATTATCTCTGAATGCTATATACTTTTCATAGAAAAAATACAAGGGAATGCGTGGTGTTTTAAATACACAATAACACCGAAACTCAGACAACAGGCTCTCAAGTGCATCTGCCGGAACACACCAACAGATGCTTGGCGACTTACTACAAACTACCCAATCACCGAGCTGTGCTGTTACCTCACCGAAATCTCAAGCTCATTGTAGGATACGAACCTACCATCTGACGTCACTATCACTGAGCTATCCTCGCCATTAAATATGTCTATATCTAGTGTAATAAAGTCTCTGGAAGTGATAGGAGATTGAGTGATACAGGTGTGAGATTACCACGAGTTATTCAGGATTTATTTATAGTATATCATTTGACATTTGTACATGTACATGCTCGCACCAAATGTCAAAGCTAATGATAAAGACGATGACAGCTGCAAATTGTGTTAGCAATAAATGCAGTAACGGTCTGCCTCGAAATCATAGTTTGTCTGTCGTTTAAGCAATAAACTGTTAGTGACTTATAGACAATTTATAGAGCTTAAATTTTTTTCAACTCTTTACAACTGTTTGTGTAAAGGATTCTTGATTAAAGTATGTATGTTTTACCTAACAGTGCTTTAATGTTTCTCTAATGAGGATGTTTGTAGAGCTTAAAAATACTCAATTTTTTTAAGTTGAAAATACTAACTGAAGTACTGAAAAAGCTCACACAAAACAACACGACCTGAAAATTAATTTATTTCAGCAAAATGCACAGTACAATAAAAGAGATTAGGCATACCTAACATTGACAGATTACGCAGAAAAAATAAAACTTATCCTTTAAATCCTGTTTTTTATTAAGTTCTACTGTCCTATTTTTTCAAAATTTTCCACCTCATAGTACGAAAACTATCTAAAGACAAATGCTAATGAGCACATTTTTTTCATGCCTCAGTTACACGGATTTCCATCCACAAAAATATAACTCCATTCCTCTACTCTTGCAGTACATAGAATACACCTGGTTTCCAAATTTCATTTATGTAATAACAAAAGTCTCCAAGTAGTGCTTCGACAGACTACCAAGCGGACATGGCCAAAATATAACTTGCTCCATGTTTGCCATTTGGCTACGGAACGTTTAAAAAATCCTACCAATATTATAAATGTGAAATTTAATTTTGTATGTTTGGATGATTGTTCTTCAATCACGCAAAAGCAGCTGAACGTATTTTTAATGAAGCTTGCTTGGCACACAGGTAATTCATATCCTGGAATAAAACATAAGGTACTTTTTTCCCGGGAAAAATAAAAACTAGTCAAAATAAAAGTTTCTTAAATAGTTCATAGAAACAAAAACAATATGTACCTTATTTTACCTTTAATGTCGCAGCAAAGAAAGATAATTTAATTTCACTTTAAGATACATTTTGAATCGAGTTTATTTCTTTGATTGAACACGTATACTTCGCGCGAAACTAAATGTTATTTAGCCAATATTGCATTTGGAAACTACTGCGTGACTTGAATTTTTAAATTACTTTGAACTCTAAACGAACTGAAACGCTATTATTAGCAATAAAATTTTCCTCAGTCTATTCGATCGAATACAAATAAAATTAGAGGTTTACAATAAATTTTCCTTCCTAGGTCATGCGCATTTCAATAATTCAAATCTTTAAAAAACATTAAGTTATCTGTGGTAGAATATAAAAGAAATTTAAGAAAGATCCACTGCTGAAAAAAATTGCCTTGCTGAGTTTCTTGCCAGAGTCTTCTCAGTTTAAGTGTATTCCGAACCGGTGGTAGAGTCAATTGTAACTTTCATAAGTGCCTAACCAGGGCCTAAACTGAATAAATGAGTTTTGAGTTTGAGTTTGAATGTCTTCCAATCGTACAAAAATGCTTGAGTTTTCGGATAAGCCGTAAGGGGATATCGAAAAGACCGTAGTAACCAAGTGGCGGGATTTTTGAATGGAATAAGTACTTGTAGCATAGGTATTATAAGTAAATGTGAAGATAGGTTATAAGGATACTTAATAAGCTGGGTCGCGTCGCTGGCGTCAACGGATGCACTTCACATACCGAGTGTAATTAAGTAAAAGTGATTCAAAACCACCAAAAATGCCGTCGTTTGCCATGAGCGGATATCTCAATGTAGTGTGATGTTGCAATATTAATTTATTTATCTGTGCGTTAGTGTGCCATTTTTGGGTAATCTTTTAAAGATCAAATGTTGTATAGGGAGACTAGTAGAGTCAAATTAGACTGAGCCGCTAAGCTAATTTTGCTAATAAATGAGAAACTTCGAAAACAGCGAAGGCACTAGAAAGTCTTATGTGTAAACAAGTTTAATTAATTTACCTATTTAAGGGGCTATGCCAAATAACATTAACCTCAAAGTCAAGTAAACATAATTTCGTTTATTATATTAATAAAATTGAGTATTTTATTACAAGATTGCTTGTTACTGACAATAAGAGTTCTTTTATAAACAAGACTTACTTTGATGTGCGATTTTATTATCTGTGTACGCGTATTTTGCTGAAATAAACATTTATGCTGTTACTAGTTTTTTAGTTACGCCCCGCAGTTTCACCCGCGTTCCCTAGGGATACTATATTTTTGTGGGAAAAAAAGTATCCTATTTTTATTCCAGGATATGTGCACCTACCTGTGTGCTAAGTTTTACCAAAATCCGTTGAGTAATTTTTCCTTGATTGAGCAACAAAATTTCAAACATCCAAACTTTCCCTTATATAATATTACTTGAGAAGATATAATTTTTTTTTTATATGGCACTAGTGACAACGAGGCAGGCGGGTCACCTGATGGTAAGTGACTACCGTCGCCTATAGACATTAGCAATACCAGGGGGATTGCCAACGTGTTGTACACCTTATTACAATGCCTTAAGGGCAAGGGCAACTGGCTCTCGAGTGCAACTGCCGGAACACACCAACAGGTGCTTGGCGACAGATTTTCAACTTGAGGGTGGTAGCCAGCCAGTCGAGTACCACATAGTTCTTACACACGTAATGTACCCACGGTTTGTATGTTATGGTAACAAATAAATATAATCTATTAGTTATAAAGGTAAGTTCAATAATATTAAAGTATCTGTAAGTACCTACCATGTCAAAATAGTATATTTCATTACAAGTGCGGAAAGGCTGTCATTGCAAAGAGTTCCGACAAATGTCTACCCGAGCCGAGGCGCAGCCGAAGGCGAGGGTTGACAGTCGGAACAAGTTGCAATGACAGTTCCGCAAGTGTACTGAACGACTATTTTTAATACAGTTGCGAAAAAATTAAGCAATTTAATAAAATAATAAAAACACAATAAACTCAACTAACTAATCATTTATTTCTTATAAAAGTTATAGTACACATGTACATTGAAATTGGTACAGTTTTTTAAACTTACTGGGGAAGTTTTAGGTTGCATATTTACTGTTTGAGACAAACTATTATTAATTTCGTATGATTGTTCATGTATATTTGTCATGCAATTATAGTGATTCCGGTGGTGCTAATTTAAAAAAAATAGGGTCGAAATTACTCATTTTGTGCAACAAACAACTAAACTCGCAAAGAAAATTTCTGGAAAATGGCGCCAACCGTAGAATATAAGCAGAGTTTTTTTTCTTCACCCATTTTGGTAGGCAAAGGGAACTATCCATACAGCTTAGTCTTCAGTATATTTTTTTTATTGATATGAAATGAAAATTAAATTTAATGAGATGAAATGAAATGAAACCTAACCTAACTCATTCAATTAAATCATTAAATCTGATATTGAAATAAATTAGTAGCTTCTTTTTAGAAATATACGTATTTGTATGAATCACAAAAACTCTTTAGTAAAAACTTCATGGTTGGTTTTTCTTTTTAATAGACATTATTTTGACAGTTGGGAAAGAGAACGCACGAGTTCGGTAAAGGTAAAAAAAAAAGCACTAGTATGTAATAGCCCACATCCCCAACGCTATACGTCCCTGTAATACACCAGTTTTTGAGCAACTGTATTAAAAAAATATAAATAAATCGTTTTTGAAATGTAGAGTACCTACCTTCTTTTGGTTTGTGTTTGACCACAGCTTCACCATAGTACCTACCCAAAAGTCCGTAAAAAAGTCCATATCTTACTAATATAATAAATGTGAATGTTTGGATGGATGGATGGATGTATGTTTGTTACTCATTTACGCCAGAACGGCTGAACGGATCTGGATGAAATTTGGCATAGAGAGATTATAGTCTAGAATAGCACATAGGCTACTTTTTATCCCAGGAAAAGATAAGATCCCACGGGAACGCGGGTGAAACCGCGGAGGACAGCTAGTTACTGAATAAATGCAAAAATATATTTCCATAAATATAATTTTTTTTTTGGATAAAGTTATATTCGGACCTGCCATATTCGTTAGGAATGTTAATAATGACTTTTACAGCAACCTATTTATCATACAACTTTACGCCAAATTTTTCCCTGAAAACCGGATGACTCGAATGTTTCCTGTCACTGAAAAACTCGTGATAAATGTTTGTTTACCGAAAAACTGACGTATTCAGAAAATAAAAATATGGTTATGGCGGCATTGATATTTTTTTTAAATAAAAACTACTTCATAGATTCAATGCTCAAGCTCAAGCGGTATCTAGTGAGACTAGATACCGTTTAGTAGCTAATATAATACCAAAATACGGTCACTCTAAATTATGTGCCATGTAGCTTTAGTAGAAAAACTTTTTTTTTAATTTAGTAAGCATGCGGGTCACCTGATGGTAAGTGTGTACTGTCGGGATTACCAACGGGTTGCCAACCTTACAATAAAATTGTGAGCATGAACGAACATGTCTATTTGTCCTAGGTATCATTTTATATTTAAGTTTCAGGCCTAATAAAAAGGGTAGATAGAGCCAGTAAAGCACAGTAAAAGAAGCCGATCGCGTAATCGCGTGACGGTACGTGCAGGTCACACGCACTTCGTGCACGTTGCTTCACTTCATTGGAGACTATTGTTTACGTACGCTTCTTCTACCTTGTTTATTTGTTCTGTGATTTAAGTATTTATTTAAAAGCATTATACATTGTATGTATATTATCTGGTTTAAATTAGGTACTATCTCTGCTCAGTTTGAGATCAGATGGCCATGTGTGAAAAATATCCTAAGATATTATTATATAATTACTATTCTGCAGAAACGTAGTTTACTCACAGTAACGTGGGAGTATATTTAGTCAACATAATTATTTATACATCAAAATATTTGCCTTTCTGTAAAAAAAAGCAACATGCAGAAGTGCATCACTGAATTAATACTAAAAACAAGCTTGTGAACTCTGCTTATAAAAAAGTTAAAGTTTCATTTTTAGGATTGAGTGCACGCTTCTATAATAAGATTCATTTAAAATATGCCTATACATTTACGGAACCTTTTAGAATAAGAGGTTTTAGTACAGAATCTATACTTATACGCTAATCACAGGAACTACTGGTTTGAATTGAAAAAATATTTTAGTGTTGGATAGCACATTTATTCAGGAAGGCTATATAACATCACTCTATGTTGCGAAAATCCCACGGGAACGCGGGTTAAACCGCAGGGAAACCAATATTTAAATGCTGTCACTGCTTTTGTGTAACGCTCGCTCTTGCAGGACTCATCTCATGTAAAAAATTATTCAGTTTGATTTGAAAAGAGTAATTGCCGAGTTTATGGCTGCCTCATCAAAAAAGCAAGCATCCAAACCGTGAGCTAGAATCTGATTTAACATAATAAACATTTCATTTCATTACTCAATTGGGTATAAAAAGGTAATAATAAAGTTTTAAGTAGTTTTCTATTATGTTTGGAAGGCTGCGCAATTAATTAAGTGGTAAATTGCTGTTATGGGAGCAACCAAGACGCAAACCTGCGATAAATTCGTTCTTCCAGTATTAGGAAAGATTTATTGTATTTTCCTATAGCACTGTATTATACAAAGTGTTCGGTAAGTAGTACGGCAAACTTAAGAGGGAGATAGGTGTGGTGGAAAGTGTCACCATTTTTGAGATATTTCATATCTAAAATTCAAAAATCATCATCATCATCATGTCAGCCGAAAAACGTCCACTGCTGTACAATGGCCTCCCCCAAGGATCTCCACAATGACCAGTCTTGCGCTATCCGCTTCCAGTGGCTACCCGCGACCCTCACAAGATCGTCGGTTCACCGTGTTGGAGGCCTGCCCACGCTGCGTCTTCCGGTCCGTGGTCGCCACTCAAGAACCTTTTTGCTCCATCGGCCGTCGGATCTACGAGCTATGTGCCCCGCCCACTGCCACTTCAATTTGGCAATTCTTCGGGCAATGTCGGTTACTTTAGTTCGCCTGCAGATTTCATAATTCCCGATTCGATCTCGCAGAGAAACTCCGAGCATATCCCTCTCCACTGCTCTTTGGGTGACCTTGAGCCTTCTTAGGAGACCCATAGTAAGCGACCACGTTTCCGTTCCGTATGTCATCACTGGCAACACACACTGGTCGAAGACTTTCGACTTGAGACACAGCGGTATTTGGGACGAGAAGATGTTACGTAGCTTCCCGAACGCTGCCCAGCCGAGTTTGTCGTAGGTACTAAATAGCGGACACCTGTATAATTACAGAAGCTAACTCTAACTTCAATTTGGTCTAATCATTTAATGTTATAGGCTTTTGTTTTTCGTACGGAACCGTATACACGAAACATATTTTATTTCCTGAAAATCTTATTTTATACAGTTATATTTTTGCTACTTTTACGCAAAATATCAAAAGGATTAATTTTCTGTTCCTTCAGCTGAGAACAAACAAACCTAAATCAAACAACGATATGATCTTGTTTATAAATAAACTATACAGTAAATGTCGCTAGGTACATTAGATAAAATATATTGCGTAGATTTCCTACCTTCGTGTATAGTTTTACTTACCTCTAAGTGACTTACGTAAGTTGATATTAATGTTTGACTTAGTAAGTCAAAGCTAAAGCTTGTATGGTCTTAGTCATAAGCTTTCCCATAAGTAACTTTAAATTTCAATACTTTTGTTTATCATATTACTAACTGTTCCCTTCGGTTTCACCCGTGTTCCCGAGAGATCTTGTGTTTTTCCAGTATAAAAAGTATCCTATGTTTAATTCCAGGATATGACCTAGCTGTATACCAAGTTTCATCAAAAACCGTTCAGCAGATTTTGCGTGATTAAGCAACAAACATGGAAAAATACAATCTTTCACATTTACAATATTATAGTAGGATTATTGAATAATAGTAATGTTTATGGAAATAGCTGATCATGCATTTTTTTCTTTTTATTTTAAAGAGCAGCTTTAGGATTCTTATTTACATATTATTTGCAAACGAGGTTATGTCCTGCTGCAGACATTTTAAGATCCTTTTTATAGAATTTCAATCAAAATATCGAGTCAAATTTTGTATTAAGATTGAAACAATTTCATTTGAAACCTGGACTGATAGCAAAGGTATTTTTAATTAACATTATCTATATTTTTCGATTCAAGTTATTAACGGGTGATTTATGTTTTGATTCATCTACCTGCCTTGTTCCCAATAACTTGGGGATCAGCGTAATGTGTACGTTTCACTCTTCTCTTACTCATATCATCTCTCACATATCTATTTTTCGGTCTACATGTAGATGTACATGATTTATGTTTTGATTGTCGGCGATACCTAAAAAAGAATTGTGTGCTTTTTGAAATAGTTTTATTTCACTATGGCATAATTAATAGATATTTTTTTTAGATAATATGCTTATTGACTATTTGATTAATGTTCTGGTAGACGTGAAAACACGATTGGATTATATTGCCTCGATAGATCCGAAAAGACCTCTTCTTTCTTTTATTTTTGCATTTTATTCTAAAATCGTAACGAATTTCATAGCTTAACTCCATTCAAAATCTTTTTGATAAATAGCGTAATTAATTTTTAATCAATTTTTATTTGGTTTGGCGCTTACGTTGTTTTATTTTGTTGAGCTCTCTTTCTTCGCATATGGAAGTAAATAACTCTGTCACTTTTGTAGCTCCGCCCAGTCGGCCTGCATCTTTTCCCCATCGACACATTACGTATCACCTTAATTAAAACGGGCCTCAATCTTTTGACTTGGACCAAGTAGTGTGAGTCAAAGCAGAGCTAAAGATGAATGGGTTTCCTTAGTCTTAAATACAAATGTTGTGTGAGACGTGAAGACGTATATTAAGCTACTGAAATTAAAGATATATAAAATTCTGAAAAGGCAATCTAGTACTTTAACGATCTTACTTCATCTCCACTTTTCACAATTATTTGTTGTTAGCTCACTGTTCTTCCATTCGGCTTTTCTATCCTTCATATTTTCTCTCATGTTTTACTCTCTCACACTATCCAATCATCTCTTTTTCGGTACTCCTCTTATGACCTGCAATTACCTATTGTTTTACTAATATTGTCCATAGAAATTGAGTACCTTCTTATTTAGGATTTATTACTTATAACAATACACCTTAAGTATAATCGTATAACATAAAAATAACCTATTATTCCACAACAAATAGAAATCAAAAATGCCCACGGAAAAAACTTGGATGAATTAAGTATTATCTATACAATATTTTATATTGAAATCGTTGAATACTTATTTACCTTGCTGGCAGTCAACCGAAGGAGAATTTATTTTTTATTATCTTTCTTTCCTTATAATTATAACAGGGATTCTTTTTCTAAAACCAAATATTACTCAAGGGAAAGTCAAAGTCAAAACCATTTATTCAGTTTAGACCCTAGGAGGGGACTTATGAATGTAGCATTACAGAGGTAACCACCGATTCGGAAGTCAGCCTTCAACTGAGAAAAACCAGCAAGAAACTCAGCAAGGTTACATTTTTTTAATAGTTTTGGACCATATAAACTATTGGCTTTTTTTTTTCAATTGTTTAATGTTACGTCAAAGTTCTGACAAACAGGGCGAATGACTACCATCACCTACAGCCAAATATGAACTATGAAATGAAAGCCCAGAGATAAACCAAGTAACATTTAAATTAGTTAATTAATAAAATTAAATAATAAGCAGAGTTTATTTCTCATATATTATAATTAAATTATTTATGATTTAAATGCTATACCTACATGTTTTTATATTCTTTCAACCAATTTATTTTTAAATACGTAGATACAATAGGTAAATATAGTATAGATACCCTTATTTATCAAAAACGTGACCCCATTAACTTACAATCATTATCAAACTTTGGTAATAATTTTGTCGTCCAGAAAATGGAGCATTAAATATTATAGGACGGTAGGCAGTAACATGTCAGTCAACAGAGGAAAACTTGTCAACAAATCAATTAATTACTTTTTTAGGGTTCCGTACGCCGTTTGCCTGCCCATCTGTTTATTACAGGCAACAAATGTAGTGTAGATTACAATACATTAATTCTTAAAAAATGCCCGAGAAATGGCACTCTAATGCGCACATAAATAACTTTATAACACACGATGGCATTTTTGGTTGTTTAGGTCACTTGTACTTTTGATTGCACTCGGTACGTGAAGTGCATCCGTTGATGCCAGCGATGCGACTCATGTAAAGCTAATTAGCCACACTTTAGCCTCCCACTTTCGCGGTTATAACCTATCTACTTATAATATCATTGATTACAAGGATGTATCTTTTTAACCACAATAGATATATAGTTGAATTTGTCGCTGAATACGTATTTTAATATAAAAAAACCTCGGAAGAACGTTCTACGTTTTTTACTCTGGATCTATTCCAAAAAAGCTACGACTTATTGATATTTCATACATAAACAAGAAATACTATCTAATAGTTAATGTAATAAAAAAAAGTTAGACCACAATGTAACAATGAAATATGCGAGAATTAATAATTTCATAGCAATGTTGATTAATATTAAAATTGTACGGAACCCTTAATGTGCGAATCAATATCTTATTTGACTGATTTTATTAATGCCAAATGTGCCAATTAAATGTGATAACAAAATAATAAACGTAGAGTTCGATAAGAAAATAGTACCTATAGATACCGTAGCGATAGAATCCGAGGCATATTGTATGTACCTACATATACTTATAGGTATGGTAAATAGTACGACGAACTTAAGGGAAAGATATTTCTGATTTTATACAGGGTTTCCGGTAAGTAGTAAGACAAACCAGGTAACACATATTTGGTAGGTGACCCAACCACCTATCTCCCCCTTAAGTTTGTAGTAGTACTTACCGATAACCTATAAATCCCACTGATATTATAAATGTGAAAGTTTGGATGGATGGATGGCTGTTTGTTACTCAATCACGCCAGAACGGCTGAACGGATCTGGATGACATTTGGCACAGAGATAGATTATAAGTCTGGAATAGCACATAGGCAAATTTTTATTCCGGGAAAAGATAAGATCTCTCGGGAACGCGGGTGACACCGCGGGGGACAGCTAGTAATATAAAAATATAATGACAAAACAATATAAAACCATTGACAACTGCGGAAGTGGAACACTGAAAGCAAGATGGATGGATGGATTGTGTGACTAGAAATATAAATGCTGTGATTACGAATACGAAGAAATTCAAGCTGGGTGCTGTATGTTGAGAGAATATCCAAGAATATTATCTACGGCTAGATGATAAATAAAAAGTATTACGAATTTGATGAGGGCGATGGCCATATGTGTTATACTGGTGAACTGGTGTTGTTTGTGGTGGCTGGTCTTCTTGAGTTTGCATTTTTTTTAATAATTTGATACACACTGAGTAATCCGCAATTGCTGTCGGTGAGATTAATGAAAACTTTAGATATGCATTAATGTAAGTTTATTTTGAAAAGTGTAATGCTGAGTGTATTTCCGGCTCTTCTCAGTAAATGCAACCTTCCTAACGAAATTAAATTAGTGCTTATGAATAGTCTAACGCTAATGCACGGTTCGGAAGGTTGCTTTTGCTGAGAAGAGCCGGCAATAAATTCAGCAATTAGTATTTTCAAAACGAACATAGAATTATTACATAAGATTATAATCTGCAAGGGCGAGCGCTACACCCAAGCATTGTCGTCATTTAAATATTCGTTAATATTATGGTAGTACAAGTACCCCTTCTATACTAAAACATTCTTACCACGTTCCTTAAATTTATGTATAGGCAAATTCAACAGTGTATCTTATTGCAGAAGCTTGCACTAAGTCCTAAAATGAGCTTTGCACTTTATGGAGTCTATAAGCCGACGTCACAAGTTTGTGCTTATTTCTAGTATTGATTGAGTGCATGTCACATTTCTTTACTAAAATACTAATATTTTGATGTACAAATAATATGTTTGCAAATAAATATACTAATTTGTAAAGGTATATTTGAATAAAATATTTGTTTTTGATGTTGAACTATGGACCTCAAAAATCAGGTCTTGACCTTCATAATTCCTGAATAAATACGATTATAGAGAAGTTGAGAATAAAATTGTGAAAATGCCAGCAATTTGCATATACATCTTTACTGTGCAGTTAAGGTTGAAAATTGAATGCAAATTGAATAACATTGCGTAGTTTGAAGCTTTGTACACTCAACGTAAAGGCATTATAGAATAAAGAGGGACTTTGCATATTAGCGTGGCTCTGAGTACATTTTAGTGTTTGAAGAAACACACTTACCTTTTTATTTAAAATCAAGCTCTGGAGGATTTTATAAGAAGAACAAAAATTCTTGGTGGTTCTCGAAGATGGTGACACTTTTATTGACGCATTTTTTGTACATTTCGTAGGTGACCCGCCTATATATCTCCTCTTTAAGTTTGTTGTAGGTAATACTTGCCGGACACCCCGTATATTACATAAATTATGAAAAATATATATTCTATAAAAACAAATTAATAGATTATTCTATCGATTAAGATTTGTCGTGGTGTCCGTGGTGAAGATTTCGATGCTTAGAATAAATACCTACATAAATGCTCTAAACTAAAATAAAACCGACTCCAATGTATGTTTGCACTAAAACGTATAAAATAAAAGAGCGAGCATTACAGTAGTTACATTATAATGTAAAACATCTGACATCTCTCCTTGGCAATACCTACCATACATGTACCAACCTCTTGGAAAATGGGTTGGTGCCATCTGACAGCCAACTCTACTACCCGGCCACTGTTACAAACTTCAATCTCTTTTCATGAAACTACTCCCACAGATTGCGGTAAAGTGAGTGGAAAGATGTTACAGGTCAAAAATAATGATAATTATGTTTATGACCTTTCTGTGATTGCTAGGTACTACTTTGAAGTCAGAATGTATGGAATGAAATGAAATGTTTATTCATCCAAATAGGCCTTCACAGGCGCTTATGAATTAGTGCACGGTTCGGAAGGTTGCTTTTGCTGAGAAGAGCCGGCAATAAACTCAGCAATTACTCTTTTCAAAACAATCTTAGAATTATTACATAAATGTATGTCCTGCAAGAGCGAGCGCTACACCCAAGCATTGTCGTCATTTAAATATTCGTTAATATGGTAGTACGTACGCCTTCTGTATTAAAACATTCTTAACACGTTCCTTAAATTTATGTAAAGGAAAATTTAACAGTGTAGGTGCTATCTTATTATAGAAGCGTGCGCCAAGTCCTAAAAATGTGTCCTGCACTTTATGGAGTCTATAAGCTGAGGTCACAAGTTTGTGCTTATTTCTAGTATTGATTGAGTGCATGTCACATTTCTTTACAAAATTACTAATATTTTGATGTACAAATAATATGTTTGCATAAATATACTGTGAAGCTACTGTGAGGATACTGATTTGTTTAAACTTATCTCTGAGAGAAGCTCGAGAGATCAAATTATAAATAGCTCGCACTGCTCATTTTTGTAATTTAATAATAGTTTCGATATCAGCGGCTTTGACCCAAAGCAAAATGCCATAGGACATAACACTATGAAAATAGCTAAAATAAACAAATCGAGCTGTATCTACGCTGTCTAATTTTTCTAACTGCAAAAACAGCCGAGCTAAGCTTCCTCGCAAGACATGATATGTGGGTGCCCCATTGAAGTTTTGAGTCTAAAGTAATACCTAAGAATACTGTTGACTCAACAAGACTGAGAGATTCATTATTTATCATTAAGTTACAATCTAATTTTTTTTACATTGGGTAGTGCAAATTTAATACATTTAGTTTTCTTTGCATTTAAGACTAAATTAGTTACAGTAAACCAATTTAATTTATGTTTTTGGTAAGTACCTACTTTAGATCAAAACGCTATTAATAAAGTTATATTCAATATACAGGGTTACTGGTTATTCGATGCATTCCTTTAAGGGCGTGATAGTATACACTATAAGCTACGAAATGAACCCTATATTGCATCATACAAATGTTTACCGTTACTGAGATATTTGGGAATTTTGTATTTTCTTAAAAAAAAACCGAATTTCAACATAAAAAATCAAATTTAAAAAAAAGTACGTAACATTTTTAACTTTTTTTGTTTCTGGTACTCAGACAACATGCCAATACTTTTTTTAAATAATAAAATGATTAATTTTTGCAATGGATTCGACACAATATCTTAAATATCGTGTCACTTTCAATTATTTCTCTATTTTCTTATAGATTAAAATGCCAATAAAAAAAAAGTAATGGAGTTAGAAGTGTACGAAATGTACCAAAACTTCCTCACTTATATCGGGTATATTCTTACTTCATTAGATAGCTAGGGTTCATTTCGTAGCTTACAGTGTATACTGTCACGCCGCCCTTAAAGGAATGCATCGAATAACCAGTCCCTGTATACAAACATTTTAAAATCGGTTCTTAATTTGTGGAGGTATCGCGTAACAGTCACAGATCCTATTTTGTTTTAAGTCGCGTAAAAAGCAACACCCGTTTATAATGATCTCGATAAATATTTTTAGGGAATTTCCCTATTTCTTTTATTCACGAAGTACGAATGGTATTAGATTTAAATGTATTTCTTCATGAGCTGTCTTTTCATACTTGTATCCCATAGTTGAAATTAAAACAATTATAGTCAAAACCACTTAACTATATGGTGTATTTAATTATAATGTATACTTTGCGTGCGTGTGCATTAAATATTTAGTATGACTTGGTAGTAATGGATCAATGAAAGTTTTCATACCTTTATCATGTTTACATTTATTGATAGATAGAACTTATCATTGTCACATATTTCGAAACATATGAATGAACTAGCTGTTTCCCCGCGGTTTCACCCGCTTTCCCGAGGGATCTTATCTTTTCCCGGGATAAAAAGTAGCCTATGTGCTATTCCAGACTATAATCTATCTCCATGCTAAATTTCATCTAGATCCATTCAGCTGTTCTGGCGTAAATGAGTAATAAACATCCATCCATTAGTAAGATTCTCATCAGACTCATACTTGCTTTCTGCTTCAATTTCACTTGCGATACCCTATTTTATCATGTCAAGGGTTTAATTCAAATATACTCTATCTAAGTGAATGCCTACATTAAAAAGAAACCAGTGTGCATAATGTCATCTTTCTTTAACAAGTCATTTTATATGTTAAATAGTATAAAACTGAAGAGTTTGTGTTTAAAAGCTCTAATCTCAGGAATTACTAGACCGAATTGAGAACTATTTCTCTTTGAAATAGCTCTTTTAGAATAAATAGGAGCGGACTAGTAACCATAAACTTTTGGTGCAGGTAAACTTGAAGGACACAAAATTATTCATATAACTTTTTTTAACTTAATTAATTTTAAGATAATATTTACCTCTACTTTTATTAATATATTATGTTAATTTCTCAATGACCACTTTTATTTATAATTCTACTATAATTCTAATAAAATTAATAATTTTAGTACCTGCTCAAAATGATAATCTTGGTCAAAGGTTAAGAGTCTTTGACCAAGATTATTATTTTGACGTTTCCGCTTCCGTTTTTGTGACATTGCTTTGCTTTATTCACCCCAAATAATGAATTATTAATAAACATTCAATCATTTAATTACTTCTAAAGTATCTAAACTTGTATCTTACTTACAATGACAACGCCAAACTTTTTCAATTGAGGTTGAAAAGTTTATCTCGAACAAGTTTATTACACCAAAGTTTATACACTAATACATTCACTTACTAAAACAAAAAACATTGATACACAAATACTAAAATTTAGTCTTAGTAAAAGTTCACACAATATTGTTCTTTATGTAAATGGCATAAAGTTTAATTTTTCTCGAGCGAACGAGCGCACGGTAAAAGCGTGTGGCGCGCACGAAAGTCGCTTTCAGAATCCCTTAGCCGCTGAAAACCGGAGACGACGTCCCGTTTCGGTACAGGCTACGAACTCGAGCTGAGAATGAGTTTTAAATGTTCAATGGTACTTACAGGTTTCAGATATAAGCTTTGAGACTTGTTTGTCCACAAAATGACGTGTAAACTTGGGGTACTTTTCTATATTACTACTGTCCTCCGCGGTTTCACCCGCGTTCCCGTGGGTTTTTATTTTTACTCCGGATGAAAAAAATGTTTTATTCTAGGATATGATCTACCTGTGTGCCAAGTTTCATCGAAATCTGTTCACCCGTACTCGAGTTATAAATGGTGTAACTAACCCGACTTTGTTTTATATAATTAATGATTAAACGAACTTACCTGTACGTGAAGTTCTATCATAATTATGCGAAGGCTTCGTCCGAAGGGATTAGCAAATAATACTAGTAGTACCGCCTAGTGGTCCGCCATTTACGCACTTTATTTGAGGGTAGTTACACAAAAAATGTACCCTTCTGACACCTACATCGTGGGAGCCCTACTTACTCGCGTCATTTATTTTAGAGAATAGAAATATTTCACCTGAAATGGGAGAACCTACAGGGAGGGTGGGTTGCTAATCCCTTCGGACGAAGCCTTCGCATAATTATGATAGAACTTCACGTACAGGTAAGTTCGTTTAATCATTAATTATACTTAAGGCTTCGTCCTCGGGATTAGCAAATAATACTAGTAGACGTTTAGAGATTAAAGTGAAATATTTTGTTTCATTTACAAAAAATAATTGTAATTAAATATTTAAGCCAATGAAACCATAGCTAGTGAAATTTTTGAGTCCCATCGACAATTAGCTCTTAGAAAGAATCCTCATCATCAGAATTAATATCGTTACTTATAGTTCTATTATAGAACCGATGTTTATAAATGTATTTGAGGAACCACTTCATCCAGTGGTTCTTCTTATTTGCCTAAACTTCTTGATCCATCAACTCAAAGTCTGTGAGCTTACAGCCTTATATGGTTTTTTGAGACTAATGAACAGGAATAAAATATAGTTTCGTAAAGGTTTTGCGATTTATAAATAACATAATAGAGCCTGGACATATTTCAGGTTTTTCAGTAATAAAAAAAGGTATTACTAAGGTTGGTTGTAAGTTTGTTGTTACGTATTGCTTTTAAGAATTATGAAGAAGAAAAAAAAAATTGTTTCAATATTTTTAACAATAATTTTTACAGGGTACACTTCTTCTTAACCACACCGTCCGCATAAGATCCCTGCCACCAGGGTAAGCTTAGTGTGTATTATGCGATTGCTACAATGGGACGACAATTTCGGATTTTTATTTGCATTGAAAGTGATTAATTCAGAAGTCAAAAGACTTTGAAAGAAAGGATACCATGGTTGCGTTAACCACAAGGGTACAACAACAAGGCACCTGGACTCTAATAGACATTAGTTTTCTTATATTTATTGTTTTTAAAATTATCGGAAATGCATAGAAATAAAATGTTGTCTTAGAGATTGTAAATGCATGAATAGTCATCGCATCTGGGTCCCTATTATTATTATTATTTTTTTTTTTTGGCAAACAAGTTTACTTGAGGTGTACCAAACGTCGAGACCATTTCATGGTAAGCCCAATTGGCTAACTCCCATTCTATATTCAGCATCTTCATTTTTATTATATGATAAGATATTATAACAAGCCATAATATACCTACAGTCTACGACATTCACACCACTGTCAATCTGTCGTGTCAGTGAGGTGAGAAAACTGAATACGAGGGGTAAATACGAGAAAATTCCGTTTAAATAAGAGAAGATGGCCATCGTGTTGTCATTACGGAGTCACATTTCACAATTGCTTAAATCTTGGTGAACAATTTTAAAGCAAAGAACGCAGCCTGAAATTTCAGACAGATGTACTGTGTTTACTCCTGGGTACTCCATAATCTGCTGGCCGACTCTTATCTACAAACAGCACCCCACCCCATATTTGAGGCATCTGAGAAAATCTCCAGATCATGTGTATCTTTTTTTTTTTTTTTTTTTTTTAATCTTACAGAAAGGTTTCTGTAGCATTATAGCACCATCTTAAATCATGTTGCAACATTATCGTTAATTTTATAGTAATTATCATCCGATTTTACGATCAAAAGTTTTAATAATTATATTTATAACCAGCTGTATTCCACAGCAGTACGTGGCAGTATGGATTGATAACATTAATCCAACTATTTTGTGCAAATTAATGAATATTACATGTGTCAAGAGTGAAAACGTGATCTGGTAATTTTCGGAATCTATTAAAAAACGTGAATGTACTAGTGTTGTACAAACATTTTTCAGACGATATCCCCATTAACCAGCAATCGTCCAAATTATTAGTCGATATTAGTCCGACAGAGCGTAGTAAACGAACTATAGGTTTAATTACTATAGTAAATAAATAAGCCATTGGTAAAATATTATTAAATAATAAGTATTTTTTAAATCCATCTTTGTCAGAAAACAATATTTTGTTATTAATTTCAGTACTGTATGTAGGTAGGTACGTAAGTATTTACGTAATACATTTATTTAAAAAAAAAATAGTTTAAAATCTGATGAAATCTACTATTTGGTTTTGGTACCAAAAATAAACTCGATATGAATTGACCTTCTATAGGCTGACATTTCGAAATTGCTCCATTAGACAATAAATTCTTATCTATTTATAAAATTAATACTTTTCATTATCTGAATAATGTTTTCCAATATCTGAATAATATTTTCATCTAAATAATGTTTTCCAATCTGAACAACTGCAATGACTATTTAACCGGGCATATAAATGTGATTTCATAACCTTTAATATATAAAAGAATCAGTGATTTATTAGTAATTAAGTTACCAAATATGTCAGCTGCTGCTGCGAGTCTCAATGAGCTCGATGGCCGATTCCTATTCGGAGAGGGCTTCCGACGGGGAAAGAGGCCCTTCTAGTCAAAATTATTTGATGTGACAGATGTACTTGGTATTATTCATATTTTTTTTTTTTTTGTAGGTAGGTAAGGTTTAACCTACGGGGTTTTTATTCTGCGCCGGATTTAGTAATTATCTTAGCCACTTTTATAGTTCTGTATATAATAAGAATACATTATTGAAACAATAGATTATCAGGCTTGGTTTTTTGTAACTGGTCTTTCATATCTTTTACCAACGATGAAAGAATGAAATTCCTACTGATTACAGAATCATTATGCTGTGAATCACATAAAAAGCGCCCAGGATTAATAAATAATTTGACTAAATCGGAATTACTCGTTATAAGTTTATTTTACTTTATTTATAAGGCATGCTATAGCCGTAGCTAATGCTCTTGTTGGAGTTCGATATTTTTATCGTGTTTGTAGTTAAGCTAAAAAATTGCCGTATCTCTGCATTTAATGCAGGAGCATTGCTGAGTGTGAAAAATATGTTTTAGATAACTCCTTATAGAGATTTTTAAATAGTCCATATCTAGCAAAATGTTCTAGCCTGACTGCAAGGTTTGTATGGATATCAGCACCGTAAGTATTGGAAATGGTTATTAGGATCGTCACCTAGTATTTCGAGAATCGAATTGTCGTACCTTACTCATCACCAGGTATAAGCCTATATATAAGTACGCTATTGCTTGATTCTGTGCCGCTGGTGCTCGACTCCGCGGTAGCTGCGCCGGAAGTAACTATCTTGGAGATGGCAACAGTGCCTGGAGCGGCAGTTGAGGTGGCCGTGCATAGGGCGGCTGGGGTTGTGGCAGTCTCGGTAAGCATCTCTGCGACCGATTTTGCATCATGGCCATCCATGTCGCGGGTCTCGAAACATCGTGTCCGTCAAGAAGAACAGCAATGTTACTCACACCGTCAGTGATTGTTGAAATCGACCGATTTCACTTAATTAGTTAAGAAACAGACCAAAGTACTGTTCGCAAAACTAACTTGTTGGTAGTACAGCTCCAAAGAGAAGTACGCAAACCAGGTAGGGTAGGTGATTAGTCACTATTTACTTAGTCATTAAACGAGTCCTATAGTGAGTTTAATATTAAAGTTCAGCAAATAAATAACCTAACAATTTAATTAGTTGAAAAACATATTACCCTTTCTTTGAACATGTATTCTAATAGGTCGTAACCTCTCCAATGAGAAGCACGATTTCACTTTATTAGTTAAGAAACAGACCAAAGTACTGTTCGCAAAACTAATTTGTTGGTAGTACAGCTCCAAAGAGAAGTACGCAAACCAGGCAGGGTCGGTGATTAATCACTATTTACTTAATCATTAAACGAGTGTTATGGTGAGTTTAATATTAAAGCTCAGCTGATAACCTTATTACTTTTTTTTTTTTTTTTTTGGCACATTAAATTTAATGGGTCTTAACATTTCCAATGAAAAGCACGATTTCACTTTATTAGTTAAGAAACAGACCAAAGTACTGTTCGCAAAACTAATTTGTTGGTAGTACAGCTCCAAAGAGAAGTACGCAAACCAGGTAGGGTAGGTGATTAATCACTATTTACTTAGTTATTAAACGAGTGCTATAGTGAGTTCAATATTAAAGTTCAGCTAATAGCCGAACATTTATTAGTTGAAAAAACAGTTATAGAGAATACTCTTTGTATAATTTTAATTTAATGGGTAGTAACATCTCCAATGAGAAGCAAGCTAACCCAGCAGAAATAGTTGTTCAATTAAGCTGGTAATTGAAAGTGATAATTATATCTAGTATTTACACTAAAACTCATCATGGTATATAAAAAATATATATCTTGATTTTAATAAATCAAAGGAGGTATGTGATATTTGCAGCAAAAGGTATATTGTAAATTGTAATTAATTACTAACCTTGAATTTCATTACGATTACGGGTATCCGCTGATCTCGATCAACTCCGACTTATTAAAACTTATTTTAAACTTCTTTAACAATCTTTCATATTCGTCGTCAATCTTACGTTTAGACATGTTTAAACGCTTCAATAACTACTTTTACTTAGGGGGAGACACGACACGTGCGTTCGTGGCGAGCACTAAAAAGCGAATGACGCGAGTAAGTAGGGCTCCCACGATGTAGGTGTCAGAAGGGTACATTTTTTGTGTAACTACCCTCAAATAAAGTGCGTAAATGGCGGACCACTAGGCGGTACTACTAGTATTATTTGCTAATCCCGAGGACGAAGCCTTAAGTATAATACTATAAAGGAACCTCTATGATTTGATGCCCTTATCTAGCTTTTTACTTCAATGACTCAAAATAATATTAAAATTACTCGATGAGAATTGATAAGGTTAGTAATAGTACTATGATCTTTTATAGGATTTACAAAACGCCTATACTTAAACTAGGATTTATACAAAATGACTTGATAGCGCTCCCTTCGTTCATAACACAAAAGAAACCTTTTCATAAAAAATACAACTTACGCAGATATTTTGGTATTATGGTGAAGTAAATAAATTACTTTATCCCAAAGCTTTAGCACAGTGAACCTCATGCGAGAGTAATAAGGTCTGAATTAATATGTATTAAGTAAATTGATATACTTAAGCTGATTTGTTTGGCAGATAAGCTGGAGAACTATAGGTACATTTAATAAATTAAGACTTGGAATTTCTTATTAGCTTACATTACGTGGTTTAAAACTTTAAATATTTGAAAGTACTGAATTGTATTGTACATGATTATTTTAATGGGCTCCTTACCTTTAATGCAATGTAATAAGGTGTACTACACACTGTTAATCCTCCTGGTATTGCTAATGTCTATTGGTGACGGCATTCACTTAACATCAGGTGACCTGGTTGTCACTTATGATATAAAAAAAGAATAAAAACTTTTTTTTTTTTTAAAAACTCGACTAAAATTTAAATTCAGATTTAAAATGAAACATCTGTGTGTGGGCAATAGCCTTTAAGATTTTCAAAATGTCTGTTTCGTAATATCCGTTGACTTGTTAAATCAAAACACAACCCTTCAATCAATTTCATCAGTTAAAGTTTTTAATAAGTATCAACAAAACATTTAATTTTAATCCTTTCAACTTCATATAACCACTATCACATTTCACGACTCCTTGCTCCGAAGTAATCAACTTCAGCGGGTCAATTACCTAAGTAACTTGTTGCAATCACTTTCAATCTTGAAAACGGATTATTAAAATACTTTTTTGCATATACAATACATGCATGTATATACAAACAGTAGATCATTGAGAATGGAATTGTTTTTGCCATTGTAATATTTTTTATTTAGAGTTTTTTTATACCTCTCTTTATTTAGGCTCTCAAGTGCAATTGCATCACACCACCAGGTGCTTGGCGACAGATTTTCAACTTGAGGGTGGTAGCCAGCAAGTACTACAAAGTATCCTACCACCGTGCTATGGTTTCCTTACGATGTTTCGTTTTCAAGATTGATATTGATTGCATCAAGTTACGTAATTGACCCGTAGATATTCAATATAATCGGTTTCGGTGGCTCAACCCGTCAATCGTCACCGAAAGCGACCGTAATCTTAGATTTAGCAGAGGTTTGACGGACCCTATCGATATTGTGAGAATTAACGGGTTTGATGTTAAGACAGGTTTGATTGGATTCTAAATTAGTTGATGTAAATAATAATAGAGGTTGATTATAAACCAAAATAAATATTTCAATTATTTTTGTGATAACTAAATAAAAAGCGAAAAACAAGCTCAATTATATATATTACTAGTGGGCCCAACAGACGTTGTCCTGCCCTGAAATTAAAACAAAACATAGAACCCGATTCCAGCGACACCTACCGTGTCTAATTTGTGAATCTAAACCGTCTGTCATCTGTCAGCCCGATCTCGAGACATGTCAAAAAGTCGTTCTATACAAAATGTATGACAAAAATAATTGTCTTCATTATTCTTTTTTTTTTTTGCGCATTTTTCTTATTTTTCAATAGTTATTCTGCTATTCCGGGCGGAAACG
Source organism: Ochropacha duplaris (assembly GCA_951361185.1). Taxonomy (NCBI): domain Eukaryota; kingdom Metazoa; phylum Arthropoda; class Insecta; order Lepidoptera; family Drepanidae; genus Ochropacha; species Ochropacha duplaris. Next base: position 3,428,086 of record OX592696.1, read on the forward strand.
AATCTAACAAATCAAAAACCATGAAAATCGGTCCAGCCGTTCTCGATTTATAAATAGTGTAACTAACACGACTTTCTTTTATATATATAGATGTAACTTAAATGTTAGTTAACATTATTTCAGCTGGGGATAAACTGGAATATTTTTTAAATACACTTAATTAAAAGACAAATTCTAACGTACTAGGTAATTAATCTAATAATATAAAATCTAAATAAAAAAGTCGTTGTCAGTAGGCAACGTACCCAGAATGCTGGCAGCATTGCCACGTTGGATGGCAATGCTGATTCGTTGAGCGAGGTATATGCCAGCATTCTGGTCACGAGATGCGTCGACCAGTCGTTTTGACATTTTCATTTGGGGATAAACTGAATAACTTAGACTATGCAATGATTAGGTTAAGACTAAACCTTTTAATGGAATGAGGCTTCGCTGACCGTAGTTTTCTAGTACATTGACATAATTATGTAACTTGATCGTGTAAAATAGATATTGACTAAAAATTGCTTGAAATTTTATCTAGCTTTGTGTTTAAGCTGATATGAAATGCTTTACCGTTCCGTATGCAATATAATTGAGATAGTATTACCATCTTAATGATACATATACTTTATAGTGTACAGATATTGTGAAATGTCTCAAAAAACCGCTAATCACTAATACTAATACTCGCACAAATGCTTATGATGGATATATGATGCTAAATCAAAACCATTTATTCAGTTTAGGCCCTAGAAGGGCACTTATGAAGGTCGAATTACAAAAGTTACCACCAGTTTGGAAGTCAACCTTCAACTGAGAAGAACCGGCAAGAAACTCAGCAAGGTTACATTTTTTAAATATATTTGGACAACCTGCCTATATTGGCTGTATTTTTCAAATGTTTAATAATTTTATTCTAGAATATTTATAATGCTTATTGATAGGATGATCTATTTACACCTAAGTCGTATATATTTTATTTTAATTTCAGTTTGTAGCTATTTATGTATATCACAAAGATTCCTACAAAAAATTAACACATTAAACACAATATGCTTCTATTTATACAATTTATTTGCAACAGTCGCTAGTGTAAATTACATAATAAGCTTGTAAGGTACGAGGCTTCCATGTTTACTGGGAGAGGCAGTTACAAATTGCTGTCCTATGCCAGGTACCCATTTATTATCTGAATAAGGTCATGTAAGTAAAATTCTTGTAACAACCATAATACCGCTAGACCATAACTAATAACATTTATGAATAACCCATTTCTAATATTACATTAATATCAATCGTACAGAAAATTAAAAGTCTGGACATGTCACTAAATAAATAAATATCCGACTATCTAATTCAAAACTAAACAGAGCTTGTACTATGGAAACTAGATAACTGATTTACAGCATTATACTACTTTTGGCGATGTCGAATACCGCGGCGAAGGTCGTGGGTTCGAATCCTACAATGAGCTTGAGCTTTCGGTGAAGGAAAATATCGTGAGAAAATCACAGCACGGTGCTAGGGTACTTTGTAGTACTCGACTGCCTGGCTACCACCCTTAAGTTGAAAATCTATCGCTAAGCACCTGTTGGTGTGTTCCGGCAATAGCTCTTGAGAGCCAGTTGCCTTTAAGGCATTGTAATAAGGCGTACAACATATTTGGAATCCCTCTGGTATTGCTAATGTCTATAGGCGACGGTAGTCACTTACCCCCAGGTGTCACTTTCTTGTGGTAAAAAAACTTTTTCAAGCCACTGGATGCGGATAGCGCAAGGCCGGCCATTGTCAAGCAGAATCAGAATACACCTAGAATCAGGACACACAGACCTCTTCATGCACCCAAAAAACTGTCCTGGATGGGATCAAAAAGACCTGCGGCGTGAAAGGTAGTATTTTAATCAACCTCGCCAATCGGTCCATTAATAATGGAATCTTGGATTAAATGTTTAGTCATAGATAAACAACGTTTCATAAATTTAGAACGCGGGTAAAATCACATGACAGGACATACTAGCACATAAAATAAGTAGATTAAATACAAGATAATTCAGCTGGCGGAACATACTGGCGGAAAATAACCATTATTACTGCATATTACCGGTACGTGGCTCCTAATGCAAGCTTACAATATAGGTTTAATATTAACGGTGTCATTGTGTAATTATTATAACACTACCAATTTATGATGTTTCACTCCACTGGTCGACGTTAATATTTTTTTTAAAAACTAAAGCTCGTCAGTAGCTACTAAAAAAAACCAGTCAAGTGCGAGTCGGACTCACGCACCGAGGATTCCGTAAATATTTTGTTGTAATTTTTTTATTATTTTTTTATTCTGTTTTTAGTAAGTATTTGTTGTTATAGCGGCAACAGAAATACATCATCTGTGAAAATTTATACTGTCTAGCTATCACAGTTCATGAGATACATCTAGATGACAGACATACAGACAGATAGAACGAAAAGCTTCTGAACTTTTTTGTATATTTGCCTTTCTTGAAGATTAATCTACGAATTTCAAATCAGGAGTAGTAGGATATTTTGTAGTACCCATCTGGTCGGCTACTGAAAATCCATACTCCAAGTTGGACTTTGTAAAAAGGTCAACAGCACATTGACAATCCTATTACTGCTAAATCCCGTACTATACCTACGCTACGGGCTGCGGTCGATCCGCTTGCCTGTTAGTTAGATTAAAGAAATAAAAAAAACTTCATAATCCATGTGGTTAACGACGGTTGTTATCTATTGACAGGCCAGTTCATGGTTAGTTAGACCTGTCACGCTATACGCCATGGGTTCGATTCTCACTCCGGACAGACATTTCTGTTTATCCTTTATCTATTTAAGTATGTAATTAAAAACATGGTAGGTATATTTAGAGTATCAATTTATCCGGTTTCCATAGTAGATCTGTCTAGTTTGGGATCGGTGTGGCTGGCAATCTTGAAGACAGCCTCTAAATCAATAGAAATACTACAATGGCAAAATGGTTCCATTTGCAATTCACTACTGTTTGTACTGTTTTAATAAACCATTTTCACGATTGAAACTGATTGAAAAAAGTTACGTAATAGCTCTACAGATGGCCGTGTATGCAAGGATATTATAAATATATTTTCAAGTCACGAGTGAATAGGTTGCTTCTAGGTAAGCGTGTACCATCGTAGACCACATCGTCACCTAACATCAAATGAGATAGTGGTCAAATGCGAACCTATACTAAATAAAAAAAAGCGTGTATGAGGAATATCCCACGATAATTTATTTTTAATTAAAATTACCACCTTATTTAAAAGTCATAACTTCAAAGCACTTTCGTTGCCAGCTTTAAAATATCCCCACGACATGGCTGTCGACATAACGAGAAAAACAAACAAATGTTACAATGAAACGTCTTTTATCTCTTAATGCCTATTTAAAAGTTTGCTTACTCTAAGTTGTTTTCCCTGGTAGCTTTTCAGTTGATATCTTCAGTGATAGATAATGAGACATCAAACAATTTTCGGTCAATGCACTTGTAAAAGTTATATTCGTTAGCAATAAAATTTCTATTGCCTGTGAAGATGTCTTGGTTTATGGTCTCAGTCGAAACTGAAGTTACTGCGGGTTCTTTATTGAGTATTAGTTTGGTGGACAGCCTATTGTCAATGATGTTTTATGTAAAAAAGTGTAGACGGGTTACCTATACAATCGATCTTAAAAACTCCTCCTTTTTTTAAGTCGTTTAAAAATGGCCGCATTGCACCCATAGACTGAATATATGCAGTATCCACACTACGCGTACGTTACGATATCTCATAACACAATGCGACATAGGTCAAGTCAGGCTAATAAGCCACTTTTTAATTCCCGCTTTTGGATCGCTTCTAACCTATCTACACTTTTACTGTATATAAAGTCACTGATTGTAGTTGTCAAGAACGCTGGATTCTCTTTGACAGATGAAATTGGTTTCAGTTTATTGTCTGGTGAACTCTAGCTATTGTAGTTTTTTATTAAATTGTTGTTTGATAAATGGATCGGCTTACTGTTTGCTAATAGAGTTTGAAAATTAATAATTAATTTCTACACTTCTGTTTTAAAATTCAAATTGTAATTAATTAACGTAATAAGCTTTTTCATTATAATAGTGAAATAAAATAAAATTATGCTATTTATTTTAACTGACAGAAAAAAAAACCTCTTTAAATATGTCTCGAATTTTCTTTTCTAAAAACCTTATTCGGCCTATCACGTTTGTTTGAATCGCTACTTTACTTATGTTAAAACATAACACGTGTAAATTTGAACGTAGCATAGGTAGGCATATTAATTATGCGAAAACTCCACTTCAATAGTTATTAGAAATATTAATTAAGTTTTAATCGATGAGTCCTTTTTGGATCAAATTGAAATTTCATTGGTATTTATTGGGATGGCTTTGATCATTGATGTGGGTTAAATTCAATATAGTTTGAGTGATACTCGTTCATACGGTTCAAAGTAAAGCAACATAAAGTTTTTTTTTTATGTAAATGAGCTTACCTTTATCTCTCGTTCAAAGGAAAATAAAGGTTCAGCTGAAAATGAACCTAACTGAAACTGCAGTAATAGAGAATATAAAATTATTTTAATCTATGTATGTACATATGTATATAGGTATAAATAAATGAATCCCCATTTCCCTTGGTGACGCCATAACTTGAGAACGACTTTACTGATTTCATGATCTACTTTGTAGAAGGTTCTTACAAAATTGGAAAATCACAGAAAACTTACCGCCTATTCTAACTTCGCGAGTTTAGTGAATGTGAATTTAGCAGACAGCTGGTTTTTTTTAATTTTAGTTGTGCGTCTTTGTTTGTAACAAACGTATTATCTATGTTTTTTTTTTAAATTAACAGATATCTGATACATTCATGCTCATCGCGTTTGACTATCAAAAGGATGCACACTTGCTCTGTAAGGGATTAGGAAAAAGAGAGGGGCGCATCTTCGTAGATGGCACTATCTAATAATAGGATGTTATTTAACCCTTCAAACCATTAATAAAACAAATTCGATTTGGTATAAATCATTAACAAAATTGCTTTATAAAATTTCATCATTTTATTGATTTAAAAAATGTATTGACATGTTGTCTGAGTACCAGAAACAAGAAAAGTTAAAAATATTACGTACTTTTTTTCTGATTAACCTAGTAAAAACATAATTTATTAAAACTAAAACCTGAATAACTTAAAAATAAATAACATCTAATAATTGCATTATTAATAAGATTTAACAGCGAAAAAGCCTATAAAATGTTTTGACATGAACGCATTAACGTAAAGTACTTTGGTACATAAAATATCATGTCCATTCCATTGCCCTTTACGGCCTAAGTTCATCCCTTAAACACCCGATAATACCCATGTGTTCTTTATGGTGTTTGTCATGACAGTCAAGGTCATTCAAGGGGAAGGACGCGCGTAATGGTCTACGGAAACCCTATGCGATAAAAGAGAGAAGGAATTTGTTCGCAAGTTTCTTTTTTATTATTTACTGTAAATTTTATTTTAGGTAGGTGTTTTAGTGTATTTTTTTATATGTAGTTCATTCATAAAAAAATCTTTAAAAAAATTGGTGAGTACAATTTAATCATAGATTGAAAGGTTATTATTTATTGGAGAAAATTACTAAAAAAAATGGTATTACAATATGACGTCACAAGTAGGTACGATGTAACAGAGAGCACGCTACGTACGGTAGCACATGTCTACGTCCATAACTAGTACTACTTGTGATGTTTAAAGTATGACATTTTAGTGTTAATTGTATCTAATTCCTTTCTTATCTTTACATAGTGTAAAATGGAGTTGCTTCCGCTGTCTGTTCGCTTAGATCTTTTAAACTACTCAACGGATTTTAATGCAGTTTATGCATAATAGAAAATGGAAAATTTTGGTAAAACTAAAAGCGCTTTCGAAAAAAACATATTCAAACATTAAGAAACGGAGTATTTTAGTTTAATTAACCTATTAGTTTATTTAAAACAGAATAATTTTGGTGATTAACTCCACAAAAAAGAATTGCTTTTATAGATTGAGATGGTTTTGTGTTGCAACCAAGACCAAAGACAATCTCTAGAGTAAGAAGGTCACATTGATCGATATCATGTTACGAGCATGAATTCTTTGGATTACTGTAGTGCTCCAATGACGTCACGTTATGTGGACGGTTTCCCGATGCATTTGCTTTCCGTTTGCTTGTCATATAACTGGGGCAGTTTTCATAAAATCTCCATTCCAAGTTTGAATATTTTATTCATAGCTGGCTAGGTACTATCCTATAGTTATAACTCAGTACGTTCCCGAGAGATTCTACGTACTACCATTCTCCTACATAAAAAATTGCAACTTTCCGAAGCGGTTATTTTGATGTTTTTTAATAAAAATATTTACCTACATTCATTTTCATTTTGTAAAATTAATTGCTTTAACTTCAAGAAACAGTATTTTCATTTTAATTTGGAACGGCTTAATGAGTCACAAAACTTAATACAAAGACTAAAAATATATATATTAAGGAAAACGTTATGTTTTCCTGTTCCATTTTTGTTTCACCAGAAATGAAGTGTCGAGATGTTTTTGAGGATGAATACTTGCTACAAAGAAGCTGTAGGTAGCCAAGTGTTTACAGCACTTGTGAATGATCGAAGACTGATTTTATACATATTGTCGTTAGTCATATTTCCGAGAAATATTCCATGTGGCATTATTAACAAGTGAATGTTTATGGATTTTATTTTCCCTTATAAAAATATAATTTTTGACCAGCGACAACATTAAATGGAATGTGGACAAAATCGCGTGATTGAAGCTGGTTACAGAATAAATACTTACTCCGTAAAAATTACAGTGTGAATTTAACAAACATACATCAACCTTCTCATTCATGTTTCGTTTGAAATATTCCCCTTTCCTCCATTTGCGACTGGTAATTGTTATTATTCAAACACCAATTCAAGTTGACACCTGATTTATCATTACTCATTCTCGAAAAGACGTGCTTAATCAAAAGAACAAACAAGCGGGGAAGGTCTTTGTGAATTGGTCGCATAATATAAAGTTGTGGCCACATTTTGGCACTTGCCCAATGGAACAATGTGTTTTTCACAACACAATTTATGACGGGGCACCTCATAAAATACCTTCATTTACAGTAATTTGATATGATTGTATTTTGTTGGCGTAGTTCTTGCTAGTAACTCAAGTCAATCTGTCGCCAAGTACCTACCGCTATATAGCCACTCAATATTGTAAGCCAGTTGCGTTCTACGCATAGCAATAGTTGGCGACACAATTGGCAACCTCTGATATTTCTAATGTCTATAGGCGACGGAGTTTCCACAAGAAGTTTCCGTTTCTGCGGGCGGCAGATATGACTTGCCTATATGGCTATAGAGAAGCTATTTTTGACGCTATTCTTTTAATATTCTAAAGGGTTGCTTTTTTTTAATGCAGCTGAGCTTTTAGGGTTGAAAGTACACGAAAATATAAACAACTTTTTCTATGGAATCTTGCTCAACCAAACATTTTGAAAGTTTAACTGGTGTTTAAATCATCTTGTAGATTATTTTAAAGATCCGTTTTAATATGCATAAATATCTACGACAAACGACTTTATAGGCAGAGGTTAAATTATTTATATGTCACACAGCTCAAAAGGTTAATTTTTTACATTACCAGTAGAGAAAAACGTGTAAATTAACCTACTAAACTATGAGAAAAAATTCCTTCGGAACACTTTGAAAGTAATTTCATAACAATCTTATAGTTAAATGAAGGTAATAAAACTTTCTAAAGATCACATAAAAATGTAGAGCAGTGGTATTTTATTGTCAACACATAAAACTTTGTTCATTATTCAGAAAGAAAGACGCCCGACCTCGTTCTAAAAGGCACACTCAAAACATGATTGATTGTACACATTAAATTATCTACGTGATAAATTGCTTTGCTATTGACAACATTACTTTGAGGCGTCTCAAAATTATTGTACGTACACTGTACGTACATTTCTAACTGTCACTTATATTTATTCGCTTTTCCATGGCAATAATATATACTGGCATATTCATCACAGACGACCAGATTCCAAACTAAGTAGAGCTTGTACTATGGAAACCAGATACCTATCTAATATATCATACCAATATACCATTTTTTTAAATACATACATACATGCCACCAAATATCTGTCCTGCAGGGAAACTGGGAATCAAATCAAATCCATGAGCTCTGCCTTGACAGTGTTTATTTTTTATTGTAAATAGGTTCGCGTTTGTTTGCCAACCGGCCTGTCTATAATTTTTTTCAATTTTCATCTCTAACATTTTTTTAAAGGACTATAAGGTTGCTGGCCTGATGGCCCATTGCAGCTTAACGCGGACTGTTCGACGAGCGCTTAGGGCTCTCAACCGGATCAAAACAGGTTTTTTTGTAGGCATTGTAATAAGGTGTACAACACATTGGTAGCCCCCCTAGTTGGTAGGTGACGGCAGTCACTCACCATCAGGTGAACCGCTTGCCTGGATGTCACTTGTGGTATAATAATAACACATTGGCAATCCCCTTGTTATTGTTTTATAGCTGACGGTAAACGCTTACCATAAGATGACCCGCCTTCTTGCCTTTCAGTATTTGGTAGAAAAAAAAATACAATTATAGAAATTATTCAAAAAAATCCTGAATATTGAAACCTCTAAAAAGAATGTTAAACAAATTGAATATCCTCAAACCCAAATACTCAAAGTCTTACCCCGATAAACCCAAATGAAGACCTTATAAGATTTTTGTCACAGAGAAAAATATATTTTACGGAACCGAAGGAATGCTCCCTGAAGGGTGAACCTATTCACACAGATGGCTGTATTTTTATTTCTCGGACTCGGGTTTACTAAAGGCTTTGTGACCTCAATGTTTCTGGCTTAATGGTTGGCTTAGTGATAGTATTTATTTGATAGCGGGTGTTTGTAGGTGTAGGCGGCTACTTCATGAATGAGGGGATCCAGAAAAGCCACCTGCTTATTTACTTAGTTGAGGATTGATACTTAAAATTTGGTATTCCTAAGAATTAACTCTAGGAAGACCTTTCACTACAGTGTCTACAGTCCATCTCTGCAGCAATTAGGTACCCGAATCGACAACGTAATCGATAAAAAAATACTTTCAGGAGCTTTTTGAAGCTGAAATCCATAACTTTTACTTAAAAGAGTGAGAATTTGACATCAATATAATTATTTCTAATACTCTTCAGATATTTATTGATTGAATTCTTATCGGTTTCTCAGATATAATAAGGTTCTTATATATACCATAGGGGTCGTCATGGGTTTTATTCCCACCTAGTACAAATATCTGTGTTTTTTTTTTCATTAATGTAATTATTTTATTTACAACAAATGTACAAAATATACAAGTAAATGTACAACTATAATATATAAAAAAAAACTTCTTCGAGGCTGCCGCTGCTGCCGATCGGCAAGGTTCCCAGAAGGCTGGCAGCGTTTCCTCTTTGGATGGCCAAGCTGATGCGTTGGCGGAAAAAGCTCCCCGCCCGCCGGTCACCCGAGGCCTCGATTAATTTTTTAATATATTACTATTATTTTTTGTGATATATTTTTTATCCCGGGGTAAGATAAGATCCCACGGGAATGCGGGTGGAACTGCAGAGGACAGGTAGTGTATTTAACATATTTACCATCACAACGTCTAAATGTTGTAGGTATAAATTGTATAAACTCATCGATCAACTTTTATCTGTCTGAGAGTCACAGTAGCATCACAAAATGTCCTTATTTATTTGCTCAAACTCACGCCTTCTGCGAAAGATAAGAAACGATTGAGCTATTTCTTTTCCTGCTATCCTATTTCAACCGTGTGACGACGTAAATAAGATTCAAAAGGCAATACCAATTTTTGGTTTACGTTTTTATTTTATTTTTGTTGAAAATATGTAGGTATAAGTATGCACTTGAGAGTCAGTTTCATTAAAAAAAAAAACTTAACATCTTCGGGTACATCACCATCGTGAGATTACGGTAAAACAAAGGCTATCTTAGATATACTTTATGAAAGTTCTTTTTTCCGTGTCATATTTTAGTTATATGTTGTTAAGCACACGCAAAGCAACGTTAATAAGACTGTTATCAACGAACTAGAATAGCAATAAAATTACTTAATCTTTACGATACAAAAGCTATTAAACGAGGTGAAAACGCGATTTTATTTATTGAAAACATGTTTGCGGTATCACATTTCCTGGTAACTTGGGGATTTCCTCATCCCGGTCGATCCGGGGCAATAAAGCCAGCCGTAAAACCTGTTGGCGGATCCAGGGTCGGAATTGATTATCAGTCAAGGGCAAACAAGGTTAAGGATAGCTTTCTCTTTACAATTTATGTTTGGGATTTAGCAAATACGCGTCACGTTTGAGATGATAAGAATTATATAAATAATTTCACGCAGAAGTAGGCAGATTTATCAGAGCTTTGGTGAGGTGAATAAATAAATATTCATATTTCTGACAAGCGGCGACGGATCACCTAAAACAATAAGGCGATGATAGCTCAGTGGTAGTGGCTATTGATACCGCGACGAAGGTCGTGAGTTTGAATCCTTCGGAGAATGAAAATATCGTGAGGATATCATAGCACAATGGTAAGGTACTTTGTGATGCTCAACAGGCTGGCTACCACCCTCAAGTCTTTTGCCAAGCTCCTATCGGTGTGTTCCGACTGCTTAACTTGAGAGCCAGTTTCCTTCTAGGCTTACTTTTGTGCTTACCACCTACGGCCACATCATGACTTACTATGGTGAGATTGTCAAACACAAGCTTATCCAATAGTAAAAATAATAATACCAAGGGGATCTCCAATGCGTTGTCAACCTTTTATAATACCTAGAAAGCAAGCTGGAGCACACCGATAGGTGCATGGAGACAGATTTTCTTGAGGGTGGTAGCCAACTAGGCAGTTTCTTCACAAGGTTTTACTTCACCAAAATCTGAAGCGTATATAAGCGATATTCGTCTTGTCGTTACGTAAAGTAAATTAGATATTGATAAAGTTAATTAAGTAAAGTAATAAGTTATTAAAAACAGTTTATCACAGAGCTACATAAATTGAATATCCTCAAATATTGACCCTTGTAACTGTAGGAGGAGAAATTACCTTTTCAACGATTGATTGATCGCTCGAACGAAAATTGAACTGTCATACACACTTCAAATTTTTACCCATCGTTTGGGGTGTGAAAATGGAATCATATTTGCGGTAAGTTTTGCTAGTGTAAGGACTTGGCTTTTTGTGTATTTTGGCTTTCAAGAGCAATGTTTCTACTAAATTACGCCCATATAGAACAAAAAAACCTAATAGAGGCTAAAATAAAGAAATTTTTACTAGTAAGATAAATGTGAAAGTTACGATGTGAAGATGTTTGTTACTCTATCACAAAACCTACTGAACGGATTTTGATGAAATTTAGCATACATGTACCTAGATCATATCCCAAAATAAAACATAGGTTAGGTACTTTTAATGCCTCGGAAAAGCGTGAGGAACCGCGGAGGACAGCCAGTAAAGATATATTTTTTATACTTCTTTCTTTCACTCACTGTAGATCTTTTCGCATCCTAATTAAGTTTCCAAATAATTTTCGTGAGATGGCTTTGCGGAGGGCGGAGAACTGCTGTTCATCCCCATTCATATTTTTAATTGTTCAAATTATTTTTCCATGTTTGTACACAAAAGTATTCTCACAAATAATCTACTAAGCAATTTTAAAATAGTTTACTCTTTAAAGAGAAAGACATTGTTTGGCAATTAGTAACAGAGTTTGCTTCGGTTTCCGCACACATATGTAGTGTCCTGGAATGCCACTTCACACCCTCATAGTAATTATATACCTATGTGCACGTCGCTGTATGTGTATACGTCGAGAGGCTTGTCGTGGCACTTGTTGTATAAATATAAATTGTACTCATTAAAATAGGTGAAAAGAAAAACATTATTCAAGATAATATATTGAAGCTTTTTTTTTACAGGAACTTAAAAATTTAGTTATTTTCAACATTATAAAATAGTAGTTTTCCTAATCCCTTACAGTGCAAGTGTGTATCCTTTCACTAGTGTTTTAGGGGGTTATGAAAAATAATGGGGCGCGTCTTCTTGGATGGCACTATCTGTAAAACTTGGTCTTATTTTTCTTTTGCTTCAATTCAAAATATGACTATTTGTATGTTAATTTATGCCGATAATAAAAATTACTTTAACTGATTACGTTTTGGAACTTACTGTAAATTAATACTACAGATTTGTGGACATGTTGTTAAAAAAATATACATATTTCACACTGGGGGTGTGTAGTGACTTTAACATCATAATACATTTACTAACTGCCAAGAAAAACCGTTTCAACTATTTTTCCTTCAGCAAGCTGACGCCATTGTTCCGCAGTGGGGAACCTAAATACAATTTGCATTCGCTTATAAATAGCAGTAGTTTTTTTTATAAAAATCAATTGGTTACATGGAATACTAGGAGAAAAATCTATAGGATATCGATGATGAACAGGCAAGGGTACCTACCATCTGATGCTTTTTATGATTTCAATTTATTTCCAGTTTCACTTAAAAAATGTGTCCTTATGCATCTAATAAACTCACTTAATCAATAATGAAACGAGCATAAAGCAAAATAGTAAAAATCTTATAAATTACGCAGTGCAATGAACTTTGGCGATTTATTACAACCGACAACATTTACGACTCAATAAAAAAAATCGCCCATTTCCTACAATTAGGATGAAATATCTCGTGTAGTTTAGGCGTGGCTTAATATCATGTTAAATTAAGGTACTATAAAAGATAGGACTTAATTAATTTTTTATACCTTTTAACGACGACCATTCAATAATTTTGAGTTTCTTCTATTTGCTAAAAAGTTTTTTATGACTTTGACAGGGACGAAGAAGATATTTAAAAAAAAACAATATATTTTTTGTTAACGAACACTGGCCAAGTAAAATTATAAATAGTTTTAAAAAAAATTAACAGAAGTAGCTCTTACAGCTAGCTTTAACAAGTAAGTACCTACTATAAAGGACGCTTTCGGAATTCTGCACTGTAATCGGTTTGGAATGACGCCAAACTTTTCTACTTCAAAATCCTACTAACAATTTGGGGTGCAATAAAAATTTGCTTGCTATTCAAGATACTTAAGTACTGTTTAAAAGGAATTTGTCTGAAGTCCCTTTTGAGATTTAGGAATTAATGTTGATTCAATGTCATTAAAGTGTTTTTTCTTTCAATTATATTAATTGAAGACACTTTGCAGACAATCATTGTTGTTTCAAAACTATTTTGCCTATCGATAAAAATGGGATTGCTATATTTTTATCCCGGGAAAAGATAAAATCACACGGAAACGCGGGGGAAACCGCGGAGAACAGCTATATGATTGATGTGATATCATTGCAACAACTTCTTGTAATTTATAACATTTTATAACATTAAGTTGCTCGTCTGTTTAGATATTAAATTGTCAAATTTATGTTTGTTTTTTAAGTAACTGTTATTTTCTTTCCTTTTTCTGTTTTTTATACAATAATTATTGCTAATTACTAATTAAGTAGGTTAATTGTTCTCTTTATTTTTAATGGTTTAACCTTTAAGTAATTGTTACACTGTTGTTCTTATGTATCAATGTTTCCTTGATTTACAAACGCCTAAATAACGCGTCTTTCAACAAATGCGTAGTATTAACATTATCCTACGCGGACTCTATACACATTCCTCCTCTCACGACACATTCCTCTCACTGTTGGACCCGACCCAAAAAATCCTTATAGCCTGTCTGCACTATCAATCCGGTAACTTTAGCAATAAAACTTCGATGTAGTCCGCTATGGATAGTACAGTTTTCTTTATAAACTTTTTATCACTCCGCGCCTTGGCATTATATCTGGAATAATTTATTTTAATATTCTACGCATATATGTACTTATTTTAATATAGCTAGTTCAATGAAGGAAAACATTGTTTTTATGCCACTAGGTGGTAAACAAGCCAGGTCCACCTGATGGTAAGCAGTTACCGTAGCCTATGGACACAGAAGTCGATCCTCTGTGCTATGGACGCTTGAAACACCCGCATACACAGATAAGCCCAAAGTCACGATTAAAAATACTTGTAACGAGTCTATTTATTAATAAAATGTTGAGTTTGAGTTTCATACAAAAAAAATGTGATAGTACTTTGTAGGTACCTACTTACCTGCCAAGTATTATAAGCCTGTATGTCAGGCACTTAAGAGCAAGTTCCCAGGTTTTGGTTACTTATGACCTTCGACCACATAATATCTATCTTTGTAAAATCTTTTTAGCTTGTGATGTTTTTAATTTATTTTTGGTTCAATAAGGATATTTCAATTTGCGTGGGAATTCCCAAAGTCCCTAAGCTAATTTTTGTCAGGGTTATCAGGGCGTATTAGAACTCCACTCAAGCCCTAACGAACACTGTCAAGAGAGATCGAAAGCTTCGACGTTTCTTATAAAGCTATTCGAATATAATGATACAATCATTCAATTTGTGGGCAAATATTCTATACAAAAAAGTAACCCAAGAAAAAATCTATTACTGATTTTGTGAAAATATATTAAGCCTCTTTCGATGGTCCGGAGATAAGTTTTTTTTTTTCACGCAACTACTAACTATTTACACTTTCAGCAGATATTGAAAATAAATTTGCTGAGGGCATTAATTACGGTACCTTCGTATGAAATGGAACAATTTCTGTTGAAAATGAAAGCAAAAGTTTTTTTTATTAAAATTCTTCAGAACATAAAGTTTTCGCATTACCGTTTGATTGAGCTGAAAAACGAAGATATTGTGAATTTGATTGAAATTCACTTTGTTAGCTACATAGTTTAGTAAAGTCCGATGAAAAACTTTATACACTCAATTTGTTTTTGAACAGTAAAGAAACAACATTCAATTTTGTTAATCAGAGGTCATAATTTAATTAGTTTTGTTTTGTGAGTAATTAAATTTATTTATTAAGCACCACGTAAAGATATTTACAATAATGAATATCTACATAAAATAAAAAAAACTAAAATCTTCACTGTTAATTAATAAAAAAATAATTACAATTTATTTAATTGATATGTATAATCTAATGTTTCCACTATTTCACTTCCATGTTCTTGAATCTATGGAGCATTCTGTTCAGTTCTACTGGTCGAGTTTTCTGATAGAATTGTTAAGTTAGTAATTAGTTAATCTCCATAAAGATTATCATTAAATAACAATATGGTTTGTTTTATTGCATAACAACGAACCAAAATTAAACTTTATGTGTTTTATTCATATTTTTATGACAGCTATAATATATTTTCTTTCGCGTAATATGAAATGGAAAGCAATGCAAATGAAGTTAGCGTCTGTATCATGAGATTTACCTTCTTATGTGACACCATTTACATAAATGGGCTGAATCAAGTTAATCAAGGAAAATATTTTGTTTTTATTTTGTGAAGCGTTCATATTAAGAAAAAACTTGTTTTTTTGTGTGTTTTGTATCTTATATTTATAATAATAAGCTTTCTTTCAGGCAATTAAAACCATAATTATTTTTTACCAAATTATAATATTCGACAATATTATAATTATTAATATTTTATTATTAGCCATTCGTTTTTATAGACAAAATTTATTAATAGGTATTAGTTGTGGTGAAAAAATAATAAATATATTTACAACATCTGACTATTAAAAGTCATCAAATAAATCATAATTATGTAGAATAAAATAAGAATATTATCAATCAATCCTACATACCGTGTTATTAATTTGCCATTATTAACAAGAATACAAAACCATTAATCTAAAACTAGAATAGTTTGTAATAAATTAACTCGGTAGTATATTTTGCTATAATTGTTAGTTACAATGAAAACAAGTAGGGCACCAGAGAGGTTGGATATTGGAGACATTATCGAGCTCAAATGATAGTGGTTATAATTTTATCGATGGCCCGCATGACCCGGTCAGCCTTCCGTTATCATGGCCCTTGCAGACGTGAATCTCACGGCTATTAAAGTAGACTACTGTGCGTGTGAACTTAAACATGTGGTTATGAACATATTTTTAAACAAGTGAAAGATTTTTTAAGTTGACCGTTTGAGCTTTTCTTTTCCTACTAACGATAACCCAGGCTCTGTAATATGCATATGTCTTTTTTATACCACAAGTGATAACGAGGCAGGCGGGACACCTGGTGGTAAGTGACTACCGTCGCCTATAGACATTAGCAATACCAGGAGGATTACCATTATGTTGTACATAATGGCACATATAAATCGGGTATGTAATAAAATAAATAGATTTGTTTATGCACTTCGTAGAACATCGTTACCAGAAACCACATTAATGGCGTATCACGGCTATGTAGCCTCAGTAGGTACTTAGATACGATCTTTTGGTATGGGGTAATTGTTCTGAAATGAAATGTTCTGCATTTATATGTCAAAAAAAATGCATACGGGCAATGTGCGGTGTTCCGTTCTATGAGTCTTGTAAGCCCTTATTCAAAAATCTTAAAATTTTACCGCTTCCTTGGATGTACTCGTATATTTTGGAAGTAGGTGTGTTTGTTAAAGAAAAAGCCGGAGACATTTTTCCCAGAAACACAAGGAATCCTGAAAGACTTGTTCTATCTGCGGTACCTAAAACCACGATGTATTTAAATAACTGTCACGCAATGTGTATACTAATTTATAATAGATTACCAATTGACATCACTAAATTACCAATTAAATATTTTAAATCTAGGCTTCAGATATGGCTAGGGGAGAGAAATTTTTACTCAGTTAAAGACCTTTTGACATAATATATAAGTAATGACGACTTTTAATAATAACTAATAATTTGTACAAATATAATTGAAATAATTTTCGAATATTTTGTTAGTTTGATGTATGTACTCACGAGCATGCCTGCGAGCTGCGACATTTTACTTTTGCATGCCAACACTGGCAGAATATGTGAATCACTCATTGTATTTCCATCCTATTTTACCATATTCTCGCAAATAAAAATCTTTATCTTTACACCTTATTACAATGCCTTAAAGTGCATGGCTCTCAATTGCCGGAACACACTAACAGGTCAGTCGAGTATTACAAAGTACCCTACCACCGTGAAATACAAGTACAATAAACTAAAACTGAATTTTCTCGTAACGTACGGTCATAGCAGCCAAATCTAATAGTGATATAAACGTATAGTGAGTGGCCTTGACCTACATTAATTTGATATTTTTTTTTATTTATTTATTTTGAACAAGTTCATATCATAACCAGTCACCCAGCGTCCTTTGACACACGTCCGCGATGATAAAAATGGCTGCTTCATCGCCTCGAGAAGGGATGAGTGCGTGTGGAGGGGCCAGAGGGGGGCTTCCAACGGCCCTTTAAGAGTATTTCTTTGTCACGCCAACGTGAAGACGGTGTCCCGATGTTTTTAACGATTCACGCGTTTTGCCCGATCGGGGTTAATGATCTTCTTGTTGTGGTGAAACCTCAAGTGTGAGGCATTAAAGTTTATGAGTCTAGACTTTGAAGTTATTTTTGATGTTAGAGTGACAATGTGGCTGACGCATAGATTAAATACTTAAAAGCTAAGCTGACGCAAAATGTTTTGAAGTAGGTACTTGGATGGTGGACTCTACAAAGTTATATAAATCAATGTGTTAGCCTCAGCTAATAAGAATATCTCATTGAAGACTTAAGTAACATAAAGATATGCAATACTAGCTTTCGGTCCCGCGACTTCAACCGCATTCCCGAAGGGATTAAAATATTATCTATGTAGGTATAGCCTATGCTACTTTCTGTGAATGTTACTTTCTAAAGGTGAAAGAATTTTCAGAATCGGATCAGTGATTTTGGAGATTTCCTCCTATTACAAACGCTACCGTTTTAAAATATCACTGTAGGTATGAAGAAAACTACTATTAAAAATGTGATTGTTTGTATGTTTGGAAGTTTGTTCCTCAATCAAGCAAAAACTGCTGAACGTATTTCGATGAAACTTGGCGCACAGGTAGATCATATCCTGGAATAAAACATAGAATACTTTTTATCCTGAGAAAATATAGGAACGCGGATGAAACCGCGTGGCGAAAAACTAGTATTAGATATAGGAGAATTATTTATTTATTGTTACTTTTGATAGCATAAAGCTTATAGTTAGTGCAATTATTCACATGGAAGGTATTTGGACTTTAGTATCAAAGCCCAGTGAGGCATATATTGTTTACACTATCTAGGTACATGAACCGAAGAACAATAAAACCAACCATGTGCGGTCCATCACTGGATTAAACGTAATAGGATTGGCTCTCGCTATTATCCATTGATACCGTAGGCACATTGTGTTCATTACAATTATGTTTATTCCAGTGAATAGATACTCAAAACGCAATCAATCTACCTTCACTGATATTATTGTGAATCTATTATTAATCCCAATTAATCTTACTAAAATTAGAAATGTGAAAGTTTATATGTTTGGATATTTGTTGCTCAATCACGGCATAACGGATTTTGGTTAAACTTGGCACACAGGTAGCTCATATCCTGGAATAAAATATGAAACACTTTTTATCCCGGGAAAAGATAAGATTATGCGGGAACGCGGGTGAAACCGCGGGGTGGAAAACTATATTCTATATTTGTGACTCGATCACGAATGAACGGCTGAATGGGTTTAGGTGAAATAGGTCACATGCCAATATTATGTAATAATAACCCATGAGAACTTTGGCAAAACTGCAATACTTATCGAAGGTTAGTAAAGGAAGGTAAACAATCCCAAGCAAAAGTTCTCTCAAAACTGTCCCAAATTGTGTTGGGTAATATTATTTTTTTTTAAAGTTATATTCACAAAGATATGTACAAAATCGACTGCTACTAGATTAAAGGACCACCCAAATTGTTTGTGTGTTTTTAGTTATTAGATATCAAAGCGTTTATGCTCGCATGCATCATATAATTCAAAACGCTCCTAAACTAAATGAAAAATTACTTGCATCCAGTATTCCACAAAATTTTACAAGTCGGAAGTGAACTCTGTAGATTGGGTTCTGGCAAGTAGTCAACTGGCAGCCAAGAACCTTTTATTACGTACAATAGATGCAGACAAAGGATAAGTTGGGGAAGCAAATTTGATATTATGGAACCAAGAGAATTTATGTGAAGTGACTGAGAAAACGGCTGAATGAATTTGATTTAAGGTATTGCATATTTGTCAGCAATCGTCTACGAACAAAGCATAAAATTATGGCAAGTTGTTGATTTAAAAAAATATTATGGAGCTTAAAATAAAATACTGCGGTTTCAACCGCGCCTCCATTCCGAGATAAATGTAGCTTATGTCACTCACTGACCCAAATATCTTTTTTTTTTAAATCAGTCCAAATCATGACCACCTATGGTTCTATCACTACAAGAAATAAGGACAACACATAAAAACATAATGTAGCATTTAAAACAATTTTATTAGTAAGAATGTTAGGATTTCGTGTCACACTAAAATTTTCTTTTAACTTCGAATTGCCATAATTCTATATCCGCAATCACATTTAAAATAATCACACAGTTAATTAGTATAGCAATAATCCAATTAAATTTTATTTTTGTACTCTTTCAGATGTTTTAAACTTTTAGATAAAAATAACATGTTTTATATGTGTTACTAATCATCTATAACTCACAGCATGTAATACGTCAAAAACTATCGATACAGCATTTGAGATCCGAGCTGCTCTGGCAAGTTTCCAAAACCAATGGAATCTTTAGAAAAATCTTCAGAATTCCGCAATATTAACAATAACAGTCCTTATTTATAGGCGTTCATAAATAAATTGATCGCGGCGATGGTCATCACATATCCATCTTAAGACAATAGACCAAAAACGAAAAATACTTATTTGGGATACTGCCTGTATCTATCTTGATATCTACAGCCTTCAAGTGCCTACATAGTTCAAGAATAAACTGCTGGTAAATCATTTGGCACAGTATACAGTGTTTACCTTATAATTGTTTTCTTTTATTTTTAATTAAATAACATCTTTCTTAAGTCCATTAAATTGCGTCATTACCTACTTTTGCGCCTTCTATAGAATGTCAATGATGCAGTGCAGTTTTTAAAGCTCTCAGAATATAGTATAAGTTAAATTGTAGCACCATTTATCTGGTTTGAAATGATAAATTTATTGAAATAAACTTTTGGTACGTGACCAGCAGTTGTTAGTTTCAAATGTGTTTGAAACGGCCATTTATTGTACAAATCCTTTGTTTGTGCTACTTTCTACACTCGCATTTCAATGGCAATAAAACTACAATGTTTGAAATTACTTTTTCACTATCTGATTAGTAATTATAAATCCTACACGATTAATGAATACTGCACTAACGCTAATGGAAAAAAAATTGATACCTTTATTTTTACAAAAAATTGAAGAGAGATTGAGTCATGAATCACTAATTCTCTCTAGAAAATAATTTGTGTAAGGTCTCAAATAAACCAGAATAGGGAGAACAAAAGGACAAAGGATACCATCAGGGTACCCAAGCTGCATAGTGGACAATATTGTAATATCGCCATCGCCCCGAGCTCTCCCGGACATCTTAGCATTAAGGTCCTCTCCGCACTGCGAAAGAGAAATCAATGCGAAGTGAACGCCAAGAAATTTACATACATTTTATTTCCTACTAAGAATGTATTGCTTATCTTATTAAAAAATATAATATACCAATACGTGAAGGTTTTCATGTAATTCTAGCTTTATAATTTTGATTTATTTATATAAATGAATGTACCTAATAGGTAGTAGCTTAAATTCTGCTAACTTTAGAAATAAAAAAATGCGCATCACTTGAACGGCTGAATCTATTTGTCCATATTTTTTAAATGTTCTTAATAGTTCAATTTTTTTTGTGAAAGTAAACATTTTAATCTTGCCAAATTTGAGAAAAATTAAAATAGATTTTTCTATGAGATTTTTTTTGGACAGGACAGCTGAGCATCTGCTGCGTCAGCTAGTACCTATGTACGTGATAATAATTTGATTTTGCTCTTTATTATTATCTATGTATTAAGTATAAAGTATCTATTTAACTATCACTGTAATAAGGATCATAACTGTAACACTTTTAAGGCGATGATAGCTCAGTGGTAGTGACGTCGGACACCGCGGCGAAGGTCGTGGGTTCGAATCCTACAATGGGCTTGAGCTTTCGGTGAAGGAAAACATCGTGAGGAAACCATAGCACGGTGGTAGGGTACTTTGTAGTACTCGACTGGCTGGCTACCACCCTCAAGTAGAAAATCTGTCGCAAAGCACCTGTTGGTGTGTTCCGGTAGTTGCACTTGAGAGCCAGTTGCCTTTAAGGCATTGTAACAAGGTGTACAACACATTGGCAATCCCCTTGGTATTGCTAATGTCTTTAGGCGACGGTAGTCACTTACCACCAGGTGACCCGTCAGCTTCGTTGTCACTTGTGGTATAAAAAAAAAAAAAAAAAAAACTTTAATATTAATAAACTCTGATATAGCAATTCATAGCCTCCACCTATTAGTCAGCCACTTTACAGATTCAGCACCAGTTTTCATGAAAAATCCTGATACCGCTTCGCTTCCAGTACAAACAGGGTTTAAGTTAGTCCCTCGTAACGCTCTGTAACAAGGTCGGGACCCTCTCGAAGGTCGGCGATACAGGGAAATTCCGTTCGACGAACTTTTTATGGTTTCCAAGTTGACCTTCACTTGACACGAGTCCATTCAAGATGACGTTGTATTTAAGGCTCTATACGATATAATTTAAGGTTTAATTTGAGTTACTAAACAAGCGCTTTGTTTTATTTATTAAATTCTTTATAAGATTAAAACGAATCAAAAAATTACACTCAAAGTTACAGAGTCTTATTTTAATAGAATTTTATTTCAAAATAACATAAAAATATGGTATGTATTAAGAATTTATTTTGTCCAATTTTATTTTTGTATCTACAAATCTTCCACTCCGCTCTATTACTAGTCGTCTTAGTACTTACACCTTTCATAAACATATAATTTTTCATGAAGTCCATTTATATATTTTATATATCCATCCACACTCATGCTCAATACTCTTTTCGTTATATGTTTTCCACCACATGATTCTCATGACGTACCCATACTACATACATCTATTGCCGAAGGCCGTTTACTCTTAAGGCGATACCAAAAAAACTATTGAGCTTTTTGAAATAGTTTTATTTCACTATGGCATAATTAAAAGATATTTTTTTTGATAATATGCTTATTGACTATTTGATTAATGTTCTGGTAGACGTGAAAACACGATTGGATTATATTGCTTCGATAGAATTTAATTCCGAAAAGACCTCTTCTTTCTTTTATTTTTGCATTCTATTCTAAAATCATAACGAATTTCATAGCTTAACTCCATTAAAAATATGGGTATTAGGTATTTGAAAATTCTGGTCGAAAATCTTTTTGATAAATAGCGTAATTATTTTTTAATTAATTTTTATTTGGTTTGGCGCTTACGTTGTTTTATTTTGGGAGCGAGCGCATTGTTGCGCTCTCTTTCTTCGCATATGGAAGTAAATAACTCTCACTTTCGTAGCTCCGCCCAGTCGGCCTGCCATCAAGCTTTTTTACGTTTTTCACGTATCACCTTAAGGTCAATAAATGTAGGTATATTTTCGAAGTAGATTTTTTAACACCTTACTAGGCGAACTTTATCCAAATAGTTCGTAATGGATTTTGTAACTTTCCAACTCTAGGGTCTAAAAGTCGTAAAAACGCTCGTAAAAATACACTTTTAGCTACTTTTGGAAATTATTACGGTCATGTTAAAACGTTGAGTTTAGGCAATATTTTGATATTACGTAGGTACCTAACTGTTAATAATATATATAGTAACTTTTACTTCTCATAGTAGGTACTTAGGCATGTCTCAAGACAGAATACATTTTGTTAATATGGAAATAAAGATTTAATTTCAGTATTTTTTGTTCAGCGTATAAATAAAGTGTTATGGAACTTCCAACTAAAACAATTTACTTCTAACTTGTGAGCCCGACAGACGGTGTCCTGCCCTGATAATAAAAACACATTAGAACTTTAACTGAGTCCAACTCTGAATCTAAATCATCCGTCAATTTGATCTCGAGATGTGTAACTACGAGTATCAAAAAGTCGTTCTATACACAATGTATGACAAAAAATATGACCCAAAAATGCCCAAAGTAAGTAGATTAAATTTATGTATTTTCCAAAAAGGTACAGTTATATTTTTACAAAGGCCTTATGTAGTGTAGATATTGCAATATCAAGTTATATATGTTACCTCTCTACATCTTCTTACTTATAATATATATCTTTATACTGTGCTATGGTACTGCCTTACTAAATATTGACAAGGATGCTGAACGTCTATCTAGGATAACGGATCAACATAATATACCTAATAATTATCTTTCAATGTGGCAATTACATTATGAAGCTCTTATCTGGTGGATGGTTCCCAAAAACAACAAAAAGAATAGAAATCCAGGAACTGTGATAAAAGTTATTTTAGTCGTCCTAAATCGATATAAGATTGCTTCTTACCTCATTTTTACTAAATGCAACCCTAAAATACCTAGAAAAAGACAAGCTTGAACTCATTTCTAAATATTTTCACAGAAATATTTCGTTTATTCCTGTCAATATAACAACCGACCCGTCCATGTCGTTCTATAGAAGTGTCAATTTTCGATAGAGATAATTTGTGTGAAGTAATATCGTAGAATTCAATAGCGGGATTTATTTCCATCTACTTGTCTATTGGATGAATAGTCTTGCTTCTAGTGAGATACAGTTGTAAGAATTTTATAACTCGGTCACAGGTTTTTACTGACATCAAAATCATGGTAGAGATTGTAGTAAAAGTCATCTTATAGGCATAAAAAGGTATAGATTTTTGAAATCGGTATACCTAAGGTAAGAAATACAATAGTTAATATTCGTACATTTTCCAAATAAACGCATTTTCTATATTATTGAATAAATAAAATGAGATATCTCGAGGTGCACAAGTGTTAGAAAATAAAATACAAAACAATAAAAGCGATAAGACCGCTCCTTGACGGTTTATTCGTAACGATAGTACAGTATCTTCAATCGCTTTACAGCCACGATACAAATTCGCACAAGCTCTCTTCAAATGTTCGCAGTTTGTGATGGAATAGCTTTTCTTACCATACGTGTGATTTATGCAGATTGACGTCCAACTCGAAAAAAGACAAAATGGAAATTCAATTTGATTGATGGCTTATTTATAGTGGAAATCTAGAATTGTTAAATTTCTTCCAAACTTTTTTATATAAAATATCAACCTTTGCTGATAAAAATGTAAGTTTGTTTCGCTTTTTAAAGTCGTTCCAATTGCATTTAATAATTAAAAAAATCTAATGATCCGGTTATTTATTTAGTTTTTGAAGTCTGCTTCATTTTTTTTATTCGATGAAAAATACTACCATATCCACCACCAATTGATAATGGATAAATCAATAGTGTAGTATCTATGGGATGAATTTAATGACAAATGTTGAGCCATAGACAAAATTCAAAACATTTACGCAACATTTACGTAAGTCGCTATACATAATACGCTGTATAAATGTAATTAATTGTGTAGGTAGGTGAACAGCTCTATTGTTATGGTTTCTTCGCAATTTCGGCACGAATAATTATTTTATTAATTAAGGAATCACATTTCATAAAGGACAATTAAGTTATGCTTTTACCCACAATGTTAGATAGGTTCGTGCCATACTGTTAACATTAAAATTATGATTTGTTTTTAATTAAAAAGAGTTCCAATAAAAAAATCACGTCAAAAAAATTAGAGTGTTTAATAATAAATTACAGGTCGTTGTAGTAATTGGAATAGTGTTTGTAAAACCCCACGAATTGTTAAAACTTTATTGTTAGCCGATTAAGTAATATTTACTCCTCTATTTACCCTCCTTGGTAATTGCAGTCTACCCACAACCCCATCTGTAAGACAGCTTATCGTTTGAGCGAAGTTACTAGCTTAATTTTCCTATTTTCCCTTAACAAATTTCATTTATATGAACCTTGTACTATAACTTTTAAAATCTCAAAGAATTACCTTGAAATTTGAGCATAAACTGTCTGGCTCCAAATTAAACGAACCCGCTCTCAATATTTTTCATGGTAATAACAATTTTCCTATACCAGGTTCATTGGGTAATAAAACACAATTTGCGTCAAGAAGTCAGAAATCATATAGAGATGAGCGATAATGAAATACGCTAGGTTCTAACCCAAATAAAATTATAAGTATTGTTTACTAGATGTCCTCTGCGGTTTCACCCGCGTTCCCGTGGGATCTTATCTTTTCCCGGGATATAAAGTTCCGTAAATAAAAAGTATTCCAAGGAATCCTACTAATACATATTATAAATGTGAAAGTTTGGATGGATGGATGTATATTTGTTACTCAATCACGCCAGAACGGCTGAACGGATCTGGATGACATTTGGCACAGAGATAGATTAAAGTCTGGAATAGCACGTAAGCTACTTTTTATCCCGGGAAAAGATAGTATCCTTCGAGAACGCAGGTGAAACCGCGGGGTACAGCTAGTAATAACATAAAATCTAAACACAAATATTTAAACAATTTAAAGATGTTTATTCTAAAGAATAATTACTAATACTACTAATGCTTAACAAAGAGTACTTTAAGTTCGTTTATATCAGCTTCAATTTAGTTTTAATTCATGAATACCACGTCAGACCAAAGACCCATTGCCAAACACGAAAATTGAGTTAAATTAATAATTGAGAACATTCAATAAATCCTTATTACGAACATTGACGATGAAAAACCTATGCAAAACCACACAAAATTTTACTCGGCAGTATTCATAAATAATGCAAATTATCTTCCATGTAAGTCTGTTCAATCGTGCATAAATACATAGACGTCTAGTAGACAAGCAGTCTCATCGCAACAAATCACGATCTTGATTATAGCCCCTGAGAATAGAGCTATTCTTAGCGCAGTCACTGAAATAACACGTTACGTATATCTATATCCCTCTAACATATTATTATATTACATTCAGAGTTTTGGAGTAAGTTGGGGAGGTAGTAAACTAAGTGTGTTAGAAACTTGCCATCGCGCTCGGTGGACGCAAGACGTCGAAAGCATTGAGTGCGATCAAAGAATCGTTGAAATTGGAATGGAGTCGGAATTTTTAGATTATTTTTAAATCAAGGAGTTTTTACTAATCCACGCTGACTGATAGTGATAGTGGTTATTCAGTATTCGGAGTCAATATAATCGTGATTATACATTTGTCGGCTTATAACTTAACTAATAAGTTCAAGCGATGATAGCTTTGTGGCGTGACGTTGAATGCCATTCGTGACGAATGTAGGAACCAGTTTTCTTCCGATAGTTGGACTTGGAAGCTAGTTTCCTTATGAGTATTGTTAAAAGTTGACAAGACAATGGGAATCCCCCTGGAATCGCCGACAATGTAGTTCCTTGCTACCAGGGACCGGTCCGCCTGTTTGCCAAACCTCTGAAAAATTACTTATGATAATCCAAATCTTTCAAATCCGAGACGTAGTACCTAAGTCTGGGTAATCTACGAGTGAGTGTAGGTGTATAGTTAGATTGGAATTCCCTAGAGTTGAGTGCCCTCTCAACTTTGGCCGAGTGTCGCTTAACTTTGCTGGTTGTAGCGAGATTCCTCTCTTGCGGTTTTAGATAAGAATTTTTAATTAATTTCGTAATTATTTTGTTACCTTGGGAATTATGTGTGGGCTGTTTTTGATTAAATGTGGATGTAGAGAAAGCGACGCTTGAATTTTCTGAGAACTAAGTTCTGATAATGTAACATAAAGCCCCTCTCACATGTACATACTTAAAAGGAAAACAATTTAGTGACTCATATTAATAATAAATTTGTGTCGTATTTTAGCAGTAGAATTTCGATGGAGACAATCACACGGTGCTACCGGTTGGTATGAAAACTAGTTTCAAATGACGTAAGTGAGCCTGGTTACTAAGCTGTTAGTTTCTGACTTCAATTTTTAAAGTGATTAAAGCAGTGGTTTGAGTAGCACCGTGAGAGTAGTTTGCTTAGTAACTCTTTAGTAATTTCAGTTTTCTCTCTCCAAAAATATCTCAACATATCTATTTTTACATAAATTTTCATACGTCGCCATTAAGTTAGCAAAATGCAAATTTTACGCCAACTTCGCAGGCAGTCATGATTCATGTATTATTTAGATACGTAAAATCCATCGTATGCTTGCAAAATGCACTCCGATATTTTACATTTGCGCGATGTTATTTATTAGAAGTTAAAAATTGACATTGTTTACGAGCTACATTTGTTAAGAACAAGTTTACCCGTCAAATAATTATTTATCGTCGTAATTATCCCAAAAAATTGGTCAATCGTGTAACGAAAGCAGAAAATTAGCAAAACAGTAATTAAAATGATTAAGTGCGCAATTAGCAAATGGCTGTGTTTAGAGATAATAGCCATCATTAAGTTAAATTTGCCAGCAATGGGACATTAATACACCGGTGAAAAAAAAAGAAATCACGGTGATGAGATTAATAGAAAAAACGTTATTTTTATCAAGTCGAGTATTTTGAATAAAAAAAGCATGCTGGAAACAAATAATGACGTTACGTATTTATTCACTCGTGAATTTTAATGCTCTTACAGTAGACTTATGATTTTGTGCAATCTCTTACAAAAATAAATATATTATCACAGTTTTAAAACTGTCTTCAGAGTTTTTTTTTTGCGTAAAATATGTAATCAACGAAACCAACTAAAGCCTATTTAACAAGTAACTCGAGCCCCAATACTAATTGTCTCGTCTAGACTTCAGTTGTAAGAGCCTTAAATGAAAATTACCATTCATTCATCAGTGACAAGATTTTATAACAGCTCTACGAAATCATTTTGTAGCAGAGGAAAAATCTCGTAGACTACAAATAGAGCGCTACGATTTTGCTACGATATATGTATATGAAAATTATTAAAGAATGATGATTTAAATTCATTGTGATTAAAGCATTTTTTTTTATACCAGGAGTGACAACCAGGCAGGCGGGTGATGGTAAGTGACTACCGTCGCTTTAAGACATTAGCAATTTGTTGTACACCTAATTACAATGCCTTAAAAGCAATTGACTCTCAATTGCACTTGGCGACAGGTTTTTAGCTCGTAGTCAGCCAGTCGAGTACTACAAAGTACTCTACCACCAGAATGCCAAAATTCACATAATCAATTCACTTATAGATATTAATAATTCAGTTATAATTTCTATATTTTTTAATTTCAAGAGATTATCGGTATTATATTTTTACAAAGGCCTTATGTAGTGTAGATATTGCAATATCAAGTTATATATGTTACCTCTCTACATCTTCTTACTTATAATATATATCTTTATACTGTGCTATGGTACTGCCTTACTAAATATTGACAAGGATGCTGAACGTCTATCTAGGATAACGGATCAACATAATATACCTAATAATTATCTTTCAATGTGGCAATTACATTATGAAGCTCTTATCTGGTGGATGGTTCCCAAAAACAACAAAAAGAATAGAAATCCAGGAACTGTGATAAAAGTTATTTTAGTCGTCCTAAATCGATATAAGATTGCTTCTTACCTCATTTTTACTAAATGCAACCCTAAAATACCTAGAAAAAGACAAGCTTGAACTCATTTCTAAATATTTTCACAGAAATATTTCGTTTATTCCTGTCAATATAACAACCGACCCGTCCATGTCGTTCTATAGAAGTGTCAATTTTCGATAGAGATAATTTGTGTGAAGTAATATCGTAGAATTCAATAGCGGGATTTATTTCCATCTACTTGTCTATTGGATGAATAGTCTTGCTTCTAGTGAGATACAGTTGTAAGAATTTTATAACTCGGTCACAGGTTTTTACTGACATCAAAATCATGGTAGAGATTGTAGTAAAAGTCATCTTATAGGCATAAAAAGGTATAGATTTTTGAAATCGGTATACCTAAGGTAAGAAATACAATAGTTAATATTCGTACATTTTCCAAATAAACGCATTTTCTATATTATTGAATAAATAAAATGAGATATCTCGAGGTGCACAAGTGTTAGAAAATAAAATACAAAACAATAAAAGCGATAAGACCGCTCCTTGACGGTTTATTCGTAACGATAGTACAGTATCTTCAATCGCTTTACAGCCACGATACAAATTCGCACAAGCTCTCTTCAAATGTTCGCAGTTTGTGATGGAATAGCTTTTCTTACCATACGTGTGATTTATGCAGATTGACGTCCAACTCGAAAAAAGACAAAATGGAAATTCAATTTGATTGATGGCTTATTTATAGTGGAAATCTAGAATTGTTAAATTTCTTCCAAACTTTTTTATATAAAATATCAACCTTTGCTGATAAAAATGTAAGTTTGTTTCGCTTTTTAAAGTCGTTCCAATTGCATTTAATAATTAAAAAAATCTAATGATCCGGTTATTTATTTAGTTTTTGAAGTCTGCTTCATTTTTTTTATTCGATGAAAAATACTACCATATCCACCACCAATTGATAATGGATAAATCAATAGTGTAGTATCTATGGGATGAATTTAATGACAAATGTTGAGCCATAGACAAAATTCAAAACATTTACGCAACATTTACGTAAGTCGCTATACATAATACGCTGTATAAATGTAATTAATTGTGTAGGTAGGTGAACAGCTCTATTGTTATGGTTTCTTCGCAATTTCGGCACGAATAATTATTTTATTAATTAAGGAATCACATTTCATAAAGGACAATTAAGTTATGCTTTTACCCACAATGTTAGATAGGTTCGTGCCATACTGTTAACATTAAAATTATGATTTGTTTTTAATTAAAAAGAGTTCCAATAAAAAAATCACGTCAAAAAAATTAGAGTGTTTAATAATAAATTACAGGTCGTTGTAGTAATTGGAATAGTGTTTGTAAAACCCCACGAATTGTTAAAACTTTATTGTTAGCCGATTAAGTAATATTTACTCCTCTATTTACCCTCCTTGGTAATTGCAGTCTACCCACAACCCCATCTGTAAGACAGCTTATCGTTTGAGCGAAGTTACTAGCTTAATTTTCCTATTTTCCCTTAACAAATTTCATTTATATGAACCTTGTACTATAACTTTTAAAATCTCAAAGAATTACCTTGAAATTTGAGCATAAACTGTCTGGCTCCAAATTAAACGAACCCGCTCTCAATATTTTTCATGGTAATAACAATTTTCCTATACCAGGTTCATTGGGTAATAAAACACAATTTGCGTCAAGAAGTCAGAAATCATATAGAGATGAGCGATAATGAAATACGCTAGGTTCTAACCCAAATAAAATTATAAGTATTGTTTACTAGATGTCCTCTGCGGTTTCACCCGCGTTCCCGTGGGATCTTATCTTTTCCCGGGATATAAAGTTCCGTAAATAAAAAGTATTCCAAGGAATCCTACTAATACATATTATAAATGTGAAAGTTTGGATGGATGGATGTATATTTGTTACTCAATCACGCCAGAACGGCTGAACGGATCTGGATGACATTTGGCACAGAGATAGATTAAAGTCTGGAATAGCACGTAAGCTACTTTTTATCCCGGGAAAAGATAGTATCCTTCGAGAACGCAGGTGAAACCGCGGGGTACAGCTAGTAATAACATAAAATCTAAACACAAATATTTAAACAATTTAAAGATGTTTATTCTAAAGAATAATTACTAATACTACTAATGCTTAACAAAGAGTACTTTAAGTTCGTTTATATCAGCTTCAATTTAGTTTTAATTCATGAATACCACGTCAGACCAAAGACCCATTGCCAAACACGAAAATTGAGTTAAATTAATAATTGAGAACATTCAATAAATCCTTATTACGAACATTGACGATGAAAAACCTATGCAAAACCACACAAAATTTTACTCGGCAGTATTCATAAATAATGCAAATTATCTTCCATGTAAGTCTGTTCAATCGTGCATAAATACATAGACGTCTAGTAGACAAGCAGTCTCATCGCAACAAATCACGATCTTGATTATAGCCCCTGAGAATAGAGCTATTCTTAGCGCAGTCACTGAAATAACACGTTACGTATATCTATATCCCTCTAACATATTATTATATTACATTCAGAGTTTTGGAGTAAGTTGGGGAGGTAGTAAACTAAGTGTGTTAGAAACTTGCCATCGCGCTCGGTGGACGCAAGACGTCGAAAGCATTGAGTGCGATCAAAGAATCGTTGAAATTGGAATGGAGTCGGAATTTTTAGATTATTTTTAAATCAAGGAGTTTTTACTAATCCACGCTGACTGATAGTGATAGTGGTTATTCAGTATTCGGAGTCAATATAATCGTGATTATACATTTGTCGGCTTATAACTTAACTAATAAGTTCAAGCGATGATAGCTTTGTGGCGTGACGTTGAATGCCATTCGTGACGAATGTAGGAACCAGTTTTCTTCCGATAGTTGGACTTGGAAGCTAGTTTCCTTATGAGTATTGTTAAAAGTTGACAAGACAATGGGAATCCCCCTGGAATCGCCGACAATGTAGTTCCTTGCTACCAGGGACCGGTCCGCCTGTTTGCCAAACCTCTGAAAAATTACTTATGATAATCCAAATCTTTCAAATCCGAGACGTAGTACCTAAGTCTGGGTAATCTACGAGTGAGTGTAGGTGTATAGTTAGATTGGAATTCCCTAGAGTTGAGTGCCCTCTCAACTTTGGCCGAGTGTCGCTTAACTTTGCTGGTTGTAGCGAGATTCCTCTCTTGCGGTTTTAGATAAGAATTTTTAATTAATTTCGTAATTATTTTGTTACCTTGGGAATTATGTGTGGGCTGTTTTTGATTAAATGTGGATGTAGAGAAAGCGACGCTTGAATTTTCTGAGAACTAAGTTCTGATAATGTAACATAAAGCCCCTCTCACATGTACATACTTAAAAGGAAAACAATTTAGTGACTCATATTAATAATAAATTTGTGTCGTATTTTAGCAGTAGAATTTCGATGGAGACAATCACACGGTGCTACCGGTTGGTATGAAAACTAGTTTCAAATGACGTAAGTGAGCCTGGTTACTAAGCTGTTAGTTTCTGACTTCAATTTTTAAAGTGATTAAAGCAGTGGTTTGAGTAGCACCGTGAGAGTAGTTTGCTTAGTAACTCTTTAGTAATTTCAGTTTTCTCTCTCCAAAAATATCTCAACATATCTATTTTTACATAAATTTTCATACGTCGCCATTAAGTTAGCAAAATGCAAATTTTACGCCAACTTCGCAGGCAGTCATGATTCATGTATTATTTAGATACGTAAAATCCATCGTATGCTTGCAAAATGCACTCCGATATTTTACATTTGCGCGATGTTATTTATTAGAAGTTAAAAATTGACATTGTTTACGAGCTACATTGTTAAGAACAAGTTTACCCGTCAAATAATTATTTATCGTCGTAATTATCCCAAAAAATTGGTCAATCGTGTAACGAAAGCAGAAAATTAGCAAAACAGTAATTAAAATGATTAAGTGCGCAATTAGCAAATGGCTGTGTTTAGAGATAATAGCCATCATTAAGTTAAATTTGCCAGCAATGGGACATTAATACACCGGTGAAAAAAAAAGAAATCACGGTGATGAGATTAATAGAAAAAACGTTATTTTTATCAAGTCGAGTATTTTGAATAAAAAAAGCATGCTGGAAACAAATAATGACGTTACGTATTTATTCACTCGTGAATTTTAATGCTCTTACAGTAGACTTATGATTTTGTGCAATCTCTTACAAAAATAAATATATTATCACAGTTTTAAAACTGTCTTCAGAGTTTTTTTTTTGCGTAAAATATGTAATCAACGAAACCAACTAAAGCCTATTTAACAAGTAACTCGAGCCCCAATACTAATTGTCTCGTCTAGACTTCAGTTGTAAGAGCCTTAAATGAAAATTACCATTCATTCATCAGTGACAAGATTTTATAACAGCTCTACGAAATCATTTTGTAGCAGAGGAAAAATCTCGTAGACTACAAATAGAGCGCTACGATTTTGCTACGATATATGTATATGAAAATTATTAAAGAATGATGATTTAAATTCATTGTGATTAAAGCATTTTTTTTTATACCAGGAGTGACAACCAGGCAGGCGGGTGATGGTAAGTGACTACCGTCGCTTTAAGACATTAGCAATTTGTTGTACACCTAATTACAATGCCTTAAAAGCAATTGACTCTCAATTGCACTTGGCGACAGGTTTTTAGCTCGTAGTCAGCCAGTCGAGTACTACAAAGTACTCTACCACCAGAATGCCAAAATTCACATAATCAATTCACTTATAGATATTAATAATTCAGTTATAATTTCTATATTTTTTAATTTCAAGAGATTATCGGTATTATATTAAATTATCTCATAAGCATACATGAAATTCCCATGAGAATTTATCTAAAGTCGTTATTTGAACTACAATTTATTGTAAACTACATAAAAATAAGGCTATAAACACATTTTGAATATATTTTTCGCTTTCTCAAGTGATCTTATCTTTTCCCGGGATAAAAATGTGTCGTATGCTTTATTTCAGGATATGACCTGCTTGTACGTGAAGTTTCATCAAAATCTGTTCAGCTGTTTTTGCGTTGTTGAGCAACAAACATTCGAACATCACATTTATAATATTAGTAGGTAGTACGCTACGTTTCACCCGTCATTATTCCCGCGTTTTTGGTGTAAAAGTATCTTATATCAATCTCCGTTTCATAAACTATAACTTTGCTAAAATCCGGTTCTCAGAACCTTACAAAAGAGGTAAATTATTACTTACGGTATTCTTAACACACACATGATTTTAAAACTTTTTTGTCCCAACTATTTTCATCTGTTTTCTTCTTTGTCCACATAATAACTGTATTTGTATACAAATATGTTAAAGGAAGGATCAAAAGGGTAGGTTCAGGAAACGAAATCAGATCTCGAAGGATCGAAAAGGGTTGTTGACCTCCATGCTGTTATTAAATTCGTATGTATTTATTCAAAGGAACTGTATCTTTATTATTTGTTATGTAATTGAAAGTGCGCAGATAGGGAGGAATATTCTTAAGCAGCTTGCTTTCAGCGACCCAGATCACATCAGTCAGTCTATCCTATCTGATAAGAAGGTGTTTTGCAAATTCATTGAGGAGCCGTCGATATGTATATGCCTTCTTACTCACTTGTTGAATATAATTAGTAAAAAAAATATTTTTTTTTTGTCTAACTCACGTTCTTTTATCTGCTATAGTTTCGGAGATCATTTTGTGCGAAGTGTTATAACTGGCAGGATTTTTGCAAAAATGTCGTGAATATAGATTATATTTCAAGTTGTAACCTGTATTTAAGTAATTGCTGCCTGCACACATTATTTTCGTGCTTTGTGGTATAAGTGCGATTATATTCATTTTTACATTTTGTTTTTCAGTATAATATATTTAGAGACAACTTATAGGCGCAAAATAATTTAACTGTACTTGTATCATTTATCACGGAATTTTAGCATGTATTAAAAATAATAACAGGTACAATTCAAAAGTTTTTCAGAAATAACTTTGAAACTATTATATTTAACAGAAGAATTGAAATGCACAGTGAAAGCGAATGTTTTTACCTAACAAAAAAAAAGTACTGAAGTTTATCCTAGCCCACTTAGATCGTGAACTAGATTGTTTTTAATCTTGTTTTTGTTCTCCTGAAAAAGTGTTGATTTTTACTTGTATCACTTTTCACAGGAGGCACACAGCTTTTATCCCGGGAAATGATAACATCTTCGAGATCGCGGGTGAAACCGCGGGGCGAAAATCTATTTTCTCAATCAATTTATTTCCGGTTCTGATCTGCTAATGACTGTGTAGGTATCAACAAGAATCATAAGCTATTTTGTACAATTGAAGTACCTTAAACAACAAATCGTTCAATCATAAAAGCTGGTTCCAAATCGCAGCACATTGTCATCGTGCATTTACTCCTAACAATAACTCAGACGGTTGCAGTACACTAAACTTAATGCTTCGTTTACTAACGACTTGGGTACTTTAAAACTGCATCGTATTGTTATTATCGTTATTGAGTATTATCATTTAATAATCTAGGCTCTGTGTACTTCAGCGGGCGGACCTCTCGCTCGAGAGCATTGTCTCCGCGATGCTCAGCAGCGAGGGGTCCTGGGAGGCTGTGGTCTCTTTCTGCGAGTTCGTCATCTCGCAGAAGGAGACCGCGGAGCGGGAGCGCGAGGAAGATCCTCTCGCGCATCCCCTCCGGCGCAGACGGCAGGGGTTGAGGCGGCGGCGGTTTGCCGCACGCCTAAACCCATAGTGACTGCGGGTGGAGGATGGGAGTCCTCCGCCTGCCGTGGCAAGTCACTGAGCGGTCTGGGAGAGGGGCCAAGCGTGCTCGGCCATCTCCCCATCGGCGCGGGAAGCCCCGGCAATGGCTGGGGCGCCGTCGGTGGACACCGTGGTCTATGCCTTCGCAGGTACCACGGTGTCCGACAAAACCGGCAAGAGGGCACGTCCGGGTGGTTTTTAGTGGGTAGCACTCCCTACCCTTCCTCACTCGGAGGAAGGAGAGGCGAAGTGTAGTCCCACATAACCCTCCGCCACTCCCATGTGCGGAGGGTATGCGTAACGCATTTTCCACCCGGTCAACAAAAAAAAAAAAAAAAAAAGGCTCTGTGTACTTGACTGCGGGACCGATGGAAAGCCCAACTAGAGGTCGCCCCTTATGGTATCCGTACCATAGGGGCGATCCTCCCATCGGTCGACCAATGGTTGAAGAGGGCAGTCGGCTCTACATCGTTCCGGCTCGTGCAGGTGATGACCGGACATGGCTGTTTCGGTCATTACCTGCACAAAATTGGAAGGGAGCCTGGCCCGCAGTGCCATGAGTGCGGTGATCCCGACGACACGGCCCAGTACACCCTCGAGGTGTGCAGTAGTTGGGACCATACCATCCAGCGGGCGGACCTCTCGCTCGAGAGCGTTGTCTCAGCGATGCTCAGCAGCGAGGGGTCCTGGGAGGCTGTGGTCTCTTTCTGCGAGTTTGTCATCTCGCAGAAGGAGACCGCGGAGCGGGAGCGCCACTCCCATGTGCGGAGGGTATGCGTAACGCATTTTCCACCTGGTGAACAAAAAAAAAATAAAAAGGCTCTGTGTACTTACGACCTTCGGCCACATCATCACTTACCATAGTGAGATTGTAGTCAAACACAAGACTATCCAGAATATAAAATATATATATATATGAATTAATGTAATTAAAATAGCCATAACTGTATACAAGTTTATTTTTTGTTTTCGTGTATGTAACTTTGTGTTATTTTATTTTACATAATAATCTTACGATGATTTAGATTTTTTTACCTTCTTTCCATTCACTTAATTGCCACTTCGGATGACGTTCAATAGATGGCGTTCGCATATGTATATCTCAGGTGGTAAGACGTTCACTGGGTCATGTCATGTAGTATTCAATACAATTTAATTAAGGGCTTAAATTATTTCAACTTAAGTTCAATAACCTCTATAAAATATCATTGGGTCATTAAGTCAGCCATCACTTCCAGACGAAATTGAACAATAGTCTCACGGCCACCTAAATTACAGAGCTTGATAAATTATCTTCTCCGAGAAAATGCCCAAATTAATTTTCGGAACTTGAAGACGCCTTAACGATACTTATAAAGTTATAAAATGTTTTCATTTGTTTACCTAAGGCCTATTATCTGATAATTAAATCTATTTTTACGAGTAGGTGTTCTTATATGAAGTAAAGAACAAACTTATGGGAGAGATAGGTGGGCGGATGACCTACCAAATATACAAAAATAACCTTAGTAAAAGTGTCACCATTATCGAGATATTTAATATCAAAAATCATAAATATCAAAAGATCTCGAAAATGACCTTTTTACTGAGGACTTTTTTGTATAGGTATTTGATAGGTGACCCGCCCACCTATCTCCCTCTTAAGTTCGTCGTACTACTTAGCGGACACCCTGTGAATCGATGACTTAATATGTCACAAGTGACAACGAGGCAGGCGGGTCACCTGATGGTAAGTGACAAGATAACCGTCGCCTATAGACATTGGCAATACCAGGGGATGCCTAATGTGTTGTGTACACCTTATTACAATGCCTTAAAGGCGAACTGGCTCTCAAGTACAATTGCCGGAACACACCAACAGGTGCTTGGCGACAGATTTTCAACTTGAGGGTGGTAGCCAGCCAGTCGAGTACTATAAAGTACCCTACCACCGTGCAACAACCTTACCTATGAGACATAAAATTAAGCCTTTTTTATACAAATTTCTATATACTATATGGATGGACCCTTGGGGGAGGAAAATTTCGCGAGGAAACCATTGTGGTGGTAGGTATATGTATTGTCTTTTATAATATGTACCAACTACTTACTGAAAATTTGTCTTGAAGCTTCTATCATTGTGTTCGGACAGCTTTATTTGAAAGACTTCTAGGCTTACCACCTTTTACCTCATCATTATTTGGCAAGGTGAAATTGTGGTCAAACACATGAGGTAGAAAGATATTTAAACAAATCTGGATTCAAATTCATTATGCACAAGGAGTAATTATTTAAACCAATATAACAATAATCAAACAATAATGCATAGACATAAATAATAATAAAGGAATTCTGACAAAAAAGGAAATTATAAAACAAAGTATCACGGATACGACACATTTAATCTTTGATTATATTTTTACATAATACGATTCTATTCACAGTACAAAAATATTTGTACACTATTTTAACAAAATTGTATAAAATATATACAATTTAGTTTAAATTATTAGCCTCTATAGATATTACATAATATTTAATTTATACTTAAGTTAATATTTACATATCTTCAGACTCCATTATATTTACTTCATTCATACATTCTTCAAAAATAGGTACTACTGATTATAAATATTTTTTGCGTTTTAGGTAGTTAATGATAGAAGTGGGTTTAGTACGTCTTGCAATATCTTGCTTTCATTATTTAAATTACATTTGTTTTTGGCGCAGATCATTTAAGTTCTATAACCTAGTCTTTGGTTTTATTTACCTTTGACATAAGAAAATTGAGAGCTAGCGTTCTAATTTATTAAAAACTAGATACATCAATGTTTTCTATTATGTAGTTTGATTATATAACGGCTTTTTCGTGATCCAAAAATGGACATACATTTTCATATTTCCCAAAATGGTATACGAAAGTAAGATTTAATAAACAAAATAATAATTTTATTGCTTGACTAGATTCCGAAAGAGTAGTGTATTAAATAACATACAAAAAAACTTTATTTTTATTTCGCTTACGGATCAGACATTGTAAAGATAAATTATGTATATATGGCTATATTATAAACAATTTTAGTTCTTGGCATCTGTACTAATACAAATATTTTAACACGAACGAACCAATTACTATGACCTATCTCATTACTTTCTTAATAATCCATCCATTATACGTACACCCTTCATTGCATTAAATTCCATGACTACTCATAAACATTCATGACATACTAGTCACCTCGCGATTTCACCCGCACGAGGGATATTATCTTTTCTTGATGATAAAAAATCTATTCCAAGATATGATCTACCTGTGTTCCAAACATCAAGATCCGTTCAATAGATTTTCCATGGAAGAGTAACAAATCTTTATAACCTAACCAACTTTTATATTAATTTTCAACAATGGCTCAAAGTAGTTCAAATTCCTTTGCACTAATTATTATTGTTGCTAGTAGTGTAGTAGACCACGGCGGCGTGTTGGCTCGCCAGTATTCGGCGCTAGAGCATGACGTCACGAGCCGGCTCGTGCAGCGCGCGCTGTCAGTCGCGCGTCGTCGCCAACACGAGGAGTTGGGTGCGGCGAGGGTCAGTCTGTGGGCGAGACACGCTGCTGCTACGAGTGCGGTTTAGAATCTGTAGAAATAAAACAAAAACTTTGAAAGGCTTTCTTCATAAACTCGCTTCTGTTCCTTAAACAGCGTCAGGTAAGTAGTACGACAAACTTAAAGGGGAGATAAGTGGGCGGGTAACCTACTAAATATACAAAAATGACCTCAGTAAAAAGGTCACCATTTTTGAGATATTTCGATTTTTTTTATTTTAGATACTGTATACCTCCCCTTTAGTTTGTCGCATTGTAATGATTTTATGTAAGTTGTTTCGTTTACCCTGTTTGTGTTACTTAATAAATAAAATAAGTAAATCCTTTCTAATTAGCTCTTGGATAGAGCAATTAACTTTTATTCAAAAAAAATAACAACTTGATTTGGCGCCCAACTTGAGGCTAAATAAATTGCTTTTAATTGTAAAAGTTAAGGTAAGTTTTGTGCAATCTTTGACTTAAGTTATGTTGTATCTTGGAGTTTAAATCATTACATGACATATTTTTTTACATTTGCCAGAAAAGCAACACAAATAGGGTTTAATTATTTAGCAAACATAATTATGTTTCTTGTACTTAATATAATAACAAGCATGATAGTTTAGTGTGGTAAATTGAGATGGATGTGTATTTCGTAAATTTACATCCATCTTTGATATAATTTTTATTGTAGGTACACAACTATTTACAAGAATAAAAAAATTATGATCTTTTTGTATGATATGTAAACATAAAACTATTAATGATCAAAAAGTTTAAAAATATGTTATAAATGTACTTTTCAAATACAATATAACATGTATCTGTCGGCCAATGTTATAGTGCTTTTACCAAAAAAAAGAGGTTTCTTTTTTTACAGTAGCCCAAGCTATATTTTATATTACTACATATGTATATGTTTGTTTGTGTTTCTGTGGGCCGAAGTAAACAAAGAATAAAAGGTCTATTTTAATACGCTTTTTTTATTATTGGTAACACACCGGACGGTGTTGGCGACAGATTTTCAGCTTGAGAGTGGTAGCCAGCCAGTCGGGTACTACAAAGTACCCTACCACCGTACTATGGTTTCCTCACGATGTTTTCCTTCACCGAAAGCTCAAGCTCATTATAGGATTCAAACCCACGACCTTTGCCGTGGTATTCGACGTCACTCACCACTGAGCTATCATCGCCTTAAATTGATTTTAAAACTTCCACATTTTTGTCGTATTGATTACGATTTTGGTATAATTTTTTGATCCAGAGTTTTCGTTTTTGTCTTTTTTTTATTCCATCGTACGAGTATTTGGAGAGAAACTGAATGCTCAAACTGGCTCGCCTTGGATCGCGAGCACCGTGTGTAACTTTCAAAAATTGCCTCGGGCGCGCCGCTCACGATCCGTACTCGGTCGGTTTGGACGCGGCTTTGATAGCATTTTTGCAATATGTAAATCACTATGTATTATGTATGTGTGTAGCAAAAATAATCGATTCTCATGCATGCGAAAGATTTAATAGTGGCGCCCAACGTGGGGCCTTTTGTAATGTTTTAGTAAGGAAATGTTTTCACCGTAGCAACAGAATGAGATCGTCGCGCATGCGTAGAGCTTATTAGGTCAGAGTGTGCGGTGGAGTCGGAGCGCGAGCGCTGCGTGCCGCGAGCCACGCGCGTGCGGCGCCGCCCCCACCAGAGCCACCTGTACGGTGGAACTCGTCTGGAATCATTATAATTTACTCAATTCAATAGGGATTTTGACTGACATATCAAATAAGCTTGTTTTTATTAAATGTCAAAAAGATAGTTTAAATAAAGTATCTAAAAAACATAATACATTTGCAAATTGCTTAATTCTTTGTGAATTTCTCTTTCTCTTGCTCGTAAACCAACTTTTAGCTGTAAAAATATCGTAACGTAATACGCTAGATCTTTCATAACTTTACTGTTTCCATTTTTCTGTTTACAAGCAGGTGACGTGACACTCCAAAAACGGTCAGTACCGAACGTTATGATTTCTTGTATACAAATATTCTTTATTGTGGACACCACGAGACAAAAAAATATAGGATACACAAAAGACACATATCCTCAAATATTACGATGGCTAAATTGGTTTAGAAAAATGTTTACTGTTAAGCCAACAGTTTTATCTATTATTTTCATTGTAGTCAAATACCCTATTGCAATGAACTTAGGAACGAGTTAATTGCATTTACAACAACAAAAAAGCTTTCAGTAAGTATGTGAATCATTTTTATACGCGGTTAGGAAAATATCAACAAAATATGTTTTACATGTATATCTTTAAATAACTGCAAAAAATGTGATATAAGAAACATCAAACTTTGACGAGACCACAAATCCAGCACAGGGAAGTGATAATATTTAAAATAAAGTTACCTCAAGCTAGTATAAATGTGTGGAGAAAACATGCAGCATATCAAGGGATTTGCAGCAGAGTTGAGTGGCGCCAGACTCTGTATAAGAGTGGCTATGGCTAGGTTGTGCTGAGTCGGTGGTATGTGGTTGTATACTTGAAGCAAGTCAAATACTATGTATGGAGACCAGCATAGTACGAACACTGAAAA
The DNA here is from genome assembly GCA_951361185.1 of Ochropacha duplaris. Taxonomy (NCBI): domain Eukaryota; kingdom Metazoa; phylum Arthropoda; class Insecta; order Lepidoptera; family Drepanidae; genus Ochropacha; species Ochropacha duplaris. Next base: position 3,469,795 of record OX592696.1, read on the forward strand.
TATAATAATGTTAAATTAGTGGAAAAATTAAAAAGTTAATATAATCATATTAATGTAAGTCGACGGGCCGGTTGGCGTGGTTGGTTAACACACTGCCTATCACGCCGCAGGTCGTGGGTTCGATTCCCATCCAGGACACACATTTGTGTGCATGAACATGTCTGTTTGTCCTGAGTCTGGGTGTAATTATCTATTTAAGTATGTATTTACAAAAAAAAAGCAGTATATGTAGTATATCAGTCATCTGGTTTCCATATTACAAGCTCTGCTTAGTTTGGGATCAGATAGCCGTGTGTGAAAAATGTCCGAGGATATTTATATTTATTTATTTATATGTAGAATTTGCTCTAATAAGGGATTAATGGATCTAATTTGTATTTTAAGAAACTCAGTCACTTTATTTGAACTAAAAGCTTTACCCACAAAATATACGTCAGAGTTACGTATCTCAAAGATTTACCTATAATGAGGAAGCTCAGTAGGTAAATGTTAAATGTGAACTCACCAAAGACTATAACAAAAGTCATCTTGACACTTTTGATCTTGGCTCGCGGAATCAGTCCCCTGGAGCTGGCGCGCCTTGAATCCGGGTCGCTTTCCACTTGACCTGGAAACGTTAAATATACCGGGAATTTAAATTCAGTGTTAACTCATAGAATATTTATTTATAGAAGGGTCATTAGTCGTAGAAATCCTCGTCTATTTTCTTGTTAGCATTTCTGAAAGATATTTTTATCAGCATATCTATTTTATTTAGATTACTTACTGGAATGTAGGAACATTTAAAGGAAAACGATCTTTTTTGCATTATTGGTAGAGATTTAGTAATAAACATTTTATACGAGACGTTTGAGTCGTTGCTTGCGCAGACATAATTAAAATTACACGCTTTTGTTATTATTAGATATACCTACTATTACTAGCTGCCCCCCGCGGTTTCACCCGCATTCCCGAGAGATCTTATCTTGTACCAGGATAAAAACTATCCTGTTTTATTCCATGATATAATCTACATGTGGGCCAAGTTTCATCAAAATCTGTTCAGCAGTTTTTGCGTGATTGAGCAACAAATATCCAAACACACAAACGTAAAATACCTATATTAGTAAGATGTGTTTATATGCTCTTTATGTAAATAATGTCTTTATGCCATTTAAAAAAATCGTTTTTTGATAGCATTTGCGTTAGTTATCGACCCACGTATTGGATAAATTGAAGTGGCAACACAGTATAAATTAAATACTAACCGTTCCTCATAGTTTTAGTTCTTCTCGAGTTGACAGGCGGGCTCATAACAACTGCCTTGCTTTTAGTCCAAATAGTCAGTACAATAACTGCATAGCACGCTGCGATTGTCAAGGCGGGGAAAATGAAGATCATCGCAGATACAACCGACATCCAGATCTGCCATCTACGAGGAGTCCCCAAGTCTATCCAACATTGCTGTTGACCTGGAAATTAAGCCTCTTCATATGTCACATAATTATGAATTAACAAATCCTATGCATTTAAAAGGTGAAAGTAAATATATGTCTCAAATTGAAAATATAGGCGCTATGTTTGTTCTACTTATTTAACACTTTCGTAATTTACATTTTCGTCTTCAAAATCAGCTGATTTGGTTTTTTAATATGTGTAAATATCTTACACTTAGACGAATAATCCAGTATTACACATATTAAAAAAATTCAAAGAATTAAAAATGTTTTAAAAGAAAAGTATTTAATGTCCACATTGTCTACAAAATAAATTGTTTATAAAGGTACACACCTATCAGAGCTACATGAAGCGAAGAAGCCGAAAGAATCCAGAATTACCTGTATGAAATCTTATGAAACCTCGCATACTTATTATCCGCACCGAATCGTACAAAAAGGTGTGCATTATTAGAATTCACCTCGTTCGGCTTATTCGACGTTTTCGGCTCATATAAGTGTAAGTTCACCTAATATAAGAATTGCGGCCATTTGCGGCACTTTTGAGATAATTATCATTGTTAGAGTTAAAACAGAACACAATAAGGAATATTTAATTTAATTACCTTGAATTTCTTTGACTTCATACAATATGAGTAGTGGAATGGAGAAAAAGATGCTGATGAACCACGCAGATAAAATAAGACACCTCGCACGATTCCCTGGAAATACAGTTTAAAATTTGAAATATACCTATAGTCCGTTCCATATGGATTGGCATAAAGGACAGTCAATGACCTTTATTGCCTGGATGGAGCATGGAGCATGGAGTTCCTCAAGGTTTGAAAAAAAAAATTGCTTCAAGTTATTAAAATATCGTGATATGTGAATTTTGGTCGATTTACGTACTTTTCACAAGGTGAAAAGGACGTATATTCCTCAGGAGGACATTCTAATCCTCTTTATGATATACGGAAGGTAAGTAATATTTTCAACAAAATCATTGCTGTTATCTATGTACTATTATATAATGCATCCATTTTTACAAATGCGCGCATGTCCGAGTCGATGTTTACAGATAAAGCAAGCCTCTGTTACTGTCAGTTATTCACTCATGCTTGCAACGCATTTGCTAGATATTAATTTGACGTCTGACTGAATTCAATTTCAATATATTTTTGTTGATGAGCGTATAAAATACGATTCTAAAAGTGAATTTAATACGTAAACGGAAACCTCTTCAGGTGCAATCGAGCATTGTAATAATCGTCAAATAGACGCTATAATAGAATACCGCTCTCTTTCTTCTTATTATTTTTGCATGCTATTCATCTATACATTTGAATAGAATAAAGACGATTAAGACATAAAACATTTAGGTTTAAATAAGGTTTTAGAAAAAGGATCTAGCTTAATTTAGTTATTCTATAACTTTTATTGTCTCTCGCCAATAAAGTCGTTGACAAGAAGAATGAAAGGCTCCGTTGCGAATTAGATTGAGCTGGCCCCAATTTTGTGGCAAGTGGAAAAATAAAAGAGTCAAGTTTAATTGTCAATAAATTTTATCGTTTAGGTACTTTGTTGTTTTATTGAAATTAGCCTTTAAATGTAAGTTCAGACAGTTTTATATATCTAATCTACATAAACAATGTGGTTTTCTGTACTTTGGCATTGTTCTTATTTAGATAGGCCTTTAATTAATTAAATTTATCATCTGCTATCAATTACCCTTTCAGTATTCTATAAAATGATATGGCAAAATTACTAAAATCAAAATAGTACATATGCAGTCTCAAAACTAAAGAAAGCGATTGATTTAGTATTTTATGCGGATGGCAATAAGATGTAAATTCACATGTGTAATGCATGAAGGAGAACCCACTGATAAAGCGAGTCCACTACTGAAAAAACATGCAGTCCAATCGAAATGCATAGCTCAAGTTCTAACATTTGTCATACGAAACAGTGTCAAAAAGTGCTGTAAAAATTATATAAATATCAAAGTGGAAAATTAGGCCAAGCTGACACAAATAAATTAATTTTTAATTCAATAACATCCCTATATAAGCAAACAAAAACATAGATATCAAAATGGCAAATTATTTCGATATGATTCGGATCGTTTCAGAGTTCTAGTGGATGCCAGACTTTATAGCAATAGACGAAGGAATTACAAGAAAAAAAAACAAATAGTACACTTATTTTCTGCCAAGTTTAATATTCAAAGCAACACCACTAATATAGTATTATTGTACTTCAACTGAAGGTTAAAGTCCGCAATTGCGAATGGAGCTTAATAAATAATAGCTGTACAACTCATTACGATAATGATACGGTACCTTTTAGGCGATACAAAAGCACGCAAAATGTGTAATGTATGGCTTGAATTCACAATAAAAGTTAACGGAAAGGAAGTCGTGTGTCACGATTCCTTTTTCATTCAACAATGCCGTGTCGGAACTCATTAGTGGATTTATAATACCTATAAATTCCCTATGGAACTGATATTTCTAACGAAGGGATAATAATAATAAAAATTGTCAACTGTAATTAAAGCTTTTTTTTAATAGAAATTAAATAACTTTAATACGGAGGCTTTCATTTTAATGCTATTTAGATACTCCATTTTAATATGTTACTCATAAAAACAATAATATCTACGATATTAAGGTCAGTTCTTTACAAGTTTTCAATCTAGCAGAAATGCTTGGAAGCCTTGGGACTTGCCGAGAACTCTGAAGTGAGGACGAGTATATTAAACCACTTTGAAAAGTTGTTTCATATTACTTGTTATGTGATTTGTTATTTTACTTGATGAAACATTTACTTTACTTTCTAAAACAAAAATACCCATTTCCATTATTAACAAGTAAGTAATTATTTTGGGACATTTATTCTTTTACGTAAGCTCAAACTAAGTAGAACTTGTTCTATGATAATATTAGAATATCTAGATCCAGAACCAATAGACATTTTCATGCACGTTTCTTCTTCTGCTAGAATGATTTTTTTTGTATTTATTACTAGTCTTCCTTCGCACGGGTAGCAATATCCATATTTTTTCTAGTGTCGTAATAGGATATATAACTTCACTGGTTTACGAGTAGCACGCCAGTAAAGCTCGGATTCGTCTTGATTTGTTCCGACATTTTCAATATTCATTATATTTCAGCTAATTATACACTAAACTTTCTTTATGAATCACTTCATACATTGGTGAAAACATGACGTATCTATGAAAATCCGTTCAGCTGTTTTTGAGTTTATTGAAAACATACCTACATACAGATAGACAGGAGCTGCAGGGAAATTTATAAGGATAATGATTATTCTACTACCTATATAAGAACGTGCATAATTTTTTTTTAATTATAGCGTCAGTATAACTGAGCTATAATCCCCAGTGAATATGATAGATGGTAAATTATCCTCAGCAAGTGTCATATTTTCAGAAACACCATAGATCATACTCACAGCTTCCTGAGAAGTTCATGGGGTTAGTGATGGCGTCGCACCGGTCTATGCTGAGCGCGACTAGCACGTAAGTCGACGCGTACATGACCACCGCCTAAAAATGAGATGTGAATTACAAAAGGAAATATTGCTAAAAAAATAATATTAAAAAAGAGTAAAGGCAGCATAGACGTAATGTTCAGGGGGACTAATTTAGCCCCATCAATTATGCCTCATTTTGTTTTTCATTAAGAATTGATGCGTTAAACCATACAAGTAAATAAAATTTATGGTCTAGTAGGATTTGTAATGTCAAAATAACAGATTTTTACTAAATGCTTATGAAAGTATATAACTACGGTACTTTTTGTCAGTCTGTCTGTCTATTTGTTTCGGCTAATCTCCAAAACGGCTAGACCGATTTTCGCGGGACTTTCACTGTCATACCTATATCTGATGTTATAAGAACTAGCATAGGCCACTTTTATTTTAGAAAAAGTTCCGTGAATTGTGAACCTAGTATGATTCGGAGACTAGCTGTCCCCCGCGGTTTTATCCGTGTTCCCAAGGGATATTTTCTCTTTCCTCAAAAGTATCCTCTCCTTCAAGTATGACCAAACTGTAGCTACAGTATGCAAATTTCTTTAAAATCGATTCATAAGCTTAGTAGTTCATCGCCGCCAAAAAACGTGACACGCTTTATTAGATTTCTGCCTCACATTATATAATTCGACTCGCTACCGTAATAGAAAACAGTAATTAAACACATGTCTGTTTCTTTATTTTGAATGTAAGCTAGTGTGTATACTAGTGCAGTTTATTGGCAGAACCGAACAGATTTTGTTTAAATTGGCAACAGTAATGTTTTGAGAAGTGTACATGTTAAGCCAAACATAATATCAGGATTGTTAATTAGTGTGTATCTGTGTGGATTTACCCACTGTTAAATTAACAAACGAATAAATTTAAATTGATTAACTAGGAATTAATATAGTATAACTAAAACTATAATAGCTGAACAGAGTATGACGAAACTTGGCGTTCAACTTTATAGATAGTGCCACCCACGAAGACGCGCCCCACTCTTTTTCCTAATCCCTTACAGTGTACATCTTTTGCTTGTGTTGTGTATAAAACATCTTAAAAAAATTAGTTACTTTTTTTGCTTATATTCAAGAAAAAATATCTAACTCTAACCAGTTTACATATCTAAAAAAATACTCATAAATAGCGAATACGTTGTAAAATTCATCCTCTTTATTATTTTTAACTGTGCATATACCTAAACTATTATTTTGACAGAGTCAGTCAACATCCCTTTAGTTTTTAATATATTATATAGTAAAAGATAGGTAGGTATGTATAATGCCTAGGCCGCACTCATCGCGATAACGCGGATATTCGGGCTATCTGATGTTTGTAGCCAGGTATTCGCGAATATTTCGGTACTTCGGTCGAAGCTTTAGGCACATCGCTCCGCTGTCGGTAAACTCTCGCACATCAAAGGGTTTTATCGCGATGAACTTCGCTTGCGCGGCCACATTCCATTTTGTTTTCTGCGTTTGTACATCGCGATAAACTTTACAACGCGCATAATGTGGCTGCGACGATTCGCCGTAGACTGAAGACGACGTTTATCGCCCGAATGTTATCGCGATGGGTGCGGCCTAGGCATAAGAGATATGAATACAGACCTGAAGAAACTTAACCGACTTGCACATAAAGTCACCAGCTAACCACGCTATTGTGATCCTGTGAATTATATCTGGTAATACGTAGACAAGGCCCACGAACAGATCTGTAAAAAAATACATAATAATATGTTAGTAAGTAGTTAATTTATTTACAGATTTCAAAGTGTAGGCGGCCCGATTTATTAGGTAACCTACTTTTTAATTACGAAAACGAGTAGACCTTTTGATGGTACATACATACAGCAACGTATAGTATTTCATACATAGCCCCACGTAAACTATCGTTTTGACATAATATAATAACAAAAAGGTCGCAGGCAATAAGTCTTGATAGTTAAACTAGCTTTCCGCCCCGCGGTTTCACCTGCGATCTCGTTTCTCCATACAAACTTTGGACCCTCGTTTACACTTAGGGGGTGAATTTTTGAAAATCCTTCTTAGCGGATACCTACAAGTCAAACACATAACCCTCCTTTTTTGGCTTCGCCAGTAGTCGGGTAAGAAGAAGCTGGTTTGATATGTCAGTCAATATCCCTATTACTTCTTGATTAAATCTATCTACTACTAAATTAAAAACGTATGAAATATTTTTGTCAATAAATTCTCAAATGAGAACATAATAAGCAGTCTTGACGAAATTATTATCGCTCGCCCATTAAATTTAATAAATAAATGTTTACATAAAATTATTAAAGAACAAACGAAGTAGCAATAAATTGTATTTTTCTAACAATTTCCTCTTGTTATATTTGGTACGTTTAACGTTACAAGATGTTTACATCGAATGGAAAAATCTCATAAATCCCACATTGTATTTCTGTTAGATAAGAGAGTAGGTAAGTAAACCACTCAATCATTATCGGAATAAGGTACACAATACAATGAAACAGATTTTTCTCAATGAAAATGATTTTGCCTTCTGTGAGTAATTTAGAAAACATGTCGAATTATTTATATAGTGTCAGTAAAGTATATTTTCTTACATAACTAGGTTCTGCCCCACGGTTCCACCCGAGTCTTCGAAAATAAAAGTAGTCAATAGCTTTCTGGAATATGTCGTTGCTGGAATAATGTAGTTTTCGATTAGTGAAACCAAAAATTCTAAATCGGATCCGTACTTTCGAAGATTACCTCATCCAAACTTACAAACAAACTATAATTCTTTATAGACATACTTATTAACTTTAATTTGGTGATAAAAATATACTATCTACCTACTAAAAATCGCCCATTCATGGTATATTTTTAGATTTGATAAGGCAACAACTGTCCAAATAGCTATATGCCTTGTGTTATTCTTCATATAGAGTTCTATTAAATAGCTATTTAATTTTGAAAATAGGTAAAATAAAATTTGTCGTAAAATACTTGGAAAGGCAACGCGTAAATTCTACCGCTTAACTTTCTTTTGTTATAGCTTACCCACTTCTAAGAGTGACTTCAATATTTTACGACAAATAAAAACAAACCTTGAAGAATATTATTTATCGACAAAGCTCTTAGAAATACAATGTACTTAATACCTCTCAAATTTGATTAATGTATTATAGAAGCTTCCGTCTCAAGCTTCCGTATTTAACCGGCACGTGTTATTGAGAAACTTTATTATAGAATTTTAGCTGAGAATTACTTTTTTTTTTTATGAAAACATGGCTGTGTGTTGTGCAGGCAATGGGTCTTAGTCCATACAGCCTCAAACTCAAAACTCATTTATTGGCCAATCTTATCTTTTACCGGGATAAAAAGTAGCCTATGTGCTATTCCAGACTATAATCTATCTCTGTGCCAAATTTCATCCAGATCCGTTCAGCCGTTCTGGCGTAAATGAGTAACAAACATCCATCCATCCATCCATCCATCCATCCAAACTTTCACATTTATAATATTAGTGAGATGAGGGCACGCGGTGGTAGAGTTGGCTGTTAAATGGTACAAACCCATTTTCCGAAATGTTGGTACATACATGTATGGGTATTACCTATGTGATAATGTCAGATGTTACACATCATATGCGACTACTGTACCTAAGAGTCGCTAGTATTTTTACTGTTCTACTGACCGACATTACTTTACATTCTACCTACTATCCATACTAATACTGTGCTAATATTATAAATACGAAAGTAACTCTGTCAGTCTGTTTTCCAAAAGCAATGAACCAATATTTCTGAATTTTGGTATAAAGGTAGATGGAATCTTGGGGAATGACACCTATGTCCTTCTTCTACTTTACTTTTGATACTTTTTATCGGAAACGTGGGTGAAACCATGGGGGACTAATAGTACGTAAAGTGAAAGAGCAAAACAATTCATCAGCCTTTGCAGTCTGAATTACTAATTAGAATGAACGAGTTCCTAAATTAACCCTGTTAGATTTGGAACTGGTTAATGTCAACAAGTCCTAATGTAAAAGCCAAGCCAATAGGTACATAACTTTTTAATTCAACTCTGCTAAAGTTTTGGCACAAACACGATGCAAGCAGAAACTGTACGACGTCCATGTAATGCCCGCTAGCCATAAATCTTCGGTGTCAGTGTCAACGCAACTTAAACCTAGTTGAGCTACGAAAACAAGGGTGCAATTTGATTTTCCGTTAAGATTAACTTTTATATGAGTATGACTGGTGACTAGAGTTCTTAATATTGCAAGTACCTAATTTAAAAAACTTTTTTTCGACTACATTTTAGTTATTTGGTTCTTACTGTAGACCATAATTACTATTAATTTGTCAAAAAAATCTAAAGCGAATCCCACTCAAAGATCTGTGACTGAAATTCAATTTGGGGAAAGCAAAACAAATTTAATAAGAAACCAAAATCGGCCAAGAAATTAGGGCGAAAAGAGAAGCGACAATATTTTTATATGCCCAACCTATAGTGACCGTTTTTACTAGAAATAATTATGATTAGATGAAAATTGTACAGAAAGCTGGCGTGCGAAGATGACACCATTATTTTAAATGATTCTCGATAAAAAAAAAATATGCCACCCTAAAATGTACCTAAATGCATTTAAATAAGAGACATCTGTTTTGCTATCCATGGGGGAAAATCAAGCTGAAATGTTGAGCAGGCAAGAAATGATAATGAAAATTATGATGATGGACTATTAAATTTTTAACCGACTTCAAAAAAGGAGGAGGTTCTCAATTCGACTTGAAAGTTCGTGTCTATGCACTTCTGGAAAGAAACATTAAAAAAAGGCTATCTTCGAAGTATTCTAGTACACTGTTTTACAATATATTATACAAATTATTATAAATTTCCCAAAAGAAAAAAGAACATGGAAATATAAAAGCCTACATAATTTCTAATAAGAAATATATGAGTTATTAAAAACCTTATGTTAATTTTATGTAGCTTATATTTTCTTACATTTTCTTTTTCAATTTATTCATTAAATTAGAAGCAAAATTACCAAAGCCGTAATCCAGTCCTTAACCCGTACCTATCGAACTTTGAACAAAATTAATTATCCACTGGGTTTGTGTGGAAAAGGGTTACGACTGCATTAACCCTAGACCAAAGGTTCTATTTAAAATGTATGAACTTTGAAACATCCATCGAAATGTCGTTTGTTTTAGTTGGATTTACACTGAAATGGGATGAACTTTTTTATTTTTGACTGAAATGGGATGAACTTTTTTATTTTTGCTTAAGTTATTAATGCCAGCTGAGATTATGTGCCCAATATGTTTTTTTTGTCACCAAGCAAACATTAAAAAAAAAACACTAATTAGTATCATTACTAAGTAACCCTTCTTTCCTCTTGTTTGTCAACCGATTTTCGTTTATTTTGTTTAGCTGCTATTGCTATCAATAAAAACAAAAAAGTAAGTTTTTTTCAAAAATATTATTGTCGACTTTAAATTTAAATAAATTGAATAACACATTAGCTTTATTTTAATTTTTATTGTCATAGAATTGCTACCTACTTTTGTCATTTTACGTGTTTGATTCTTACCAGCGATAGCGAGCTGCATGATGAAGAAGTTCATGCGACTCTTCCTCGCGTTGGTGCACAACAGGGCAGCTATCACGGACGCGTTCAGCACCACAATAGCGATGAAAAGTACCCACATCACCGTAAACTGGATTGACTGGAAAAAAATGTAAAAGCAGGAATTTAAAAATATAAGGAACGGAATCTTCTCACATACTTCTGCAAAATTTGTTCGGGTTACCTGATTGTAAAAATACTACCTTATCGATCACATAATTAATCTATATACATTAAGATTGTTATCAATTACAAGAATATGTTTTGCAAAAAAAAAATTGGTTGAATCATTTACTAAAAAAAAAAAATTTTAATTGGATGATTTATTAAATACGAACCGTACCAAGAAGTCTCTTATCCATAAACTTTTCGATTTGGTAATATTATAAATCGATCCCATGAGATAGATTCATAAAGTTTTCTGTCTATTCGGTCAGTTCGATTTACAGCGACTTGAAGAGGGACGCACCGAGGGGGCAAAGTTCCGCTTGGGTTTTTATGGTCGAAAAATTTGAAACTTCACCACAGACGATCAAGTTCATTTCACCGTTGAATATAAATAGTTTATTTAAATACAAGTACCGGTTACAAAATTTATTATTAGTAGGAACTAGGATTTTTTTTAAAACAGAGGGAATTGCCCTTGAATAAATGGAGCTAGGTGATAAGGTTCTTTCAAATTGGTTCTGCCAATATGACATAATTGAAAAAACATAATACAATAACAAACTTTCAATTATTGATGACTATCAATGTTTTACACGTAGTCATCAACAATATACTCATTTAATACAGTAAGTAGGACAAAGTATTAACTGTCATAACTACTGTGTAAAAAGCTTCAAAAGTAAAGCTGGGGTTCATATTGTCAACGAAAAGCGATTAATCATAATAAATGTTTCTTTAAATGTCATTTTAAGATTGAAAACCCACATTATGAGAAGAGATTGATTACAAAACTTCAGAAACAATCTGCGACTGCATTTAAATGGATTTCGAATTCCGCGAATTGCCGTCTTGCCGGGATACAAAAGATTTTCCGATAAAGTTCCTGTAGCTTATGGTGCATGCTGATAAATGATCGCTCTATTGCTTTTTTTAAATACTCCCAGGTTTAATATTCATTACGTTTATAAATTCGGTATTCATTTTAATAAAGTGCCAGGAATACAGCTGCTTACCACCCTCAAATTGAAATTCCTGTTAGGTTGCTGAACTCCGGCAGTTGCGATTGAGAACCATTTACTTTCTAGTAATTGTAAAGATCAGAAGCACATTGACAATCCTAGAATTGACGACAGTCACGTTAACACCAAAACAATAAAAAAATACAAAATCTGAATTCAAAGCAGATAAATAAAATAATTACCGTGAATCATTGAACGCATAGTCATTCTCGTGTTATTGTCTTGCGATTGAAATCAAATAAGATAACTTTCAATTCATTACTACAATTAAAAACATTTTTAACCGACTTCAAAAAAAAGGAGGAGGTTCTCAATTCGTCTGTATGTTTTTTTTTTTTTTTTTTTGTATGTTTGTTACTCGATTTCTCTGCCAATTATGAATAGATTTTGATGATTCTTTTTTTGTTTGGTAGATCCTACTTCAGAGGTGGTCCCATTTAAATTTTGTCGAAATTGATTAAGCACTTTTTGAGAAAATCAACAAAAACGAAAAAAAATCTATCTCGTTTGATAAACCTTAGTGAATCAAACTGAGTCGTTGAGCGTGACTTTTTGGATTTGGATGAAATTTCGTGTGTATACTTCAATGGGTTCTTCGATGGTTTTAAAATACAATTGGACCCGGTAGGTGGCGCTGGAATCGAGTTCCAAGATTTGTTTTAATTTCAGGGCAGGACGACGTCTGCCGGGCCCGCTAGTTGTATATTATATTTTACCGGCCAGACCCGATTTCAGGACAAACTAGTTTTGCCTAGGATAACATATAATAAGGAATAAACTTTAAAAATTAAAAAATAAAATTATTTTTAAAAATAAAAAACAAAACCGACTTCAAAACTGTAACCTATACCTATGTACAAACATAAACTAAAAAGTAAAGAATAATATTTTAATTTCAAAGCAAGAGCCTTAAAGGACAATCAACAAAATTATTGATATTTATATATCTATTTAATATTTATAAACAGTTCTTTTTGGAGTCGGTGCCAGCCAAGAAGGACAGTTTAATTCTGCCTTTGTAACAAAGTTTCGAAAAGTAGGGGAGCGACGGCGCAGACCTAAGGAACATTACCGTAAGGAGAGGTGTCGTAAGACGTTTTCTCGTATGAACACTTCGTGTCCAGTTCAAAACTGTCCTTCTTCTTGACTGGCACCGACTCCAAAAAGAACTGTTTATAAATATTAAATAGATATATAAATATCAATAATTTTGTTGATTGTCCTTTAAGGCTCTTGCTTTGAAATTAAAATATTATTCTTTACTTTTTAGTTTATGTTTGTACATAGGTATAGGTTACAGTTTTGAAGTCGGTTTTGTTTTTTATTTTTAAAAATAATTTTTAAATAAACAAATTTTCAAGTCTCATTTCCGCTTACGCCACTAGCTTTGTTCACGATGACATTACAGCCTTACTAACACTTTAGATTGCCAGTGAGCATCATATTGATAATGTTATCAGCGACAGGCTCTCACGATAGTCTATGACATTAACCCGAAAACCATCCATTACACGATTAAAACCTTTCACGTTTTACCACTGACTTAATCCACCGGAAAATGGGTGGGTGTGACGAGATTTACACCGCTTTTATACAATTGGATTGTATACAAGGCGCCTGGTAATGATGGAGTTACAGCTGAGCTTCTGAAGGCGGCCTTTCAGAAGTTATTCAACTCCGTCATACTAGAAGGTCAAACGCCACAAATCGTCACAGGGGTGTCGTGGTGCTCTTCTTCAAAAAGGGCGATAAAACCCTATTGAAGAACTAAGCAACATCACACTGCTAAGCCCTGTTTACATGTTGTTTTCAAGAGTCATTACGAATAGTCTCACGCGCAAGTTTGACGACTTCCAGCCTCCCGAATAAGCCGGTTTACCGAAAAAGCTTTAGCACCATAGACCACATACATAATCTGAGGTAAGTTATACAGAAGACCGACGAGTATAACCAGCCATTATGCTTAGCGTTTGTGGACTGTGAGAAAGCCATTGATTCGATCAAAACCTGGGCCGTACCGAAGTCTTGTGCCAGATTGACTATCGGTATATCGAGGTATTAGAGTGTTTAAACGAAAATGCCATGTCCAGGACCAGAGCTCGAAACTTATCCAACTGCATCGAGGCATGACACAGGGATATGTGATATCTCCGAAACTGTTTACGGCTGCATTGGAAGATATCTTCAAGTTTCTGGACTGGAAAGGATTTGGCTTCAATGTCAATGGCGAGTACATCACTCACTTTCGATTTTCTTTCGATATGCATCAGTGGACGTATTCTGGCTGACATGTATTCGGTAGTTATTTTAAAAATTTGCGCTTAGAATCTTTATAAAATCATACTACTATTATAAATGTGAAAGTTTGTTTGGGTGTAAAGATGTTTGTTACTCTTTCACGTATAATTACGGAACGGATTTTGATGAAACTTGGTACACAAATAGATCACATGCTGGAATGAAACCTAGGATACTTTTTATCCCGAGCAAAAATATCTATATATAATAATTATAATTTATTTCCTAGTCAAAATTTCTCGATAAAATTATATGGTTCTAAAAGTGAGAATGCGAGAAATTTTGACTAGGAAATAAATTATAATCAGTTCTCCTAAATAAAAACTCACTTCCTCAGAATATAACTTTGGACATAAAGAACTACTAATAAGGGTTAAAAGTCGGTGACCTCAGAACCCAGGTAACTTGTTGAGTGAATCGAAAATAAGTCCTACATCGTTCAATGGAAATATTTTTACGAAAAATCACAAACGGATAGTGATTGGGAATTATATCTATCCAGAATGTATAGAAATAACCTAAATCAATTTCTGATATTTTCTATTTTCAATCGACTTATTCGATACTATCTACTGTTGAACAATTCTTATTTTTATTTATTTAATGAGCTCTATACCTGCAGTCGCATCTTGGAATAGGAATGCAAGCCAATTTCTTTTATAACACGTTTTTATTTGTCAAAAAGTAACAAATCTCGGAAAATTTTAAATAATTAACTCAAGACGCGACTGTGGTAAAAGTTTGTTCACTTTTCCACGTTACACTTTTGATTCACTTTCAGAACAGAAAAATACCGTGATTGTCTTAAAAATAAGTCAAGAATACTCACATAATAAAAATAATAGTAATTAACACCATTCCCCAAAGTGCTGTTGGTGATGTTTTTCAGGTGTCCAAGGGTATCATTGGTGAAGACAGTTGTGAAGAATGAAGCACGGGTCGTGGTTTGCTCCCCAAACTCCTCCATCACTGTGTTAGGATCCATGATCTGGTGATGAAAGAAATTATAGGTGAAAAAGTGCATTTCAGTTAATACATTTTTAAGGTTTTTTATACCACATGTCTGACAATTAAGCAAGCGGGTCACGTGATGATAAGTGACTATTGTCTCCTACAGACATAAGCAATACAACTCAAGAGCAAACGGAATACAGCAACAGGTGCTTGGCGACAGATTTTCTACTTGAAAGGGGTAGCCACTAGCCAGCCAGTCGAGTACTACAAACAAAGTACCCTACCACCGTGCTATGGTATCCTCAGGAGACCACTGAGCTATCAATGATGGATCGTTTGGTGAATTTGTCATGCATTGGTCTATACACGGTGTCCCAAAAATAACACGCCAGAGTGACACTGGAGCTAGATTGGCTTCAGGTCTATCAGATAATATCAACATGACCTTAGTAAAAGTTTTCTGGTTTTCAAGATATTGCCATTTTTATGCTTCTAAATATATATATATATGTATATAGTTAACATAATATAATTAGAAAAAAAACAATTAACTAAACATGTGATATCAAACTGAAAATGTAATATAAGATAGAGAGATAGGTAGATAACATTTTGTTGTTACACCACATATGATTGGAGTAACTTAGTAACAGATAATAAAGCTTACAATGAAAGTGATACAATGGGGGATCTTATCTCTAGAAGTTATCTCTACCAGGTAGGTAACCTTTAAGCCTAGATTAAATTTTTACTAGTATTTTCAATCGAAATTCGTCTGGTTAGGTTTCAGGAAATATATCTATACTCATATTATAAAGAGGCAAAGTTTGTGAGAATGTAGAAGGTAATCTCCGGATGTACTGAACCGATTTTGAAAATTCTTTTACGAATAGAAATCCACGTTATTTGTGAGTGTCAAAGGCTATATTTTATCCCGGGAAAAGATAGGATCCCACGGGAACGCGGGTGATACCGAGGGGGACAGATAGTAACTAATAGAGGTAGAGTCAATTGTAACGTTCATGAGTGCCTTACCAGGGCCTAAACTGAATAAATGAGTTTTGAGTTTGAGTTTGAAAATATAATTAGAAATTCATCAGCCTAATTCCGAAACTTTTTTTGTTTATCACAATATATTCATATTCCATATAAAATACAATTAGTAATTTAAATTGAAAGAACACGAACAAAACTAACAACGAATACCTACTCAAGTATATTGTTTATCTAAAACAAAATTGCGCACGATGTTAGATTTTTTATGATTTTGATTTTATGGTATTTTCATATATTTTTTTTACGTCACAAGGGACAACGAGGCAGGCGGGTCACCTGATGGTAAGTGACAACCGTCGCCTATAGACATTGGCAATACCAGGGGATTGCTAATGTGTTGTACACCGTATTACAATGCCTTAAAGGCGAACTGGCTCTCAAGTGCAATTGCCGGAACACACCAACAGGTGCTTGGCGACAGATTTTCAACTTGAGGGTGGTAGCCAGCCAGTCGAGTACTAATATAATAGTAATCATAATAGGTGGCCAGTAAAATGTTTTAATCATCTATCATAAAAAAATAAATTTATATTTCATGTTAGGTATAAATAAAAGTCAGTGATTATTTGAATATTAAATAATAATATAAACCATACAATTATATTTTTTGTAGTTTTTATTAGTACATCAAGCTCTGCTTTGGCAAGAACGCAAAACTACATGTTTTATAGATCATAAAAGTTCAAAATTTTACAAAAATTTGCACGTTTTAACTACCTCAACAATATTTTGCTTTCACCGCAGTAAGCTCCGTCTTATTGGAGGTTTTATAAGACTGAATTGAGACAAATAATCTAAATCCACTATTTTATCATATAGAACGAAACAAACTATAAAAAATAAGAAATATCATAAAAATAAAATAACACCATAGTAGAGAAACATTAATTTAGAATAATTTGTCGTAGGCTCATTCACTATAATAAGACGTCAAATAATGATGAATAACTCAAACTTTCATTTGCGTCATAATTTCGCACAACTCCAAAGAAAATTATCCTTCTGATTACTTAGTACTATGTATTTTGTACGTTTCTACTTACCCCAATCTAAATTTAGGTAGCAACGTATTATTACGTGAGTTTGTTTGCATAGATTACTAAAGTTGTGTTACTCTGTTACGTATTTATCAATATTAATAAAAGTTGGGACACTTTTTTGCCTAACTATTGGACTCCAGATTCTTCATGATCACGGAAAAAAAGTTAATTCATGTTAATATTATAAATGCAAAAGTAACTCTGTCTGTCTGTTGCCCTTTCATGCCTAAACCGCTGAACCAATTTTTATTGATTTTGGTATACAGATAGATGGTATCTTGAAATAGGACATAGGATACTTTTTATTCCAGTAAAAGATAATGAACAACCACAGGGGACTTTTACCGGCACTTTTGTCCCTTTGATAGCCAAGGGGCTTTAAATTATGCAATGTAGGTACATATACAATTTTAAAAATCCTCACAAAATAAATGATATAAAAAAAGCATTTAACAAAAAGTGTAGGTACAGCGCTAAGATCTATACCAATTTCCTCTTGGGTTCTTTCATAATATCCGCTGTGGTGACTGCATCACTTTAATTAACATTCTCCAGTGAAAAAGGTCATTTTCGCTACATTACTCATAATTAAACTGCGATCCCGGTGTTGACTGACGTCGGAACAAGTGATGTTTGTGCCGCAAACTGTAGATGGAGCTATTGTGCAAAACATTTGCATACATACTTGTGAACAGGTGCTGCTTGTGGGGGCTGGTCTGCTTGAGTTTGTTGTTTACTAAATCACTCGTAACTAAATTCAATTTCTTTATTCCTTTTTTGCCGCCATAACACACATATATTATCAGTAAGACTATATATATAATTATTAAATGTAATAGGTCTAAGTTGCTTTTTTAAAAAGAGTAATTACTGAGTTTATTCTATCATTCTTCACGCAGTCCATCCATACCTTCTTCGGCCTTTGGAATTATAGTAACAATTGTAAAATATACCGTAAAATATACTGCTATTTCAATAAATATAAGATATATTATAACTATATAAAATAAAACTAAAGCCTCACACTATGTCTTGATGATTTTTTCAATATACCACCCATATCTTTATAAAAGCTGTGCCAAAACCTTCAAAGGGGAGTTTATTTTGAAAAGTTATTATCTTCAATAATATTCCGATGAAGTTTCCCTTTCGATCTATCCGATTGTTTCGTGAGAACCAATAAAACACGTTTGCAAAATTAATGCTTCTCTGAATTTAAATTGATCCTTTCTGATAATTGGATCCGTAAAATAAATGGAAAGATAATATAATTAACGAAAAAGAGATAGTATTTATGTTATTATTCAAATCCATAATGTAAAATTGTTATGAAAATTATAAACTGAAGTCATGCGATAAAAAAACCTTAAATAATTTATACAAGCAGCTAGCTAACTTCGTAATAACTAGCTAATCTGATAGTTTGTATATAACTTCGTATTACAATACAATATTGGTAGGGACGTCGCATGGCGTGACGACGTGAAGGTCATGGGTTCGGATGCTAAAATGAAGCATTTGAGGTAGTAGTAATATTTTTCGAAAACTTCTTTCGTCAGGCATCGGACGCTATGTTCCGGTTGTTTTAATTGAGAGCTAATTCGCATTAAGACAATATTATGTGCTTACCACCACCAGCCGTAATATCCTCACTGACAGTGGTTGGACTGAAGTCACCGCAAGCCTTCTTTAACAAAATTATAACGTGCGGCTCAAAGGACCATGGGCATACTGAATATTGAATGTACGGAGTTATTTAATTAATTCGGTGAACAATCCATACTATCCATACTAATATTGTAAATGCGAAAGTGTGTCTGTATGTACAGACATACATCTACCTGTTACTTCTTCACGCTTAAACCGCTGAACTGATTTAGATGAAATTTGGTATAAATATAGATGGAACCTTGGAAAAGGACATAGGATACTTTTTATCCTGGGAAATCATTAGATCTCTCTGGAATGCGGATGAAACCGCGGAGCGGAAAACTAGTACGAAATAAAGGAACCTAGAGGTTCCAAGTCGAATAGGTAATCAATGCCAAATTATTTCTGTAGTTCATATATTTATTTCTGTAATCTGTAGTTCAAATATGTGTTTTATAATATCGTATGTAACATAAACTAGATAAAAGGGAACGTGTTCCATCTTACACAACATGTCGAAAATTTTGCAGGAGTTTGTTTCCAACAACCACAACTGCATACCTACTGTACACGCAAAAACATAATAATATTATGTGCTTATTTCATGCTACAGAACGTGGTACACACAGCTTTTTAACATACCGTACTTAACTTATGTGTTTTTGTAAAATGGCTCAACGTAAAGATTATGGAGACATTATCCATCGATGCAGGATTTCATGGTCGCTTTTGAAAAATCTAAATAGCAGGCACAGAACTAATGAAAAAATTAGAGGGAGCGTACGTAAACAACAGTCTCCAATGAAGTGAAGCAACGTGCACTCTGTTGTTTTATTATCATTTTACTGTGTATATTTCAAATCCTACACAATCGTAAACCATTGAAATCATAAAATAAAATTTTACAACTAAATTCTACTAATAATCTCTTCATTGCTACAAATTATATAACATTGAGAATGCAAGGTCGATGATATTATTTTTATTGTGTGCCGCCTACCCGAATCCTTTTGATATTATGAAAAATAAACAGCAACATAAATGTCTGATGAAACATCCGCTTTAGGATGCTATTCCACCAGAGATGTGCTATGTAGCTAAGCGAGGATGTGAAAGCTAAGCTACGAAACTATGTGATGCTAAGCTATGTAGCGGAGCAAGATGTGCGAGTAATATGCGCAGTTCGAGCTATACTGAACTCTGAACATAGCTACACCACTCACGACAATTCATAGCATGCATCCATATAAAAATAACTTAGTATACGCCGTTTCCACCAATTCTATGCTATGTGGATCAATGAATATGTTTGGTGGATATCAAACGGCGCCATAGCAACGTAGCATACCATCTCTGGTGGAAAAGCAGCCTTAATGTTACAAAACGTATTTTCGGGTAGATACAAAATGCCTATGACTGTAAGTGAATAGTAATAGTATCATAGCTATTTTCAATTCTTCAAATACAGTGTGACATACAGTAACACAAAACAAACAACAAAAAACTTTAATTTTACGTATAATTAAATTTCAATGGTAGAAAAATTACTAAATAAAAGTAAGTCATATTCAATTTATTATTTTACATAATATTGTTTTATAATATTATAACTTTTATTGCTCACAAGATATAATAAGTCAATTTTAATCGATGCTTTGTACATTAAACACTCAATAATTTCATCGATTCACATAAAATATAGGTATATTTCCGCGGTTTCGCCCACGTTTCCAAGGGAACCCTTTAGGGGTGAAATTTTCAATAATTCTTTCTGTACTTATTATAAATCTACCTGGCAAATTTCAAGTTAGTAGCATTTATACTTTCACTGTTATATATATACCTATATAGATTATATTATTTGATATGATGTACACACGTTCATTACAGATAAAACCACGGAGCAGGAAGCTAGTCCTCTATAAAAACACATAGCTGATATTCGTTGAACGCGAAGACCGTGTGTCCAACCTTTTAATGATAGGATATTGCGTTCTCGCCGAGCGATCGTAAAACATATTTTTTCCGCAGTCTGACTGACTGCTTTGTAATCATTTGTAAAATTCCTTCTTTAAAGACGGAAGATTTATACACTTTGATCAGTCGTTAAACTAAAGATTAAGGGCCTTACTGTGTACACGGAAAGCTGTGTTTGAAAACCACACACCAGATGTGTGTTTTGTTCGCGGCTAAACGTTTATTTTTTGTCCCAATTATTTTATAATGAGGCCTAAATATTATGTTTACCTATATAGCCTATTATTCTTAAAATACCTCACCATGCCTTTCTCATGTTTCTTTTCATGTTTTTCTTTTAAAACGTAAATAGCTACATAAGAATATTATAAGATTCAGTAAATATATGCTTGAAAAGGTTAAACGAAATCGTTCTATCGGTTTTCTAGCTTACAGTTATATTCATAACAAGTTAAATGCATCCTCAAATATTTACTTCATTTTGAGCATTGACTTTCCAATTTCTAAGACTTCTATGTGCTACACGAATATGCAAGCTTCGAAAGCATATACAACTTTTTAATTGGAAATAATTTTTCCCCGTTCCATTTACCTGGAAAAAATGTTGGAATATCCTCAACGATAAAAAAGTAAAATATTCTTGGATTTTTTCATTTTATAACTATCACAGAACATTTTCTTATAATAATATAGTTAAACACATTTATTTATTCTAACAAAGCACCACGCTGCAATCCAAAACATTGTCGCCATTACCATAAAGAATAATAAGTTCTATTTGCATTGCCCTAAACCTTAAAAGGAAGGCAAACCATTTCAAGTGAAACGCACAATATTACATTCACACAAAGTACCTACAATGGAAGAAAAAAATACTTTTCCCTTCATAAATAAGACAAGAAAGGTTTCAGGGACCTTTCCGCTGCCAATTAATCTTTACTGAGGGCTTTTGCACGATGGACCCTACCATAATTACGTACTATCTACTAATAACAAGATGGATGGGCCTCACGTACATTGATATCTACTAGATAGTTCCATGACTAACTGACTACCTAGACATTTATAAATATTCCTGTCTGTGAGAATATTACACTGAAGAAATGTTTTTGAAATTATATCCCTTATTGGGTAAAATACGGGATCGCTGGGGAAATAGAGATAATATATACATCTGCCTTTCCAGTACCAATAATAAGTTGGCAATTTTTTTCAGGTCATTTACACATATTGGAACCGAATTGGCTATCTGATCCCAAACTAAGCATAGCTTGTAATATGGAAACCAGATGACTGATATAATACATAGAATATTTTTTTTTTTGTAAATACATACATAGATAGATAAATTACACCCAGACTCAGGACAAACAGACATGTTCATGCACACAAATGTGTGTCCTGGGTGGGAATCGAACCCACGACACCTGCGGCGTGATAGGCAGTGTGTTAACCAACCACGCCAACCGGCCCGTCGTACTGGGTACAGAATAGGGTACTGAAGAAGGCTGGGAAGAGACTTTTTTATGGTGGGCAACGTGCGGGCTATTCTCCTGGTGTTTTAGGTGTCTATAGGATACGGTATCCGTTTACCGTCAGGCGAGAAACTATGTGCTTCTTTTCTTTTTATATCACATGTGATAACCAGGCAGGCGGGTCACCTGAAGGGAAGTGAATACCACCGCCTATAGACATAAACAATACCAAAAGGATAGTCAATGTGTTGTACCTACACCTTGTTACAATACCTTAAATGCAACTGGCTCTCAAATGCAACTGCCGGAACACATGAGGGTGGTAACCAGCCAGTCGAGTACTACAAAGTACCCTACCACCGTGCTGTGGTTTCCTCACGATGTTTTCCTTCAGCGAAAGCTCAAGCTCATTGTAAGATTCGAACCCACGACCTTCACCGCGTTATCTGATCCGACGTCTCTACTACTGAGCTATCATCGTCTTAAAATCATGCTTGTTAGATTAGTTAGTGGTATAAAAAAATCATAAGCTGGCGGTCCCCCAACAAAAAATAAATAAATAAATAACCTCCCTTGACAAATACAGCCTGATAGAAGTGGCGTTAAACATTTATAGGTTATATCCTATAAGAATAAAGGAACAGGTGCTTTTATGATAAGAGTAAAAAATGGGGCTAAGGTTTTTTCACTTCAATTTATCATTTTAACATTTGGTCCTTTTCCAGCGGCAGACGCTGTTCGTAGTTTAATTAAGAAAGTTGAACAAAGTGCCATTAGCATTTGAAATAATAGCAAGTTTGAGTTGTTTAAAAGCTCTACGATATTAACAAAACAATTTAATTGAGTGGAGAAATGTTGGGTGTGTTCGTCCGCGATAATTAGAAATATTTTTTTTTTACTTTTTGGATAAACTTGTGTTTGACTGCAATCTTACCATGGTAAGTGATGATGTGGCCGGTGGTAAGCAAGCCTTGATGGGAACAGGCCATCAAGTGCAGATTTTCATCTTGAGGCTTAGCCAGCCAGTCAGGTACTACAGACAAAGTACCCTATCACCTATCACAGTGCTATGGTTTCCTTCACCGAAAGCTCAAGATCATTGTGTGTGAACAAATGTCCCAGGATATTTATTATTATTATTATTATTGTAGGATTCGAACCCACGACCTTTGCCGCGGTATCCGACGTCATTACCACTGAGCTATCGTCGCTTAAATGCCTACAAAACAACTTATTTTTTAATGTGACCTCCTATATATTTAAATTGTATAAATACGATTATTTAAATATCCAGGCCATCTGATCCTAATACTTACAAAGCAAAAACTGTACAATGGAAATCAGATAACTGATCGTTCACAACATTTTTTGGTTCGTTAGGTTATTGTTGTTTACTTTGAATTTACTGAAGTCCCTATAGAAAATACTACAACTGCGTTTAATTTACTACAAAACATTTATTGGATTTGTCACCAGACATCCCGGCCGCTGTTGCATATTGCCGTATATTGCTTTTTCTTTTGTATCTCCGTGACCCACATTTTAACCGTAATATCCGGTTATATCCAGTTACAGCCGGTTCTTATCATCACAAATGAAAGATGAGGCTAATGACAGTTTGGGAGTTATCTGGGATGGATTGTTGATATCCGCTACTAGATTGCGTCTCATTGATCTGATAATTTTCTACGCTTTTGTACGTTTAGCTAAATGGATTTAGCAAAACTGTGTACAGTCACAATAAAATAGATAGCCATAAGTATTAGAATATTGAAGCATCCAGGTGTTGGGATTTTTTGAGGGTATAAACACACATACCTACAGAGAATGGACAATGAATTTTGATATTCGACTAGAACATGTTCTTTCCCTGCAGATGTTGGTTACTTTTGGATATTGCTTAACCGAATTACAGTACCTAATTATATTTTTAGTATCCATATTATAAATGCGAAAATGTATGTCTGTCGGTCTGTCTATTACCTCTTCACGCTTAAACCGCTGAACCGATTTAGATGTAATTCGGAATAGAAGAAGGACATGGGATAATTTATCGCGGGAAAAGATAAGATCCCTCAGGAAGGCGGGTGAAACCGCGGGCGGAAAACTAGTTAACTATAAATAAACACTCGATATAAATACGGTCAAATTATACAACTTTCCCGCAAATTCCAGAGCGATATTCCACAATTTCCGGTAAAATCCAGATGTTCCCAGGAATAGAAGTTGCGGTTTCTTATTTGCAACACACCAGTGAAATTTCATCAAAAATATTCGAGAGAATTATTAAAACTTTCTGAAACTGAAATAATATAATAATAATTTCAGATAAAGTTTTAATGACTGAGCAAACCAAATGTAGTCGAGCTGTTCATTCAAATTTTTCAAGTAAAATTTACATAACTAAATTTTTATTGGGTTACAATATTTTTTCTGTTAGTAAATTTTCTAGAAAATAAATGTAGGTAGTAGGATATTTATACGGTCACCTTTCCAAAACCAGCAGAACTTGTCCTGTGGAAAACAAATCCAGAAAGTAGTAGGTACCATATTTATTTATTTTTTAATTATGTTATACGAGTATTTGCCTCAAAATTAGTAACCACGATTTTGCGATGAAGTATTACCGCAATAAAATAGGTTATAATTTATTCAATTGTTTTTTTTTTGTCATATTTTAATGAAAATATTTTGCGGTGTACCTACCTATATGCTTTTGTATAAAGTAGGAATTGCTTTCTAATATATTAATCTTATTTATATTTATTTAGGTTTAAAAAAAAGAAATGTTTTCTAATAGGACATGTAGATATTGAATGTAGTCATTACAAAAGCTTATAAGCTAATAACCGGCCGGTTGGCGTGGTTGGTTAATACACTGCCGATCACGCCGCAGATCGTGGGTTCGATTCCCATCCAGGACACACATTTGTGTGCATGAACATGTCTGTTTGTCCTGAGTCTGGGTGTAATTATCTATTTAAGTATGTATTTACAAAAAAAATAGTATATGTAGTATATCAGTCATCTGGTTTCCATATTACAAGCTCTGCTTAGTTTGGGATCAGATAGCCGTGTGTGAACAATTGCCCGAGGTTATAACTTAGACAGCAGACACAAAATGCATGCACGAACGTCTCTATCGAATTTGAATTGATCACATGACCTTTGGAGTTGTAGCCAGGGTATCCCACAACCTACTCGAGGGTGATGCAGTCGTTTCTCGATCGTTGACAAAATTAGAACCTTCTTGTTCAACTGAAGAACAAATAGAACTCTGACCTATTTTCTTTATTCCTGCAAAGGTGACATTCATTTTTGTCTTCAATACATTTTCACAAAGGGCCTGTTTCGAATATTGCTGTATTGAATTCATATGTAAGTGAGTAAATAAAAGGAATACAATCCACCCGTAAACGTGTATCGTGTGTCTTCCAATCTGACATTCTGAAACAGTATAGTAGTTTGTTTATCTAGTTAGGGACATACATATGTATCACAAAACATGTGAACTGATCAGTAGTATATAGCACCTTAAGTGGCTCCATTTAATATTACAATTCGACCACCGAGAGAATGCGTTTTTGACACTTGTAAATATAAGCGTATCACAGTAACGGCTTATCCAATTTTTGTGAGACTTTGACGAAGCTAGTAGCATCAAAAATGTGCCTATTACATATTTTCGTGATAAGCGCATTATTTATTATTTATTTATTTTTTAATTATTTATTTATAAACGCATTCTCTCGAGACGGCCAAATTGTAAACTAGCTTTTCTTAATTCTTTTGGATTCCACAAGGTACTCTCGGTATGAAAAAAAAGTACCTAATGTAGGTTTGTCTGTCTTCGATCTTGGCCCTGATTTTATCACAATCTTACCAGTTAGTGATAATATGACCGAAGGTGGTACGTAGCCTAGAAAACAATATAAAATGTGCTTTTAGTAATCTGGATATTACATCGAATGTATTTGTTATTAGACAATTAAGTTTTAAATACTAAGAAATAACACGGTTGAGAAATAGACGAATAATAATATAAAGGTGGATGCAGACTTCGCGAGGCAAGCGCCGACAGCACCGTAGAATAGTTGGACACGCATCCCTCTGCCTAAAACATACGACGTATCCATCCAAACGGCACATGCTCATTTTGAGAACACATCATACGAATATAACTAATTACTTAGTAAGAAAAATACTTAAGCACATGCCATGAATGCTGAGGACGAGCAGCGCCAATCTGAACGAGGTTTGTGGTGAAACATTCGCAGCGCTTGACTCGCGGTGTATGTACGCGGCTTAAATTGTATTATTTGAAGTCTTTAGCTACTCAAATACTTACCGAAAACAAAAACATAGTTGAGAAATGGACGAAGAATTAAATTGTATTATTTGATGTCTTCATGCTACATAATGAATAATAAATTGAGCCTCAAAATTGGACAAACTGTCATTGTTACAAATTTGGAAATTGTGATACATGTTCAGGTAAAATATTAAATAGTTCAGAAGTAAACACTGAATACGGGGACCATTTACCACCACGCGAATTATTTAATAAATTCACAACAATTTTGCTGTTGTTAGCGCTTTGACTTTGTAAACATACATAATTAGGTATACCTACTTAATATACACTGTAAAATTAGTCATTACTGTTATTGTATCAGATGCTAACCTAATCTGTGTGTTGTGATTTTTCAACTATTATGAAAAACCTTCTGCATTAAACTGACTATTTTACGCTACAGTAGAATTTCTCAAATCGGAGTGGTAGTTTTTGAGATAAACAGTTCAAACGAACTTTCCAGCCTTAAAATAATAGTATAGATTTAAATAAAAAACATCCACGTGTACAATATTAGTAGGATTATTTCAGTTTATACTATAATTGGTTCCTGATTGAAAATTTCAAATTCAACTGGAATTTAACTTCAAAAATCAAGTCCATACCTAAATAGACAGAGAAATAGCCTTACTTTTGTTTAATCTTAGAACGCTATCTATATTTTCTAGTCAAATTTTCTGAATCTCTATCGTTTACTAAAAAAAACAAGCATCTTTTTGTCACTTTCTCCGAAGATTTTAAATAAACCAATCGTTGGGGATCAGCATAATCTATCACGGCTTGGCAATATTTCTCCTGTCGTCTAATAAGCGCAATAAATACTCTGTACCCTGTAAATTGATGTCAGTAAAAGTTTTCTCTCGCGTTTACGTATAGGTACTTTTTTCTATAGGAATTGACACAGCGCCTCTCATGGAATAATCATGGAACTAATTTCATCATCAATTTTTTTTAACGAATACACCAAAGAGTCACTGTTTAGTATAGCTCGAATGGCACTATTATTTTAATGTAATCGATGAAAACAAAAAAATAATTTTAATATCCTACATTGTAAAGTAAATTTCTACTTCACACAATCTTTATTCGTTTATTCTTCACGTAAAATGAATACAGATGTATTATTTGAAAACTCTTTAAATTTATTAAGTAGGAATTTACTTAGCTTTTTTTTACTTTTAAATGAACTTAATTCAAAATAATTCATAGTTTGTATATAATAATTGATTTGATTTTTTGCGTAACTCTCAAACTATTATTTCAAACCCGGTAGCAGTCTTTCGCCAATTAAAAAATCAGTATAAAGTTGGTCATGAAGACAAAAATAGGTACATAAAAACTTCAACAAATCGTCCAAATAATATGTATTATGTTACATGTACATGTTACATCATGTTACATTTCGATGTAAATGGTTATAAACATAATCTCCTTTTGAGATTCCATCTAAAAAATGAATACTTACTTAAAAACGTCTGTATATTCGCAGCTCGAAATCATCAATTCACCCATCTTAGTCTTAAGTTGATTAATGACTTCAAATATCAATAATTCAGTCAGTTTATTTAAGTGTAAAGCCCAAATAACATTAACCATTACAAAAATACGGGGTCAATGCTTAAATCATTCATATGGGATTTATAGCAGAACTGCACATCGAATGTTTACTCGTAAATCAGCCGGAACAAAATTAATATCTTAACTCCTGTTTGGAACAATCCACATAAATCCCAATGATTTTAAGATTATCATGGACAACTTTGTTTGTTATATAATTCATAATATTAATAAACATACCTAATTTATGTAGCCTTGATGAATGTCAAATTAATTTTACAACCTAATACTTTTTAGAAAAAAAACTTGAATTTCTGAACATTTAGATGTGATGTGCAAGCCTTTATGGTTCGATAATGCCAATAAAATACAAGAAAAAAAAAGTAGAGTAGCGAATAACGCTTCATTTTGAGTTGAGGCTTCGAAAGAGTAGCTGGAGTGTTTTGGCAATTGCATTTCAGACCGATTGCTTTCTACATAGATATCGTATAGGCCGGCAACACATCGACCATCCCCTGGTATCGCTTATGTCCATAGGTCTTATGTAATGTCTTATGTTTGACAAAATAACGTAGCTAAAGAATGCAGAGTTGCAGAGTTGGCATTAGGTAATCTGGCCCGGTGCAAAATGTTTTCTGTATTCACAAATTCTCAAACCTTTGGGGATGTACCTGGGCCCTGACAGACAGAAGCACCATCCTAAGTCGTTTTTATGTGTATAAAAATATAGTACAAAGCCCAAATATAAGTAGATATTTTAATATACAATTTACACAGTAACAAGAGTTAAGATATCGAAACAATTTATGATTGTTATATAAAGTTGAAATACCAAGATCTACTTTTGTTATTGTAATAGCAAATAAACTATTACTTGGTAATAGAATGTAGGCAGAACCCTGTATATTTAACCTTTCAATGGCTACGTAACTTCTTGTAAACTTGGCTAGAATAGCTTATCTAATACTCTCACAATATGGGAGGTCCTAACTTTTGGGAAAAAAAGCAATGCTTCAATATCGAGACGACTTTTCGAAATCTATTTTGGTCAAATTATGTTTATCAAAAACACTATTAAAATTGATAATTTCATTGTTGCCAATAAAATTATAAAATTTTAGTATTTTTTATAAGGTTTCAAAGGTTTATTAGGGATGTTGATGATCTAACACTAACCAGTGCATAAAACATCTAAAAATCATAAATAGCGAATACGTTGTAAAATTCATCCTGTTTATGATTTTTAATTAATTTATTTATTTTTATTTATTTATTTTTAGGAAGATTTACAGCAAATAAAATTATACAACAAAGAAAATGAATATCTTAATGCTAATAACAAACCTCCACCATTATCAACTTAACGACAAAGAGTAGATAATTTAAAGGTGTATTTTATGACACAAAACCAGTATTTCATACTAAACTCCATATAAAATATCGTTTTGACGTTTAACAAAAAGAAGCTGATTTAATATGTCAGTCAACATGCCTACGTATTTTTTTTTTTAAATCCATTTAATATTTGGTTCGCGACTTCGCCAAAGAACAGTTTTGGCGCTTCGCAGACTGTACTTATGTAAGTTGGTAATTACTCACCGAAACTCTTGTAACTGATATGT
Organism: Ochropacha duplaris; assembly: GCA_951361185.1. Classification (NCBI taxonomy): domain Eukaryota; kingdom Metazoa; phylum Arthropoda; class Insecta; order Lepidoptera; family Drepanidae; genus Ochropacha; species Ochropacha duplaris. Next base: position 3,499,527 of record OX592696.1, read on the forward strand.
TTATAGTGGAATTATGTAAAACAGATGCGGTATCGTCTTTAAGTTATCTATTCATCTGAACTCAAAACACGTTCGGTCAACCAGGCGCTCTATTATCAACGTTATAAGACTGTTAAGTGATATAACAAAGTGAATTATTTCCTAAAGGCTTTCCTAAATCATTGACATAAAATTCATTCATTCAAATATATATGAATTTCTAAACATAGCCTTTTAAATAAACGTCCAAGATTAATATAAGAGTCCGCTGAAAAACCGACAGCCTTTCGAATTATTTACAATTGATAATAAATGAAAAAATATTGGAATGGTGATACAATACTTTAAAAACAAAACGAGCTTTATTAAAATATATTTATTTTATTACCCGGATATGTGTGAACTCCAGGTATTCTATACATTCCTAGGCAATGTATAAAATACCGAATGCACGTCTGTAATGTTTTATTTTCTATTCATAGGTTCGGTACATATCATTCAAGTAGATAAGCTTATGGTGCCATATGATCCATTTTTTTTAAATAATCGAACATAAAGACAAATCCTCTACACCACAAATAAAATGTACTTAATTGTTTTGATGACCTTAACGAGTCCTCTTTAATCAAATAAAACTCCAAAATGTACTTACGATAACATTTCACACGTTTTCGATGCTTAATTAAAACCTCTGATAACTCTCAAAGGGCATTAATTGGACCCAAAATTATTTGCAGATCGTTAGGTATGTTAATATCGGGCTTCTTGGGTCCGTGTCGTCATCTCATCTGTATTCACAAAATCTATCACCGTTTAGGCCTATAAATCTGAAAATTTGCATCATCAATAAGGAGTGAAAACAACTTTTTTATCATTTTAATACTTCCATAATATTCCTTTAAAAAGCTTTGCTAGGATTCAATGAAAAAGTGCTTTTGGAAACATATTTTAGAAATAATTAAAAATTCACAAGGTGGTTCACCCGATTGTATGTAACTGGATACCGTCAGTAAGATATTAACAATATCAGGGGGATTGCCAATGTGTTGTCGACTTTTTATTGTAATGCCTTGATGTCAAATCAGAATTTTAAGTTGAGGGTTCGGACGCTCAAGCTCATTTGATCCCAAGCTGTGATAGCGACGATGAATACTTTCGCCGTGGTATCCAGCAACGCTATCACAGCTACAATCGTCTTTCCAGCCATTTGCAGAACTAGTTCTATACCTACAGCGTTCTGAGCTTGGTAGTCTCGCTACTTTCGCTTTACATAATCACTAACCATGTTGTTTTAGTCAAACACAAGTAAATCCAAGTAATAAAAAAAACACATTTCTCGTACAATAAAGGCAAATAGAATCGCGAAGGCCCATCAAAAGACTATTAAACGGTGTCTTAACATTTCATTAGTAAGAGGTTCACGCTTGTTACCTCACATAGACAGAATCCCACGTAATTTCCATACATCGTGATTCGTCCCACTCCTTTCAAGTTCAGCTCCTAGATTAGAATAGTGGTACAAGTTACGAGAGAATTGACTAAAAATCCATTATCGTCAATTTAATCATTGCATTTAAGGCATTGTTATAAGGTGTACAACACATTGGTAATCCCTCTGGTATTGCTAATGTCTATAGGCGACGGTAGTCATTTACCATCAGATGATCAGTCAGCCCGGTTGTCTCTCGTCCTCTCCAGGGATTAATTAAAAAAAACCCTTTGTTAGTGTATTTCCACGTTAAAAATGACACATGTAAGCTTTCAAGTTTATAATCCCAACGGTTTAGGGTGCGTTGATAGGCCAATCAGTCTGTCAGTTAGCACAGTCTTTTTATGTGTATAAATTTGCATCGCTGATAAAATTAATTAGAGAGTGGTCTAAGGATTTTATTGTTTTAATTGTGTTGTACCGGAATATGGGCACGCACGGTGGTAGGGTACTTTGTAGTACCCGACTGGCTGGCTACCACCCTCAAGTTGAAAATCTGTTGCCAAGCACCTATCGGTGTGTTCCGACAGCTGCACTTGGGAGCCAGTTCCCATCTAGGCTTTGTGTGCTTACCACCTTCGGCCACATCATCACTTACCATGGTGAGATTGTGGTCAAACACAAGCTTAAACAGAATAAAAAAAATTAAAAAAATGGGCGTATTGATGGTCCTCCGTAGCAGGCAATTCTGAATAAAACGAGGTGCTTTGTTCAAAACGTGTAATGGCAAGTAAGAGGGCAACGACAATCGCACGACATAACCACTCACAAACATTATTAACCATAATAAAATTGTTTCCAACAAAAAACAAAATATATTTTCATTTATACTTATTATAAATGAAAAGTTCAAATGCAAATTGTTTAACCTTTTTTTATATTCCACTAGGTGGAAAACAAGCTTACGGCCCCCATCTGATGATAAGCGGTTACCGTAGCCTATGGACGCTTGAAACAACAGAAGCATCAACCTTCTTACTCCTTTTTTGAGCAACCCCATCCTTTAGTCTCTCGGGGAAAACTCATTCCACAACCTGATCGTGCGCGGGAGAAAATGTCTCTCAGACCGCACTGTACGCGACTAACTTGGTTCTAAGGTGTGAAGATGAACTCCCTGCTACGCTTTCAACTTAAACCGAACACCACTTCGAGGACAAAAACGTGCCGATTGTTGTCAGCAAAAATTACCCATTAACATTGGGTGAAGGTGTATAGTCTCCGGCGTTTAAGCAAATATGGTAGTCGACCCAAACGCATACTAATTGAACACGAACGATTTATAAGTACGACAACCTCCTTCCGTGTACATTAAAGTCGTTAGCAATTGTGATTTTCCAGAGTTACGAGTAACAATTTGAAATTATCATTGCTAATTGGTTACATACATAAGAATAGAGAAGTTTTATGAGCACTTATTTAATTACTTTCTAAACATGAATTTTAGGATAAATGTTTAGAATTTTTTGTTAAATAAAAATAATTTGTAGTAGGTAAATTAATATATAAAAGATTAATCTCAAAGCAGGCTTTTAAAGCCTAATTTAACCTTTTGGGGATGAGTTTCCGAATATATTTTCTTATTACTTGCCTACGTCCATTAAAGGCATCTACTGTTCAAAATTGTTTCCAGCTTATTTTTAAGGGTTCCGTAGCCAAAGGGTAAAAACGGGACCCTATTACTAAGACTTCGCTGTCTGTCCGTCCGTCTGTCTGTTACCAAGCTGTATCTCAAGAACCGCCATAGCTAGACAGTTGAAATTTTCACAAATTATGTATTTCTGTTGCCGTTATAACAACAAATACTAAAAACAAAATAAAACAAATATTTAAGGGGGGCCCCCATGCAAAAAACGCTATTTTTTGCCCTTTTTTGCTCGATATCAATAATGGCAACAGGTAGGCATTTGAAATATTCACAAAATACTCAGCTGTATTTTTACTTTAATAATAAATAATAAAATTAAAATAAAATAAATATTTAAGGGGGGTTCCCATACAACAAACGTGATTTTTTTGCCTTTTTTACGGAACCCTTCGTGCGCGAGTCCGACTCGCACTTGGCCGGTTTTTTTTACTCTATGGTGATTAGTTACCCGAATTGGTTGTTCTCTTTATATTATAATAGTATCGATAAAGACAATTGGGTCAGTTGTACATAAAGTATGTTAGTTAAAACTTTAAATAATGAGTAGCGCAAGACCCGCCATCGTGGAGATCCTTGGTGGAGGCCTTTGTCCGGCAGTGGACGTCTTCCAACTGACATGATGAAGTAGTTGATATAATTTATGTCCTAAAGTAAATATTCCCTAAAATAATCATGTATTTACTTACTGAATCAATTTCAACAGTATTGTTGGATATTGTATACACAAGCTCCTTTGCTCATTTTATAAAAGTCGTTGTTTGAAATCTAAAGAAAACTATAAATTTAATGATCATCCAAATTTAAAGGCGTCTACTACAATTTTCATGAATACTTACGCACAACTAGACTTCATTTGCAAAGCACCTGAGCCTTCTAAGTTATTTAATAAGCTGTTGAAAAGGGTTGACTCATGGGCTCAACGAATTGATAAGATTGTCTCTATTGTATTTTCCTTCAAACGAGAAATTTATTCATTTAAATTAATTGAGGTATAGTTCAGTTTGTTTTCACAGAGTTACGGCGCGGTATACTTTCTTCTCAGTATTTTATGCGGAATATTTACAACCTTATTCTTATCAATTTTATTTTGAAAACTTTAAATTTTACTGGAACTTTTTTGTTTACTGAACAACAGTTTATCTTTCTCCATGGTTATATTTCCTTCATAACTTTATAACTGAATATAATTTTATTTATAAAACTGTTTTTTTTTTGCAAACTGGCAAAAAAAATGAAGCTACAAAATTACTGTTATGGTTTAAATAAAAATTTCGGTTAGTTTATTTTAACGACTCGACTAAGATGTACCTACAATAAAAATAACTTTTAAATCCTAATTCTTATTTGCACAATATATTCGAACGGCCAACAAACGTAAAAGATGTTTGGAACGAACGAAAATTTCCTTTATTTGTATTAAATACAGAAAGCGTTTGCAAAGTCAGTTAATAAAATTCAGTGCACGCTTGGATCTTTATTGGGCACCTAATGGCTTGTTGATGTATTTATTATTATTTATTCTGTACATTTGAATGTGGTAGCCAGTAAAACACTCGTTAACGTGTTGAAGGATTTGGGTCGAGTGTCAGTGAGAGCGAAATATTTGAAAAAAAGTTTTTAACTAACTTTCCGCCCCGCAGTTTCACCCGCGTTCCCGAGGGATATAAATAAAATATAGCGCATGTTACTCGCTAATCAATTTTTTACAGTCGGTTAAGTTTTTTTTTTAAGTTTATTCATATTACAAACAAATATACAAACAAACAAACAAGAAATCAAAACCTTTTATACGCGGAATACCTGTCTATGGAACAAATAGACCAAACCTGGCTTATTATGCTATTATTTTGGAGTTACACTAACCCACCAAAAACATAAATGTAAAAAAGGAGAGCCAAGTTCAATACAAAAATTATTCTCTGCTGTGGGCTTCGCCGCAAAAAAAATGGAGATCTGAGATTGAGTGCCAAGTTCTATGCAAAATCCAAATATGTAGTCTAAGGGCTAACTTGGCTGGTTTTCCCATACGAATTATATAGCCTTCGCATGTTCTAAACCTGTTACCTTTCGGTTCTTATTTTATTATTCCGAAAATTTGGCTTGCTGGTAGAAACTACCCATCGAACATAAGGCTCTTCCATGACTGTGTAAAAGTAGGTACTTAATAATAATTCGTATGGGAAAACCAGCCAAGTCAGCCCTTAGACTACATATTTGGATTTTGCATAGAACTTGGCACTCAATCTCAGATCTCCATTTTTTTTGCGGCGAAGCCCACAGCAGAGAATAATTTTTGTATTGAACTTGGCTCTCCTTTTTTACATTTATGTTTTTGGTGGGATATCATTACTTTTTGTAGGTAAGTACAGTACAGTTTTAAAAGGACAAATTCAAAACTAAAAGTAGACTTTATAAATATAAAACAATTGCATTGCCAAGCCCACAGCAGAGAATAATTTTTGTATTGAACTTGGCTCTCCTTTTTTACATTTATGTTTTTGGTGGGATTATTTTATCATTATTTATGAGTAGGTAATGATTTTACACTATTGATGTGTGCTAAATATAAAAATAATAATTAATCCCAGTTAATAACGTAGGTACCCTAAGTAATATTAGGTATTTATGTTAAGCGTTCATAATAGAATCTAATTATTTAAAAATTGCCAGTTTTTTATTTATTCCTTTGTATTCATCTAATTACCTATCTGCATACCAAATTTTAACTCTCTAGGTCATCTGGAACTGGGTTAGAGTTTTGGTCTATAGGTCAGTCAATGATAAAAATGAGGAATTTTGGACATTAATATCTAAATAACCGTTTGAGATAAGCTTATGAAATTTATAACACATATGTATCTTGCAAGTCTCAATATATGAGCCAAATTTGATACGTTTATGTAAAATAGTTTTTGATTTATGAGGGGGTCAAAAGTGGCTCCAAATGGTTCGTGTAATATTACACACGGTGCGGCTCGCCAGTTCTGTTTCTTGAACTTGGCTTGACACGCTCCCGCGTGTCTAGATACGGTCTCTGCGCAGCTCGGTTTACTCTTAGTAAAATTATATTATACTCAAAGTCAAAGTCAAAACCATTTATTCAGTTTAGGCCCTAGAAGGGCACTTATGAAGGTCAATTACAGAAGTTACCACCGGTTCGGAAGTCAGCCTTCAACTGAGAAGAACCGGCAAGAAACTCAGCAAGGTAAATTAACGCTGCGACAAAAATCATGCAGTGTTTCTGAGTTATAACCATACTAACAGACAAATATGTATAAGTAACAGTAATATTTAAGGACAATGATGTTATATAGATTATGTGTTGCTACTAGTGAATGGATATCAAATTTTACATTACATAGACATTTTTCCACATAACATAATATGAGCATAAATAACATACTTAAAATTTGTTTCACAAAAAAATTCAAGCCATAAGATCAAGATCAGAAAATTCATTAGAATATTCGATGAGAACGATAAACAAATAATAAATCTTATAAGACTCCGGCTCGCTGTCAGTGAGACCACCAGGCAAATATGTAACCCACATCATTCCAGCGTCGAGATTCAAGATTTATTTGCGCTTTTCACTCAGACATTTTCTTTGTAATCGGTTAACATTACGCATTATCTAAAGTAAACTGTGAACAATTTTAAGGTCTTCCTAGTGTTGAGTTCGGTTAAACAGACGTATAAGTTGTTGGTATTGAATGTTTGTAATATCAGTATCTATAAATAGGAAACTTCCTTATATTTTAAGTAATTCAATTCAATTAAACACTCCATATCAAAGAACTATCACAATATCATCTCGTTATTGTCATTAAACAATAAGAACATTATGGTAAGCATAACTTCACATTCAAATTAATCCTTCAAAAATAATACCTTATTTAATAGGTAATTATGAAAAGACAATTTACTTTTGCTATGGATATTGGTTGCTCAGTGTACCTATATTTAATGAATTTGTGGAATTTTCATTGAAAGCAATATATTTAAAGCGAAGGCCCGCTTTCAGCACGAGAATGTGAAAACGCCCATAAATTGCTAATCTCCAAAATTAATTGGTGTTTTTCTTTGAAAAATTAATTGTCCATAAGTCACGGAATGTTTTGAGGCTGTTACATTGATGTCGGCTTTTAAATAAAACGAGGACGTGGAAATGTAATGTAAATGTATGACCGTGTGTTATTGAGCATTATTTTTAATACTTCGTCATTAGAATGGTATGATCGCCAAAAAAATATAGTTATGTTTTATGCAACAGCAAAAGTCAAACTAGATCTCTCTATGATGTGAAATAGGGTTAGATGTTGTTAAATTGTGACGTTGGTAATTATATAGATAATTTAATATAAAATTGTGCGTTCTAGAGCCAACAAGCATTTTTTTTATCGAAGAGTAACGGAAATGTGTTTCCATTATTTCTATGAGAATCTTTGTAGTGGTTGTAGAGGCATATAAAGAGAATAACGTAATTGTTACTAATAAACATCAAAAGAAAATTATTTTCAGTTACAAATGTTCCTTTCAACATATTTCAAATTGCCGATTATGATAATAAACCAGTCTGATCAGAACCACTCATTATGTGTTACGGCCTCGTTAACCTACATGAGAATTATAAAAAACCTTTCAAGATTATTATTAACATTAATTAACGATTCTTGAATTGAAATTCATGGAAAATCTTGAACAAAGTACGAACGAGATAAATATATATATGTATACAGATGTATTCTTTAATATAAGAGAAAATGCTTGTAAATAATATAAGAGATCTGGGAGCACGGGAGTGCCCCCGCCAAGATGAGCCAAGCGAAGCGCAAGGGCACTACCTACCTATTCTCGAAGCGCTTTGTCGTTTTTTTGAACTCTCATAACTTGGCTTTGCATTATAATACTTACTGGATATAAGACCGTTTCATTGCTACAAGAACTATGTATAACAGAAAAGTAATGAACAGTAAATAAATTTTTCACCTTACGACCATGTGAATGTAGCGAAATGGCTAAGCAACATAATTTAACTAAGATGTAGATTTCGTGAAGTTAGAGCTTGTCGAGTTAGAAACTCGGCTTAACATGAGATCTGACATTTTTTTTACAGTGCGCGTCATATATGCTCTTGGCAACATTTTACATGAAAATGTTTTTGGAAAGGACTGAGTGCAAATACATGGCTTATTATTTTAAGATCCTACACGACAAGATTTTGATAGTATAAGTAAGACGAATCATTTTGAGTTGGCATAAATAATTCGCCTCAATATCAAGAATGTGAAACGCTGGCATTGTTTTTTCTTAAAGATGATTCAGTATCCTTGACAAAATGTCCTCTACGTACTCTGTTATCAGTGATCAATGCTCGTTGAGTCGTAATTTTTACCAGTTACCCGATACCTCGTAAAACCTTTCAATAAAATGACATCAGTCCACGTAATAAGCGTCCAGCGAGAACAAGCCATCAGCAGTTTAGGAGTCGTAGACAGTCAATATAAATTTTAGGTTAGACTTAATCTAGATCTTTACTGCTTTCGGTGTTTATTAGCCTATAACTTTAGGTTGTGACCAACGTACGTGGTTTAATAAGAAATCTGGTCAAGTGCGTGACGGGCCTGGCAGTGTGTAGGGTTCCATAGCATTATGTACAAAGTGGCAAGTTATAATTTACAAAGTTTATTTAAAAAAATGATTAGGTGTATTTCATAGTATTTTTGTGATATCTTAATAGCGTTGTTACCGAAACTATACCTACTATATATTGTAAATTAAAGTATTTCATAATAAAAATTGGAAATCATAAACAGATTTTACAATTATTATTAAAAGATTATGAGTATGAAAACTACAGTTTCAAATAAGCTTCTGAATTGAGTAGGTATGTATGTAATTTTTATCCAGGAAATTGAGTTTTATATGGTAGTAGTATTAGTTCAGAGGCGGTTTTATAAATTTAAACAGAAAATGTTGCGAAATGAACCCCCCAGACCATGCAAATGATAGAGGATATTATCTCTCATAAGATATGATACATATGAATCATCTGTTCCAAAGTTTCAAGCAACCGTTCATTACTTGGACCACGCATAATTTCTTTACCTTTTATGGTGCGTAGGTGTGAACTTACTTTTATGTCCAATCAAATCACAATGACGCGTGAGACGGCCCAGTAACGTCAGTAATTACCTACTACGGTCACTGCACGATGATCAAATGATCAATTTGAGCTTTGGTAAGTAACAACATGACGCGACGCCGACGTCGTGAAATGTTATGGATGCCAAATAAAACAATGCTTTATTTTCATTTACTGAAATTACATTTGCCTATTATCAAATCTTGCATAGTCAAAGTGCACGTATAAACCTTAGACTATAGAAGAACTGAACAAAAAGAGGCAAAAAATAATAAGACCTAAAATAGCCTCGGTCAAAACTAGAAATGAAGTAGATACAATTTTAATAAAGAAAAGAGTTTTAATTTTTTTTTATCATTTCATCAGTTGAGTATAATTTACCATGATATAATATCGTATTTTTGAAACGAGTTTTTTCTAGAGTTACACGGTGGTAGGGTAGGCGGTACCTTGTAGTAACTCGACTGTATAATTCATTTATTTTCATAATAATGTCGTTTTGATAACCAGTAATCAGAGGTCAGTGACTCTTTTATTGCAGCTAATTGTACCTGTCAAAGCTTCGTCTGAATACAGATAACGGAAGCCTATCTTAATGTAAACGCTCTTCAACATTGTCAATTGCTTGGAGAGATTATCATTTCACATAATTTTCCGCTTTCTACAAAGAAAATTACATAAATGAGTCCAAAATAAGCTCTAGCGAGCTACAATAACATTGTTTTGTCGGATAAAAATAAGAATCAAAATTAGAGTCTACTCCAATATTATAAAAGCGAAACTAACACCTTAACTAATGGACATAGGGTTTTGTTTACATTAACTTCAAAGTAGTTAAAGTTGGGATAAAACGGCGCAATATAATAAACATTTCACAAGAATATCGCGAGGTAAAATTAAACATAAATAAAATAAAACCATTTTGTATTATCATGCTATTACCAAAATAAGCAGAACGTAAACGTAGTTAAATAAACAAATAATTTGTAACAACTAAAAACAATGTAATAAATTACTAATCCTACTAATTAGTTACGAGTTTTTACTTTACTTTAGATAACAAATTATACATGACTCAGTTTTTATTAACAGAATTAAGACAATTGAACAAACTAGTTAATTAGTTAGAAATTTCAGCTCAGACAGTTATAAATGTTGTGTGATTACTTGGTGCAAAGTCTTATTATTTATTCTTATAATAACTCAGTAAGAATTCAAGAAATTTACTGACATAAAAATGGAAGGAGTTTCAATTTTACGCTTACGTAGTGTAGGTACGTTACTTATTGAGGTACCTACCTACGTTTTTTTAATACTGTTTGACCATTTTCAACTCTAAAATGTCTCTAAAACTCTTTAAACATAAACTCCCACTATGCGTGATCCCACTAATCTTACTAATATTATAAATGTGAAAGTTTGGATGGATGTATGTTTGTTACTCATTTACGCCAGAACGGCTTAATGGATCTGGATGAAATTTGGCATGGAGATAGATTATAGTCTGGAATAGCACATAGGCTACTTTTTATCCCGGGAAAAGATAAGATCCCTCGGGAACGCGGGTGAAACCGCGCGGAACAGCTAGTATTATAAATGTGAAAGTTTGGATGGATGTTTGTTACTCTTTCACGCAAAAACGGCTGAACGGATGAAACTTGGAACACAGGTAGATCATATCCTGGAATAACATATAGGATACTTTCTACTTATCCCACATTTCATTTCATAAAAAAAAATTATATTTAATTTGAGTGCAATGAACTGAGACTCAACAAAATGAGGGGATCATTGGAGAATAGATGCGCTTTTCCATTGCGAAGTAGTGTCAAATTACTGAGTGCACTATTCTAATTACGGAGTGTCTTTGAGTTATTCAAGTATTAAGATGTTTCTAGTAAATAGTTGTAAGTGATATTTCATGAGACTTATCTTTAAGTAGGTATTCATATTTCTATCCAATATTGTGGTCCTCCTAATTTCACGCAATGCTAAAAGTTAACCACCAATCATAGGCTAATTTTAACCCCTTGCGGATCTGAAAATGCTACTCTAGCAATATTTCTATTTGCAGTATTTTTTTCGAATTTACAGAAGATTTGCAGATACAGTATTGCTTCAGTGACCCTTTTAGTAGTCAGAAGTCCGATATACTATCCATGTAGTCGATCTATGTTAACGGATTTTCGGTTTCAACGTCAATAACTACAGCTTTCGTAATTTAAAAAAGATTAAGGGGGCATTTATCTTTTATTCATCTTATTTCCACGTACACGTATCGCGTGCTAAAGTTTACATGAATGTAATTTGTACCCGCCACTCCTTAACAAATGTAATATTACGTTATATTAAAGACGTTTGCAAAGACTTAAGTGTTAGTACACCAAGGCCAAAGGTCGACAGTTGAAGACATGTGTGACTTGAAATATTACCGCCATTTATTAAAATTTGATCCGCATAGAGTTATGTTCTCCGTACGAATAAATGCCATGAATTTTTCATAGCGGGAAAGTTGTGAGCGAGTAAGTTATCATTTTAAGCGTCACATGTGCGATGCGATATGAGGGGATTGAACCAGCTTGCTTGACTTTCCTTTTTAGAAAATTAAGACGTATCTTTGATTCTACATATCTTTATAACTACTATTTGTCTTACAAGGAGGTAGGTGAGTCACTTGAGGCCGTACCATTAACTTTTAGTGTGGTTCTTATTTACCTAAACCTCATTGTTTTTCTGTCAATTAACACTTTTTCCATATACTGCCGTCCTTTGACACAATAATGATTCACTTATAAATAAGACTTGATAACCCAACTGATGGTAATTGACTACGATATTAGCATTCTCAGGGGGTATTGCCAATGTGTTTGCCGACCATTTTGGCCACCTTGGAGCCAACGATTAACTTGGGTAGATAGTCAGTTGAGTACCACCGCGGTGCCAAGATTTTCTCACGATGATTTTCTTCTTCGATATTCCTCACTACGATGTAAAGGGGACTTACAAAGTAGTTAAAAAATATAATATTAGGTAAATACTATTTAGTTTTTTTTTAATTGTTCAAGAATGTTTTGACTATTCTGGATGTTTCCTTTTTTATTATTGTTACGTACAATTAACGTTGTTTTGATAACAATTATGTTATGAAAAAGAAAAGAAAGCTTTCACTATTTTAGTTAACATTAAAAATATTCGTAATGGTCGTCTCATTATTTTACTTGACAGATTCCTATAAAAGACCCTTTGTTAAAGGACGATTGATAAATGAACTAGTAAGAATATAATAATAGTAATGATCTGACGCCAATTCAGCATTTTTTTACGAAGATCGTGATATTTTATTAAAAAAAAAATCTTTTGTTAATATCTTTTTTTTAGTAAATGTCTTGAACTACTGACAGTTGTGATTTTTGGTATATTTTAAAGTTAAATAGTATCTCGCATGTGTTTCATACAATACTACGCCAGAAGGAAGGTTATGTTTTTATTAAGTTTGTTACTCATTTACGCCAGAACGGCTGAATGGATCTGGATGAAATTTGGCATGGAGATAGGTTATAGTCTGGAATAGCACATAGGCAACTTTTTATCCCGGGAAAAGATAAGATCCCTCGGGAACGCGGGTGAAACCGCGCGGAACAGCTAGTGGTACTACATTTTAATTCATAATTGGAACTTTATGAAATAATATTAGGGCGTTGGTCATAAAACTATATTTCAAACATTATACCTATAGCTCAAGTTCGAAAGGGTATTTATAAAGTCAAAAAGGTATTTTGTAATAGAACATATTAAGATAACTATGGGTACAGCTTAAGACTTTACAGTTTTAAACTTGCTTTCCGCCCCCCGGTTTCACCCGCATTCCCGAGGGAATTGAAATAAAATATAACCCATGTTACTCGGTAATATGAAGCTTTCTATGGGTGAATATTTTTTTTAATCTTTAATGTATTTTTTGACTTCATCCACTATAAACAAACTTTTCAAAAAACCTTTTCTCTTTATATAACACTAGCTATCCCCCGCGGTTTCACCCGCGTTCCCGAGGGATCTTATATTTTCCCGGGATAAAAAGTATCCTTTGTTTTATTCCAGAATATGGACTACCTGTGTGCCAAGTTTCATTAAAATCCGTTTAGCCTTTTTTGCGTGAAAGAGTAACAAATATCCATCCATCCATCCAAACTTTCACATTTATACCTAATACTAGCTGTTCCGCGCGGTTTCACCCGCGTTCCCGAGGGATCTTATCTTTTCCCGAGATAAAAACAGACTACAATCTATCTCTATGCCAAATTTCATCCAGATCCATTCAGCCGTTCTGGCGTAAATGAGTAACAAACATCCATCCATCCAAACTTTAACATTTATATTATTAGTAAGATTAGTGGGATTAGCTTCGATTTAATTTCATCCAAAATAGTACGAAAGAGTTAAATAAAAAGGTTTTTCTAGGCATGCGTGACGGATTATACCTCCAGGTTCCTAAGGGACAGACATGGTCAAACATTTACTGGGACATAAATGCTATACCTACTAATTAAGGTAAAAGTATTTTTTTACGAAAAAGAATTTTCTTTTTATTGTTCTTCGGCAACCTACCGCACTATAGGTTTCCGGTAAGTAGTACGATAAAAGGGGAAGATAGGTGGGCCATTTTGGTGTCACCATTTTCTAAATATATTTATTTATTTTTTCTGATTAATTTATTTTATTATCGGATAAATAAATAAATTTGCCTGGCATTGTCACTTTGGATGGCAATGGTGATTCTTTGGGAGAGGTATATGCCAGCACTCTGGTCACGAGATGCGTCGTTTAGGCGTTTAGGCGGAAAAGGTGGTGAACACTCGGCGAGATATTGTTTTTTTTTTTATATTCGATAGGCTTGTGTTTGACCACAATCTCACCATGGTAAGTGATGATGTGACCGAAGATGGTAAGCACACAAAGCCTAGATGGGAACTCATAAATCAGAAATATCTCCCACCTATCTCTAATAATAATTTAAGTTTGTTGTAATACTTACCGGACAACCTGTATAAAAACAAAATTACATATATCATATTATTTCTAGACTCCCGCCCGAGTCCCGAATTGACCTTTATTTGTAATCAAAATGTGAAATGAACCTCACGTAACGCAATCCTAATACTGAACTTAATCTTAAATCCTTAGATGAACACATAATCTCCTATAGCTTATTTGATTCAAGTTTAATATGGAAGCCTTACCATCTGAAAAGCACGACAACACTCGGAGTAAATTAATTTGTGAACGACCAGGTGAGACTGAGACGCTCAAAAGTAATCATTATAACTGATCGTTTTAGGTTGTAGCAATTTATTTTAACGATTCTGTAACTTTAAATCCTAATGTGTATATTATAATAAAATTATAGCATTATTTATTAATTAAAAAAAACTGACTAACTAACCTAACCCAACTGAGCTTGAAATTTTGCATACATGTTCCGTTTATAATATAGGCATCAACTAGGGTAATCAAACCCTTGAGGCGATAAAATACGGAGCTTCTTATCTTTATTTATATTAATACTTAATACAGCGTTTCTCAATGGAACCTTCACATGTGTTGTACCTTTACGAACCTATATCAAATAATTTCAATTAGAAACTTATTAAGAAAACGACTGTTCGTAGTATGATATGGTTTAATAACAAAACCAAGTTCGAGATGCTCATTTGGGAATATAACTTTATTGTCATAGTCATAAAGGTTAAATTGAGAGTATTATTATTCCGAGGGCACGGATAGCGGGCTAAGGATTTTAGGCAATTAACCCAGAAAATATTTATTGGTTTTTTTAATTTTCTGATGGCAAAAATAGATTCTCTACCTACTCTGACTGTTTATACATTTCAGATCCGATGAAAAAATCAAGAACAAAAAAATATAATCTCAAAGAACAATAATAAAACTCCAAATGACATTATACTTTTAAAGCTGTTACATTGAGTGTAACATCTGTACAAATAAGAGTGAATTGATACTGTAAAATTCAGAAGCCATAAAAACTTATTGACTTCGTTTTCTGACAATGGTAAATGTGCCAAGCACGTGCGAAGCGTAATAAAAAAATGAGCATTAAATTTCAAACGAATTGGCCTCTCAACAACTATCAAAATCAATAATAATCCGCCCGTCTGAGAATCCAGCTAACCGGGATAGTTACGTGGAATTAGAGCAATTTTTTTTTAGATTCTATTTTGGATCTTTTCACGATTGGATTAAAGAATTATCTGCTCTGCTCTAATATTCGATATTTGTGGATTTTTTAAATAATTTATTTGGATTAGGTACTAAAGGTAGGTAACGGTTATTGTAGTACATAAATAATAAAAATAAATAATAAAAAATAATTTATTTCGAGTAACATAGACTTAAATAAAATTAATTAAAATAATTAGACAAATACAACATAAAAAAGGAAACAAGACACAAATTATGAAAATAAGCACACACACTTTGGCCAATTTGCCCGACGCTACAAGAGACATGTCGTCTGCAGCAGTGCCGGATATAGAGTCAATCTAGCCTATTGGCAATCATTGCCAGGACGGTATTGGGGCTGGCCCACACCCTGCGGACCAAAGACGCGCACCTCTTGCGTATACTCGCGTGAAAACAATCTGTACTATTACTTTTTTTTTTTAATATTTTTGGACCATTTGACTATATTGGCATTTTTAATTAAAAAAAAAGTAAAATAAAAAAAAGTCTCGACTGAGCATACCTACCTACCTATTATTTCAACCACGTGATAGTTTTTTTTGCGGCTTGTCAGTAAAATCATAACACAATAAGTCAAAAACCTACTAAAACATTGTATAGTACGAACCAACTATATAATTACGTAATCTTAAATTACTGTAATAAAAAATACTATACATTAGGTCAGTGACCTATAGTAATTTAAGCATCCAAACAAAAAGCCTTAACTGTAGTGTGCGGAGTCAACAACCAGCTTACGTATCTTTCTTGAGTGTACATGGAAACAAAACAATACCATTACAGAGACCACTTGTGAAATTACTTGAACTAGTGTTCGCCCTCTGATCGAAATTCGACCAAAACGTTTTTAACGCTGTCAATAAAAAAAAATCGGTTGACAAACAGGAGAATAATGATATGTGTGTGTGTCAAACGCAAGATAGTGTATGACTAATATATTTTTTATCAATTTAATTTATTTCTAAAGCATATTTTCTATAAATAGTAGCTTTCCCCGCTCCTTCTCCATATTATTTCATACTCCTCCGTCCGCGTAATTTTCGTAAAAAGGGATAGATAGGTACAAAGTTTTTGCATCACGTATTAATATTATGATATTATTGAATACAAAACATAAACCTACCTACTAAAGCTACATTTAATTGACCACTATACTACCATCAGGGAATGAACCGAAAAAAAAATGGTAAAATTCATTGACGTGGTTTGGTGTAAGTAATGTAAGAATGCGAAATATTCAGTGTATTAGGACTTTCTAAGGCAACTTAAAATGAGATAACAGACAGTATAAATATTATTTACATCTTTAGCTTTGCGATGTTATGAATGAGCATATTAAAATTTATGAATCACAACCACGACCACAGTACAATATTAGTACTATCTTGTATTAATAAACCACGGATTTAGGACGATACAGTTATACCTACCATTCATTAAGTCAGATGAATGGGTACATATTTCTCAATGTACAATAGGTGTACAAGGAATGAGTAGTTGTTGTCGGCGAATTAAAATATAAGAATTTTTCCTGAAATAAAAATTACTTATTATGTACCTAACTTATTTGAAACCTACAATTGAGATATGCGGCGCTTCCGTTTTGATTTTAGGTGCTAAATTAACTCTCCTATCGTGTAATTTACACGACTTCCGGTTGGCGCCACTGTGCAGTTAACGTCGAGAGATTTGCTCGACAGTGACTTCAGTTAGGCTCAATTACCATGCAGACCTGGCTTAGGTTTCAAATAAGTTAGGTACATAATAAGTAATTTTTATTTCAGGAAAAATTCTTATATTATGTAGCCTGTAACTTATTTGAAACCTACAATTGAGACCTGTCTATTATCGCATGGTGGCACCAACCTAGGTAGGTAACCAATACGCCAACTGTGATTATAAAATGAAAAATCTTGTGAAATCACATCATTTATTACGAACAAAAGAAGTAAGTGTAATAAATTATAATATTAAAGAAACAAAAATATTAAACATTTTACACGGGTGTAAAATAATCAGTAAGAGAGGGTATGTTTGATAACGTATATGTTCTCAACGGCCGTCTATAAAAACGAATCAATGTGTTGGAAGTTGCCCAGTTACCTCGAGCCAAAATATCTTCCAAAGGCATATCATTTATCCAATTCAAGGATGCTACTGCAGATCTAATAGAACCAGGTGAGTCTTGGATTCCTGCATCCAGCAAAACAGTTTTAATCCATCCAGCGATTATCGTCCGACTGGCAGGTTTTGGATCACCTCTTGTCGTTATAAATAAGCTGTCGATATTATTCTCCATTATACGTCGTGTCTGAGAGATATCCATTAGTTTTTTAATCCAAAAAACGGGGTCAATGTTGCGACTCTCACCTGATATCAGCTGCCAACCAGATTGCTTACGATTAATTGTATCAGTCTTTGATCCGTACACTGGCCAAAAAGTAATTGAATCCTGGGAGATAATGCATTTATCTTCAGACAAGAGCGTTAAATCATGCAGCCGTCTACCAGAAGCTAATAGAAGCAAAATAGCACACCGTCGGGATACATCAAACAAGTTTTCAGATTTAGGCTCGTTTTGCACGAGCCAATCTACCACCACTTGCGGGTTCCATACAGGAACTTTTACCTTGTCCTTGGATGCAGATTTATTAGCTATGCCCTTAAGAGCTTGCCGGACCAATATGTGAGAGCTAAGTTTGACCTCTAAATCTGGCTGACAAAAAGAAGAGACAACAGATTTGTGAACCAATATTGTTTTGTAGCTTAAACCTTCATTCAAATGTAAATGAATTAAATATTTTGATAAACCATGGCCTCCGGGATTTTTATTATCAATACCTGAACTCTTACACCATTTTAACCATCGCGTCCAAGCTTGTTTGTATGTCTTTAGCGTGCTAGGTCGCCAGCTAGACTCTATTATATTTATCTCAGAAGGGGACCAATTTTTTACGAGATCATCCCACCCCGACACCTCCATGCCTCCAATACAAGGTCGTTCACCTGTGGTGGGGGTAGATTGGTCCTCGTGTCTATCAGTACCGACTTCAGATTCTTGATGGTGAACGGTGGACCGATAGCTTTTTTCTTTAGGTCTGCCCTCCAAAAAACGTTCTTCCACCGCGGGCATATCACAATGTACGTCCCCTGGGCTTGATTCAGCAATGCCAGAACCCTGTACATCAAGCATGGTGGTGGGAAAACCCACGCTAGTTTGTGTTTCCATATTCTGCTGAACGCGTCGTGGTAAATTGCTTGCTGATCCCTCAAGTCTATCGTCACGTACCTGGGTACTACATGAGCTCGACTGGATGCCATCAGATCTATATGTGGTGTCCCCCACTTGTTGAATATTATTTGGCAAGCTCGAGGTAGTAGATGCCATTCCGCTAGAGCTTTGTTCCTGGACAATCCGTCTGCTATACCGTTGAGGGGACCAGGAAGATAACTGGTAACCAGATTGATGTTGTGCCTCTCTATCAACAAGTAAATTAATTTTGTCAGCTGTAATAGGTTTAGTGACTTGGTTCCGCCTTGCTTGCGTAAATAGGCTAAAGCTGTCTTGTTGTCGCTTTGAACAAGGATAGTCTTGTTCTGACATTCTTCGGTAACATTTCCTTGTGACAACACTCTGTAAACAGCTAGCAGTTCCTTCAAGTTGGAGTGGTAATGAAGCTCTTCTGGTAACTATAAACCCTGGATATGCTCGCCGTTGACATATGCTCCCCAACCGACACCTGAAGCGTCTGTGACAATGTGATACGATACAGGAGCTGTCCAGATTTTGCTCGTTGTCTGGTAGTTTTGCAGCCACCAAATTACATCTTCCTTGGCGCATGATGTCAATGAAACTGCTGTTGACTTTTTCAGAGCCTGATGGAGGCATGACTGCAGACTTCGGCTGTGTATCATTCCTCGGTTTATTATGAAACTGCAAAACTGTAGGGTGCCCATTAGTTTTTGCAGTTCTAAAAGTGTTAGATATTTCGACTGACGAGCGTGGAATAAACGGGTAGTCAGAGAGGTAACTTTTTTCCGTGGTAGACACTTTATGTTTAGACGAGTGTTCCAAATAATCCCAAGATACTCGATTTCTTGGCAAGGTGTTTGGGATGACTTCCTTTTGTTTATTACCCATCCGAGACTTGTTATAAGGTCGATGGCCTGTTTCATGTGTTCGCTGAGGGTCTGAGGACATTGATTCACCAGAAGGTAGTCGTCCAGATATACGATAACCCTTATACCTCTTTCTCGCAGCTTTTGGGCTACCCAATTGGATAAAGTGGCGAATGTTCTCGGGGCGCTCGCAAGCCCGAATGGCATACATGTCATTTGGTAGGTTATGTCGTTGAAAATGAATCTGAGGAATCTTCGGTGCGATTTCAATATTGGGATGTGAAAATACGCTTGGTGTAGGTCTATTTCATCATGTAATCTCCAGTCTGCAGGAAATGAGGCACTCTTTGCATGTTTATCAGCCGAAATTTTTTTGGCTGGAGGTACAAGTTCAATGCTTTGAGATTCAATACCGGTCTTTGCGATCCGTCTGATTTTCTTACCGGGAACATACTTGACAAAAAACCCGGCTGGTGTGGTGCTATCTCGATTACCGAGTCTTTCAACATTTGGCGTATCTCTGCCTCTAAACCAGGTGAAGTTAGGAGCTGGGACTGGTTTCTGTACTTCAGACATAAAGGAGGTTTTTTTACGAACGGAATTCGGTATCCCTGTATTATATTCAGAATATGAGCTGGAGCTCTCATAGATTGCCATATGTTTAGAAAAAGATGTAATCGACCGGCTTGAAATTTTACGGCATAGTCATTGTTTACGATTGTCTCGGTCTCTAAAGTCATCTCTCGGCCTTCGATTTGATTTATTATTCGCAGTGGAATAGCCTTTCTTACCGCCGATAGACTTGCCCTTTCCAGAGGCGGGAGCTTGCTGGAATTTGTTTCGATTATACCCACGAAACGACACCGCGGGGTCGGTAGACCGCCTCGGTGCAACCTGGTTGCCCTCGGTAGGCAAGTAAGGCCGATTATTACCCTGGAAGACCTGACTACCCTCGGTAGGTAGATATGGTTTCTTAAAAACTCTAGAGCCACCTCCTAGTTTAGCTAAGGCATCGCTGAATTCCTTTGGTTGAAATAAGTATTCACCGCTTGGAGGTATCTTGCGTAAAATTGTCTTGTTGTATTTATCTCTTACGGCAGAGAGGGCACTGTCCCTTCGATGTTCAATTACATTGGCACGCCTGCCGCACACTATCTGCAAAATATCTTTAGAGATTCCCATGTACGGGCAGTTAGGAGAGAAAATTTCACGCACTTTGCTCGAAAGTGAGGTATTCGTAAGCTGTGTATTATCATCAGCACTCCACTCTAAAAGATCTTTTAATGCTTTCTGTAAGGTTTCTTTTTGAGCCATAAGCATGTTTGTCAATGCACCAAAAGTTTGATCTAGGGACCTCAAGTGATTAAACTTTGTTTCAAAAGCCAGTAGTTCATCATTCAAAGTTAAATTAGTAAAACCCGGAGAGGAAAGATATTTCTTTTGAACTTCAGTGTAACGGACATTATTCCATTCGTTACTATCAAGGTGCTGAACTTTACGCAAATAATTAAGCTTAGATTCGGACGTACGCTTGACTGATTCAGAAATAATCGTATCCTCATCCCACTCGAAATTATTATCTGCAGGTTTTACCAGCACGGAAGAAATAGATGCATTATCTTTTTCATGCTGAATAACGGCTTCGTCGAATATGTCAGGCTTGCTCGAGGGTCCCGGAGCCTCTTGGAAATTTCTCGTAATAAGATATTTCAGTTCACTAACCTGCTTTTGGAGGTAATCTAACCTTTGCTCTGAAGTATTTACTGTACACAAACGTTTCGGTGATGTCGGCGGATATGTATCCTCGTCATCACCGTCATCATCGCTGCTACTGAACAACCGACGTGGACGCTTGTAGTTAATCCTCCTTACTCCACTCGGTCCCGCTACAGGAGAGTCACCATTTTTTTGTGCGTTGTCGTTACTCATTTTTTGAAACACGTACACAAAATAAAAATGAAATTAGAAATAAATCTTATGGTTTTGAGTTGCAAGAAAATACCGTAATAAGAAAAATATTTTTTTAAGAAGGTAGAAGACAAAAGTAAGAATAATTATAGTATATTAAACTCGAACGACTACGTCGTTACTACACCTAAACTCTTCGCAACGAAAAACGAACGCCAACTGAAGTCACTGTCGAGCAAATCTCTCGACGTTAACTGCACAGTGGCGCCAACCGGAAGTCGTGTAAATTACACGATAGGAGAGTTAATTTAGCACCTAAAATCAAAACGGAAGCGCCGCATATCTCAATTGTAGGTTTCAAATAAGTTACAGGCTACATAATACCATTTCACTTCCAACATTGATAAATACACCAATCTGTAAACGTCTCAATGGAATTTAACGCTGCGCGGACGAGACCCAATGACTTTGCCCGTCTGTAAACAAAATTTAAGAGATATACCTACATAAACTAGTTTTCCATCCTGCTGTTTCACCTGCGTTCCCGAGGGATCTTATCTTTTCCCGGAATAAAAAGTATCCTATGTCCTTTTCCAAGGTTCGATCTATCTCTATACCAAATTTCATATAAATCTGTTCAGTGGTTTAAGCGTGAAGAGGTAACAAACAGACAGACACACTTTCGCATTTATAATATTAGTATGGATATTTATCAATTTTAATAAATTTATTAATCTTGTTTTATTGATTACCGTGACCTACTTAATTTTTTGCTGAAAACCTTGACGGTTCGCAAAATTATCACCAAAATAAAATTAGATCTACTGATAATTTAGTCAGTTTATAAGCAAATAAAACTAAATATGAAAATTAGGTACATAAGTTTAATGGCAATCGAAAAAATATTTAAATCCACAATTTTTAAGTATTTCCTTCCGCTATTGGTCCCGGTTGGATGTAAATTATAGTGAGTACGGAAAAGCGAGTCCCTAGCTAAGTCGAGCGGGATAATCTTACAAATTTGTCGTCCTCGTGGGACCCTAACCTGTTTCCGCAAATTAATCCGTAATTGATAATTTATTGCGGAGAGAAATACACGATCCTTTACGATGTATCCATATTGTTTATGTATTGTACTTAAACAAAGTGCAATGTAAATTGTCAAAAAAAAACTGTATTTTTTTCTCTTTTAGCGATTTAAACTCGATATAATATCGACTAATTGTATAGACTTTTTATAATATTGTGTAGAAGAAGTTTATATTATGTAGAAGATGTAAAATAAAAGGATGTGTAAAATTAAAACAACTAGACAAAAATAGACGTTCATTATTCAGTAATGATGTGTAAGTGAAATAAGTTGATGAATTAAAATAATTTTACTAAAGACTTTTCTATTACTAGCTTATTTACAGAAGAATTGAACAATACAAAATACTCATTTAATAAATAATTATCAAAAATAAATATTTATTCAGTCGGATCCTTTCAACATAAAAGTAGTTGGTCTCAATAAATTAACTTCGGACCAAAAATTCTGTGATAAATTTTCCATCTTCAACGTAATGAATATTGAAAAAAAAAAGCTGAGGCTGAATGTAAGACTAATTAAGACGAGTCGTGAGTCGTGACTTCTACAATTTCCAAGAAACGTACCTTCTCTACCAGACCAAGTAACCTACGCTTAAATTTTCTAACAAGTTGGCAATTTTTTGTAATTAAGAATGTTAACTAATTTAGAAATGTTAGCTCTCCATATTCTCTGTCAAAAATCAAAATAATCAAAATCAAAAATACAAGTGAAAGAATTACTTCGATACGTCAATTAGTTTCCGATTTATAGATGTAAACGTGCGATGCGGACTCGTACTCGATGTGACGTACTCCTGTGACCACAGAGGTAGGCGCGTGACGGTGTGACGTCATCTCACAACACTCGCTCAAAGCGGAGCGTTGTAAATTGACGTCACATGCGGTCACGTGACTGTTAGCGGGACTCGATATTTATAAGTAAGTAGAAGTAGTTCGTAAGTTTAAATGCCTGTAAAATCAAAACTAATAGGTATTTTTGACTACAACAAAAACTAGTGTATTTGTATACATACAAGCTTTACTGTAACAAACTTTCAACTGATTTGGCATACCTATTAACATTCTTAATTATATGTACAAAAATAAACGTTCATAATATAAACACGTTATATTACAAAAATAGACGTTCATATCAAATGTTTACAAAATGAACGTTTATTTTTGATGTAAAATTTCGTATATTAGAATAGTAGAGAGAAATTTGTTGATCCTTATTTTATATCGACTCGCGTTTATCTAGTCGTTCCTTGGTAATTGCGGTCGTTTATTTCATAAAATATGTCTCTCGATAATTAAGATTTAAAATTTAAATCACGCATTACAGAAAGTTTTGAAGGATATAGAGCACAGAGCAAATGAATACTAAGTCTATTACAAGGTAGCTTATTATATTGAAGAAAAGGGTATCTATCTGGTAATTTAATAATATATTTTTCTGGTGTTTTAATTGTTAAGATATTATATTAACATGCTAACATGTTTTTTGTTTAAAAAATCTTTATTTTCTCTATTTTATAGAACTGAAAAGTTGATGAAAAGAACACCTTATATATTTTTTCATCTTTTCTTTCTGATAGAGTATTATTTGTTAGTATTTCGAATATTTTAGAAACAAAAATTTAGTAAATAACTAATTTCAATTAATAACAATAGTAAATTAAGGTGTACGACACCTACTAAAGCAATACATGAACCACCCTACTATTATAACTTATTATCAAACATTTAACCTAAAGGCGGAACAAACAAAACTGAACACAGTCACGTTACGCCCTTTGTTCTCAATATCAGGGTTAATTACCTCTTAACGTACTCTGGCATGACGTTTACATGACGATAAATATACCACTCGATAAAGGACGTTACCCTATTCCCTAAAGTTAGGTTAATGATTATAATAAAAGGAAACTAGGAAAGTATCCTCTACGATGGAACTGTACGAGCATAACGTGCGACTAAGTGGACAGCTTTAGTTACTAGATTTAACGTCCGGAGAAAATTACTGGAATTAGGATAGTTTCGAGGCTAGATTTAGATTGAAATTCTACTCTCTATAATTTTGTATCATCTAGAAAACATAGGAATCTTACTCTGGATTATAATAGCATAATTAACATAGAAATTATGTCGTCTCGTGGGTTTTTATCACGTTCTGGCAATCTGCGGTTACAAAATTATATCTTGGTATATTTAGGTACGTATTTTGGTATATTTTTAATAGGTTTTTCAATAAAAAAGTACGATTTATCATTATACTCACATTAAAGATTAATTAAAGTCACAGTCAGAATTCACTATTTAAATTTGTTTGTTATGATTCTACAGTCTACTCATAATTAGACCATTTAATGGCAGTGATTTTAAGGGTAACGGGTAACTACGGAACCCTACACTTCGCGTGGTCCAACATGCTCTCACGTTTTTTTATTAATTTCAGTGCATAATATATGAAATCGCAAATGTGGCGAATTTACCACGGTTGTTCAGCGACCAATGTGGTGAAATTAGCCCCCTGGCTGCACTGTCTTTGTCTGTCAGCTAAGCCAACTAATGATAGAATCGCCATTCAAAATTGCAACTTAAGATTATCCGTAATAGTGACTAGATTGGTGCCATAAGGTCTCTTGTGAAATAGTAGAGTGGGGACATATTGGCATTCTATTGTTATGTTACCCTGAGGAAATATTATCCCTATTAATTCGTAGGAAACGGCATGTGCCAAAAGAGACATGAGTGTAAATAAATACTTTGTAAATACGATTTAGTTTTCCTTATACAAGGCAGACATAATCCACTAATATTATTAATGTAGCTCTATAGGTACCTTTGTCTGCTTTCACGGCTAAGCACAGTTTACTTATTTCTAAAAAATACATCCTGAAGCATTCTTCGCAACCGGCCACCAGATCTTAACCCTGTTTAAAGGTTATTGTTGCGTACAAGTTGATACAAGTAAACATGAAATAACAATTTAATATTTACAGGCCTACTTACATAATATGTGTGTTATTGTTCTAGTTTGTCTATAGTTAGAACAAAAAATGTTGTTATGCATTCGTCCATTATATTAAAGTTTCAAAAGGCCGTTGGCTTCCAATCTAAAAATAACTGCGCAAAACTCCAGTCTATTTTTAAGGTACTGAAACTTCAGGAATTTGGTTAACAAGATTAAATATTACATCAGTTTATTCCTGTTTCCTTCATCTGTACTAATATTATAAATGTAAAGAGTTTGTATATTTGTGTGTATGTTTGAACACGCTTCTCTCAGTAACTACAGTCTTATTTATTTAGAGACTTTTAGCTCAGAAATATAGAGCTATAAACTAAAATAATAGGTATCAAGAAATTAGCCACAGTCAGTAAGTTTTTTTGGAGAACCATGGATCGGCATGGAGAAGAGGAAAATAATAAAATATTTTCTATTAAATATTTTATTGTGTTTGTGTAACATTAATTTACTATTTAGAGAAAACAAGACGCATCATTTTTAGTAATTCAAATTTTCATTTTGCTTGAAAATCTATATCACTGTCCAACAAAAATGGTGAAAATCTGTGTCGTTTTTAGTAAAATTGATTATTGATTCAATTGTGGTGTAAAGTGGACTGTCTGTTAAGTTAATAGGACTTTAATGCTAAAACGTTTTTACAGCAACACGGTCAAAATATCTTTTTTTTTGTAACTTGCATTTTTTATTTAATCAATTTATTTGAGTCTTATTTTTTATAGCAGAAATGATCTCAAATAGAAACATAAATATCAATTATAATATTTAATATATCTAAAAAATTATCGAAGCCTCGGGAGACAGCGGGCGGGGAGCTTTTTCCACCAACGCATCAGCCTGGCCATCCAAAGAGGAAACGCTGCCAGCCTGCTACGAACCTTGGCAATCGGCAGCAGCGGCAGCCATGAGGAAGTTTTTTATAATATGTTTATTTTGTACATTGGTTGTAAATAAATTGTAAACATTATATTGATAATAGGTTACTATGTAATATGTGAACTAACTAAAAATAAACCGCGCATGATTGAAAAGCTACGCTACTGATTGGACAGTAACTCTCTTTTACTGTCCACCAACTACTGATTTTGCTGAGAGATAAAGGGAACTAATTTATATTTATTGTTTAACAATTTACCTTATTTATTATAAATTTATTAAAAAGAAAAATATAAAAAGTTTAAAACACGTGAAATGTGATCACATCCATAAAAAGCTCGAAATGATTATTGTATGTATCGATGTATCGTGTCATTGGATATCGAACCGGCTTTTATTTAATAACGTGGTATCTGGCTTTTCATATTTATAGCGACTTGTAGTTTTATGAGCGTTAATTTGTTCATGCCAAGTTATGGCGGTCGTAAAGATGTTATGTATCATTGTTGAAGAATAAAATTATATTTAATGTATTGGAAAATCACATTATGTTTACCATGCTAATATAGTGAGTTTACCTAATTACGGTTAAGCCTTAATTTCATGTCCAATTATCTGAACTCACCACACCAGTTACTTGATGGCACATTTTAAACTTAACAGTGAGATCACAGTTCTCACGATTTTTCCATCAACGAAAGTTGCAGTTCAGCAAGGGATTTATAAGCCCACGAACTTCACCGTGGCTTTCGATGTCATTACTACTGAATTATAATGAGAAACATCATACTTTTTTGGAAATTTCATATGTATCTTTAAAAAAATACAAGAAGACTGTGGTTATACTAATTTTCTTTACATTTACGCCAGAAGGCTGACAAGCAGGAAAGTGGTCTATATGAAGATTTTCCCAAAAATTTGAAAGTCTTTGGTTCCGTTATATAATGGTCATACTTTATCAGTGGGCAGATGCATCAAATGGGCCTATGTCGTCACAGTTTCTAAGCGATTTTTAAGAAATTTCGAAATTCTCACAGTAAGAACCTTGGCAATACTGCAACTATTGACGTGAAATAGTGTAATGTGCATAATCTATGCTAATATATAGAAGTATTATGACCCACTGGTGTTCATCATGGTCTTAAGTATAGAATATTACATTAAATAAATTCACATTTTAATTTAGAAGCAGAATAAGTTATCAAAGAAAACAGATCGAATATACGAGTTCTTTGGATTTAGCTGCCTTCACAATAATCTACACCGTATTTCTCCAGAGATACAATGATAAAGGGAATTTGTACACAAGCAACAAACCCAGTCTCGGCTTTGAATGTCTGAATTCTTTATCTAGGTTCCATGGGAATTGCGAAGGATTTCTTTCAATGACCTCAAGGCTCAGAGGCAATCTAGAAATCTGCATATGTTTTTTCTTTATTTTATATGCCAACTTAAGCGGATATGCTCTCAGTTCTGCATATCCTATGTATGTCAATTCTAAATAAATTATTTATGACAAGGCTTTGTTTATGAAATTCCAGCTTCTAGAAAAAATATTACACAATAGCAAGAGACAATGTTTAATCAATTTAATTGTTTAATTAAAGTGTATAGTATATTAGACGTTAATGAGTACATAATATATGTATAGGTACCTACATATAATACATATCAAAAGTGGACTGGAAGCTCTTGTATGTTGCGCTAAAGTATTATACTATGCAGCTGCATAAGAAGCTAATTTCAGCAAGTTTTGACTGAAACAAACGGAGCCCCATTTTAAGTCTATAAGTTTTTTTTAATCAAAAATAATCTTGAGTTATAGTGGAATAAAAAATAAACGATAAAAGCAGTTGAACGAACTAGTTTCGACATAGATGTGAATAATATTTGAATACAATATACATTGAGTATTTTTAGAACACCATTTTTTGAAGGGCTGGGTCCGCTAGACCCATTAGCGAGTCCTTAAGTGATAATCGACCCTGCTCTTGATGTTACAAAATGTATTGCAATATTCATTATCATAATAACGTTATCAAACATAGAAATTACGTAAAATAATCGCTTTCGGCTACCATCAAATTCCGTAAAGTAACAATGTATGTTATATACAAAAGCGACATCAACTCTGTAGGTATTGCCAAACCGCAGACAACTCCACGGGGCACGTCTGTGCGAGACGCTCAACTGAGAGCAATATAGCAAGGAGAACACGACTGCATGCATAATTCTGCATGCATTACGCATAGTATTAAATTCTTTTCAGATGTTCCTTGAATTAATAATGCTGTTTTGTCAGTTACCGAGTTTTATTTCTGAGCATAGAGAACAAACTGAAGTACCTAGCATAGCTGATTCACCCAAGGTTCAGAAAATATTTCATTGATTAACAATTCTTTGGTAATCAATGGAACAATCTATTTTTGTGCCAAATTCAACTCAAGCCCATTCAGACAACGAAACGAGAGCTATAAATATTATTATCTTGAGTAACTTTCTAATTTATCTGTACAACGTAAGTGTAGTGATGTATGTTATTAATTTTATAAGTGTTAATTTTTCTATACCACAACTGAACACCGAGCAGATGGGGCCTCATGGTTAGTGGATACCGTAGCCTTAGACATTAGCAATGCCCGGAGGATTGCTAATGTGTTGTCGACTTTTTTACAATGCCTTAAATGCAACTGACGTAACACACGAACAGGTGCTTGGCGACAGATTTTCAACTTGAGGGTGACAGCCATTCGAGTACTACAAAGTGCCACCGTGCTGTGGTTTCTTTACGATGATATCCTTCACCGAAAGCTCAAGCTCATTGTAGAATTCGACCCACGATCTTCGCCGCAGTATCCGACGTAACTACTACTGAGCTATCAGCGTCTTAAAATAATGATATGGATATAATATCATCTAAATAAAAAATCGTACTAGGTGAGAAATCGCACCGCTCGCCATTTATCCCTGTACCGTACCAGTCCATAAGAATTAATTTCGTTCAATTTGAATAAAACTAAATTACCTAGAGCACTATTACCTACTAGAGCATTATTTTTGGTAGAGTTATAACGTTAATATAAACTCTTAAAACCTTCAGTTACTGAAGGGTCCTGATAGCAAAAAGCTTTTACCATTTAAGCCGAGAGTAAATTGAGATCTCTGACCGCTCGTACGTTTTTATTTAACTGAACTCACTCCAGATTTCCAACTGTACTGAAAAACTTTGTAAAAAAACGTCTAACATAATAATAGGGGGCTTAAGTGAATTAGAGTTCACTAACCGCAAAAAATAACAACATTGATTATAACCGTATGTTTTTGTTACTTGCTTCCATTAGTATCTCACTGATGTTAGTATATACATAATGGAATGTTTATTTATTATTCAAATAAGGTTTATAATACGATCTGATATTTTCTTATACTTAGCATTTGGCATACTGAAACAGACATAAGTTATTAATTCATGTATGAAAACTTATCCTGACCGAGTGACCTATCAACGCACTGTCTCCGGAGCTAGAAACTTGCTTTTATGCAGACAGTAGCCATTCCACGAGGTACGTTTCCAAGTTTTTTTTTATTCAACCACTCAGTAGCAGATTGTGGGTGTAACTGCGGGCCAAAACTTTGATGGCATACTAATATCCTATCCTATCCTGTCCTACTAATTTTATAAATGTGAAAGTTTGTATGTTTGTTACTCAATCACGCAAAAGCGGCTAAATGGATTTCGATCAAACTTGGCACACAGATATATAATAGGGTACTTTCCACGGGTGAAACCGCGTGGGATAGCTAGCAACTATATTTAAGACTGGGCCCACATTAAGAAAGAAAATTGCACTTGACGGAAGCTCTGCAATCAATCTCTCTTTAACTATAACGGCACCTACATGCCGTGAGATTAATTTACTTCAAGTATAAATATTTGAGTATACGAACATTTCTGTTTGTTTCAAATCTCGTTGTTATTTAAAGTCGGTAGAATTTTTTTCAACGCATAGGTGTTTTGTTTTTAATGTAATGTTCTCAGATGTTACTTCGTGTAAAAAATCAAAGGCTACCCAAGTAATAACTAGTATTAATCAAAATATATTATTAACATTTTCAGTAGCTAATTAATAAAGATATAAGTTGTGACGTAAACAGTTCAATAACTGTTAGGAGTTTCAATTCGTAGCACCTCAACTGGCTGCGAGCCAAGTTTACCTTTGCCATGCACACAACATTAAATAAACACATCTTAGGTTTGACTTGCTTTGCCTCCATTCGTAGTTACTCGCTATAATCCGAACTCAACTTGCAATTTAGTAGTTGGAAAGTTTTGAGGATGTAATTGGACTTGTTTGTTGAGTTGTTAATGTACAGAAACTTCCATTACCTACATAAGATATTTCAATAATTTGAATCGCGATTCCTAGAAATCTATTTCTGTTATCGGTAGTTTTTGGACAACCTATCCCATCCGCAGTCCAAAATATTAAATTTACACTGTTTAAAACAAAGATAAATTTACGAGTAAATGTATGAAAAATCTGCTTCAAATGTAGAAGATTTGTTTTCAAATTGGGCATCTATTTAATTTTGAACATTAAAGTGTAGGTTTACTGTTTTTGTTCTTAAAATAAATTGTTTTATCCTGACCTTTAGGCGTCCAAGAATATTCCGCCTACAACAAAACCGCAGAGACTCAAAATCTGAATTAAACGTGTATTTTTAGTGCTTGCGAAAAAAGACGATGTATAAATAGCCTTACGTTTCCATTATGTCCATAATGGAATACTTAAAAACTTTTTTAATAGAACCGAAACACCGCGAAGTGGTAAATCACTCTAGAACTTCGATGGAAATGTCAGAGTTAGAAATTTTGCATCTTTATTACTTTGTAAAGATATGGGCCACACTGAATAATAACTTTAAAGTTATGGATGTGAAAAAAAAACAGATTTTAGAATTTCTGATCTATCGATAAAATCTATGACATCAATTTACACATCACTGTTTCACTGTTGTAGAAGTAATTTATTTATCTAAATGAAAACTTAATCTTTATACATAAAAAGAAAGGCCCTCATTGACTCATCAACGTCCAGCCAAAACCCTTGGACCTAGAAATCTGTAATATTATAAGATCTATGTATGAGACACTTAGTAGCGGAATAAATAAATGAAATGAAAAAATGAAATCTGATAGTTTTAACAGGTGTTGTTTTTAATACGTAGATGAGGACTAAGACAGGATTTTTCAAAATTAATCCCTTAAAGGGATAAAAACCGTACGTACCCCACGTGGGTGAAACCGCAGGGCGGAAAGCTAGTTACTACTATAAGATTATGTATTTCAGACCTACTGAAATCAATATCACACGTTAATAATATTCTTTTCATCCCACCATCTCGGAAAGAGTATTTTTGCTCTTCGATATCTGAGTGTAAAGGTCGTTATTATCCTCTAGAGGATAAAGTAAATAGAACATCGTGTGCACTAAGTTTGTGAATTCAAATCATCATTAAACCTATTTACTTCTCCCTCCATGGTTCCGAATTTATCATACATCAAAGTCAAAGCCAAAGTCAAAACCATTTATTCAGTTTAGGCCCTAGAAGGGCACATATGAAGTTTTTTTTTTTATTCTGGTTAGGCTTGTGTTTGACTATAATCTTACTATGGTAAGTGATGATGTGGCCGAAAGTGGTAAGCACACAAAGCCTAGATGGGAACTGGCTCTCAAGTGCAGCTGTCGGAACACACCGATAGGTGCTTGGCGACAGATTTTCAACTAGAGTGGTAGCCAGCCAGTCGGGTACTACAAAGTACCCTACCACCGTGCTATGGCTTCCTCACGATCTTTTTCCTTGAGCGAAAGCTCAAGCTCATCGTAGGATTCGAACCCACGACCTTCGCCGCGGTATCCGACGTCACTTACCACTAAGCCTTAATTCGAATCGCCTTAATTAAAATCGTCGAATTACAGAAGTTACCACTGGTTCGGAAGTCAGCCTTCAACTGAGAAGAACCGGCAAGAAACTCAGCAAGGTTAAATTTTTTAAATATTTTTGGACCATCTGACTATAATGGCTTTTTTTTCAAGTTAATAAACAACTTTCCACTCTTGTATAACAAATAACTATTATTGTATTAACTAGACGTTTTACAGTCTGTTCTTTAATAATGATGTTACTCTATGTAATTAATATTTTAAATATGCCTGAAACGTGAGTTTCCCTGCAATGAAAAAGCTAGTCTTTGATATCACATCAACCACTCTTTCATTTTAATTCCAACATTCCTTATTTATCTATACTTAACGCATATTGTAGTTCCATCTTATATTGGGGTCAAGGATTCCGCTACTCTTGGATGAACGTAGCCCGTATTTAATGGAAATAGTTAAGGCAGAGTAAACAATCCCTCATCCTCCGTTTTGGTCAAAATATCTCTGGGTGAACTCTTCATGTAAATATTTTGTCCTGCCCCAAAAATGATACCTACCCAAGTTTTATTATTAAGAAGTATTTATAAGAAATATAATTATATAGCCCTGCTAGAGCACTCCCCGTGGTTCCATCCGCGTTCTCAAGGGAAAGAAAATAATTTTGTTAATTCAATCCCTTCAGGTTTTAAGGGGTTGAATTACCAAAAAAATCCTATCATAGCAAATTTCAAGTCATGAGTGGTATTTAGCTTTTTACATATATTACTAGCTGTCCTTCACGGTTTCATCCGCGTTTTCACGGGATCTTAACTTTTTCCAAGATAAAATATAGATATGATACTTAGGGATAATGTAGCTTTCTAATAGTGAAAGCTTTTTTTTAAATCTATCGAGTAGTTTTTGAGTTAAATTGTAACAAACAAAGAAACGTAAAATCTATTCTTCCCTCTTTATAATATTAGTTTAGATTGATATAGGTTTGATAATAATACTGTACAGATATTCAATATAATACTAGTCCATATCATAACATTTTTGCCATAGTTTAAGTAAGTTTGACAAATACGTGAAGTTCTTAAAAAACTAATTGTAAAATATGTAGATAAATACAAACTACCTGAACTAACTTTTGTATCCTATCGGGTATAATGAGAAAGTTATTTTCAAAATTAAAAAAAATAGACGATATGAAATGGAAAGTTAATTTATAGATTTTTTTACACTAAAAGTGACAACCTGTTCGTAAGTGAATACCATCGCCTATAGACATTAGCAAAGGAATTGCCAATATGTTGTACAACATTATAATTCCTTGAAGGTAACTGACTCTCAAGTGCAACAGCCGGAACACACCAATAGGTGGCTTGGCGTCAGCTTTTCAACTTGAGGGTCGAGTACTATGACGTATCTTACCACCGTGCTGTGGTTTCCTCTCAATGTTTTCCTTCACTGAAAACTCAAGCTCACTACCTTAGCCGCGGTATCCGACGTCACTACCACTGAGCTATCATCGCCTTAAATTATCGCCTCTTATCGCCTCATCGATTTAATTTTCTTTTGATGCTTTCAAATAATTTTTTGCCTATACACAATTTTAGACCCAATGGTTGCAGTAACTCGGTATGTTTTTGAAAGTTTAATCAAATGCAATAGTTACTAAACATTATTAATCAGTTTATGTGCTCCATTGTAAACATTTCAGTTAGTTTGGTTGCATCATTGATGACTGAGAAACAAAAATTGGGTTAGAGGTTGTAGATACTTATGATGGAATTTTATCGCTTACTTTTTAATACCTAATAAACCAGAAACATACATATTTTGTTTTGAGGAAGTCATAATTCATTACGGTTTTATTGTTTGGTTTATTGTTAGATGCTTCAAATATTGGAACAGCTTACAGTATGTTAACAGTTGACAAACTGTTCGGGTGTATTCCATTTCATTTCGGCACAATTACATTATTAAACTGGGTAATATTCTATCACTAGCTTTCCGTTTCGCGGTTTCATCCGCAATTCCTGGGAATTAAATAAAATACACCTAGCCCATGCTACTTGCAGATTATATAGGTGAAATAATTTTAAGATCGGTTAAGTAGATACTTATTGAGTTTATCTAATACAAACAATCATGCAAAAAGTCAAATCTTTTCTCTGCTTGCAAATGCTTCTCCGTGCAGAAATAGGCAACTTAGGTCACGGAAAAGCGTGCGTAAAGTGCGGGTTTAGGTCACACTTGCTATAAAATAGTATACGATACATGTGCCCGAAGTTGTCTATTATTGCACGGTGTGAAGTTAGCGCCCGAGCGCAGCGAGGATGCTAAATGCTAATAGCCTACTTAGGTCATGCGTATCGTAATGTACTATCTCTTTATAATATTAATGTAAAAAAGGCAGGCACGGTCATGTCATAAAATTTTGAGAGATTAATCCCTTTTTGCCTGAACATTTAAATTTCCGCATTCCAGATAAGTAAGCAACGTTTTTTTAAGAAGCCACAGAGTAAAAACTATTTTGGCAATGTATGCAAAAGCACTCGAGATTCCGAAGCGTGCAGGCGCCGTCTACATTTTGTGATTTACGTTGCGGTACTACGTCACGCAAAAATACAGACGCATCTGTTAATAAATTGTTTATTTGTAAGTATTTCTGTTTTACTATCCAAATGTCTGACACATCACACAACCGCTGTTACTATTAACCTTAAAATAACTGTTTCATTTTTACGTCAGTAGAACAAATGTATACAGAATGAGATCTGTTTTAACTGAAAGCTTGGTTGGGTAAGCGTAGTGTGAACCGACCCTTGTTCAATATTTGGTTGACCTAAGATGCGCATACATATAATAAACAATTTTAAACAGAACGAGAAACAATTTTGTGTCAATTAATTTGAAAATATTAAATAACTTTGCACTCAAATTAACCCGTGTATCGTCATAAATGGAGTCTATAGAAAAAAAACAACAATTAATTTAAGAACGCTTGTTTCCTTTCCTTTGACTATTAATTTCTTTCAAATGTGTTGAGAAATAAAATTATGTGAAAATATTGGGAAAATAATCTTTGATGTTTATTTCCATAAATTATTTACATCTCGAGTAACTTTGGTGATCCAAAAACGATAGATATTATAAATTATAAAAGAAAAATATGTATTTAAAAGTCATTAAGATGCTTTATTGGTTTTTCTGTATTATATTAAAATTATTCGTCAAGCAAACGGATGTGTACAAAAATATCGTATGAAAATAAACAGACATGAAATAATTCTAGAGCTTAAGTAAGCTTACATGTAGCAAGCGCTAACAAAACAAAGCAGATTCCATTCTTTTTGTTTCGCAGAATCCTATTTATAAGGAATCATAAATAGCATTAACCACGCAAATTACATGCTCCGTATACTTCAGCGTGTTTCTCCGGCCGGTGATAAGTGGCGGAAATAAAAATAGACGCGTTATAAAGATGCGTTCACATTTCCACCGTGGAGTGAATTTGGAAAAAGATTTACGAGTATGAACTCATTGAAATTTAAATTTGGAATCCATTCTTTGTTATCTTATAAACTTATTTGAGTATTCAATTTATTTCAACAGGCTCAATTTAGTTTCTTTTTACTTGTTTTTAATAAGCAAAGGTAATAAAAACAGGCTGATTAAACTCGTATTCGATTCACACTGAATAAAAAAGTAAACCACCTTCTTAAGTGTGAACTCGTCACACTTATTGAAAATGAAATGAAAATAGAATGAGAATTAAATGAAATTAATTGCTTACACTTTATCAGTCCATCTGTATTTCTATTTACAAAATTACAATAGGTAAGCGTTTTCTCATATCGCCAATCAATTTCATTCGCGCAAAATACCCGATAATTCTATTCTACGCAGTTTTGAAAAGTTTTAGTTTCCAAAACTTATTTTTATATTCAGCATAAATAATTATTTGTGATTTAATTTTAATGAATTAGAATATTCTCTATGATAATATTGTTTTCTTGTGATTATTAGCTATTCAATTGAATTGCAATTTCATGATTAATACTAGGAGTTTAGTAGTCAATAAGAGGTCTAAAATATTTCAGATTAAAAGGTCTTGAGTTACTAAAACCAGGATAGCTATAAATTTTATTACATAGTTTAGATATTTAAAACAGCTACTTCACTCGGTAATAGTCATTTCAGGAACATTTTATACAATATCTTAGCTTATATTTTATCTTTACTGAAATTAAAACAAAACCTACAATAGAAAGTACGATAATACACCGACTACCTTTAAATAATAATAATTCGCATATCAGAAAGGTGACTCTTAATGCGGGCAGCAAGCGGGCATTATCAAATGAATGACATTACAAAGATGCAATTAATTTCAATGGATTAAAGTACCGACATACATCAACAACAAATTAAGTAAACCGTGAACAATAACCCGTCAAATAAACATTAAATCTTTTACGTATAGGCCATTTCTCGTCGTAAATTGGACGCGTTCGGTCGGTAGCCATTTATATTTTTTCCTTTAATTTATCGCTTGAATATGAGAGGGGTTTCGCTCAATGTCAGGATGTCCTACTGTGTACGCAATTTCAGATTTTCTATATTCAAACGCCAAATATATTTTTAAAAAGGGTGTAATCAAATTTATACCCGCAGTTATGTGTGACGCAAAAATTAACATAACAAATAAATAATTAAAAAAACCATCGTTGGTATTTCGCCCCAGACGAAGAAGCTAGTGGTAATTTAGTTTTTCGTAAAATCCTTCCAATTTATTTAATGCAACTTAAAACCGTCTACAATTTGACACATAAAAAGTATAGTATACTTTTTAGGAGGATCGTACACCTACGTGAAAAGGCCTTTAAATCCATGTATTATACGGCGGGAAAAGGAAAAAGGTGTTTAAGAAAATATGCCGCTCAAATGTCGAGCGCTGAGGGCTTGTGTCCTTGTGCAATACACTTAGTGGTAACGTCATTACCTGAGCGCTCAAGAAAGAAAGTAAATCTAATAATTTAGGAGCTTGAAGGTGTTGAGAGTAAACTGTCACGTGATAGTTATTTTAAGTTCTTTTAAGTTAAGCCTCTTTTTTTTTTGTTTTGATAAATATACTAGAATTGCTATTATATAAACTAAACGACCAGTTGTCACTTGATCTATTTATGTGCTAAGTTTCATCCAAATGTGGTTAGCTATAACTAGGTACACTACATACACAGTTATAGGTACCTAATATAAACAGGATACTCAATGAGAGGAGATGTAAAACATTATTGAAAATTCTGCTAATCTTTTAAGTACTAAGTATGTAATTTTAAGAAGATGCCCAAACTGCCCTCTTTTATACCATAAGTGGCAACCAGGTAGGCGGGTCATCTGATGGTAAGTGAATACCGGCGCTTATAGACATTAGCAATACCAGCGGGATTTTGAATGTGTTGTGCACCTTATTACAATGCGTAAGGCAACTGGCTCTTCATTGAAACTGTCGGAACACACCAACAGGTTTGGAGACAGATATCAACTTGAGGGTAGTAACCAACCAGACTTCAAAATACCCTACCACCGTGCTAAGGTTTCCTCATGATATTTTCCTTCACCGAAAGCTCAAGCTCACTGTAGATTCGAACCCACGACCTTCGCTGCGGTATCCGACGTCACTACCACTGAGCTATCATCGCCTTTAATTATTC
This sequence comes from Ochropacha duplaris, assembly GCA_951361185.1. NCBI lineage: Eukaryota > Metazoa > Arthropoda > Insecta > Lepidoptera > Drepanidae > Ochropacha > Ochropacha duplaris. Next base: position 3,537,692 of record OX592696.1, read on the forward strand.
TTACTTGTTTTAGTACACCACGCAATACATTTGTAGAAACCATACAAGCTGGACAGTCAAATTAATTAGTTAGACAACCTTGACAATGTAATGTCCATATATTCACCTCTAAATGTAATTACTTGCTTTCAGTCCAATTTTCGTGTTTTTGTTTGTACTTTGCCGTTATGAAACTTCTGTTGTTGCTAGCTTAACTTCTGTAGTTCTACTCGCAAGTTAATTTGTTTCTGACTTGTTACACTAAAAGTCAACTTAGCTGTAACTAATCAAATCAAATCAAAATGTCTTTATTAAATGAACTCATTGCACGTATTTTTAATCGTCGCATGTTTCATATATTATGAAAAGATTTTTTTTGCTGAGAACACTACACACACACTACATAACGATATCAAATTTTACGTTTAATTGCACTCGGCTCGTGATGCCGGCGACGCAACACAGAGTAGGTTAAATAGCCACTTTTTAGCCTTTCACTTTCGGAGCGCTTAGAACCAATTTACCTTTTAACTTATAATATCTTTGTGAAAACCTATATTTTTTGTTAAAATTAAATCAATCTGAACAAATTTAATTCACCTAATGGCATACAAAGTTTATTGTTCTTTGTAAGCTTCAAATTACATGTTCAAAGAGATGAATATCCAAAGTAAAATAACACATCAGGTCTGTATGTTCAATTCCTCTCAATTACAGTATCTGCTTTTGAAATTTACGTCAGATTTGTTCTTGTTAAAACTTGCGAACAATAATACTACGTTTGAGAACTTCAGTTTCATTCAATTTGTTAATTTCAATCATGAAAACAGTTTTTAAAGTTGTCACATTTAAAAAAAAGGACATTATTTTTCTTAAACAATCTTTGATACATTGATACAACTCACAAGTTAATCCCCGCTTCCAGGATATGAATTACCTATGTGCCAAGTTTCATCAAAATCCGATCAGTAAGTTTTGCGTGAAAATGTAACAAACACTGTCACATCGAAACAAACTTTCACATTGTTGTGTAGATGGGTTAAGTTTGCTTATATTGAGGCCATAAGAAAGTACTGTAAAATGCAAAAGTGTGTCTGTATGTCTGTCTGTCTGTTACCTCTTCACGCTTAAACCGCTGAACCAATTTAGATGAAATTTGGTATAGAGATAGATAGATCGGCGGGCGGAAAACTAGTAGGTATTAAATATTTTTTAGACAAGTCTGTACCGTTCAACGTAATGGCCGTTTTTCAGTTTTTCCATTAAGACGCCGTGCCTGCTAATGGAAAAACGCCCAATCACAGAACAACAAGTAATTAATATAAGACGTTAAAGACTGCCAGTGACAGATAGACGGAGCAATTGTATAAGGGAAAATTAAATCAGAGGAAAACTGAAATATTTTATAAAAAAATGAATGATTACCTTGTTAAAATATATTTTCTATATTTAGTTTTCTTAGTTGATTTACGTAAAATAAAATTTTACCCTGTTCCGTATTTTTTAATGAAACAACGTTACAATTATTTTATTGTAAGACGGAGAAATTTTAAGCGTTGGTTGGGTTCAAATAGTACCCATAATAAAAGTAATATTAAAATAAGATCTCTTCACTTCTTCATGCAATCAATTGTATATATTTAAGAAATTTAATCAAGACTTAAATAACCTTGAACAAACATGCATAAAATAATGTGTTTATTATGTTATTTTTGTTAACAGAACTTGTACAATAAAGTGTTAACTATATATCTATCTATACATGTACATACTGTGTAGCTCTACATTTTATTATTGTGATAAAAACTCCGATTCGGTAAAATAACACAAAATCACTCGCCGAAAAATATTGGTTTCTTGAGGTGTATTTTTATGATGTACCTACTCAGAAGAAGCTTATTACTTCCGCTCCATTTACCATAGTTCGGCATCAAACAATATAAACAAACACATCTATAGCACCTACTTACTATACGTAATAGAGAACAAAATTCGATCATAGGTTTATTTGTACATTATTAAGATACTCTTGGGAAACCGTGGTTTGTTGCTATTCGTTCAAATATTTGTCAGAAATGTGACGTGATTGCTTTCCACTTTTTACAAGCTTTATATTAACTTGCAATGTATGTATGTTTTTCCGGGGTGAATCTTGCTACTCAATTTTGAAGCAGACATCCTTAGCCGATGGAGCTGAAATTTTGTAAACCTATACGTTTAGTTTGGATGACATTGACAATGCATGGTCAGCTGTGTGCCGTCATTCTAAATCCAACATGGCGGAACACCTAAGATAGCGGACTATTATTTTTAATGCAATCCTACAATATGGTTATCAAATGAAAGAGCTTGCTGAGAATAACTCAAAAAATAAAGTCACGTCACTGTATTCAAAGCTTGTTTTTAAAAAAGTTTTTTTAATTTTTTAACTTTTATTGATTAACAGAATGTAAATGAGTTGACTGCTAAAACAACATAATGCTTTTAGATTGTTTGTATGTAATGTCAAACTTTTAGAAGTGTCAGGATTGATAAAAGATAACACGTGCCTACATAACTTTACATGAAATTACCAACTTATCAAATATGACTTTGCTTCTAAGTCAAATTAAAGTAGAGATGTATCAAATGTTCGGGTTAAATTTAGGATAAGATCCTTCTACGCCCAACATTTTACGAACATGGAAGATAAGGAAATAGTACCCATAAAGTAAGGGAATTTCGCTTTTATCTCCGCACTAAACTTACTGAATACAATTTCATGAGAATAATAACAAACGTGTACACAATAAAGTACTTTATTAATAATGTATTAAGTATTAAAACTAAGAAGAAGACAAAACAACATTTTACAAGTTGCATCGGTTTACTTATTAGGTCACGACTTTGCTAGACCAAACTCAAAACAAGAGATTGTTGTTACGCTCAAATTGGCGAACAAGTGGTGTTTATGAGATAAAAACAAATACGGCAGTTTAGCTTGTAAGTAATATAATATTGTGTAGCCATAACGTCAACTACGACATAATGCACATTTTACAACTAGGTATAGAATCTTGTAGATTTTACAACTTTCACAGTATGAAATGTATTAAACTTTTTTTTATCTTACGATATATAGAAAGGAATAGGATAGTTGTGATAAATAGCTAATAAATCATGTTTTAATAAAATTTTAATATTCTCTAAAATTGTTATTCCATAACTGTTTAAATAACATTGAAAAATATGTATACAAAAATATAATTAAAATTATTGAATCAAAAACATTTTTGCAACTTATAAAACTGTCCTTTACCTCAAGTACTTAATATGAAAATAATATACGTAATATGAAACTTTCTACAACGCCCAGGAACAAATTTATATTGCGGTTTTTTATTAAAAAATCAAGAGGTATAAGGAATCGCAGTTGGCCGGAATCCCCTCAGGGTATGCGGTAACATCTTAGAGGTAACGAACCGAATCGACCGACTAGAATGCTAAATCATATAGAGATATTTTAATAATATATGGGGAAAACTGCCTTTGAATATGACGCACTGTTTACTGAAAAGGTGTCAGCTGAAAATCAGCTCTACAAATCTTTGATGGTAAAGAAAATGTCTGCTTGATTTTCAAAGCAAAACTGTTATGTTATAGAGTAGGTACTTTTTTTTTAATACATAATTTTTTTTTTATTTCAAATCAATTTACAAATTATGCACTTACATTCATTTATTTTAAAGTAATTTATAGAAGTTTTTGAGAAATATTCCGTAACGTCCGCATTGACAAAGTAATGTAACAATATACATCTGAAGGAAACTAAACTTATCTTCGAACTCCATTATATCTTTCAAAGTGAATTTAATTACGACACCCGCCTCTATTTCCTTAGATATTGATCAATGTTCCAAGAATTATGTTTCAGTAAGACAATTATGTATTTTAGATACCTACTTTCAGTACATATCTTATTATATAACGAAGACATCTATTATGGCAGAGTATTTCAAAATGCATCCCCTAAGATGGCCGCAATCCCTTAAAACAGGAGATCGCGGATGAACCTAGGTGGAAAGTTAGTCCAATATAGATTAATTTACTATAATATATAATATAGTATAGTACATGAATCTATATAGAATCAGCTTTCCGTATATTATAGTAACAGTATATTATACTGTGCCAGAAAATATTAATGCTGACAAGTGAAGTAAACTTTTCTGTTCCAATAATAATTCTGAAGAATGAATAAAACAAACATCTTTTAAATTAGTCTCAACACAAAATAATGACTAAAATGACGTAATAGAAATGATGAACGATGAATTATACCAACCCTCTTACATCATTTTCGCGTGCATCAAAGCAAATGTGCCGCGTCAGACGATTGATGATCAACTGTATAAAAATCAAATATCTCGCGATTTCCTTATGCCACTTCTATTTAAATGTCTTCCCTCTAACCTTATATATTTTTCACGCATCCACGACAACTGATTTAGGAGTTTATTGGATTGTTACTTAGTCATGCTTAAAAACGCGAATGTTACGGAATATTTTTCAGTCTTCCATATCTAATGAAATTTGTAAAATGAAACATAAATTTTTAGGTATCTAACTTCCCATTCCTTGAATGAGACGGGAAAATGAATCATACCAAAATCTTAACCCGTTTTAACTGACTGGCTTCCTTCAAGGACCTGTTGATTTGTTCTGGCTTGAGTGTTTGTTCTTTTGAAAGTTTTATATGCTTGCCTCATTCGACCATATCATCAGCTATTGTAGTGAAGAACATAATATATGGTACTCATATGTACAAATTAATATTATTTGGAAGGCGATGATAGCTCAGTGGTAAGTGACGTCGGATACCGCGGCGAAGGTCGTGGGTTCGAATCCTACAATGAGCTTGAGCTTTCGGTGAAGAAAAACATCGTGAGGAAACCACAGCACGGTGGTAGGGTACTATGTGGTACTCGACTGGCTGGCTACCACCTGTTGGTGTGTTCCGGCAGTTGCACTTGAGATCCAGTTGCCCTTGCCCTTAAGGCATTGTAATATGGTGTACAACACGTTGGCAGTCCACCTGGTCTTGCTAATGTCTATAGGCGACGGTAGTCACTTACGATCAGGTGACCCGCCTGCCTCGTTGTCACTAGTGACATAAAAAAAAAATATGAGACTGAACTCCACGACACAGAAGATCCTAGTTTGGGGTTCAGAGAAACCAGTAATTTTGTCTACTGCACTATTACAATTATATACAACAACTGTCCAAAAAAGTAAATACTGAGACTCTACTAACAGCGTATCATGGACTAGTAGCTTCAGTTCTGTGGTATGGTGTTGTTTTTTGGGGACAGTCAACAGATAGGAAGCTGGTGTTTAGGTTGCAAAAACGTTGCATAAGGTCAATGTGTGGTTTAAAAATAACAGATAGTTGTATGCCATATTTTAAATCATTAAAAATATTAATCCTTCCAGCGTTGTATATCCTGGAAACGGCATTGTTTGTCAAAACAAATCCACAACTCTTTGGAAAAGTCTCCGATTCAAAGAAAAAATAAATTCGTGCTCTATATGTGAATCAATTGTTCCATGTAAAGTGTAAAACGGCTTTAATGCATAAGAGTTTTTTTGGTATAGCTCCTAGAATATTCAATACAAAAGGGAATTGACTAAGTTATTATTAGATAAATGTTATTACGATATTGATGAATTTTATATTTAATTATGTATAATTTCTATTTCCTTTTTTTTTTGACATATTTTTGATTTCATGATTTTATTATAATACTATTTTAATTTTCATCAATATACCTCTCTTATCAAACCATATTTTGTATGCCTTTCCTGGCAAAACATAGCGCACACATTACTTATTTAAGATCTTTTTACCTATGTTTCACAAAATAAATGTTTCTATTCTATTCTATTCTATACATTGCAGTAACAATTTTGGTTGGGTAATAAAATTCATGCTTCAATTACCTAAATATTTTCAACATGCTGAAGTAGGGCAGTGATATTTATTAAATTGGCATTAACTAAAATCAAGTAGGGAATATAGTTAAAGTGTGATGATATATGCATGTAAATATAAAAGATGTGTTACTTCAAGGATTAGTTAATGGGCCATTGTGTGTAGTGAATCAATCAGAGATCTAAATAAGCCGAGGCTGAGTATAAGTATTATTAATCATTCTTATTTAGTATCAATATATTTTTTGTCTTAAATCTAAAAGTAGGTATCTTTAAAATATTAATTCATAAAGTTCAAAAATATCTACTCTTTCTTCACATGATCAGTCATGCGATATGCATGACATATCGGATGACTGATCGAATCGAGTAAAGATGTTGTTAAAATCCAATTCCAATTTAACAATTATCGTGTCCCATACATCTTGTTTTAATCCCTCACGAATCTAAAGTCAAGGATGCAACCTTGAATTGAAAGCTGTTCCGCTTTTAAAATAAACCAATTGAAGCCAATTAAATTCTGGGTCACTATCAGTAAATACAAGTAAACTGAACCTTTTAGAAGATGGCTAAACTGTAGTTAGTTGTAATATGGTGACTATGGTGATTTAGTAATGCGGCTTTCAGTTTAACCTATGAACCTCTATTGGCTATTTTTTCTTTTAAATGTTCGATAATTTTAGTTGTTACCTCGATACTACATGATTATCAATATGTCCCTTTTTTAGGGTTCCGTACCCAAAGGGTAAAAACGGGACCCTATTACTAAGACTTCGCTGGCTGTCCGTCCGTCTGTCTGTCCGTCCGTCTGTCTGTCCGTCCCTCTGTCTGTCACCAGGCTGTATCTCAAGAACCGCGATAGCTAGACAGTTGAAATTTTCACAGATGATGTATTTCTGTTGCCGCTATAACAACAAATACTAAAAACAGAATAAAATAAATATTTAAGGGCCCATACAACAAACGTGTTTCTTTTGCCATTTTTACGGAACCCTTCGTGCACGAGTCCGACTCGCACTTGGCCGGTTTTTTAAAGGCTTGGTATATATACATTTAAGCTATTTCTTTATTTTAAATGTCACGTTATATTGTCACATTCACTGTAAAGAAAGTCTAGTCCTCAGACTTTTTGGGACAACCTTAAAAGTCACGATACACGCTTTAATTTAATTTCACTTCACTAGTGCACTTAGATTGATCTTTATTGGACAACGATATTATTCAATAAAACTCAAAATACACCAACTTTATGAAACAAAAACGCATCGACACATCGCAAGTTCCCGCCAAAAAGTCCATGATTGTAACTAACAAGGTCTTACGATGAACCAGAAACAACACATTTAACGCAAACTTATTTGTATTGTCCCAAAAGTTGTTCCTAAAGAGGTCTCAATCCAGATATCTTATTTTAAGATCCAATTACTAGCTAGACTTTATCAGACATAGTGGATGTACAACACAAATACATCAACATCAAATCCCACTATTTGAAGTGTTTTAGTTTCATCCCAAATGTCAATAACAGCTAGACTAGACAACGAATTATGGTTGGTACCTACTGTAATTTAAAAACAATTCAAGGACTAGAATAAATAAAGGTTCTATTTTCAAAATAAATAATAATGTAAGAGAACGAGTCAAGTGAGAATGAATGAGACAGGTGAAGCTTTTAAGAAACTTCAAATTATTTGTGCCAAAGCACATAAGTAAAGTTACACTGAATTTAATTCAAATGTAATATTGAGAAAATGTTGCCAGAGCATTGAAAATGGATTACTTTTCAATAAAAATAACGAAATTCGTGTTTAAAATATAGAAAATAATTCAGGGAGAGATGGAGAGATTGTAGTAAAATGTATTTTAAATTTTAAAAAATGTAGCTAAATATTTCAGACATCTAATTCAAAATAAAAAAGCTTCACGTAATCTGATAGCCACCCTTTCAGCTTATTTAAGAATATAAGTGTGCAAACTGTAAGGCTACAAAAACAAGCATTCACCTGTTTTTACTGATCATATCTAGAACACTATTAGTGACTCATTGATGCTGGTTAGTAATAATTTAGCGGTAAATTCGTACGTATTATCAAATTTTCCCGGATCTGAAAACTAGATTGGATTAATATTGGTCCGCTAACATGATTAACAAGTATATTTCTTTGAACCTGAAATCAAATAGGCAGGTTTGTTACATGTATATATACTTTATTCTAGTTATCATTTGTGTGATTTATTAAGTTGAAATGTTAAAGTTAGGTACGTCTGAGTACATTTAAAAACAGTTGTTTGAACATTTCGAAGTAAAAAAAAGAAAGAAAAACCTATTATGTTAAGTACTGAGATACACTCAGACATAAAACTTATAGAGAAGGTACATAAAGTTTATTAACATCAATGACTCAAAGTTCAAACGTCAAATGTAACAAATGTCAATTTAAATAAGATTTACAAGTAATTTATATTATTCCTTAAATGTTAATTTTAATATATCAAACTTTAATAAACGCGTTGAGGTAGAAGCCATTTTCTCTGTAAGTATAAATTAAGATTAATTTTACGGAATTAATCTTAAACTGCTTGAGGTAATTTGAAGCTTAGAGTTGCCTACCGAGTTAATTATATGCCGTTTATGAAAATCTTGTTAAGATTATAATACTAGGTGTAGGTATTGCTTGAACTAACTTCCATACTGCGGTTATTCCCGTCGATCAGGTCACGCACACAACATAGTGCACGTTGCTTCACTTCATTGGAGACTGTTGTTTACGTACGCTCCTTCTACCTTTTTTATTTGTTCTGAGGTGCCTGCCTACATAATGAATACCAACAAATCTATAATAAGTAAATAGTTGGACATAAGTACATGTTTTAACTTATATTTATCAGTGCCAGAAACAAAGTTGGTAAACTCTATCATCATCATCATATCAGCCGGAAGACGTCCACTGCTGGAAAAAGCTCTACATTTGTGTCAAAATAATTAAATACTTTAAAATATACCTAAAAGTTTCCGACGGTTTCTTTTTAATCCTTGTTAAAGTTACGATGCTCCAAAGCGATAAAAAAAACTACAAAAATTCAGTACGATCTCATTAATTTCCTGTGGGAGTTCTTTACTTCTGAACATCTTGTGAATAAGTTTAAATTAAAAGCTTGTTATCTTTATCATATTATAGCTTGTGCCAACCAACAGTCACCTAGCAGTCATGATAGACACAGGATGATAAAAGCAAAATATATATCCGAGGCAACCCTTTGGGTGTTCGATTTGCAAAAAGCATTCGTACCTCTTGAGATTTCGTGATTAATCAGTGAGTGTTATTTCGCTTTTACTACTACTACCGAACCCTCTTTTCACCCCCTAAAGGGATGACTAATTGGTCAAAAATGCATAAACATTTTTTTATTTCTAACGTTAAGTTAAATGATAAAAGTCTTATAGTCCTCTTTTATTGTTTCCCCATACAAATTTCTACCCCCTTTTTACCCCCTTAAAGGATGATTTCTGAGATAAAAACTATCCTATGTCCTTTCCCGGGACTCAGACTATCTCTGTACCTTTCATCTAAATCGGTTGAGCGGCTTACGCGTGAAGAGGTAACAGACAGACAGACGGACACACTTTTGTATTTATGTTATGTTATGTATGGATATTACCTACCACACGTATAATATTGACCCAAGACTATATGATTAACAAAAGTCAAAAAAACAAGACCTAAAATTTATAACAAAAAAAAGAACATAAACAGATCTGTTTTCAGATAGGTACATTTCTAAAAAATAACATGAAACAAAATCGACAATAACTAAAACAAAAATAAGGTTTGGTGGCAAACTTCGTTATCCCAATCAATGGTCCGTGAAACAGGCGTACACGATGCATTGTTTACGGAATTCACTGGACTACGAGCTATCTTGTGTGTACGTCATTCCAAATAGCTCTGAGATGGGTGGACAAAAGCATTTCACAAACAAAATGAAATTGAATCAATAAGAAGAAAAAAAACATCGCGTCTGAAGTGATATTTTTGTATTTTCAGGTTTAGTATGGAGATTTGACAAAAACCATCTACGCCTTTTTTTATCGAGAACTAGCGGACCCGGCAGACGTTGTCCTGTTCTGAAATTAAAACAAAACTTAGACCCCGATTCCAGCTACCGGGTCCAATTTTGTTTACAAATCATCGAGGAATCCAATGAACCTACACAGACACACACAAAAATTTCATCCAAATCGGTCCTTTGTTACCATTCTCCTCCGAAACAGCTTGACCATTTTTGATGAAATTTTATAAAGTAAGTCTGAGAGTAAGTTGTTATCAATTGTTTATAACGCTAGATCCCACGGGAACGCGGACCCCACGGGAACGCGGGTGAAACCGCGGGGGACAGCTAGTAAAAAATAGATAACAACGTACTCTCAGACCTACTGAATGTAAATATAAAGTTTCATCAAAATCGGTCACAGGAGTACGGTAACTAAAACTGTGACACGAGAATTTTATATATATATAGAGATAAAGTTATTTGTATCTTTGATCTACCTTTTTCTAAATTTAAGGTCTCATTGTCTATCTATATAATTTATGGCGGATAGATAGGCCATAAGTACCATGCTTGTTTTACCCATAAAATTAACACGTAGATTAATTGGTATTCATTTCTTATTTCTAATTTTATGTTGGCGTCGATTCCATCTAAGGGTTTTTAACGAACGTGACTTAAATTAGAATATAAAAACATATAACTTGTAAAATGTATTACCCTCTCTAAATCTTTGTCTAATTTTGTCTTTTCTCTATTCTGTTCTCATTTATTTTATTTAAATAATTAGTACTTAAACCAAAGCCATAACAGTAAATCTTAAAGAATTTGAAGTATACTTTACTTACTTTACATTTAAAGGTTTTACAGAAAAAAGAACAGTAGCTTTTCACTGCATTTTAACCGTTTTTAAACTGTAACGTTTAAATTTAGTTCGAATTTATGTGCAATTTTTTAAACATAACATTTTTAAGAATATCATTAAACTTTTCAACAACCTCGTTATTAAACAGTTATAAAGAAAGAAAGAACATATAACATTATTTAAAAATAATTAAATACTGTTATTTTGAAACATCCCAATCAAAAAGCGAAATAATATCTCCTTTTTCCCGCTTCTTTATTTTTTCTTATCTCTGCGCACAATAAAGTCGGCATTCGGTAAGGTTGTCGCAAAAGAGTTTTGCATACAAATTAGTTGCTAATACCTTTTAATTACCGTGAGAATGACCATTATTGTTGTTTATGCTAATGGAATCTCGTTTATTATATTAAGTACATATTATGATATTTTAAGCCCTAGGGGAGAAGTAAATTTTATTTAAAAAAACACAACGTTTAATTAACTTTGAATGGTCTAACCTAACATCCTCTGAGCACCTAGGGACCTCCATGAGAACTAACCATAAGAAAAAACGTGTCTAGATTTTTTTTTTTACAAAAATTTAAAATCTTTACATAGTAGGTATAAGTTGAAATCGCTTCCGCTGTCTGTTTGCTTAGATCTTTAAACTACTCGGCGGATTTTAATGCAGTAGATAGAGTTATTCAAATGGAAGGTTTACATCTATAACACATACATATTATAGTACAGAAAAGCCGAGAATTTCAATGTTTAGTAATGTGATACGAGTATCGTTCAGCGAAGTGGGCGGGGGACGGCTAGTAAAATACATACATAATATACCTGCCTACTCATGTTTAGTATCTAAGCAAAATGCGCAAGGAACTAAAAGGAGCATATAAAATCAATAAGGATTAATTTTATAGCAGTAACTTATAGGTCACCCTGACCAGATTTTCTAGCGAAGGCATTTCAAGTTATGAAGTTACTTATCATAAACATAATGCTTTAATTATGCAAATAATTGTAATGTATGTATTATAATAATTGTACAATTTTATGAACATAATTATTTTAGCTTGCTATAAAGGTACACTTACTGTGATTTTGATCTTTAAAAAACACATTGCAGCTTTATCGACACATTAAAAACTATTTAATCAAGTGTAAATTGATTATTTTAATGGTGACTTCCATAACAATAACTAATCGTAGTTATTTTCTGTTCATAGGGTTCGGTTTTCAATGGAGATGACAGCCGTTAACTGCAATTTATCGGTATAAATATGGTATGATCACTATTTAAGTTTATTAATACACAAAATGGAGTAAAATATAGTACCCACTTATGTATTTAATTTTTATGATTTTTATCCGAATATTACTTAAGTTTTAAATTATTAAGACTATTTAATTTTCAGATATAGATCTATAAATTGGATGCGTTTTTTACCATCGCATTGGTTTAACCTCGCTTTAAAAACATCATCCATCCCTACACAAAATAATCTAATTTATATAGCCAGTATAAGGTAGCCAGTTTTAGTGCGTTACCCATAGAGAGCGACCTCATTCTGCGATTTTGCATTTTTTTAATATCGTATAAATATTTAATTTTATGAAACAAATAAAATGAATAATTGTAAAATATATAATAATAATGTCCTGGGGAATTCTTGACACATTAAATAAATACAGTATTATATTAATGTAACCACCAATAGTAAGTGACATTTAAAAACCAATTTAAATATAAGCTAAATCCAGTTTTCATAATATTATAATATTGTACTAAGTGAAAGAAGATTTCATACAACGTCCTCTTTTTATTATCTCAATAAGTATAATTTTATATTTTGCTCCGCTCTTTATTACTACCAGCAACATAAAAACAACAATGTTTATGGTTGCAGGGAGACAATAACTAATATAATCTGTATCAAGGTAGAAACTTTTTAATTCCACATTTAACTTTCCCAAAACTCATTCTTATAAAATAATTTGAAAGCTTTTCTTTGCTTTAACGGCGTATGAAAACTTTGCGTGCGTGAAAATGTTGTTATCAAATGTGTTTGACATTAGATTAAGAACAGCAGCATTGTCCTCGTATCGTATGTATACATTATTTTTATCGTCTAATATTCTTACGTAGCTTGTATAAAATAACAGGTTATAAAATAAATAAGAGATAAAATTCAAGGAGTTCAGCTACCTATAAAATTATCACGTAATAAATAGGTGACAAGTTCAGTTATAAATTAAATAATGTACTCACCTATTTCTTTCTTAAAACTTCGCCTCAAATTTTAAACTCAAAAAGTCAAAGTAATTTCGCGTAACAATCTCACATAAAAAAATACATGTTTTCAAACTTGGAACAGTTTTCATTCGAAACATTGCTAAAACACTTTAAAAGTATAAACAGTTTTTAATTAGGAAAACAAACCAGCCAGCTTTTTAAGTGACATCAAAAAACATTTAGATTGTTCGATATTTAAAAAGTTTTCGATGGCGGGAGGTGCTATGTGGGCTTGGCGGGCTCCCGCGCGTTCGCTCGCAACCGCTGTTAGTCGACAAGTGAAATGAGCAAGGAGCGTTCCCGCTTCGTCACTCCATCAAACGCTATCCCATCGCGAAGTTTTTGCAACAGCCCGTTCGTGTCAGTCAATTAAGGAAGATTACTCTTAGATTGAACGGAGGCCGATTTAAAAAAACTGTTTGTACGTTGACGGAAGTCTAATCTCAGTTAACTTGTATTCGTTGATATAATAATGTATATTTTTAATCTAAAACCTTAGGAATAGTCCATGTGAAGACTTGCTCTTAATTTCTAAGGGGAACTAATTATAAATCACAATAAATACTAACCTCTTTTATTCGTCGTTCAAAGAACTAAATGTGAAATCGTCTAGGATTTCCTTTGAGGCTGGTTTAATAATCAAAGAGGATTTCGGATACAACCGCAACCTTAAACTTTTCCAAGCAAGGTTGGTACATACTCTTTCGTCGTAGTGTATCGTCCTTTGGTAAACATTTTGAAAACCACTCTATGATCAATGCGTAACGCTTAAATTTTATTAAAACATTTGTATATCCTAAATTGACACAATGATACAGAAACACAGTATCTTTACTTAATTTCAATAAAGCATTTTCTTAACCCATTAAAATATTATAAATTATCAATAAAAGTTGAACATTGAGTAGGAAAGTAAAAATAATAATTTAAAACTTAAATAGCTTAATATTTCTTATTGTCAGGATTCTTCACAAGTGCCACACTGTACGACGTCTCCCGTCTGAAAATTTTAAATTATTTGTCACTTTTACTAGAATATTATGATTTGATCTTATATATTATTTTTCGATTCAATAACCCTCCATATTAAATTTAAGGCGATGATAGCTTAGTGGTAGTAACGTTGGATACCGCGACGAAGGTCGTGGGTTCGAATCCTACAATGAGCTAGAGCTCTCGGTGAAGAAAAACATCGTGAGGAAACTTTATGGCACTGTGGTAGGGTACTTTGTTGTACCCGACTGGCTGGCCACCACCCTCAAGTTGCAATCTGTCGCCAAGCTCCTATCGGTATGTTCCGATAGCTGCACTTGAGAGCCAGTTCCCATCTAGGATGTGTGTGCTTACCACCTTCGGCCACATCATCACTTACCATGATGATATTGCCGTCAAATACAAGCGTATGCAAAAGTAAAAAAAAACAATGTAGGTACTCACACAATTCTTCAGCATCCATTTTCATATTTGAAAAAGGGGAATCTGATACATAAATGTCTTCTACAATTATTAGTGACGGTGTCACCCCTCTTATGGCTCGAATATGCGGCTGCGACGTCCCCCTGCTGCTGTGTCAAGTGAATACCATCCGCCAGTCTCGTATTCATTAGAAAGAGCAGTCCATATATCAAAATAACCACCGTTTTTGCTTTAAACATTTTCGAGGATGATAATTAATAGTAAATTCATACAACGAATGCGCTGAGAAAACACAGTATCGCTTTTTATATTCCCCCGTTCAGAAAGACCTTACCTTGAAAGGTTAATAAATCTATAAATTTATTCTTAGGAATCCGTAACCAGAGGGGACCCAATGGGACAATAACTAATCCTTTTCCAACAGTCTATGTTACATATGGCCACATGAATATGTGTTCTTACATTGCCTGTCAATTCATTAATTTCTTTAGTTAATTTTATGTTCACAATTTACTACAGATAATCTAAATACTCAAAAGAAAAAATAAGAAAAAAAAACTTGAGAGGTGTCAAGGGAAACCCGGATGGAACGAAGTTATATATTATAAAAAAAACTATTATTTATATATATATATATATATAAAATATATATAAATAATATATATATATATATGTATATATATATAAATAGAAATGAAAATATCTGTTTTGCTTTCTATAAGAGAGAGACAGACAGAGAAACAAGCACTTTTGACGTAAAAAGTGTCGTAAGATTTTTTTCCGTCTAGCCCCCTTTCACAATGCGCGATAATGATACAAAAAATAATAAAAACTTGACTACACTAAATACGCCAACTGGTCCAGATCGCTGTCAGGTGGTAGCGTGCCCAGAACACTGGCAGCATTGCTTCTTTGGATGGCAATGCTAATTACGTTAAGCAAAGTATTCGCCAGCCCTCCGGTCACGTGACGCTTCGATGAGGCGTTTCGCGATGAGACGGTAAATATATAAATTAAATTATAGTATGTCCAACACGATATTTTTTGTCTATGCTGTACGTACCTATCTTAAAAATGTATGCGTCAAACACGGCATTGGAAAGCGTCTTTGTCGTATTCTAGTGCATAATCTATAGTAAAACAACAAATAATAAAAAAATATATACTTAGATACTATAATACAAACGTGAATAAATTTCGCCTAGTTTAATTTCATTGCAAAATTGCTCATTAAAGTTGAGTACCTACAGAGCTACAAAATTCTGTTGGTCTTTTATTATTGTACGGACCCCTCCGTGCGCGAATTTTACTCGCGCTTGGTGGAATTTAAATGTTCTTCTCAGTTTTTTTGTGGAACCAGTATTAATTTGCTCTGTGGTTGAACCCATCCAATTCTAGGGACATGGTAGTGTTTTCACAAAGTCTATCCAAATATAAATGGCATTGTTTGTCTAGATAAAAATTTGTCCCCAAGAATTAATTCATATTAGCTTTGGTCGTTTAATCGCAAACTTAAATTATCAAAAAAATATTCTACAAAATATGGGTGGTCTTACTTCCGAAGTAAGACCACCCATA
Organism: Ochropacha duplaris; assembly: GCA_951361185.1. Classification (NCBI taxonomy): domain Eukaryota; kingdom Metazoa; phylum Arthropoda; class Insecta; order Lepidoptera; family Drepanidae; genus Ochropacha; species Ochropacha duplaris. The sequence continues at coordinate 3,553,828 of OX592696.1, forward strand.
AGTAAGTGTTAAGTTTGCTACTCATTTCAAATTTTCCAAAAAGTAGTTAGTTTCAGACGCTAGTTAGGCTCATAAGGAGGATTGATCCCCTTGCTTCCTCATGCGTGCTTATTCCACATCTTATTACGTTCCAACAAGATGTGGAATGAGCTACGATTTTCCCCTTGTTCCCCTGTTTCTACTAATGCCCATGTCGGTGGACTACTTTCCATCAAATATAAAATTTAAGTCATATAGGTTGGTTAATACAATCGCGTTACACTGTAAAAGTGATATATCGCGAGACTTGGCTGTAGTTTTATATTAATGTTTTTGATGGCTGTCATTTGAGGAAAAGTCTCCTAAGATAAAAATAGTACAAGGATACATCAAAAAATTATAACCGATGTAGCACGATATTCCAATATTTTAGAGGCCTTTTGCTCGTGGATGATCTCTGAGGCTCGTGGACGGCCATCCCAAACTCTTCTTCTGTTCTTCTTCCTGTCTTTATCCCACGCTAGGTGGGATCGGCATAACATGTTTTCCTGTTCCACTCCACTCTATCACTAGTCGTCTCAGTACTCACACCCTTCATATGCATATCATTCTTCACGCAGTCCATCCAACAATATTTGGTAATCTTCTATATACTCGTATATGTATAAAAGAAAGTCGTGTTAGTTACACTATTTATAACTCAAGAACGGCTGAACCGATTTGGCTGAAAATTGATGGGGAGGTAGCTTAGAACCAGGAATAACACATAGGATTAAAAAATATGAAAAATTCACAAAAAAACAAGAATAATGAAGAAAATTATTTAAGTTATACATTTTGTATAGAACGACGTTTTGACATGTCTCGAGATCGGACTGACAGATGGTGGCGCTGGAATCGGGTTCTTAGTTTTATTTTCAGGGCAGGACAACGTCTGCTGGGCCCACTAGTATATATTTATAGTTTAATTATATTATTTTTAGTTTATTATTAGTTTAGTTTATTTACTCAAATTCTCAACATGTTTGACGTCAAAATGTGACTCAACTACGATTAAAATCTTTAATAATACAAAGTGTTGAACCTAGTACCTAAATACCTATTCATGTTCTACATTAACCTGCTGTGTACCGTTTACAATAATAGAGCGTCGAAGTGTCTACCTATCAGCTGATTTACGTCAATTTTAATAGTTGACATTGGTCAGCTGGTATTTTTTCAAGACCACGAACTCCATATTGTTTCTTAGCAACATTTACTGCACATGCGCAATCGATAAATGAAGAAGATTGGTCGCTTTTCTCTACTCTGATATTATAACAGAGCCACCGCCAATAAGAAATTTTGATATCGGAGCCGAATTAACATTTTGTGACATTTGGCTTCTGCCGAATATGTGCCGAGTGTCTTCATATGCCAAAGTTGTTTATAGTTTTCAAGTGAATTATTTATTTTATTTCAATGTTATTTTTATGCTTTTAGCCCTTTTTTATTGTATATAGTAGTCTTAGTATATTATGTCAAATGTCATCAACCCCCCTACATTGCTTGAGTGTCCTATTTGTGATAATAGAAAACCAAAGGAATTTAAATATAAGTATATTTTTAATTAGGTATTTAATTAGATTATTTTTTTCGTTGATTTACTTTTGTAAAAATAGCATAGTATACTTTATTTATTGTTAATATCCTAAAATTCTATACTTATTATAATAAATGTTTACAAAAAAAATGTAATTATATAAATATATTTTATGTATTATGTAAGTATACTATTCTTTTTAGGGTTCCGTACCTCAAAAGGTAAAAAAAAGGAACCCTTATAAGATCACTTTCTTGTCCGTCTGTCTGTCCGTCTGTCCGTCTCTCTGTCCGTGTGTCACCACCGATTATCTCAGGAACGGGTAGACCTAGCAAGTTGAAATTTATACCAGATACTGAGGTCTATAGTCCCTATTAGGTATATTAAAATCAAGGTACTGAATCAACACCATAAAAAGATATGGGCAAATTTAGATTTTCGCGAAAACTTGTACAAAAATTTACCTTAATTTTCATTTTTTTTTATTTTTCGGAGTTTTCCCTTTACTTGTGCTGTAAGACCTTGCTTTTGACCAAAATTGACAATTCTAGATCAACCGGAAGTACCCTATAGGTTTTGGGTCGAAAACCTACATGGTAGTTCCCGTAGACCTCGAATCACGAAATTTGGCAAAAAGCAAGGTCTTACAGCACAAATAAAGGAAAAATTCAAAAAAAAAAGAAAATTAAAGGTTGTCCAAAGTTGAAAATTAAAGGGTGTCCCCATACACACATAGACACCACCAATTAAAATAGACCTCTGAGTAGTATCGGCGCTCATACAATTTAGAGGTCTAGCTTAATTGGAACCTACCTTAATCAGGTAATCGAAAACGTAATCGACAAAAAAATTGAAAAAAATCCTTGAGGCTATTACAGGACCCTCGGTGCGCGAGTCCGAGTCGCACTTGACCGGTTTTTTTTAATATTATTTATCTTCACGTTATATGTATTTTTTAATTATAATTTTATTGTAATACTAGCTTTCCGCCCGCAGCTTTGCCTACGTGGACTACACGATTTTGGCTGATTCGTCTTTTCCAGTTCTGGAGGGATATTTCAAATTATCCAAATATTTTAATACAAAATTTAACCCCCCTTTATAACTTTAAGGAGTGAAATAGAAAAAAATCCTTAAACACGTGTTTGTTTCATTTTATTGAAGACATGTATATACTAAATTACAAGTAATTTTGATACTAAAAAAATATTTTTCTTAAAAACTTTAACACCCCTTTTAACCCCTTTAAGGGGATAAATTCAAATAATCCTTAAATACGTGTTTCTTTAATTTTATTGAAGAGCACAAATACCTACTAAATTTCAAGTAATTTTGATGATAAACAATTTATTTTTCATACAAACTTTAACAAAATATGGGTTGGAATTCAAAAAATCTGTACTATTGTATCTTTAATTTTATTGAAGAGCATAAATACTAAATTTTGAGTAATTCTGATAATAAACATTTTTTTTTCATACAAACATTAACTCCCCTTTTTACCCCTTTAACGGTTGAAATTAAAAAAATCCTCAAATACATGTTTAATTATTTTACATTTAGAGGCTAAATACCAACTTCGATTCATATCAAATAAAAAATGCAAACTTTAACACCCCCTTTTTATCCCTTTAAGGGTTGAAATTCGAAAAGTCCGAACATTTGTGTCTTTAATTTGATTGAACAGCATAAATACAATATTTTGAGTAATTCTGACAACAAAATTTTTTTTTTTCATACAAACATTAACCCCCATTTTACCCCTTTAAGGGTTGAAATTCAAAAAATCCTTAAATATTGACGCCAATTTGTAGTCGAATTTTACTGAGGTCATTTTTGTATATTTGGTAGATGGGGTGGCCCATCTATCTCCCCCTTATGTTTGTCGTACTACTTACCGGGCACCAATATATAAAAAGAGAAGGCCTGACTCACTGACTCATAAACGCCCATCCTAGACCCTTAGAAAGCTGAGGTTTTTAGACGAGGAATAGGAAAGGATTTTTCGGAATTAAAAAAAGGGGTATACGGGTTAAACCGCGGGGCGTAAAGTTATTTTAATATAAGTATAGGTACATTATTTTGTTTATGTTTATTTTCTCTTTTCTAAATGCATTAGGTATATGTATTCTACACATGGTTTTTGTTTTCGAAATTTTAATTAAATAGCTACAATAATAAGCTCAGATACACTTAGATTAAAATAACTTAAAATATATTGAATATGCTTTATAATTTTACATGATAAAATATCCTGTCCTAAATAAAAATGTCTGCAAAGGAAGGAATTACTTATACAACAAAAATTACAATGATGGTTTTGTATAACTGTATTACATCAAAAAATTAAAAACTAAATAATGAAAAAATGCATGCAACGAACATTGTATTACGTACACGCATTTTTAGCATTCACCGTTTCAGTATTCCCAAGATTAAGGAAAGGAACTTTTATAGGAGGAATTCCCAGTATTTGACTTCCTTTACAATTGTTGGTGTTGGTTTGGGGTTGGCCACCAACGTCAACGTCCGTCTTCTGTGAGTTGGGTGGTTGAGCAATTGTCTGTTTGGTGCTCAGGAACAGTATTCCGCAAATAACAATAGCCAGCTTAATAGCTTTTGTCATCTTGATTTCAAACTTTATCAGGTATTAAAACTATCAGCATGAAGCAAAGCCGCAATACGAATGTACCGAAAAATCAGCAGTATCGCTTTTTATATTCGATAGTAAGGTGAGTAGCTTTTTCAATAAGTTTGGCTCCTCCGAATCGTCTTTCAACCTTGTGCAACCTTATATAAATTATTCATTTAATTTTATTTGTTCGAACTATCTCCTGCGATTTATTCTTGTAGTAATAACGAGGAAATATTATCTACTCATTGAAAAAAGCTGTCAAGTGCAAGTTGTCGAACGCAATTAGTATTCCGTAGATGCTGTAAACTTTGGTAATTTAGTTCCTACGTATACATAATGATTTCAGGATGTAAGGGAGTACAAATAACAACTCGGTGCTCCAAGTTAACCTCACGTGCTCGCAACCATTTCAAAAATTGGTTTAGCCAACATTCGACTCACCAACCAGCATGCCCAACGTGGCGATTATGGGCACAGCCTCCAATGGCAATTAGATACAGTCATAATAATTGTAATTGATCCGACATAGTGACCAAATTTTAGTATGACACCGACATTTAAATAGCGGAAGGTGTTTTTTTTTTTTATGTCACTAGTGACAACTAGGCAGGCGGGTCACCTGATGGTAAGTGACTACCGTCGCCTATAGACATTAGCAATACCAGGGGGACTGCCAACGTGTTGTACACCTTATTTCAATGCCTTAAGGGCAAGGGCAACTGGCTCTCAAGTTCAACTGCCGGAACACACCAACAGGTGCTTGGCGACAGATTTTCAACTTGAGGGTGGTAGCCAGCCAGTCGAGTACCACATGGTACCCTACCACCGTGCTATGGTTTCCTCACGATGTTTTCCTTCACCGAAAGCTCAAGCTCATTGTAGGATTCGAACCCACGACCTTCGCCGCGGTATCCGACGTCACTTACCACTGAGCTATCATCGCCTTAAATGATTTGACTTGATGTGACCTTGTGAACAAAGTAAACTGAATGAAATGAAATGATTGAGGTTTCCTTTTACCAAATTTGATGGAACCCTAAAATCTTCATACTTCCAGTTTAACAGACAGAAATCTTTAAAACGATTATTATCTTCATTGGAGGTTGACCTTCACCTATAAGGAAACATCTTGCTTGCATCAGGTAGGTACATGATGGTATTGGAAAATAAATTACAAATTATTTTAGGTATGTTTGAACCGTGACAATCTGAACCGTATCTTCCTATTTCGGTTTTATCTCAGGAAATAGCAAATAAAAGAGAATAAGTCGTTCAAAAGGCACAAAGTCATGCATCACTAATCGCTGTTTCAATACCATAGTCAAAAGGACGAGAAACTCTCGACAGTGCTTTAAAATAAAAGCGAACAAATTATATACCGTATTCCATATGTAGCTTGAAGTGTGTGTGGGCAATACTTCTATTTGATATTATAATATGTGCCCAGTAGTTTCATCCACGTTTCTTGTATAAAAGCATCCTATAACTATCGGAGCAATTGTTTTTGCTAACTTTCATCTTCATCAAAATCGGTATTTTAGAAACGTTACGCCCAGACAAAAAGATTACAGGCTTACTCACTTTAATATTAAGGAATGTATCAAAATTATGCCGAAGAGTAAAATTCACTTCATAAACAATTTCAAATTCTACCGAAATGTTAGCTTAGCGCAGATTGTTTTCGCTGTAAATCAATAGATATCTATGTCTACATAGTTCCTACATAGTTATTGTTGTATGTTTTTAAGCCCAAAACCGCCTCAGTCGGATTTATTTTGTGGTAAAATTTTACAGACAATAATTGACAACTATATTATACATCGTCAAATTTTGTAAGATAGAAGCAGGTATAGGTACTGTAGCATATAAAAAGTAAGAAACCCAATTATTTTTATTTCTAAATGTGCTGTAAAACCGAAAAATCAACAGAACTAAGTGAGGAAACGAAAACTTCCAATTCTCAATAAGCCAATAAAATCACAGACGTAGAAAAGCAGAATTGTTGGATTGCAGATCTTACTAATCTATCGCTTAATAGAACGATGTTTGGAGACATAATAAATCGCCAGACGAAAAGTTCCGAGTCAAAGAAGTTCATTGACTCGATCCATCTTAATAATTATCCGGAAGATTCCATAAGAGCCTGTCGTACTCGATGTGGCCGAGATAAATTACAAAAAAAGCATTAAAATTATCATAATTAACAGCGCGTGCCATAACATCCCCATATTAATGGCATAACTGTCACATATTTTAGGGCACCTTTGATACGTGCCGGCCAAGTCGCCAAGAAGTATTGCTACTTGCGATTTGGGTACAATTTATGACCGCGGCAGGCCATAATTATAGGTACGTCAAACCGCTTGTATACGATCAAACAAATCAAAAATATTAACACTGTAGCTGCTTAAGAATTCGCTTAATTTGATAAGCACAACACTAAACAGTTGTGAGTTTTATGTTTAGATGATTCCTCCTTATACTACTTCTTTAAGGGGTTATATTTAACTAGTTACCCGAGCGGTTTCACCTGGGGAACTCTTTAGGAGTTGTTGTAGGTTTGAATGTTGAAAAATCTTTCACTACTCACTATAAGGAATCTACATGCCAAATTTCAAGTTTGTAGCATTCCAGTGAGTGGTATTTCACGTTTACTACATCTTGTACCTATAACTAACTAGGTAATCTATATAAAAACGAAATACCACTCACTGATTAATCGCAAAATCTCAAATAGTATAAATGCTAATAGGTATCAGCTAAGACAGGATTCTTGCAAATTATACCTCTAAACGGATCCCTCGAAAACGCGGGAAAAATCGCGGCAAACAACTAGTATTATATAATCATTAACAACTATATAAAATCAAAAAGGACCTATTTTATAATACTCGTACACACGTCAAAGTGGGAATAATGCAAAACGTTTCGTAAAAGGTTTCAATGTCTAACAAAACGTGTCTTCATCAAAGATTCATAATTATTCAATCGAGTGTCCTTTAAAATCTACTTTGCATTAACTAAAAAAAATCTATGTTCTATTCAGTAATGCTTCACAACAGAAGTGAAATAATCCGAAATATCCTCAAGATTTCACCCCTGTAATGTCATCGGTAAATTAAATTACGCAAACAAAATAAAAAGTTTCAATTTGCGTCTGTCAGCCTTCAGCTCTTTATGTGTAGATAAACAGCAAATTCTTATCTTACATTTTCTTCTAGACGAAAGGGATACATCTTTCTTTTCAGAATAATATGAAATCTATACATTTATTGAAAAGATCAAGACAGTAATTTTGTTCAATGAGTTTTCTCTGCACCTTGAATACAATTTCTTTTTATTAAAAAGCTTTTTTCTGTCGAGCATAAAATAACCTTTTCGTCTATTAAGTACTGCTATTTTAGAATTTTAATGTAATACCTAGTTAATGTCGGGATTTCGTTTAAATTAATGTACTTACTTTATTACCTAAAACTCGAGCAGACGTCTTTTCCATTCCTTTTTCGTCCACATCTACATATCTTTAGATTTATCTCCAAGGCTCCGAAATCATTTTGACATTATCACTTTATAAAAACAGAATCTGAAAGCTGTTACTTCAATAAACCCTACATTTTTTATACGTGTAATTTTTTTATATTTTATGTAATCCAGATGGTCTTTAAATTATTCGTTTAAATTATTATTAATGGTTTTACCATAATAGTAATAATTAACTTCTTCGTTGGAAATAAAGATTGCCCACTTTTCCCAACCGGAATATCTTGGAAAAGAATTTCATTCTAATCGTTTTTTTATCACCTATGCCAAAAGGTGAATAAGCAATCAAATGGTCCTAATGGTTGGTCTATATGATCATCGCCGCCTAGACATGAGCAACACTAGAGAAATCGCTGTCCACAATGTTAAAACCTTTCAGAATATTTCTACGAGTATGTCGAGTAGTCAAATACTAAATCTAGCCGTTATTAGCAGTGATTATGTTCCACATTTGTCATATTATATGATAATATCGGTTGATTCAGCCGCGCAGATCCTGGGAGTAAAATATATAACTACGTATCCAATCCACGCAGTCCAAACCCAGAATTTTTATAGCAAAGAAACAAATTCCTTCCTCATAAGACTGTTAAGTGACACTCAGGTATTTTAGAAAATAGTCTTCCATTATTTAATACTTATTTTTAAGAATTTTGTACACATAATGTTAACAAGTAAAACTGGTATCACTTAATTTGCACTAGTCCCTGGTAATTTTATTAAATTGCTAGATTCCACCCCGCGTGTTAGCAATCCTTTCCAACGATATTTAATCACTTTACGTTACTATGGTCATAGTCTTTTTTTTTGTTACTGGCAATCATCCTTTTAGGATATTTCTGCCAATGTCAAAGTATTTTAATTAAATGGTCTTGATCTATTTGTCACTCCTTTTTTCATAAATTTTAGTCAAAGTCTTTCAGTCGCATAAATCCTCCTGAGCTTCAATTTCTTCCTTCATGTTATAGTCACATTCTCAAACTCACTGCAATGTCCAGTCCTCGTCCGTACATGTCCAGTCAGGCTTTAGTGAAATTGGCGGTTGTTCCACTAAAACATTTATGGACTTTTTGGGACAACCTGGAAAGTCACGATACATGCATTCATTTCATTTCACTTCACTTGTGGACTTAGATTGATCATTATTGGACAAAACACCGCCGATATTATTCAATAAAACTCAAAATACACGAATTTAATGAAAATAAAACGAAAACACAACGTCACTTCGCAAGTTCCCGCCAAAAAGTCCGGTCATAGTTTTACAATCTTCTGTCATGGCTATTGTAATCCTTTTTTTTCATTTCAACTCCTCTGGTTGCTTAAAAAGAGATCACTTTTAGGGATAAGACCTGATTTGGTTCTGATTTATAATTCCCGATTAGTCGGTCCTCTGTGGTTATGTCTTGTGATACTAGGTACACCAATCATTATCAGCAACATAAAAAAATATATATATAATACTAGCTGTTTCGCACGGTTTCACCCGCGTTCCCGAGGGATCTTATCTTTTCCCGGGATAAAAAGTAGCATATGTGCTATTCCAGACTATTAAATGTCTCCATGCCAAATTTCACCCAGATCCATTCAGCCGTTCTGGCGTAAATGAGTAACAAACATCCATCCATCCTAACTTTCACATTTATAATATTAGTAAGATTATTACATTATACACTTAAATTACTTTTTTATATATACATCATAAACCTGGGCATCTGTACTGCACAGATCAGACTCTTCCACATAAAATGACACAGTAGGTTTTACACAATGATCTATATGTATCTATAAGTTGAAAGGTCTCCAATAGGTATTGGAGACTGTATGTTAGGGGTAGGTTAGCATTCATGAGGTGGTCTCGATTCTCCGGAGAGTAGATAACGTTTTTATCTAGCGCACGTCCATTTTCACCCCATGACGTCACGTATTTGTAAAACGATGCTATCAAATATAGGTTGGTACCTATCTTTGAAAATATGATAATAATATGACGGTGCACAATGCTTTTGGTCATGGTAGAAATTTTCTTTATCCGTTTTAATAATAAATTTAAAAATATATCTCTATGTCTGTTTGTCTGCTAGGTTTTTACAGCTAAATGGTTGAAAGTGGACAAACGCGAACCTATATTCAATAACAAAAAGAAAGATTTCGATGAAATTGTAATAGGAACCTTGGAGTGAACCAGCGTGAAAAAACTCAACCCCTAAGTGGATGTTTTAATGTAATTCTTAAATCGTTCTTAGTCCGTCTCATATATTTTCTTTAGCACTTTTATGTAATATTAATTAGTGAGTGGTACTCCGTTTTTATATTATATAGATTTACCATAGGTATTTCCATACCAATTTATAATGACGGTGTGTTGCCAAAATAGAATAAAATAAATATTTATGTATTCCACACGGACATATAGGTACACGGGCAAACGTTTATATTTGTTTGTATATTTTTCACTGCCATATTGTTCATCCGATTGCGATGAAACTTTGGTGAGATGTTCTGCGTACAAAGGGAAAAAAAGTGACATCAAAAATCTTGCCGGTTACACCAAGTATCATTATAAAATTCTGATCAATCAGCGAGTAAATCTAAAAAAGGGCCGAGTATTTTTTTATTATTTAATGCGGCAATACTAGTTAGTGGTTAATATACCTACTTAGGTAAATATCGTGATGACGTCAAAGAGAAAACTCGAACGTCACTTCTATTATTGTATTTCGGATTTTAATATGTTATTATTTACTTATTTCTGAATGTATATTGTGTAAATAAAATATTCAAAAAAAATTTAATACCAATTTATCTTCATCAAAACATCCGATTCGCAAACAAACGTGACGTGCATTCGTTAAATTCATCCATTCACTCAATCGTGAAAGCATAAATGAAACAAATAAACAAACGATTCCTTAAAATTCATTTTAAAACTGCAATTTATAAACAGATGAATGACCTGTAACAAATAAGATGAAGGTATATGACACAAAAATTTAATTGCACCTAATTACTTACATTTTTATAAGCGATCTAAATTCTGTGTTTTATTTATAATTTAGTTTTATTTATAGGTATTTTAGTTTTATTTCTAATTTAAATATTTTAATTGTATTTTGTGAAAAAGCAATATTTAAATTATATATATCCCATATTCATAAAAAAACATATTTTTTTTTATAAATAAATAAATCTATTAAAAACAAATACTACTAATGGCACTGCGCATCGATTAATAGAAATAAAAAAATATTATAAAAATAGTTTTTTACTTTATTGTACAAAACGGCCATTTAATAAATAAAGATTAACTTAGGAAGTTTGAAAAAAACTGCACGAAGTCCCAAACAATGTAGATGCGCCGCAGGTCGTGGGTTAGATTCCCATCCAGGACAGACATTTGTGTGCACGAACAAGTCTGTTTGTCCTGAGTCTGGGTGTAATTATCTATTTAGGTATGTATTTTCAAAAATAAGTAGTATATTTACGTAGTAGGTATATCAGTCATCTGGTTTCCATATTACAAGCTCTGCTTAGTTTGGGATCAGAGCTATGTGTAAAAAATGACCGAGACTATTTATTTATATTTATTAACTCGCCGGGAAATATTATTTACCAATGTCTATAAAGAATTGATAATACAATCTTTGTACCAAAATAGAAATCTTTTAGGAATCCAACCACTTTTGTGCATTAAGTAAAGTGAGAGTTTTGCGACACGTTCCATTTATCCCGAATCATGTCCGTTAATGACAAAACTTCGCAGCTATTTGTCCCATATCCGGAAACTTTTGATCAAATGTAAACTTATAACAAAGTGCGATCCGTTCATCAGTTTCCAGTTGTGAACCTTTTTAACAAGAAAGTTCTTGTATGGAATGCTTTATTTCGTTATAACCGCCGCACTCTGAATACAGATAAGATATTTCCTTTGATAAAGTGCGGTTTTGCTATTTTTTTACATTTTTCTTTGCGCGAAAAGAATTACTGGTATATTTCTTGGCGGCCTTTGTCTCACGGGGGTGATTGCATAAAATAAACTATTTTGGAGTACAACTATCTTACCTCTTGCCACATTTGCGTCGATATGTTTCTTTGGCTTACACTTTATTATTATACACCTAGGTTTGGTTGGAAAATATAAAATCATTGGCTGTCCCATTACAGTTAAAGTGCGTGGAAAGGGTACCAAGTCAGATAGATTTAAATAATTCCCAATTCGTATCACTCCCAAATCGTAAAACTTAGTCTCGTGAAAAGGGATGGTGACTGACATCAAATCAGCTTCTTTTTAAAATGATGATTTATATTGAAACCGACTTCAAAAAAGGAGGAGGTTCTCAATTCGACTGTATGTTTTAAGATGTTTTATACACTATTAGTGTTAGGTATTTTTTCTTGAATATAGTCATCATCCCTATTCTGGCATCCATAATATCTGCTTTTGCTGCCGTTTTTAGGGTTCCGTATCGAAAAGATGCCAGTGGAATAATATCATATGGAATATAATCACATCATTTGTCAATTTAAAACCCAAGGAGACATATTTTTATCTTAAGCGGTGATTATTTTTATTTCTCCAGTACTTATAGTTATACTAGGGAAATCATTACATAAAGCCTAGCCTCCATAGCTGCCTGAATACCTACTCAACTATGAAATTGGCGTCAGAACTAGAAAATTGTAGCCGGCCAGACTACTAAACTTATTTTATTACCACCAAGATAGATACCACTTTAAAACACAGTTTTTTTGTCCACCGAAACCTTCAAATAGCTGAGTTTATTTTATTAAATTCTGAACGTGAATATATCACCCAATGTCAGAGGTATCATAAATACCCATAAGTATTCATAATAAAGTAGAACATTTACGTTTTTACACAATGAACATAAAATAACACTTACGAAAAAAATAAAATTGTGGATTATGTGTTGAGGCCCTTCATAATTCTTTTATATGCTATAAAAATTTTATTTGAGAATATCTTGTCAAACTTAAATTATATTGCACTATAAAACCCGCGGTTACATTAAAAAGGCTTTGGCTTTTTCTAAACGCTTTTCCCTCACAATGTGTTGACTTAGCGGCTTCCTAACTGACCTAATCTGTGGCTTTAGGGTACTTTTTAGACTAGCTGACTACTAATATGCCTTATTTTACTAGGCCTTGTAAAAGGTCTGCAACTTTTTTTCTATCCGGCTAATGTCCATAGGCAACGGTAGCCACATATTATTCATCATGTAACTCACCTGAATACTTCACGGCATTATAAGGTGTAAAAGACAATGGCAATGCCCCTGGCACTGCTAATGTTTTCGGTGGTATTCACTACCATCAGGTGACCCGCATGCCTGGTTGCCACTTGTAGTATAAAAAAAATCTTATGACTAACAATGAAATCGCTACCGCTTTCGCTTATCTACCATAACCGCTACCTAAGACCACTGTGCTCTAGACGAGTAGTATTTTGCATACAGAGAGAGCGGGCGTCGTGCAAGCTACTTCCCTTATTATATGCTATTAGTACTCCTTGGTGAGCTGAACTTCCGCTGGTTGTTGCTGGAAGCATGCATTATGCTACATGTTAAGGCGATTAAGTTAAGTGTTTTTGATTATCGAGATAAATACGAGTAGAAAACCGTCTAACAGTAGATATTATTATACAATGTTTAATAAAGTACAACTCATGAAAAACAATCTTCTCTTTTTTTTCAGTAAATTAACTAAGTCTATTTAATTACTACTATATAAAATCAATAAAATATTTACATTATTATAACTACAATTAAAACTAATCTAATCTAAAAACTACCTAAAATAAACTATAAAAGTGCGTCGAAGAATTCTTCCGCATCGCCTTCGACTGGTAACGTTCCCAAAAGACTGGCAGCATTGCCACGTTGAATGGCAATGCTTAATCTTTGGCCAAAGTAAAAGCCAGCCTTTGTTAAAGTTATGTTTGTGTAATTAAAATCATATTTTCTAATTTACACCTTAAAGAACAATAGCCTTATACAATACTACAAGCTTTCTGTCCCGCGGTTTCCCCTAAAAATACTAAACAACAATATTTTCTAATTTACACCTTAAAGAACAATAGCCTTATACAATATTACAAGCTTTCTGTCCCGCGGTTTCCCCTAAAAATACTAAACAACCCTCCTTTTTAGGGTTCCGTACCCAAAGGGTAAAAACGGGACCCTATTACTAAGACTTCGCTGTTCGTCTGTCCGTCTATCTGTCACCAGGCTGTATCTCAAGAACCGTGATAGATGTGTTATTCCAGGATATGATCTACCTGTGTGCCAAATTTCATCAAAATCTGTTCTGCCGTTTTTGCGTGAAAGAGTAACAAACATCCATCCATCCAAACTTTCACTTTTATAATATAAGTGCGCTAAAGATATTTTATATGTAGTGACGATTCGATACAAAATTTATTTACTTAAAAGTATCCGTAGTAAAAGTGACTCTACAATGACGAACCAATATTACCTATGTAGTAATTAATAATATAATTTTGATATCGCAACAAAAAGCATAAAGTACGAAGATCCACAGACTAGAAGTTTAACGAAGGAAACAAATCTGAAACAACAGCTTCTTAAAAAGACAGTAACTTTAGCCAAGAAGTTCATTAAAACAGCTGGACTTATGCAACTATCTTTCAGCTAGAAAGTTCCAGACCTCGTGAAGACATAGCATAATTAATTTCTTTATAATTTCTTATACAATAGCAAAAGTGAAACAGAAGGATAGTGAATTGGTAAAGCCATAAAGGTAATTTTAAGGCGATGATAGCTCAGTGGTAGTGACATCGGATACCGCGGCGAAGGTCGTGTTCGAATCTTACAAGGAGCTCGAGATTTCGATTAAGGAAAACATCGTGATTCCATCCGTATTCCCTAAAATTATATACATATATATAGCATAATATGTTAGTTAGACAGTGATAAAGTAGCTTTCTATTTCTGAATTATTTTTTTTAGAAACGGTTCAGTAGTTCCAAAGATTACCCCCTACAAACAAACAAAAAGCAAACCCTACCCCATTGTAATATTAAGTAACAGATAAAAACGAATTCATATGCAATTAAATAAGAATAATATCATCAGCATAAAATATCAAGTGAGTCAATTGCTATAATACCCAAAGTGTGTAATATATTCACTTCGTTCAATTTACATTTTTTACGCTTGATAACTTCTTAGAATACTTCAACCTTTATGAGCCTTGCACGTTTTGGGCAAATCAGTGAGATTCACTGGAATTATTTTTGGATATTGTATTTATTTCGGATACTGAATTACTAAATATTTAGGTACACTGAATAAGGTTTAGGATAAAGAGTCTTCGTATTTTATTTAGAAAAACACTATTTTATCGAAGTTGAATTGCATTTAATATAGGTAGGTACCAACTGTTTTGTTCAATAACATCTTGCAATGTAGTGACATGACCGTTGCTGTAGAATTTGGGATTTTGATTATTTTTTCCAAAGTCAAAGTCAAAACCATTTCAGTTTAAGCCCTAAGAGGGCGGTTATGAAATACTTATTTAATAGGTGACCGGTGATTTTTTAAACTTGAAACAGCATCATATTTTGAAACAGTGAAATAGGCATTACAATATTTCTAATATCATCTTTGTGTCCAAACGAACAATTACATAACTTTTGTCCGTATTTGTTAGCACAACCTAAAACTCCCTTTGTTTTATAAACAAACAGAACTGAATGTATATTCACCTTTCCATTTTTTAGAACCTTTTACAAATACGCACGTGTGATTGTTAAATGTTATTGTTTTTATTTCACCATCTCATTCATTTTACTTTAACTGGCTTATCAATTTCGATTTTACTTGTTATAAAAAAATTAATGAAATAAACATGAGCAGGCGTCACCAAAGGGCGGACCGTGGTCCAAGTAAACAGTAAATTACGTCTAGATATTGTTCAAAGCAAAATATGTAACCGTCTACATTACTGACCTTATTACTTTTGTTCATTACATTTGAGTTATTACCTATGGTCGAGAATAAATTGAGTTTTAACAGAGTAAATGAGTGTTGATGTTGGTCTAATCGTCTACGAAATTTTAAAAAACGAGTCCTAAATGAAACTAAAACTAATAATAATTGGTGATCCCGGAACTAGAGTAGGTATGATTGTATTCAGACGTTGATAGTTAAGGAACCTATTTACAGTTATTGCTAATCGTAGCACTAACCAATACCTAAAAAACGGCAAAAATGCTTCCTCTTAGTTCTATCAATAGAACTAAAGGCCAGTAAAACTAAAACGGAATACTGCGAATGAAAAATGCCACGTTTTTGAGTTTTTTTTATTATCTAGATCCGGTATTTGGTAAGTGTGTTCATATACATCGCCGCGTAGTCACAAAATCTTGGAAATGCTCCACTAAATGTAGAAATAACGTGAAAGCAGCCATCTGGCGTCTATGCCCTGCATTTAGGGTATATTTTGTTAGCGCTGCGCCCAATCTGTGTAGTCTAAAAATATCACGAGAAATGGATCCTACTCATGATGCAAACATCATAATAGATAAGAAGTTTGTTACCAAAGTTTGCAGTAACAATTTTCTATAATTTTGGTAATTTATTTTACAGTTTTTTTTTACTATTAAAGACATCACAAAATACTCTTTGATTATATTTATTTGTCAAGTCATAAATCTTAATGACGTGACCGGGCAGCACCTGTTCACAAGTATGACGCGTAAGGTACTCATCGCCCTCCTCGCCATAACGTAGGGAAGTGATCGTCCCGCCACACTTGACCGACTCGATCCTAGGCTCTCCAGCTAGCGCTCTAACAGGCCATGGCAGTTTTAACATAGTTCTCTGTGCAGAGGATGCATGAGAGCAGAAGAAATAGCCGCCCGGGCAAACTAACTGGGTAACCAGTGATGTCAAGGCACTGGCAAACTTCCTTGAAGAACTACGATGGCTGGAGTAATCCCAGCCAAACACTCTCCGACGCAAAAAGGGCGCATAAGTCGAACATCAACTGTTAGAACTTAAAATACGACCAATCTAGAAATAATATTATATTTATTTCATTATTTTTTTTATTCCCTACAAATGTATTCTGTAATCCTTCGTACTATTATAATGCACTATCCTTCTCATATGTCATTTTCTCACATTCTTTCCCCCAGAAATGAAAGTGGATTTGCGCCTACGAGTAAAGCGTAGGAGTTTCTTTTTTATAAAGGATAGAATGTTAAACCCGTAGCCATGATATTGCGTAAAAAAAGTATGAGGGTTTTATAGTAACAGCACTCATGTGTTGAACTACAGAAGTGGATAACCACGGACTGGAAATTTCTAAATCGTGAAAAAAAACAGCTTTGTAAAAGTCATCTTATACCTATAGAAACTAAAAGATAAAATAGTTCAGCAAATCACAAAGAACAATCTACAGACATCATTCGAAGGATAAAATTCTCACACTTAATGCATCACGAATCAACGGTATCTTCATAAATCTAAAGCCGATTACTCACTCGCGCTGGTAACAATTTTACGCTCAAAGACCTGGGACAACCGTCACGTTTGTTGCCTTTTTCCACATGTGTGCACTATGCTCTACGAAATGGCTTAAATATGCTTGTATCACAATGGTACAGCAAAGATATAACGGTAAAGCCGCTTGACTTCTTATTTCATAATTGTGTGCGAAAACATTGGTAAATAGAAAGTAATGTTTTTATGATTATAGTGTAATGATTAAAAGACTATATAAATCCAGTAAACGATTTATTATTTACCTACTTCTTACCTACCTACTTTACAACTTCTCCGACTTGAAAGCATCTGAGGCATATCTAAACATTTTATTTAAATGAAAAAAAAACGAATGGAAGACGTGAATTACGCTAACCATCTGATTAAGGGTCTTTTTATATGAATAAAATATTTTTTATCTTATTTATTAGGCTTTCACAGGCACTCAATGAGTTACTCTACTCATAGTTTAGAACTCTGCTTTTGCTGAGAAGATAAACTCAGCAACTACATTTGTGTCCAACAATGTGTCCTGCAAGAGCGTAACAATTTTTGTGAAGACAGATTCCAAATTGTAGCGATTTTGTTCTAAATATATACCTACATCGTTACTGCTCCCACAATACTGCACGTCTTTGTGCTAAGGCTTTAAAAGCATACAGCTTATCTATGGTCGGTGCGCTACGTGAAAGGAATGCCTTCTGGAATTTATATAATTTATGTACTATAGCTGAGTTCATTTGATAATACGTAGAATTGAATGTTTAAATTATTTTACTATATTCATACCACTATGCACTTCTAATGTATCCAATCATATAGAGTACCTATAATTATGTGAAAATCCACGCAAAAAGGGTCCAGTTGTGGGGTTTTGACTTGACTAGATTCGGTATTTAGAATACTCATAGGGATTTAAATAAAACAGAAATTGGCGTATATAGGTATTTTTTAACACACTCAAAATTTGAAACTCTGAAAAAGGTAGTTTTAAAAATTTGTTGCCAAAAGTACCAGTAGCCAAAATTAACAAACATAAGTTGTTCTAAATTAGAATTTTACACAGTTTCAACATTATCATTATTATAATTTTATTAAAATCATTAATTCCAAATATTTAGACATAACCGACCACTGGTAACTTTTTACTAAAGTTGTCTCCTTTGAAACTTACCTACTAGTCAAAAACATCATTAAAATTCGTTTACTAAATAAGATTATTAAACACAAAATTACATTTTTCTACCCAACTTTACAAAACTGCAAATATCTCGGAAGCTGACCTACTGGATTTTTGCGTGGATTCCCATATCATCATCTTCATAGTTCGTCTTGACTTCGTTTCAAAGTGGGGCTTCCAATTTAATTAAAGTATTTTTTTTATATAATATAGCTAATAGCCCATTTGTCCTCAATTTGGCCTGATGGAAAACGACAACAAGGACGAAGATAAAGCACGCGCAGTCAGTTAATGCCTTTTTAACCCCCGACGCAAAAAGAGGGGTGTTATAAGTTTGACCGCTATGTGTGTGTGTGTGTGTGTCTGTGTGTCTGTCTGTGGCACCGTAGCTCTTAAACGGGCGAACCGATTTGGATGCGGTTTTTTTTATTTAAAAGCAGGTTTTCCAGCGATGGTTCTTAGATATGTTTTATCAAAATCGGTTCAGCCGTTTCAAAGTTATCCGCTCTTTTGTTAACTGTGGTAGGGATCTTAGACGCGTAATGGGTATTTACTTTACTTTCAAACCTAGATGTGACCTAAAATTTGAAACATCCATGTATGCTATATAACTATGCAAGATTATGGAATTTTTGGTCTGATGCACACTAGTACACTCTTGAAAAAATAATAGCAGGTATGTCGTGTTTGGATTCGTTTTGATCAGTATTTGATTCTACATACAATGCAACGGTGGCAAGACGATGAGCTGATGCTGCAGCCAGGATATCCAGAACAATAGAACACTCTTGAAAAAATAATAGCAGATATGTCGTGTTTGGATTCGTTTTGATCAGTATTTGATTCTACATACAATGCAACAGTGGCAACACGATGAGCTGATGCTGCAGCCAGGATATCCAGAACACTAGAACACTCTTGAAAAAATGAAAGCAGATATGTCGTGTTTGGATTCGTTTTGATCAGTATTTGATTCTACATACAATGCAACGGTGGCTACACGAGGAGCTGATGCTGCAGCCAGGATATCCAGAACACTCTTGATAAGTTTAAAAATTTTAAAATAAAAATTAAATTAAAAATTTAAAAAACCCCCGACGCAAAAAAGAAAAGCGGACATTTAAAAAGTCAAAAATAATACGTGCGGTACCCCGCCGTGACATTATAGCGCCATTTCAATGAGCAAACCTTATCGTGCCATCCATCAACTTCTATAATTAAAATATGTATAGGTATTACTCAATCGAATTTGATGGCTCAACGATAGGTATTATTTTTGACTTTTTAAATGTCCGCTTTTCTTTTTTGCGTCGGGGGTTTTTTAAATTTTTAATTTAATTTTTATTTTAAAATTTTTAAACTTATCAAGAGTGTTCTGGATATCCTGGCTGCAGCATCAGCTCCTCGTGTAGCCACCGTTGCATTGTATTTTTATATTATGAGGTAACAAACAGGTATATTACATTTCCAAGCTAAAAATCAGTGCAAGACATCGGTATTACACCCCGGGTGCATTTCCCCAGCTTGCTTTGTTTCAATACAATATTACCTATACTATCATGTTTGTTTAGTTTTAGCTATTTGCAGTAATTTTGTTTACATTACTAAAAGCCTTTTTTTTTTTTATTAATCGTTGGATAAACCTAAGTTATTTACCAACCAATTAAAATACTAATCTCATCTAAATCTACCATTGAACGAGTTCTTAGTAAAATACGTCAGCGAAAATAATGAATATTTTTAGGGAAAAAATTCTCGAACCTTCAAATTGCAGTGTAAAACAGTGAGTAGGTGATATTCATTTATTCATACTGTCGATACTAAATCTCATAGAACGACATCGTCGACAGCACCAGTTTATCTAACGAACAAAACAATTCCATTCAGTAACAAAGGGGAATCTTCCAATAACTCGCTCGTGCTGCTGAAAACGGGGTCCGCACATTGAACATGACACATTGATTTTGCATTTGCAAAATGCACTTATCTGCGAAAGCTATTTTCATTGCGCCATAGTATAGATGAAATTCAGTGACTCAAATATAGTTTTTACATTTATTACGCAGATTTTCACACATTTAATATTTACCGAGTCCCAATAATATTAATATCTTTGCTTGCGATTGGGACGGTCCCGAATAAAGTCTAAAGCACATACCTAGCTATCCCACTAATATTATAAATGTGAAAGTTGGGATCGATGGATGTATGTTTGTTACTCTTTCACGCAAAAACGGCAAAACAGATTTTGGTGAAACTGGCACACAGGTAGATCATATCCTAGAATAACACATAGGATACTTTTTACCCCAGGAAAGGATAAGATCCCTCGGGAACGCAGGTGAAACCGCGGGGGACAGCTAGTATAGAATATTATAGCGACGTTCACATACAGCTTTAATCGGATTATCACTCCACCTATAAAAACTCTATAATAAAAGAGATGGAATGAGTAGGTGGATGGAATAGTACCAGCTGATCTACTGTGTCTTAACTTACTTCATACACCAGTAAATAATGCAATAAATAACAGTGCGAGTGAAACGGTACCAATTGCTGCACTAAATCAGAAACGGCTTAGCCGCTTGGTATGATTCAGCATCAGTAGGCACCACTTAAGGATGGAATACCTATTCGTGAACTTTACCTTCTTATTGACTAAGGGACTTACAGACTGCCCTTAATAGTTTTGTTTACATTGAAAAAGTCAGTGTCTTCAGATGGATTGGTTCTCAAACATATTCCCCATCGATATTTCCCTTTACCGTACGTGTTTCCATAATGTTTTGAACGAGCTTTTGGTAGAAAACTTTGAGATTTATTTCCTAATTTTTTTTATACCACATGTGGCTGCCGGTGGGCTGGTAAGTGAATACCGTCGCCTATAGACATAAGCAATACCAGGGGGATTGCCAATGTCTTGTCGACCTTTTTTAGAGTTCCGTACCCAAAGGGTAAAAACGGAAACACTGTTACTAAGACTCTGCTACCCGTCTGTCCGTATCTCTGTCACCAGGCTTTATCTCATGAACCGTGATAGCTAGACTAGCTTTTTACTATGCTTTAAAGGCGACCGGCGACAAACGATTAATATTAGCCCGATTTTTCGAAACTGTCCTTTCCCGACTCGAAATTTTTCTCAAAATTCTTTATAGTTTGAATGATTCTTCTGATAACATTCGAATTCAGTGATTCGGAATTGAAAGTTTGCTAGAGTAGAGGCAAGGAGTCACCGGAGTGAGGACAAGTGTGAACTTAGAAAATAGGATATCGGAAGCACCAAGTGTCTAAGTGTCGGACGGCAAATTGAAAAAGATTCCTTCGCTACATCATTTTGTTGGAAGTTCTTTTCGATTTGGAAATTCAAGTCTAGCTTTATTTAGGTACAAAAAATATTTTTTGATGAATGATTCAGTTTGTATTCTCGAAAAAGTATCTACATATTACAATCTCCCACTGTCACCATTAAGACGATCGGTTGGCGTGATTGATCAACACACTATCTAACGTGTCGCGCTACAGGTCGTAGGTTCGATTCCCATCCATGTCAGATACCTATAAAAAAAAGTACTAAGTATATACAGTATATCAGTTGCCTGGTTTCCATGGCACAAGCTCTACTTAGTTTGGGATCAGATAGCCGTGTGTGAAAAATGACCTAGGTCCAAAAATATTTAAAAAATTTAACCTTGCTGAGTTTCTTGCCGGTTCTTCTCAGTTGAAGACTGACTTCCGAACCGGTGGTAACTTATGTAATTCGACCTTCATAAGTGCCCTTCGAGGGCCTAAACTAAATAAATGGTTTTGACTTTGACTTTGATTGACCAAGAATATCGTAGTCGACAGTAATTTCTATAGAGAAGTAACTATAGATGGGTATAAACATAGTTGCAATCCCATTCATAAACTATTATAGTAGTATTTACTCAGCCAGTAAATTAATGAACATCGTTTAATTTTCCACTACGTTTGTAGCAAATAGCTTCCTGTAGTAGCACATTCCTGTAATGGAGTTGTTTAAGTGGGAATTTTTCTTAGAGGCATAGTGCATTAGCATTATCAATAGTTAATGAATTAAGCCGATAATACAATTTATTTGCGTACGCCTTAAAAGCCAATATGTATTAAAAATAGTACCAGTGCTACAGTTTGTACTGTACTTGAGCTATTTTTAATATATATTGGCTTTTAAGGCGATGATAGCTCAGTGGTAGTGACGTCGGATACCGCGGCAAAGGTCGTGGGTTCAAATCCTACAATGGGCTTGAGCTTTCGGTGGTAGGGTACTTTGTAGTACCCGACTGGCTGGCTACCACCTTCAAGTTGAAATCTGTGGCCAAGCACCTATCGGTGTGTTCCGACAGCTGCACTTTAGAGCCAGTTCCCATCACGGCTTTGTGTGCTTACCACCCTCGGCCACATCATCACTTACCATGGTGAGATTGTGGTCAGACACAAGCTTATCCAGAATAAAAAAAAAATGATAATATTTTTTTTGGATCCGCATGATTTAATCTTTACATACTTTTTGGCTTGAATTAATTGAACCTAAGGTGCTACAGAACCTACCTACATGTCCATAGGTCTCTACCGCTTGGATAATGTTTTGTTGCAGTCAGTTTCACTTAAAAACAAGGCAAAATCAATAGAAATATTACAATGGTAAAATTGTTTTATTCGCTCGTTCACTCGCTTAAACTTGTTTTATTCATTTTGTGCATGTAATAAAATTAAAACTTTAAAAAAACAGAAAACTGTTTTAATAAACCGTTTACCTCTATATCATAGAGTCAATGTGGAAACCATTGAATTTGTAACCTTGACCTAGGTACTTATGGTTCATTTCTGGTTGACACAATACACTACACTATTATAATAATATGACTAAATCCTGAAAAATTTCGCCAACAAAAGTGCACTTGCTTCTCCTCAATATGTTGTGTAACGATGAAATAAACAAGCTTAACGTAATAATACAATTTCGCTTTTATCGTTCTTAGTAATAACACATTAGCTATGTGCAAAGTTTTGTGTGAAAACAAATAAGGGTGACGTCAGACCACATCGCAGCAACAAACAAAGCTCATAAGTGTTGCCTCAGATCAAAAATCCCATGAGATATAATGGAGGTAACGGGATGCCCCGATATCATTCCAAAAAATATGACGATTTTTATTTATAATGCTTCGAAGGCACCTTGATACTTTAAAAGGTCAGTAACACATTGACAATCGCCTGAAGTTTCTAAAATATATAAGCGAGGAAGTTTTCCCATCAGGCGACCCGCTTATAAGAGTTCTTACACAAGAATATGCATGACATAAAAATAATTATAAAAGTTATTCGATCACACTGTCACAATAGATTTGGATAAACTTTGCACATAAATAAATCATACGCTAGAGTAAAGCATAATATACTTTTGAATGTATAGAACATCATTATTATCAATACATAGTTTAAAAGTTTTTCATACTCCAGATAGTGCTGATATATTTTGGCAACATAGCCCGAAGACCCTCGGACAATCTGGAGATGCTAATAGTCACGGGAAAGCTGGAAGGAAAGAGACCTAGGGGTGGGGATAATAGCCCAGTAAAATAGTCTGAACGACCAGGTGTCCAAACTACTGGACACTAAGATCTTAGACGCCCTACAACACGCCAAAGACCGAGAGCAGTGGAGTGGAAGCGGCTCTGTCGTGAGAAAGTGCGGGAACATCACGATGCGCAGCAGTGAGCCAACGATTAGAGTAAGATAAGTTTTAAAGTCTTAGTTCGCAGTTGTTTTGAGTCCTCTCAAGGCAAATAATTTAACAGTCAATGCAATCTGATCGAAACGTTGAGGTTAGTCAAAATAAATACTAGTGGCTTTGAGAGCTGTTAAACCTCGCGAAAGTTTTGTAACATTTTTCGAATTTTTTACGTTTTCAACCCCCATGACTCCGCCATTTTGTTTTTGGAAACTTAAAATAAATCGAACCTGCTCACAAAATATTTCGAGAATCGGTTGAGAAATGCGATCTGTAGAGGAGAATAGCCGGACAGACATAAGAAATCATTTTTGCTAAAGCTGAAACGCAGAGCTTCGCTCGCTTTGCTCGCTCGGTCAATTATGTTAACGATGGGATACAGCCGCGATTTCATGCCCTTCGAGTGATTCAAGGGCACACCATTTGCATTGACCAAACCTCCATGATTTTTGATCTGTGAGTCAAATGTATTTACAGTTTATCTTGTATCGGATTCCGGAAAGATACCCTCACTGCGTCATCAACTCATACAAAGTGCTTGTGTCATATTTTAATGTATAATAAGATTATTTGAACAGCAAAGCTGTGAGTTATAATGTGGTATTAATAGCGCATATACCTATAAATAGAACATGATGTTAATTTCGATTGTTACCTAATAATGTGTCTTCTATCTACACTATAATATTATAAAGAGGAAAGATTTGATTATTTATTTGCATTGAATAGGCACTGAAACTACTGGACCGATTTGAAAAATTCATAATTGTCTTTTTATAGATCAGTATTTTTTAATATTTAAACGTCAATAAAAAAATTATAGACAGCAAAATTTATAAGATAAGTCTTTGTACAAAACGAACATGACAGACGAACGAAATCCCGTTAAGACAAAAAGTCCTGGGATTCGGGATTATCCCTAATTAACATGCCTGGTTGACGCTCGTGAACAAATTATAAAGCTAAGGACCCTCATCATAAGCTAAATGATGGCTTTAATTTAAAAGGTCGCATAGTTTTTAAAATAATTCATGCCAATTGGACGTGCTGAGATTTTATTAACAAAAGTTTTAATTAAAAAAGCAGAACATAAAATCTAAATAGGCTCCTTTGTAACCTCTTTGGTTAAATAGAAATAAAAATTACTTTATCTGATTGTAAAAAAACGGCCAAGTGCGTGTTGAACAAAACATTAGGATCCATACCATACTAGGTAATACGCATGTTTGCGATCCCTACATATTTTTTTTAATCATTTAAATGGAGAAATCAATCATACATAATCTATGTACTTTCAATGAAACATAAATCAATAAATAATAAAAAATCTGCCTATTTTAGAAACAGTTACATAAAAACAAACATGGAAAACTTTTGGATACTCGCGTAACTACGGAACCCTAAGAATTATATTAATGCAAAGTGACTCTCTAATTATGTACCTAATCTACGCTACAGCATAAGTTCTGGGTACTTAACGGATTTTGTGAAATACTAGTTTTCCCCGCGTCCCGACTCTTTGTTTTAAATTATAGTGAGATGTTACAATAGGTCTTTACCTATGGAATTGTAATTTTGTACAAAAAATATTGAAGAAAATATTCGAAAAATATTGAAGTTAATATTCCCTCCACTCTAGATGACAAATAAAGCAACCTATTATAGCAAGAACGAACAAAGATACAAACGCTTCAGTTTGAGATACATTATAGAAGTAGGTACCTTTAGATAAACTTACCTGAAATGGAGATCATAACTTGTTGCTTCAAAACGATGATTCAGTTAGTACTAGCCTTGTAGTTCGATGAAAATTAAATTAATTTTGTAATTGCTATAATTTTCATGAAGTTTTCTAACCTTACGGCGATATGGGAAGAGTTTACGCAGCCCATTTATTCAAATAATCGTTACATTGAATACTTTAAAGTAAATAAACAGTTAATAAATATAATAACAAAAATAAAATTTCGCGGTCTTTATTGTCACTTGAATAAAAATTTTGACTCAATGGACTATCAAAAACACCTTTAAAAATTAATTTGGAAACATTTATTACAGTGTTTGTGAATACACAGTCCTCTTTTAATACGGGATGTCGCAAACGACCGGATATTTACATATTCACTTAGCATTTAAAAAAAAGAAAATGTATTTTATCGGTACATTTCACGCTGGCTTGATACGAACTTCAGAGAAATTAAAAGGATATTTTGAGGTACATTTTCATAACAATTCAAGAAAATATTTCTTAAAATTAACTTTAATAGCTTTTTTATGTCTCGGTTTTAATAATAACATTGTGTAAGAAGATTTTATAAACTGCTATTACATCATACATGTTATTACTTACTCTCACATAATTTCTTGTTAAACCAGAATCACACCAAGTTAACTGTTGATATGGCCGATAATTAGTAAACACAAAGCCTACTGAAACTAACAGCTATAGATTCCTCACTGTGACTTAGTCACTGTCAGTCACATACTGGATCATGCAAAAACTAAAACTGTTACACAAAAATACGTTTATGTAACTCGAAACGTATTTATATTGGACATGGAAACACAATGGAACAAAATCTCACAAACGGTTTAGGGGACTTTACAAAACAAATTGCTCGTCGTTAAGTCCACCATTTATGTGAGTAGATTTTGCTTAGTTACCGAATTAAGCTCACTGAAAATAATTACACATTAAAATGCTCAGGCAAAATGGGATTATATTTGAGAACCATTGAAAAATGCGATGTTAAGGTAGGTAATAGGCTATCTCCATGTAACATCGAGATCAATAGATTGGAAATAAATAGGTATATAAAATGCCCCACTCAATAATTGCAAAAAAAAACACAGAATTCTACTGTAACTATTATCCCACCAAAAACATAAATGTAAAAAAGGAGAGCCAAGTACAATACAAAAATTATTCTCTGCTGTGGGCTTCGCCGCAAAAAGAATGGAGATCTGAGATTGAGTGCCAAGTTCTATGCAAAATCCAAATATGTAGTCTAAGGGCTGACTTGGCTGGTTTTCCCATACGAATTATATAGCCTTCGCATGTTCTAAACCTGTTACCTTTCGGTTCTTATTTTATTATGTTTTTGGTGGGATATCATTACTTTTTGTAGGTAAGTACATATCATCGTAACGCCGTGGGTCCTTTTAAAAGGATCCTTAAGAAAACTTAGCAATTTCGCAGCATAAATCGCAACCTTATAGGTTGCGATTTATGCTGCGAAATATCGAGAGACAACCGGACAGCAAGACGGCGCTCGCGCTTATGAGCGTGGCTGCCGCTCGCTCGGCCACGTTCGCGTCAACGGTTCGATTCGGTTGTCACAGCGCCCCACCCACCCCGCCCGCGCCGCTCCGGCGTCACTCGGCGCGCGCGCGTCGTGTATATACCGAAAATCTAAATGCCTATTATTTTATCATTATTTATGAGTAGGTAATGATTTTACACTATTGATGTGCGCTAAATATAAAAATAATAATAAATCCCAGTTAATAACGTAGGTACCCTAAGTAATATTAGGTATTTATGTTAAGCGTTCATAATAGAATCTAATTTTTTAAAAATTGCCAGTTTTTTATTTATTCCTTTGTATTCATCTAATTACCTATCTGCATACCAAATTTTAACTCTCTAGGTCATCTGGAACTGGGTTAGAGTTTTGGTCTATAGGTCAGTCAATGATAAAAATGAGGAATTTTGGACATTACTATCTAAATAACCGTTTGAGATAAGCTTATGAAATTTAGAACACATGTGTATCTCGCAAGTCTCAATATATGAGCCAAATTTGATACGTTTATGTAAAATATTTTTTGATTTATGAGGGGGTCAAAAGTGGCTCCAAATGGTTCGTGTAATATTACACACGGTGCGGCTCGCCAGTTCTGTTTCTTGAACTCGGCTTGACACGCTTCCGCGTGTCTAGATCCATACTTGTGTGTCTGTCTGTCTATTTATCTGTCTGTCTGTTACCTCTTCACGCTTAAACCACTGAACAGATTTAGATGAAATTTAGTATGGCGATAGATGGAACCTTGGAGAAGGACATAGGATACTTTTTATCCCGGGAAAAGATAAGATTTCTCGGGAACGCGGGTTAAACCGCGGGGCGGAAAACTTATTTTACAACTTATTTTGAAAACTTATAGTTACCTATAAGACTTTCATTAGGCACAGAAAATAACATAATTATTTTTAGAAGACTCTATTTTATCTACGCGTACCTAGGGCCTACACCATAAAGAAAGAAGAGAAAGAAAGAAATACATTTATTACCATCTAGTCTGGGTGTAAAAGAGATTCCGTACAGACTCTCTAGCGTATCAAAACTTTAAAATAATATCATGTTCGACATTCACAAGGCAGTCATACACCTTGACAATCCTCTTGGTATTGCTGAAGGAAGTTGCTGCAGTACGGCTACATTTTTACATTCAAAACTGCCCAATTTTATAGCTAAACTATGAAAAATCTTTCGTATCTTTATTTTCCTTATAAATAAACTCACGACTTACGCTCAACGGTCTGAGATTTAGTCCGTGACTACAAGTAAGTCGAGTATCCAACAAGAGGGCAACATATCAACGCACCGGGTGGATATTGCTTCCACTAACATAATACGGGTCAAATGTATTCGACCCCGATAGAAAATGCCGAAAAGCCGGGTAAAAGAACAATAATAATGAGTTTTATACGGTTATAGCCTGTAGCTTTAGGATTACAATATTATGAGCTTGGATTGGTCTAAATATATTATTTTACTACTTAATTAGGTCCCTATTCAAACAAAAACATATATCTTATACATATAAAAATATCGTACGAATCAAATGTAACTCAATATTTTTAGGATAGTGTCTTACATTTACTTAAATATTTCATTATTACGCAATAATAATATGTAGATAACTATTATGAATACCGTGACCATTCTCGGGTTCGAATCCTACATCGAGTTAGAGATTTCAATGAAGAAGAAGGGAGCTTTAGTGGCGTCCGCCGCGTAAACCAAAAGACAAAGACTTTGAGCTTAAACTGTATCTGTCTTTAAATCTCTATGTCCAGATAAAAAAAACCGGTCAAGTGCGAGTCGGACTCGCGCACCGAGAGTTCCGTGCAAAATTTGTATTTTTTTTTCTTTTTTATTTATTTTTTTTTTTTAAAGTAATTTGTTGTTATAGCGGCAACAGAAATACATCATATGTGAAAATTTCAATTGTCTAGCTACGAGTATACTGGTGACAGACAGATAGACAGACGAACAGTAGAGTCTTAGTAATAAGGTTTCCCTAAAAATGTAGGTGTATTTACTTATAGGTATGCTCTGTAACTCCATAGCCTGAGTAATAAACATGTAACATATACTTACATAGGTAACGTAGTCGTAAGACAGTGACGTGACTTATCATGAATGGAGGATATAACCTGTAGTCCATCCAATACTGTGTGGGAAGCTTAGTAATAGGTTACTGGCACAAAATGTTTGAGACACGCAGGTTTACCAACCGTCGGAAATAAACCTCTTTGTTGATGGCCTAGAACTTGGAAAGGGTTAGTTGGTAAGTATTTTGCTTGCGTCTCTCGATAAACCTTTGATTGGGTCTGTATTGGTTACATATAAAAAATAGTAGTTTTAGTAAAAGTATAACAAAATGTCGTGCCATGTGAAAATCATATTTGGAACTAATAATCACTTCTGACTCTGACACAGAATTCAATTTCATGCTAATATTATACCTAAATGCGAAAGTGTGTCTGTCTGTCTGTTACCTCTTCACGCTTAAATCGCTGAACAGATTTAGATAAGGCGATGATAGCTCAGTGGTAAGTGACGTCGGATACAGCGGCCAAGGTCGTGGGTTCGAATCCTACAATGAGGTTGAGCTTTCGGTGAAGGAAAACATCGTGAGGAAACCATAGCACGGTGGTAGGGTACTATGTGGTACTCGACTGGCTGGCTACCACCCTCAAGTTGAAAATCTGGCGCCAAGCACCTGTTGGTGTGTTCCGGCAGTTGCACTTGAGAGCCAGTTGCCCTTGCCCTTAAGGCATTGTAATAAGGTGTACAACACGTTGGCAGTCCCCCTGGTATTGCTAATATCTATAGGCGATGGTAGTCACTTACCATCAGGTAACCCGCCTGCCTCGTTGTCACTAGTGACATAAAAAAAAACAAGATGAAATTTGGTATAGCCAGACCAGATTTTCAGCAACTTGGTTAACTCAATCTTGAACAAATCAATGCTTGAAAGATTATCCAAGACTACTAGGTATAATGCGTCGCTCGTCATGTCTTGAACTGATTTAATGTGGGCAGGAATATTAAATAGGTACGTCTCGAGTAAGGAATAATAAATTACTTTGTAATTGCTCGAAATGTCGGCGAAATAGTTTTCTCTGAAGTATTATTATGAATCTACCATGTTTAATGACAAGATTGTTCATTTTTAATTTAAATTTATAATGTAAGTAAATGTATCCTTCCATTCAACACCACGAGTGTCATTTAATTATTGTGATAAAAAATATTACAATTGGTAGGTACAGGTTATCACTGAATAATTATTACTACATGTACTAACGTCGTAAATATAGTAAAGTAATATTTTTCATTGTAAAAACTATTATCAGATAGAGATACTTACCTCAAAAGCGATTATTCTTTAGAAAGGTTCTGTTTACATACGTCAATCAGCATATAATAATAGTCATGTTTCTGTTACTTAAATTCATAAACAAAAATAACTCAATAACAACGTAACATGAACAAGTATGACGCACTTCAGGTAACAAAACCTAGCTGAAAGTAGAGAAAATTGTCACAAAATATTTTTTTCAAACAGGTTACACTTTCTGAGAGTCGTGAATAATTTCGAAACAAGATAAATCGATTTATCACATCGGCAAGTCATGCTGTCAAATTGCAATGGATTTATCTTGATGAATGTACGCCTTCCGCATGATTTGTGCTCCTGAAATATTCAGCCTCCACGCTATGACGCCTACGTAATGTCTAAGTAAAAATAGATGTTATAATTTTATACGAGACACGAGCATATAATGCTTTGTTGTATAGATAGGGCCTACTTATTATTTTTAAATTGTAAAGGCTGGCCACAGTATAAAATGCCTTACATAGTATAAAATGAAGCCGCTACCGCTGTCTGTTCGCTTAGATCTTTTAAACTACTCGACGGATTTTAATGCAGTTTTCAGCAATAGATATAATGATTTAGAGTAGCAATGATAGCTCAGTGGTAGTGACGCCGGATACCGCAGCGAAGGTCGTGGGTTCCAATCCTACAATGAGCTTGAGCTTTCGGTGAAGGAAAACATCGTTAGGAAACCACAGCACGGTGGTAGGGTACTTTGTAGTACCCGACTGGCTGGCTACTACCTTCAAGTAAAAAATCTGTCACCAAGCACCTATCGGTGTGTTCCGACAGCTGCACTTGAGAGCCAGTTCCCATCTAGGCTTTGTGTGCTTACCGCCTTCGGCCACATCATCACTTACCATGGTAGATTGCGGTCAAACACAATCTTATGCTTATGTAAAAAAAAGGTCGTGATCTCAAATTCTATAGATACACCTATAAATAACATACCAACCGTGGAATAAATATTAATACACCCATCTAACTTTACACATTTTCACGTCAGAAACCATACGCGATAAAAAAACCAGGGAAAGTCCCCGAAATTGATGACACACGGCACCGGTCGATGGACATCACACTCCTCGATGCCTGTAAGATAGATGACCTCGTAATTAAAGGGGACATTGATCTAACGGCCACAATATTATATGTGATAGATTATTTTCCGTTTCATTGAGGTAAACGTAGACCGTAACGTATCATATGTTACGAAGGGGACTGTCTGTGGCATTATTGGATACTTGACTTTGTTGGCTTTTTATGGGGTTTGTGAGAAAAATGGGCATACTATCTTCTAATTTATTGTGATACATATATACCAGATATTGTATAATATTTATATATATGTAACGTGCTGACATGCATCCATCTAAAAAGCGATTTCAGTTTTTCCTAAATTTTCCATTTTACCGTGCAAAATATCCATTACTTACTACCGATTTTCGCGCTTAACAACACATTTAGTCATTCAATATTTTTTTTATAATAGTCCTGCCCTGAAAATAAAAATGAAAAAAAAAGTACCTAGAACCCGAATACAGCGCAAACTACCGGGTCCAAATTCGAATCTAAATCATCCAGGAACGCCCAAATACAAAAAAGAATATCAATATCGTTTCAGCCATTTAGGAGTTCAGTGAAATACACACATCTAAAATTACATTATAAAGAGGAAAGATCAGATTTTCTGTTTGTTTTGTTACTATTTAACTCAAAAACTACTCGACCGATTTTAAAAACTCTTTCACCATTAGAAAGCTACTTTTTCCCTGAGTAACATAGGCTAATTCAATTTAAAAAATCTTTGACCTTAAGAAAGTTTTATCAGCGCTGCAAGTAACATGGACTACGTTTTATATTAATTCCCTCTCAGCTGAAGCCGCGGGTATAGCTGGTACCGTATACTAAGTGGTTGTTGAGGTAAAATTGTTTATTACAAACTTTATCCAATAATGTTACTAGTTTGCTTGAAGTAACTTCCTTCACTTACGTGTTAGTAGAGTATCGAGGTTGCATCAAAGCCCTTTTACACTAACTTCGCAAAGGTAAATTAGAAAACCTACACAGTTCCTGAAAATGGTATGTTTAAGGTCTCATGTCTCAAGATAATGTAGGTGTTACCACTATCTTAGGTAGTGATGATATGACCGAAGGTGATAAGCACAAAAATCCTACAACGGAACTGGGTCTAAAGAGAGGCTTCTGAAACCCACTGAAAGCTGCTCGGTAGCGAATTTTCGACTTGAGAGAGTTAGCCGACCAAAAAGTATCCTACGAGTATCATCATGCCTATGGTTTACTCACGATGGTCCTTCAACGAAATCTCAAGCTCATTACAGCCCAAAATCTTTGTCAAACAGTCGATGACACTATCAATGAATTAAAATCACCAACTTTGCGGAATATATTACGGATGAGGCTAGAAAGTTGGATAAGTCTGTTTATAAATGACCATCTTAATTTCATCGTACTATTCTTATCGAAAATGTCCCCTATAGAAATCTAACAAGTGAACTTGTGATTCTCGTCTCGTAAACTTTTCCAACGTAAAGTGTTCTATCTTGGTTAGGGTTGTCATAAACGAGCCAACTAAGAATTAATGATTCCTACAATCTGTTGGTTTCGTATGATAAATTAAAAATAAAGTTATGAACTATAAATGTGTTATGAAATTAAATGAAAATGTTATTTATTCAAATAGGCCTTTACAAGCTGTCAACGCACTTCAGTACCGTCCACCACAGATTGGTTGATTCAAATTACGCGCGCTTGAACGAATGAATGATTCGCCTCCGTTTTTGAATTCCACGAAAAAGCAACCGAAATATTGTAACGTCATTACTACTACGTCATTACGACTCACTCTGCAACCGCCCTTTTTATGTATCGCATCCAATTTTGAATTTATACATAAATTATACGCATTTGTTGAAGTACAAATTAAATTTACTAATTGCCGCAAGAAAGTATTTCATTAAGCACCACCAAACTGAAACACAAAGCTGCCCAAAACGAGATCATCATCGCTCTAGTTGCCTCTTCAAACCTGAGCTCATCGACATTTGGACCTTCGAGCCGAATCTTCGACAATTGGACCTTCTGAAGCAGGATCATCGACGTTTGGGCCTTCTGACGCCGCATCATCGTCTTCAGTCTACCTTGGATCGAGATCAAATAAAGAAGACATCAGTTTGGTGAGACGTGTCAGCCAGATATTCTTACCAAAACCCAAAACCTGCATCACTTGTGTAATACTGTGGTTTGCTTATATTAGTTCTAGTGCTCATCATAATTCTATTCTACCTAGACCAGGTGGAGAAACGTACCGTCCATCCAGTAAGTACCTATTCCATTTACCTGCTCACTCGTCACCAAAATGAGTTTAAGCGCGCCTAAATCCCCTGTTGTAACAGATAAGAACCTAGATAGTGTGTTGTGTAAAGATTTAATTAGACAAAGGGGTATAGTTAAGGATAGATTGACCAAGTTACTGAGCTACGTAAGTTCCTTTGAAAATCAGGTCTTAAACCGTGCAACAAAAGTCGAGTTAAAATTGCGCACGAGTGGAGCTTCTAGTTTACTTACTGAATTTAATGAAATCCAACTTAAATTAGACAGAATTCTTCCCGAATCCGCAGTGGAAGAACAACTGGATATTCGAGACGATTTTGAGAATAGATACTACAGTTTACTCGCTCAAGCTAACTGCATAGTAAATGATGATGAGATCGCTACTAGTTCTAGTTCTAATAATGCACTTAAATCCGTCAAATTACCTACGATTCAATTACCAACCTTTGACGGTTCATGTGAGCACTGGCTGGAGTTTCGAGACACATTTTTATCGCTTGTACATGATTCCAAGGAAATAACTAATATTCAGAAGTTTCATTATTTAAAATCTTCGTTGAAATCAAGCGCACAATTAGTAATCGATTCCTTGGAGTTCTCGGCAGATAACTATGTCATTGCATGGGAGTTATTGTTAAATAGGTATAACAATAATAGATTGCTCATTCACAACCACGTCAAGGCGTTATTTTCAATTCCTACACTAAACAAGGAATCACCCAGCGCTATTAGGAAACTGATAGACACGATTTTAAAAAACCTACGTTCTTTAAAGATATTAGGCGAACCCACAGATTCATGGGATACCTTAATTATTTATATAGTCGTTTCCAAACTGGATCAAGTTACAGAACGCGAATGGGAACAGTACAAAGTTAATTTAAGGTCAAACATTAAACATGATTCCAATTCCGAGCGTTTAAAAGTGGACGATTTGCTATTATTTCTTAAAAACAGGGCCGACATGTTGGAAACGTTAATTGTCACTCATAGTAAAGGTTCACTGTACACATCCAACCGCGATGTTAATAAAACTAACGATACATTTAACACTCGTACGGTGCACAGTCACCTTTCTACTAATAAGCCGCACGAACAAAATAAACGTAAAACGCCCTGTCTTAAGTGTCATGCAAATCATCCTCTTTATTCGTGTCAACAGTTCCTAAACTGTCACTTGGATGATAAGTTACGTTTTATAAACGACAACAAGTTATGCCACAACTGCCTACACTCGGGTCACACAGCTAACACTTGTAGGTACGGCTCCTGTCGGAGGTGTAACATAAAACATAACACAATTATCCATCACGACGGTGAGTCGATGACTAATGAGGAGCAAAATACAAGCACGGTCGCACATAGTGAACCGGCTCACACACAAGCGCAACTTAATTCGCGAGGTACACACCCGAAGGACGTACAATGCACGCATACGTCATCGTCAGTACAGAACGTTTTATTGTCTACTGCTGTTATTGAGATTTGTGATAATATCGGATATTATCATAAAGCGCGCGTTCTCTTAGACAGTGGCAGTCAGCGTTCATTTATTACGCATTCGTTATGTAAACGATTAAATTTACCGCTAATACAGTCCACTCAGCAAATACGAGGCATCGGAAATGTCATTACACAAAGCACGCAAACATGTAATGTTTTATTTAGATCTACGGTAGGTAGCTATACTACGCGCATACCATGTCTGGTGTTATCACATATAACATCGACGTTGCCATCTATACCGGCACATAATAAACTTATTAATATTCCGAGTCATATACTCTTAGCTGATCCCAGTTTTCATGAAGGTTTAGACATCGATATGTTATTAGGCGCTGACATTTTCTGGGATTTGCTTAACAAAGGGAAGATACGATTATCTAATGGCCCCTTCCTTCAAGAAACTAAGTTAGGATGGATCGTATCAGGTCCTATCTTTTCCGAAATGCGCGACACTGAATACATTAATTGCAATTTCACCGAATGTTTAGATAGTATAGACAAACAGATACGCTTAAAATTACCCCCTGAAGGTCTCGGTGAAATACACACTCAAGGGTCCAGTGATCGGTTAGTACAATACGTCGAATCAACTACACTTTCACACACAGTTTAAAGTCAATTCGAACCAAGTAACCAAGCGACCTATACCTACTATCTAATATTTCACAAATATGCGATCCGTTAAGTTTTTAAGTCCTACAGTCATTCTTATTAGTTTTACTTCACAGGCTGTGGTTATGGAAGTTGGATCGGGACGCACAAGTTCCAACTGACGTTTTACACACCTGGAATCAGTTTGTCAATAATTTATTCATTTATTAATAACTTAAAGGTACATAGACACGCGATATGTAGCGTACCAAACCTTATTGAATACATATATATATAAATGCCGACGCATTGCAAATCGCCTACGGTGCGTGCACCTATATTCGTTCGATATCAAATGATGGTATTGTTACTATTCGGTTACTATGCGCGAAAGGGAAAGTAGCTCCCTTAAAACCCGTCAGTACCTACCTACACTGAGATTGGAGGCGCACTGTTAGGTGCAAGCTTATACTGTAAAATTACACAGTCGCTGGCTGGTTACGCATGACACCTAATCCTTTGAAAACTTTGTGCACGGGACCCTAACTAAGATAAAATACATTCGAGTCTATATCCGCTTAGTTCTTTGATCCTTCATTATGATAGGTTTTCTTAGTTTAGCCGAATTAAACGTACCTACTGTCGCCTATGTATTGCGTTTCATACATAACGCGCGCAATAAAATAGATAAGCGCTAAAGGAATCATTTCCTGATGAGTACTGTGCTTTCCTTAATAACAAAAACTAAACAAAGAAAATAATTTAACTAAATTAAATTTATTTCTTGATACAGATAAAATAAAAGATATGGCGGCAGACTAGAAAACTCACTCGAATTTTATTTTAACAAAAAACAATTACTCCTCTTATGGGTAAATTGCTGCAACAAAGTTTGGCTCCAGGTTTTCCTTTTATAGAAACAGGTGTTGACTACGCTGGTCCAGTGTTTATATTGAATCGCAAAGGTAGGGGTGCCCAAACTACTAAATCATACATATGTCTCTTTATCTGTCTTGTCACACGCGCAGTTCATCTAGAATTAGTGAGCGATTTGTCTACCGATGCATACTTGTTAGCATTGAAACGGTTTATTTCTCGTCGCGGAAAACCAATCGAAATTATGTCGGACAACGGGAAGAATTTTGTTGGTTTGATGGGAGAATTTGCGAAATTTATTTCAAACTGTTCGCCTGATATTGT
Organism: Ochropacha duplaris; assembly: GCA_951361185.1. Classification (NCBI taxonomy): domain Eukaryota; kingdom Metazoa; phylum Arthropoda; class Insecta; order Lepidoptera; family Drepanidae; genus Ochropacha; species Ochropacha duplaris. Next base: position 3,591,346 of record OX592696.1, read on the forward strand.
TGACTATGCATCTAGTCAAGATATAAAATTTAAGTTTATACCTCCGTATGCGCCTCATTTTGGTGGTTTGTGGGAGGCAGGAGTTAGGTCGTGTAAACACCATCTCAGACGAGTTGTAGGTAACGCGCATTTAACCTATGAAGAGTTCAGCACAGTATTATCACAAGTAGAAGCTGTCCTGAATTCCCGTCCACTGAGTCCAATGTCCACAGATCCTAATGACCTTATTCCCCTTACCCCAGCACATTTTCTGGTTGGCCGTCCTCTCACTGCACCTGCGACAGCGGATCTCCAGAGTACACCAACACATCGGTTGACGCGCTATAAAATGGTCGAACAGATCAGACAACACTTTTGGTCTCGCTGGTCAAAGGAATATGTTTCTGAACTACAGATAAGGACCAAATGGAATATAAACAAGGATGACCTCAAACCCAACACTATGGTTTTAATTAAGGACGATAACTCGCCACCCTTAAAATGGCATTTAGGACGCATTATTTCCACGTACCCAGGCAAGGATGGAATATCCAGGGTTGCAGACATACAGACTTCAACGGGAATCGTGAAGCGAGCCTTTTCGAAGATTTGTCCCTTACTAGAAGCTGAACAATAACCTGTCGTCCTGTATCATTAGAAGCCACTGCTTCCAAGGCCGGGGGAATGTCAACGCACTTCAGTACCGTCCACCACAGATTGGTTGATTCAAATTACGCGCGCTTGAACGAATGAATGATTCGCCTCCGTTTTTGAATTCCACGAAAAAGCAACCGAAATATTGTAACGTCATTACTACTACGTCATTACGACTCACTCTGCAACCGCCCTTTTTATGTATCGCATCCAATTTTGAATTTATACATAAATTATACGCATTTGTTGAAGTACAAATTAAATTTACTAATTGCCGCAAGAAAGTATTTCATTAAGCACCACCAAACTGAAACACAAAGCTGCCCAAAACGAGATCATCATCGCTCTAGTTGCCTACCTGAGCTCATCGACACAAGCACTTATGAATAGTCCTAGACTCTAATGCACGGTTTGGAAGGTTGCTTTTGCTGAGAAGAGCCGGCAATAAACTCAGCAATTACTCTTCCAAAACAACTTACACCTATTACATTTAATCATTATTTATTTATCTAGTCTCACTGATACTATTATTTTTTAGATCTAGATAACATATGAAGGTATTGTGTACAGTGAATAATAATATTATTATTTCGTAACACGGTCCGATCGTCCAGCTCTATTCAAACGGTTTTCTCATTAAAATCGTTTAAAATCTCATGATCATGGTTGTTGATAAAAATAAAATAGAATAGAAAATGTTTATTCAGCTTAAATGTTTTTACTTTTATAATTTTACATTAATAATCATTAATTATTTTTTATCAGCTTAAATTAAGACCTAAAATTAAATTATAATGATTAAATCTAAGGAAATAAAAAGGCCTCCCAATCAGCGTGAGAGGGAACGTGGGAAATCAGCGTAATGTCGCAGTACAAGGGTAGACCTATTGATACGATGATGGTTTTCAGTGGGAACCAGAAGAGTTAAAACGAATTTAAACTCGCATAATAATAATAATATTTTAAAAAAGGACAGCTAATATCCTCTACCTACCATTTCATTAAATAACCAATATTAATGTTTTTAGACGGTGTGGCAACCCTCATTCCACTTGGCTTAAGCAAATCCCCATAGAATGTAACGCCATGACTCCCCATAATAAGTTGGATAATAACTTGTGGAAAAATTAGGTCACCCATATACCGAGAGCACGTATGGGACGCATTGGCAATTTTACGCTTTTTTTGGGACACTTTTTTGTTAACTTGCGTTTTGCAACAAGCATTTAATTTTCGTGATACTTTATTGGTAGCAACAAGCAAAAAAATATTCCTACAAGAGCCTTTTTGGCGATAACAGTTATGAAGTGGTTCGAATCCAAACAATGAGCTTCAGCTTTCATTGAATGACAAACAATTTAGGAAACATTTATAGTAGGGTCAATAATAGTAGGTAGGTAGGTCCATATCTGCCAGATAGGCTACCACCCACCAATGCATTTCGGTAGTTGTAGGTAGGTAAGGTAGCTACATAGGTACAGGATCTATCACACACCTATACTACAGATCAATAGATCCTTAGCCTGTCAAGTGTGGCGCTTGAAAACATTGTAGTTAGATACCTAGGACTAAGATAATTAAATGGATGGTGTTTCTTCTTTCAACATACCCAGATCAATAAATTAGAGTAGGTACCTACACCTACTTACTAGATAATAAATCTATTGAAGAAGGCAACAATATTGAAATAAATGAAAATGTACAATTTTCATTATTATTTTAATAGTTTTACTGTACTCTTTTGTTTTGATCAAAATGCATTGTCAACAGTTGTATTCAAACTTATTTAGGTGGGAAGTATCGGGAATAAGTACTTACTTAAAAGTCCAAATCAATAAAATCAAGACTAAATTCAGTAGTGCCTTATATAATAATATGAGCAATACCACCTTATGACATAGTAATTCGAAAAAAAACAGTAGGTTTTATTTTTAAACGTGGAATTCTTGCTGAAAATAATAAAAGCTTGATGAATGGCCATGATCATTAAAAATGAATTAATAAAAAAATTATGGTAATGATCATCTTTACTCCATGGTAATAATGAAGATGTAGTTCGTTTTTAGGGTTCCGTACCCAAAGGGTAAACACGGAAACCCTATTAATAAGACTACCTACTACTGTCCGTCTGTCTGTTTGTCTGTCACCAAGCTGTACCTCATGAACCTTGAGAGCTTGACAGTTGTTTTAACAGAGGATGTACTGCTATAACAACACATTCTAAAATCAGAATAAAATAGTATAAGATAAGATATAAGATATTATAGATGAAAATATGTTACCTCTATGGAGGAGCGAGGTATTAGACTCCGCCATTGAAAAGGGAAGATCTTCCGCCAGGCTAGGTCATCGTGCCTGGGGACCGCGGTCCAACTCTTTTTTTTTTTTTTTTGAGGAGGACTTAAAGGTGGCGGTCTGAAGGACCATAGACACCCTTACGCGGACTATTCGGCGAGCGCTTAGGGCTCTCAGCCGTGTTTGTTTGTGACGACTCACCGCTGAGGGCGCCCCAGTTGGGGCCCGAACCTCGGCTCAGGGCGTCGTCGGGGGACACAAAAAGTGGGACGGACTTCGCCTAAGCGATTTAGAGGAGTTTTTAGGGGACGGTCGGATTACTGACTGTGGCGGCTCGGGCCGTTAACGACTGACTAACGGGGGGACGAGACTGAATCTGAGTGGGACGTCGCGACGGGCCTCTCCGGCGAGGGCGGAAACGCGGGCGTTGTTTCTCGAGGGCTGCGCGAGCCTCCCTATCCTGAATTTGAGCTACAGTTATGGGGTCATCCGGCTCGCTGAGGGCGACCTTAGGCCTACGGATTTTTGAGATCTTTGAGGGAGTATAGTTGGCAGTTTTGACTATTAACGGATTCGCGTGGTTTAGGGCACGATCGTAATAACGGCGAGATGCGCACTTAATGAATTGCTTAACTGTGGGCAGATTGAGGTCTATGTGTAGATCTAGGTTACGCATGTACCACGGGGCGCCCGTGGCTTTGCGCATGAAGCGGTTTTGAACCACTTGGAGGCTATGGATCAGCTTGGGGGATGCATGTGCGAACACAGTGCATGCATAGAGCATAATGGGGCGGATGCACGCGGTGTAAAGTCTGACCTTGCTTTTTAGGGCAAGTTTGGACTTTGAGTTTAGCATGAAGTGAAGGCGACTGGACACAAGGTAGGCGCGTGCACGAACCTTCCTTATGTGGTTGGAAAAGGACAAACGATCATCCAGGGTAACACCGAGATATTTAGCTTGCCTCTCCCAAGGGATCGGCTCGCCAAACATGGTGACTGGAGGGGGGAGAGTGGGAATGTATTTCTTGGCGGGACTGAAGAACAGTACCGCCTGACTTTTGGTGGGATTTATTTCAATTCTCCATTTCCGAAACCAGGGACCTAGGGTGTGGGTTGCGGCTTGGAGGACTTTGGCAATTGCCGTGGGGCATCTGCCTGAATAGTATATTGCGGTGTCGTCCGCGAAAAGGGCTAGCTGTGCTTTGCCAGCTTTGGGGATGTCACTCGTGTAGAGTGTGAACAGTAAGGGGGACAGCACAGAGCCTTGGGGGACTCCGGCTAAGACGGGGTGGGGTGAGGATAGCGCTCCTGTTATTCGGTAGTTGAAATGGCGATTCGACAAGAAGTCTCGTAGGATGGTCACGAGTCTGACTGGCACTCCGAGTTTGTACAGCTTAAAGATTAAGCCGTTGTGCCAGACTTTGTCGAATGCCTTTGCAACATCGAAAAAGAGGACGCCGGTCATTTGACCTTTCTGGAAGTTGGCGGAGATGTGTTCAACAATACGATGGACTTGTTGAACGCACGAGTGTCTGGTTCGAAAGCCAAACTGCTCGTCGGGGATGAGTTTATTAGCGTCGGCGTACGCTTTGAGTCTGAGGTAGATTAACCTTTCGTATATTTTGCCCATGACGTTGAGCAAGCTGATAGGTCTGTAACTGGAGGGCTCGGATTTAGGTTTGCCGGGTTTGGGGATCCCAATTACGTGGGCTGTTTTCCACTGGTGTGGAAAAATGTTGTTGCAGAGGGCAGCGTTAAAGATCGCTGTCAGGAGCGTGATGAGGGTAGCCGGAAACAGCTTGACCACTCTGTTTGTGATTTTATCCGAGCCAGGGGCTTTTCTCGGGTGAAGGTCCCGGATGATCTGTTTGACCTCGTCCGGGGTCACGGGCGGGACGGGGTCTTCCTCTTCGTTGAGAGGAGGTGGGGGTAACGGGAGTGAAGCTCGCCGTTCTACTTCCGAATTAACTTCCTCCAAATGAACAGGGTCGATTGGGAGGGAACTGGGGGTACATTGGAGCTCCAGGCTTTCGGCCAGGCATTCCGCCTTTTCCTCGTCTTCGAAGGCGAGTGGGAGGTTGGGCCTTTTTAGTGGTGGAATAGGGGCAACCGTGTCCTTGCTTAGGGCACGTGAAAGTTGCCAAAAGGCTAGATGGGAGGGTTGGATGTCTTTCATAGTCTGGTCCCATTGGTTTTCGCGTGCCTCTGCCACTCGCTCCTTGACGGCACGGTGGAGAGTACGCAAGCGGACGCGGTTGTCTTCGGTTGGATGTCGGTCATGGGCGCGCATGGCTACGTTCTTTTCCCTGATCAGGTCACGTACGTCGTCGGGCAAGCGCCAGCGTCGATTGCTCTCCACTGGTACTGTCCGAGAGCAATCGCTAATAAGCGATTGCACGTGGCTGGTCAGGGAGTCGATTGCGCCGACAGCTTCGTCAGCGGTGACTATGCTGCTAGGGATTTTGTCGAGGTGAACAGATGAGACAGACTTGAGGCTTTCGCCTAGTTTGTCCCAGTTCGTCACGACTTTGGTGAGAGGGGTTTGACCTGAATCTGGGGTACCTGCGTTCGGTGTAAGTTCTAAGATTACAGGTCGGTGGTCGGATACTAACTCGTGGTGCACTGTCACGTCGTGTATGCCTAGGCTTACATTCTTCAACAGTGCCACATCGAGGATGTCGGGTCTGTGGTCAAGTATGTTCGGGTAGTGAGTTGGTTCCAGGGGTGCGACTAAATCGATGTTCAGCGGCCCGAGGAGGGATTCAATTACAATACCTCTGGGATTGTTTGTATGACAGTTCCAGAGGCGGTGCTTCGCGTTTAGGTCGCCCGCCACTATGACGGAGCTTCCCAAGTTGAATAGGGTTTTCAAGTCTCTTCTGAGAGCTGGTTGGAGGTCGCTGGAAGAGCGAGATGGGGAAACGTAGGCTGAGACCAGTATGATTGACTCGTGGCCAGTCATGCCGAGCCTGCAGACCGAAGCTTCAATGTACTCGAGTTTGGGCTGATCCAAGGGGGAGCAGTACAAGGACTTTTTGTAATAGATGAGGGTTCCGCCTTTGGCGGAGTCGAGCCTATCGTTGCGAACTATCTGATAGTTGGCAATCTTGGGGTCCCTATGAAAGGGTTTGAGGAAAGTCTCTTGTACTAGGAGTATGTCAACGTCATGATCACTCAGGAATTGAGCGATTTCATTACGTTGACCCGTAATGCCGTTGGCATTAAAGAAGCCTAACTTAATTGAGCGGGGTTTAACTCTGCACACAGTCGTACTATCCATTATGGATTGACTTTGAATTGAGCTAAGGACGTGAAGAGGCGCTCGAACCTCATGGCAATTTGAGCGAGGGCACGACCATTGCCTTCGTTCAATCTAATCTGATGGGCTAATTCCCTAACTTCGCTGGGATTGAATGCCTCAGCGAATCGTTCCACCAAGGCGAGATCCGGATCGACGCCGAGGTGGGGGTTTTGGTCCCGCATGGGCGGGTTTTCGCGGCGGGGTGCCTTCGGCACCGGTTTGGAGACAGCGCGGGGGGTTTGGGTGGGAGGGGAGGGAGGAGGGATGTTGACGGAGGGTAAGGGAGGGGGGTTGGACCCAGCTGAAGGCTGGGGTTGGGAGGGGGGGCTGGCGGTGGGAGTTGTGGGTGCGGCTTGTGCCGCGAAAGGAGGCAAATGGAAGTGGGTGTTTAAGGCACCCCATGGAGAGGGACGCTGCGGGGCCAGATGGGCCTGGGTAGCGGCTTCTAGGGGAGGTGGACGGCGTGTCGCATGGTTCGGAGGATTGGATAGGGGGCGGGGACGTGGAGCTTTTGGGCAACCGCGGTAATTTGCGGTGTGGCCCAGCGTGTTGCAGAGGACGCAACCGGGAGGTTCCGTCTCTGCAGTGGGGATTTTGGGGCGGTCGCACTCCTTAGTGGCGTGCGGCTTTAAGCATTTTACGCACCTGGCGGGCGCGTAACAGTTGCGTGCGGAATGGCCGTACAATTGGCAATTGTGGCATTGGGACGGGTAACGTCCCTTTTTGGGGGCCTCCACGGATATGCCGGTGAGGTCGCAAACATGCCTGAGCTTGAAAATAGCCTTTCCGGCTGTGCCTCTTTCGAGGGTGACAAACACCATTCTATAGGGCGCGTGGCCGCGCCCCTTGAACATGCGGTGCACGGATAAAACGGGGAGGTTTTGCTCTTGAAGAGAGCTTTTAATTTCATCCACATCGATCTCGATGGGGATGTTTTTGATGACGACCCTGAGGGATCGTTCATCGGGGAGGGTGTAGGTGTGGAATGACACCTTACGCTCCCGGAGCATTTTAGAGAGGGCTCTGTGGTCGTCAGACGTTGCCACAGTTACTTTGATCCCGTGTTCTACGGGGCGGGCAGATAAATAATTGACGCGGTGCTCCTTGCACCACGAGGACACGCCAGTCCACTTCCCCGCATCCTGAATGAACAGGGGGGGAGGGGAGTCCTTCTTGGAGGGGACTTGGGTTTGGGACTGGGGTTGGGATTGGGGTTGGGATTGGGTTTGGGTTTGGATGCAGATCGCATGGAAAACTTCGTAAGCGCGATGTAGGTTATTGAAGCGCCATCTATCTAGGAGTCGTGCGAACTATATCTATGTGTAGATAGATGTCGCTACACCTCGAATGTATCCATGCTTGCACACTCCAGTGGCTATCCCCTTTCAAAAATCATCGCACGTATCGACGCTGAGACTGTTTTGGTCACGGAACACTATTACCACAGTATAAAGATATATCTTTATACAGTGTAAAGATAAACAGTATAAAGATATATCTTTATACTGTGCTATTACCAAACTATTACTCGTTTTGGTGTTTTGTGTCATAGTATCTCAACATTTTTTTTTAATTGCAATAATCTTGAATGAAGAATCTCAAAGACTTCATTCAATATTAAAATGCAATGGATTTGGTTGCCACATTGAAAATTAAAATAAGAAAGAGCTTTTGCGTGCTGGTAATGAATTTATGAACTGTCTTTGTCTCTGTCACTTATGTCAGTCAAGTGTTTGTCAAAGTCAAATGTCTATTGTTAAAAGAGCGTTCGTTCCAAATCTATACATTTTATTTGTGTTACTATTTAGCATTATAAATTTAATCCAAACTGAAAATTTTATCTTCCATGCTAAAATACGTTATACTAGCTAACGTTGTGTTATGGAACTCAAATCTAAGTTTATTTACAAAGAGAATATAAATACTACTTTATTTATTTACAATAACAAAATACAATTCGATGCGGAGGAATTCATTCTTCGACGCACTTTTATAGTTAATTTTAGGCAGTTTTTAGATTAGTGTAGTTTTTTTTAAAATTGTAATTAAAATAATGTTAATGTCTATACTAGTATAATAAAGAGAAAAAGATGAACATTCCATTCGTTTCTAAACTTGTTTTAGTTGCGAATTATGGAAATTAGGTACTAATTCTAGACTTGTACAGTAAAGTGAAATCTCAGAAGAAAATGGTCAAAAAACATGACTATGTCTACAATTACACACCGTTATGGTCGGAAATTGGGTGAGTTATGAACATTACTCAAATACACAACTCATATAGAATTGTACCTATTTTATTTTATATTTTAACTATTTTGATCAAGTTGCAATTGTCGTGTTATCACAAGAGGATTATGGTCAAGTAGTTGAGTATAAATTATATTAATAATAACCTGTGTATGAATAGACCCAATTTATATTACTTAATTAGTTTGCAAATGTTTATAAATACTATGATTCCAGAGATGGTACCAAATAAGTTCTAATATTCATGTCAGCCTTATTGCATTTTTATATTCTTAAATAAGCTTGTGTCTGACCACGATCTCACCATGTTAACAAGTTGGCTCGCAGATTTTTTGATTCAGTTGTTATCTTATTGTTTAGTGGGACGATCATACACCTTCAGAACCAACCGGGTGATGATGTGGCTGAAGGAAGTACAAAGCTTAGAAGGATAAATACCTATGTACCTACCTTTTCTAGTGGGAATTTTAAAAATGTACAGTCATGTAAGATCTTGGATATAGTTCTTTATTGACTACCTACTAAAGATTAATAAATTAAACTATTTATTGAATGTTAATAACTGGGTTCAATGCACTTTACTTAATCCAGCCAAATAAATACATGAAAAAAAATAAGCAACTGATACCCTTGGTGCGGTAAGCATCCATAGACTATGATAACCATTTAACACCATGCTTATTTGCCACCATCTATGTATATATTAGGTACTTAAAAACACTATTACTTACTATCACAGTTTTGCACAGTGGTAGGGTACTTTGTAGTACTCGACTGGCTGGCTACCACCCTCAAGTTGAAAATCTGTCGCCAAGCACCTGTTGGTGTGTTCGGGCATTTGCACTTGAGAGCCAGTTCGTCTTTAAGGCATTGTAATAGGGTGTACAACACATTAGCAATCCCCTGGTATTGCCAATGTCAAAAGGCGATGGTTGTCACTTACCATCAGGTGACCCGCCTGCCTCGTTGTCACATTAAAAAATAAAAAACTCTCACTGATTAATCACAAAATCTCAAAAAGTATGAGTGCTACACTTGGAATTTTGCAGCTAGATTCCCAATAGGGAGTAGGTATCCGCTAAGAAAGGATTTTTGAAATTCATCCTCTAAGGAGTTCTTTTGGGAAAGCAGGTAAAACCATGGGGGAAAACTAGTAATAATATGTAATACATAGATGATTTTAAATATGGTGTATTCACTAAATAGCAAATAGATTAAAATGTTTTAAAAAAAAAACTAGATGGACAAATTATTAATATGTATAGAACATGAAGCATATGTAAAAAACTTAGTTTATTTTATGAAGTACATATCTCTAAAATTAGGTAAGTACTTATCTTTTAATATCAGGGAGGTTGCATGCTTGTTTGTCTTCTTAGCGACATAAAAATAGGTAATAACCTAGGTAACTTAATTTTTAACTCTTCCCATAAGAAACGTTGGGTACTGATGTTATTCTGATGTAATTATTTATAAGTATTGATCTCTATGTGCAAACAATTTGTAACTATTATAACAGAAGAGGTCAAACCAATCTTCACCATTCTATACTTTACTATAACTCAAGTTGCTTATACTAAATTTAAATGTTATCTTATTGTTTAAGTGGGATGCTGAGGGATTCAGCATACCCAACAGCTAAAATTACCTAAAACCTTGAAATAAAGTCTACCATGTAACTATTACCATACACCATTACATACTACACATACTACATAGGTATAAATAAATAAATAAATATCCTCGGACATTTTTCACACACGGCTATCTGATCCCAAACTAAGCAAAGCTTGTAATATGGAAACCAGATGACTGATATACTACATAGACTACTGTTTTTTTTGTAAATATATACTTTATTAGATAATTAAACCCAGACTCAGGACAAACAGACATGTTCATGCACACAAATGTGTGTCCTGGATGGGAATCGAACCCAAGACCTGCGGCGTGATAGGCAGGCAGATAGATTAACCAACCACGCCAACCGGCCCGTCAAATAAGGTATGTAGTTCAAGTCGGTTTGCTCGGAAGCAGAGGAGTGATTAAATTCTCAAACAAACGCTTTTACTAACTGTTATTCAAGTTATCATTGTTAGTATAAACTACTAAACTATCACAAAATCAACGGCGCAGCGTTGATTTTGTGATAACGTCTCGTGTCCATTATACATCGTTTTTTTTTACTCTATTTCAATACGTCATTACTGTTGCTTGAACGTTATTGAAAATTAATCCTTAAAACTGTAGGTATAATGAGGTCAATCAACATAGTCTCGAATATTAACGACATTTTTAACATCACCTAGAATTTTAATAAACTTTGATGAATAGGGTAGCCATTGTTTTAGCCAATGAAGAATGTTAACTAATTTTGAATATTAGCTCTCCATATTCTCTGTCAAAAAAAAAATACAAGTGAAAGAATTACTTCGATACGTCAATTAGCTTCCGAATTATAGAAGTAAAAGTGCGATGTGGACTCGTGCTCGATTTGACGTCCTACTCGTGTGACGGTCTGTCCAAAGAGAATGTTCTGACGTCATCTTGCAATGCAACACTCGCTCATAGCGGAGCGTTGCAAATTGACGTCACATGCGGTTACGTGACTGTTAGCGGGACTCGATTTTATCGTATGTTTAAATGCCTGTAAAATCATAACTAATAGGTATTACACAGGTAGACTACAACAAAATCTAGTGTTATTGCCTACTTTCAACCGATTTGGCTTACCTATTAACATTCTTCATTATATTATTTCAAGTCGCCATATCATTAAAAGTTGCATTCGACTAAACACTTTGTATTGTGCAAGTTCTTAAATATTGGCCGCGCATATAACAATAACCATTTCGAGCTACTATATAGCTATTTAGTTTGTCCATTATTGTTAATCACTGAATAAAACAAAAATAGCCGTACCGTATCGTAACAAACATTGGATACGTACTTATTAATAAGTGGGGGGTGCATACAGCGTGAGTGGGCGATCCAAGTCGATAGCCGTGTCACTCGATTCGAACAGTGAGTGAGTGAGAGGCGCGGGCGTCGAACACTGACTTGCCGGCCTCGGAATACCAACATTCACCTTTGAACTCAAGCACAACGAAACATCAACTTTATAACTAACCTCGGTAGAGGCGAGATTTCCTTAATGCAGTTTATGGTATGCCAAAACGTGGTAATAGCTCAGTGACCCAAGAAACAAGTGTAGTGCAGTGCAGTTTAAAATGAATGAAGAAAATACAGTTGCTCAAGAAATGAAAAGGCAGGCGGCGATGTTTTACAATTCAACAGAAAGGTTTGTTTTAAATATAATGTTTATAGCGAAATGATTCGATTGTTTGGTTGGTAGCTAGTTCTTACTCACAGCGGATGTATCGTCTCATTCTCAGTTTCGTGAGTTTAAATATTGATACAACGTTCTGCATTTGTAATAAGGTTGATTTTAGCTCGTTTGTAAATTTCAACGGTTTGTACACATGTGGTCATCTTACCTGCAATTGCCGTGTCTTCGTAGAATTTAAAGTTCCTAGACGTAACAATATATCTAGGTACTTATTATGGTAGGGGAGGCAATGATGCTAAATTTGTAGTTACTCGAGCGTCTTTGGGACCTACTGGAATTTGAAGATTAGGTGGAATAAAGAAAAAATGGTTATGTGATATTTTCCCCTTCAGCGGTGGGGGGAGCGTCTACAGGGTTTCAAAAATGTAAAAAAAAACAGTCACCAAGAAATACTCGAGCGCGTCCGATATTAATAGGGTAGTCGCGCCACGTCTGTCTGATAACGGAAAAATAATAATCTGCCGTTTTGCGTGGTGGGGGTAGCCGTACGAAGGGGTCGAAAATATTTTAAAAAAAAATTTACTCGAGCGCGTCAGACATTGATACTTTGCGCGGATGTTAAGTGAACCCTCCAGTAGCTCCTATTTTAAAGACTGACGATTTGGACGCGACCATCAGTCAGGGCCGATTTTTGAAAATGCAAAAAAAAATCGTGACCTTGATTTACTCGAGCGCGTCAGATTTTTATACAGGCGGTTCTTCTTGATGGCGTTGTTGTACTGACCCATAATCTGACAATTATGTTGAGGGATTTTCTTAATCTGACGGTTTGAAAAAAAAAAAACGAAATCTCGAAAATGGTTCAAGATATCGAAAAAATGTTTGCACAAAAGTTGTAGAGAATTTAATTTTCTACAATTTTTATTATGAATACATATACCAAAAAACCCATAGGAAACGAGATATTTGCAATAAATGATTTTTTGACCTTTGACCTTGAAAAATCAGTAGTCGCGGGCACCCTAAGATAATTAGCTTTTGAGACAAGTTTTAGGGTGTCAAAATAAAGGTTTATACAAGTTAATAGCTGACTATCTCTCATTCTGAGGTGAAACTCATAATATTCCTGGACTATACACTTAATAATGATTTTAGCTACTTCGGCTTGTGCAAATCGGCAGATTAAGATATTTCCGTGATTTGTGACTAATGTCCTTCAAAATAAAAATAAAACTAATCGCGCTCGAGAAAATCCAGGTGACGTTTTTTTTTGCAACTTTGCGAGTCTCCAATTTTCTTTCGTCACGCCCAATTTGTCAGATTATTGAAATATACACTATTTTGCATGTAAATAACTTACCTTACCTTAATCTGACGCGCTCGAGTATTTCAAACCATCGATTTTTTTTTACTAATCTGACGGGCTACCCTAGGCGTTCGACACTACATAGACTGCTCAGATTTGGTGAGAGTACTTCACAAGGTGCAAGGTTGCCCCCCTTATTTTAATCTGCCGCGCTCGAGTAAATCCCGAAATCCCCTATTCGCCTCCCCTACCATTACAGCAAAAACCTTCCGTTCGTTTTAACATATGCTTCTATTGTGTACGTAAAAATTATGCCAATATTTTTAATATGTAGGTAGGTAATAAAAACGTGTTCGGAAATAGAGTTGAATATAAAATTATAATTGCTAATGAGTTGACTACACTGCTTCTCCAAATGTTGAGATTATAGGTTTTTTTGTACTTACCATTATAATATGAAGTATCATAAGAGTGGAAACAGTATGAAGGCAAAGCAATACAGTTGTAACTTTTTTACTTAGGTAGGTACTTAATAACAAAAAGTTATTAACAAAAACAACAACTTCAAAGATCAATATTATTCGTGGCCATATTCTAAATGAGTTTCAGACTTGACAGTATGTGAGTATAAATAAAATGTACCCATGTCGAACGTAAATCAACTTATTCTGTCAAAAATATCACTGCCAATCTACGATCCAATATCGCACACTTTTTCCATTAATACTAAATCGAGTTCACTGGGTTAAATCACGCTAGGTATGATACATAATCTACCTAATAATAGTAACCTGTGTAGGTTAAATTGAACCCAGTTGTTTGTTATGGTTTGTGGTGATAGAACCGCCACAGACCCTAGAACTTTCCATTTTATAGATAAAGTAAAAGCGCTTATGTTCTGGAAGCAGATAAACATGTTATTAGGTAGGTATATGTAATATATGTCTTGCACACTGCGAGCAATAAATCTTTTTCATTCAACGGTTGTGCTAGCATATATGTGTTAATTGTATATATATTGTATAATATAATATACTGTATTTATACAGTTGTCACGTTCCATTTATATGAGTATCAATCGCGATAAATTTATAATAGTTAAGAGGCAATTAAAAAAAAAAGTTACAGCCAATCTAGGGGCCGTCCAGTAATCATGTGATGTTTTATTTACCATTTTTAACCCCCCTCCCCCTTGGTGATACGTGGTGAGGTTTATGACTAACCCCCCCCCCCCCCTCCCCCACCCAAAATCACGTGTATTTTAAGTACCTACACGGAATCTTTTTCTTTTTACTTCGTTCGTTGCCTGGCAACGGCGAGGTATCAAAGCCACACTACAAGTCGCTTTTGGTTTAGAAATAACGCGTTTGACGAAAAAATTAATACACGTGATATCTTACTACACCCCCCACCCCCCTTGTGATAATTCGTGATTTTTGCCGAACCCCCTCCCCCTCCTTCGAGCCTCACGTGACCTCACGTGATTAATGGACATAATATACCTACATAGATATTATACAAAAAGCAGTAGATATAGCCACATCAACATCACATGCGACCAAATCAGGAATGAAACTGTAACCTAATGCAGAATATGTACCTACCTTGGTTGGTCAACTCAAAAAATACTTAAGTAACTTGATTACAGAACTTGAAGTGTGATTGCGTCATATGAACGCTTGGCTTCACACGCAAGTTAGCTGAAGGGTAGATATGAATCTGAGGGCTGGCTATGACGCAATGCGGTTTTATTAATCAAATTCAAATTAGCAATACAAGTTAATTCGTGTAAACGCCTTTGATGGCTCATCTACAACGGACGAGAAATAATAGTGCCATCCATCGGCCGAAGATAAAATATAAATCAAATGCCATCAAAAACATAAAGTCTCACAACTCAGTTTTTCTACCGTAAAAAAATGTTAGATCCATGTAACGGTTGACGGGCCGGTTGGCGTGGCGCAGGTCGTGGGTTCGATTCCCATCCAGGACACACATTGAACACAATGAACATGTCTGTTTGTCCTGAGTCTGGGTGTAATTATCTATTTAAGTATGTATTTACAAAAAAAGTAGTATATGTAGTATATCAGTCATCTGGTTTCCATAGAACAAGCTCTGCTTAGTTTGGGATCAGATAACCATGTGTGAAAAAATGTCCGAGGATATTATTATATTTGTCCGAGGATATTAATACCAAGTCGGTTAATTTATTCAGTCCCTACTTAAGGGTCCTTCTGACTTATGTTATTACGTAATATAATGGGGTTGACTACACATTTTTTAATATTTTAAGTATCTAATATTGTAAACTTGTATTTAATGTGTAGTTTTTTGTTGGCGCTAATAAAATAAATAAGTAATTAGCTAACCTAACAACATCTTATAGTGACCATATATGAACATTAAAAATCTTTTATGTTTTAAATAAATAGATTGACTTTGCAATCGCACTAAACAATCTAATTTAATTATAATAGCATTACTTGTGAGATGCAATATGTTTTCATGCGGTGGCCAAGTCAATCTATTTATTTTAACGTAAAGATTTTTAGTATTGTGAAAAAGGGCTTCAAATGTAAATATTGAACTTTACAGTAAATCTAATTGTAAGAGTCATTCAGTCACATAAGAGTAAAGGAACAAACAATGCCATCAAAAAATAATATTCTTCATTAATAGTGACTGCAAAACTTGTAAGTAAGTAAGTAGTACTTAAGTAAGTGTTCATTACTTAAGTATCTTCTCACACAGGTTTTATAACTCGTATTTCTGTTTTAAACTCGGTAGGTACCTATACCTCGGAATAAATAATTGCGATGAGTACATAATGCAGAGATATACCTACAATGCAATAACAAATTACTCATATGTTATTTTTTTTCTTTTTTTTTTTGATGTAGGTAAATACCGTTCGATATGTCAAACTGAGTTAGGTATCGAAACAGCTGTAAATACACGCATACGAGACGGGCCGGTTGGTGTTGGTAAGAACGCCACAACTCGTGGGTTCGCTTCCCGTCCAGTGTGAGCCTGGGTGAAATCTAAACTAATAATACAAAGAGGAAAGATTTTTGTTTGTTTTTATTTAC
The DNA here is from genome assembly GCA_951361185.1 of Ochropacha duplaris. NCBI lineage: Eukaryota > Metazoa > Arthropoda > Insecta > Lepidoptera > Drepanidae > Ochropacha > Ochropacha duplaris. The sequence continues at coordinate 3,607,512 of OX592696.1, forward strand.
GATTTATTTCAAAACTATTGGATCGATTTAAAAATTTCTTTCACCTTTAGAATGCTACATTATTCCTGAGTAACGTAGGCTATATTTTTATCCCGGGAAAAGATAAGATTTCACGGGAACGCGGGTGAAACCGTGGAGGGCTAGTAGCTAGTAATAATAAAAAGGCTAGTAGGTATGTTATTCGATATTATCGTGACCAAACTGCCCTGCAGTGATCACCTATTCGCAGTGATTACCTACGTTGATCAATTTATTGTTTATGTACATGGTACTTAGTGTAAACTCTAAACGCACAGAGATCGATAGGGGCAACATATCGCAAATTCACACAAATATATATATTTTTATCCTGTAACGCACTTTTTAGTCAATGAATAAATCAGGAAGTGTTTTGGAACACTATCTACAAAATCCTTTAGGGATAAAGGGACTAACTTTACTAGCCTTATTACAGTTTGATGGAAAAGTAATTGATCCAATTACGAGCACGCTGTCAGTCGGTTTGTTTCCATAGTGGTAGGGGAGGCAATGATGCTAAATTTGTAGTTACTCGAGCGTCTTTGGGACCTACTGGAATTTGAAGATTAGGTGGAATAAAGAAAAAAAGGTTATGTGATATTTTCCCCTTCAGCGGTGGGGGGAGCGTCTACAGGGTTTCAAAAATGTAAAAAAAAACAGTCACCAAGAAATACTCGAGCGCGTCAGATATTAATAGGGTAGTCGCGCCACGTCTGTCTGATAACGGAAAAATAATAATCTGCCGTTTTGCGTGGTGGGGGTGACCGTACGAAGGGGTCGAAAATATTTTAAAAAAAAATTTACTCGAGCGCGTCAGACAAAGGGATGTTAAGTGAACCCTCCAGTAGCTCCTATTTTAAAGACTGACGATTTGAACGCGACCATCAGTCAGGGCCGATTTTTGAAAATCCAAAAAAAATTGTGACCTTGATTTACTCGAGCGCGTCAGATTTTTATACAGGCGGTTCTTCTTGATGGCCTTGTTGTACTGACCCATAATCTGACAATTATGTTGAGGGATTTCCTTAATCTGACGGTTTGAAAAAAAAATATATAAAAAATATCGAAATCTCGAAAATGGTTCAAGATATCGAAAAAATGTTTGTACAAAAGTTGTAGAGAATTTAATCTTCTACAATATTTATTATGAATACATATACCAAAAAACCCATAGGTAACGAGATATTTGCAATAAATGATTTTTTGACCTTTGACCTTAAAAAATCAGTAGTCGCGGGCACCCTAAGATAAGTAGCTTTTGAGATAAGTTTTAGGGTGTCAAAATAAAGGTTTATACAAGTTAATAGCTGACTATCTCTCATTCTGAGGTGAAACTCATAATATTCCTGGACTATACACTTAGTAATGATTTTAGCTACTTCGGCTTGTGCAAATCGGCAGATTAAGATATTTCCGTGATTCGTGACTAATTTCCTTCAAAATAAAAATAAAACTAATCGCGCTCGAGAAAATCCAGGTGACTTTTTTTTTGCAACTTTGCGAGTCTCCACAATTTTCTTTCGTCACGCCCAAATTGTCTGATTATTGAAATGTACGCCAAGGTCTCCCTGTCTGTGCTCCCGTCTCTTGTCGCACTGCGCTTGCGAGTCGTCATTTTCTTGCACTGAGCACTCGCCTTTACAATAAAGCTCATCGATTGTTCTTAATTTACTCTTTGACCAAGTTTTCCGTGAAGCTTATTATAACAGAATGGTTGCAGAAGTTATCATATGACCAAACTGAAAATGTGATTCTTGTTAATTGTTATTACTGCTTGTAGAGATTTTCCATTGTTTTGTTACTATTATATCAATTTGCTATTACGATCATAGTCGCCTATGTATCTTTTTATTTCACCGAGTCTTATATAGAGTTGTTAATAAATTTATATAGAGGAATAACGTCGACTACTACGACACAGGTTAATTTATAACCTACTGTAGTAGCCCGCTGTTCATTTTTTGTTTAACGTCAATTGTTTTGTACAACTTGTGACAAATAACTTTGTAACTTTTATGTATTTAATGTATGTTTGTGTTGTGAGTACAAATAAAAAAAATGATTATGATTATTATGATTATTTTACATATAACTAACTTACCATACCTTAATCTGACGCGCTCGAGTATTTCAAACCATCGATTTTTTTTTACTAATCTGACGGGCTACCCTAGACGTTCGACACTATATAGAGGGCTCAGATTTGGTGAGAGTACTTCACAAGGTGCAAGGTTGCCCCCCTTATGTTAATCTGCCGCGCTCGAGTAAATCCTGAAATCCCCTATTCGCCTCCCCTACCATAGGAACATTGTAACAAGGCAGTAATTATTTTGCAATAACTTTAGCAGCCTACTAGCTATCTTCCGCCCCGCGCTGTTCCCTTTTTTCACTTTTTGAATGATCTTGTGTTTGACGGCAATCTCACCATGGTAAGTGATGATGTGGCCGAAGGTGGTAGGCACACAAAGCCTAGATGGGAACTGGTTCACAAGTGCAGCTGTCGAAACACATCGATAGGTGCTTGAAGACATACAACTGACTGGCTGGCTTGGTATCCTACCACCGTGCTATGGTTTCCTCACGATGTTTTCCTTCACCGAAAGCTCAAACTCATTGTAGGATTCGAACCCACGACCTTCGCTGTGGTTGGTATCCGACGTCACTACCATTGAGCTATCATGGCCTTAAAAATCTAAGCGTATGTTACACAGGGATAATGGTGCCGATTCTGTTGGTTACGAACTAAACTAAACCTAACGTACTTTCTTAATTGGCTGATAATAAAATCTCATAAAAAAAAAAACTAGCTTTGTGGGAAGCGGGTTAGTCAAAAGGTTCAGTAGCTCTCCCACTATCAAATTATGTATTTCTGTTGCCGCTATAACAACAAATACTAAAAACAAAATAAAATAAATATTTAAGGGGGGATCCCATACAACAAACGTGATTTTTTTGTTTTTTTACGGAACCCTTTGTGCGCTAGTCCGACTCGCACTTGGCCGGTTTTTTTTAAATGCAGGATGCTTTTCTATATTGAACAATATTTTCAATTAATTTCATTAAGACAACGGCCACAGAGTAAAGATAGGTAATACAGAGTAAAGATAGGTAATACAGAGGTATGACGAAGCCGTCTAGACTGGGCTATCGTGGGGTAAGTGCGCGGCGCGGGGGCGACCTAACTGACCTCAGTAGTACAGTATGGGACCTTTACTAACCTCCATACACTGCCTAGCTAAACTATTTCGGATTTTATCACGAGATCAAAAGCGTCGTTTCACTGTATCTCCTTACACTTGCAATGACGTTGGTAACTAGAACCTAAGGAATAAACTCAAAAGCACATTACAATTTCCTCTAGTTATTCGAGCCATTTGACCAAGCGTATATAGATGAAAAGTCATCAAACTTTTATGCTCTCTCCTTTACTTTATTACCTATAACCATTGATTATTGCCACGAACAGCTCTGCCAGTGACAATGCCAAATGTTTACCCAGTTTTATTGTAGGTACTCTTATGATAATTCTACCGATTTCCCTATGGCGTTTTCCTTCACGCACGCGTCAAGTTTAAACCTGACTAATATCAACATCCTAGTGATAATAAAATGAAGGCGAACCAGTATCTAAAGAAAGACTAGCACGTCATGCTTATACAGGGTGTCCGGTAAGTAGTACGACAAACTCAAGGGCGAGATAGGTGGGCGGGTCACCTACCAAATATACAAAAATTACCTTAGTAAAAGTCTCACCCTTTTCGAGATCTACCTATTTAATATCTAAAATTAAAAAATCAACAGGTACAAAAAACATCGTGAGGAAACCACAGCACGGTGGTAGGGTACTTTGAAGTACTCGACTGGCTGGCTACCACCCTCAAGTTGAAACCACCTGTTTGTGTGTTCCGGCAATTGCACTTGAGAGCCAGTTCCCATCTAGGCTTTGTGTGCTTACCATCTTCGGCCACATCATCACTTACCATGGTGAGATTGTGGTCAAATACAAGCCTATCTGAATAAAAAAAAAAAATATCAGAAATATCGAAATATCTCGATAATGGTTATTGTTTTTGTTTAACAATTTTTTGTATATTTGGTAGGTGACCCGCCCACCTATCTCCCCTTAAGTTTGTCGTACTTCTACTAACCGAACATCCTGTATACTGTATTGTCCCGTTTGTAGGTTGTACATCAAAATGTAACGACCGCTTCAACCGATAGGGTAACCATGTGTTATTTTATGTAAGTAGAAATGCCGACCCAATACAAATCAAATTGACGCATTAATATTTTTTGATTTGTATTGGTTTGGGAACCATCTATGAATTTGATTACATTTGAGATATTGTAACAATAAGATAAATACTATGTTTATATTCTGACCGTAAGTGCTATGCCGTGCTTTGGATGCGACTTACGTTTGAGTACATCCTCTGATATTTGCAATAATAATACTCTATATTCTTCTTGTTTAGTTCTTTATACAAATATGCAAATCTCGGCGAGACGCCAGTGTTGCATGTTTATGCCATAAGTGACTCGAAATGCAAAGTACGAGTATCGTACGTACATTGAATAACTAGGTACCTACATTTTTTAAACTTTTGGATAAGCTTGTGTTTGACCGCAATCTCACCATGGTAAGTGATGACAAAGCCTAGATAAGAAGTGGTTCTCAAGTGCAGCTGTCGGAATACACCAATAGGTGCATGTCAGACTTTCAACTTGAGGGTGGTAGCCACCCAGTGCTATGGTTTCCTCACGATGTGTACTTTCTTAGTTCACCGAGCTCAAGCTCATTGTAGGATTCGAACCCAGAACCTTCGATGCGGTATCCGAAGTCACTACCACTGAGCTATCATCGTGAAAGATTTGGTTTCCCAATTATATGGCCTGTGACAATCAGGCTAAATAATACATTTTAAGTTCTAATAATTAAATATTTCATAGCTGTTTAATTTTTAGGTTTACTTAGGCTAGAAAATCGATTATCAAGTGACATTCAATGCTCAAATATTGGTAGGGGAGGCATTGATGCTAAATTTGTAGTTACTCGAGCGTCTTTGGGACCTACTGGAATTTGAAGATTAGGTGGAATAATAAAAAAGGTTATGTGATATTTTCCCCTTCAGCGGTGGGGGGAGCGTCTACAGGGTTTCAAAAATGTAAAAAAAAACAGTCACCAAGAAATACTCGAGCGCGTCAGATATTAATAGGGTAGTCGCGCCACGTCTGTCTGATAACGGAAAAATAATAATCTGCCGTTTTGCGTGGTGGGGGTGGCCGTACGAAGGGGTCGAAAATATTTAAAAAAAAAATTTACTCGAGCGCGTCAGACATTGATAAGGGATGTTAAGTGAACCCTCCAGTAGCTCCTATTTTAAAGACTGACGATTTGGACGCGACCATCAGTCAGGGCCGATTTTTGAAAATGCAAAAAAAAATCGTGACCTTGATTTACTCGAGCGCGTCAGATTTTTATACAGGCGGTTCTTCTTGATGGCCTTGTTGTACTGACCCATAATCTGACAATTATGTTGAGGGATTTCCTTAATCTGACGGTTTGAAAAAAAAAATATGTAAAAAATATCGAAATCTCGAAAATGGTTCAAGATATCGAAAAAATGTTTGTAAAAAGTTGTAGAGAATTTAACCTTCTACAATATTTATTATGAATACATATACCAAAAAACCCATAGGAAACGAGATATTTGCAATAAATGATTTTTTGACCTTTGACCTTGAAAAATCAGTAGTCGCGGGCATCCTAAGATAAGTAGCTTTTGAGACAAGTTTTAGGGTGTCAAAATAAAGGTTTATACAAGTTAATAGCTGACTATTTCTCATTCTGAGGTGAAACTCATAATATTCCTGGACTATACACTTAATAATGATTTTAGCCACTTCGGCTTGTGCAAATCGGCAGATTAAGATATTTCCGTGATTCGTGACTAATTTCCTTCAAAATAAAAAAAAAACCAATCGCGCTCGAGAAAATCCAGGTGACGTTTTTTTTTTGCAACTTTGCGAGTCTCCAATTTTCTTTCGTCACGCCCAATTTGTCAGATTATTGAAATGTACACTATTTTGCATGTAACTAACTTACCTTACCTTAATCTGACGCGCTCGAGTATTTCAAACCATCGATTTTTTTTTACTAATCTGACGGGCTACCCTAGGCGTTCGACACTACATAGAAGGCTCAGATTTGGTGAGAGTACTTCACAAGGTGCAAGGTTGCCCCCCTTATGTTAATCTGACGCGCTCGAGTAAATCCCGAAATCCCCTATTCGCCTCCCCTACCATATAGGTGATTAGTAAAACCTAGAAAGCAACATTCGATCCATTATTGAAATTAAATGACAGGCACATAATAATTGTCATACATTTTATTTTGATTGTGATGGCTTTTGTAATTACAATTCGAAGCATTCATATATCAAATACCCAATCATGTACATATTTGTATATATTTTAGTAAATATTAAAATGTCCACTATCCCCACAGAAAAATATGGCGACAGTAATTGCGTCCCTTTTATCACTCACACACAAATCCAGCTATAACTTTAGGATACGACTCATCTCCAACAGAAGCGGAATTGGACCGTGATATGATGAGACAACAAATCTTTTAAGACAACATTTTTCATAAGGTTGTCTGCCACTTCTCCCTTCGCAGAGTCTTCCGTGACCCACTATTGCTCCATCTCCCATCTTTACACCATACGTAGCTTGCCCATTGCCATTTTAGTTGCGCAACCCGTTTGCCGACATGGGCAACATTTGTGCGTTCGCGAATGATGACGTATTTTGTACCTAAGAGTGATCCAGAGCATCGTGCGTTCCATCGCCCTTTGGGTGACTTTCAGACGATATGATTCGGCCTGACGGTGAGTAACTTTTTAACTTAGGTACCTATTTCAAAAAATGGTGCGAGCTTCTGAAGTTGACTATGTTTTTTTTGTGGATTCTTTTTGTCATAAAATTTGCTTGGTAAAAATCACTTTTAGCAATATTAGACGATCCCTTATAACATTATGGGTAAGTTGTGTGTTTATTACTCCTCCAATAATATGAGGAGTATCTGACAATGAATTAAGTGTTACATGTCTATATAAATACTTAAACTAAAACTAGAATAATCTAGAATATGCGATTCGTGGAATACTTAGGTAATAAAAGAAATATTATTTAATTCCACCGTCACGGTATTCAAACATGTCAGAGTCATCAGACTGAACACTTTCAATGTCATACAGGTTATTGAATATGTCGTAATGCTATTTATCACTGAATCGTTTAAATATTGCATTCATATACAAACTTTTGTATTGTATTATTTCTATTCCCGTTATATAAATTATTCGAAAACCCACGCACGATAGAAAATCAAAGAATAATCAATAAAAATATCATAATCCTAATTAATTCTGTAGAATTTTAATTATCCAACCACATCTTGAGAAAATCTATCATAACTCGTATAATCTATGGCACTGAAACAAGTAGGTAGGTACCTACAGATTATGTTAGAGTAAACGTATCTATAAGCCTACGAAAAAATATTTTTACCGGTCCCAAATACCTTGCCCGAATTAGTGCATAACTAAGGTCGTATTCTGTTATCTTTCGATAGCAAAAACCGACTATTTTTCCGATACCTAAATATTAATTTCTTACTGACTAACAATCATGAAAACAACACACAAACAGCTGGATATTAACAAAAAAAAAACTCATAGGCCAAACACGATGATGGAATGATCAGAACGACAGGACCGTTTGCTTAGACTGGGATGAATATTGTATTCATAGTACCAAATAGTGTTAATAGTAAATATACTAGTATAAGAATTAGACCTAGGTACCCTTTTTAAGTGAAAATACCTACAGTTAACCTAAAATTAACATTAAACTCATTGCCGTCTTGTTTTCTCTTGTTACCAAACAAGGGCCTTTGTCCTTTGTCGCATATTGAACAGTTATTTAGAATGGCATGAAGTTTATTTGTGGCGTAATGTTTTTCCTAGTTCCGCATAACTGGGCAAATTATAACGTCGCATTACGTCTAATCATAATGTACATATGTCCGTCCAGATTGAGCCTTGAGTGTGAAAGGTGTTCTGTAGGATTTGTTAACAACATAAACAAGTTTAAAGTAATTATATTTTGATTGTTTGAAGGCTTTTCTTAAAAAAATTACCTAAATACTCTTATGAAAAGTTGTCGGAAAATTTCCCTAACAAATGCACAAGGGAGGTCACAAAATGCTTTTATTACACCATGGTTATCAGCATATTAATCGGTTAAATCAAGTGATTCGTCGTTACTAAAGCTTTAAAATAGCAATTGGGTCACAACCTAATTAGGTCGGCTGACACCATTGTCGAAGGAGCATCTGATGGTTGCTATCGAATTAATTTTACCACGGGGGATACACTTAACGACGTTGCTCATGATAGGGAAAGCAATGAATCTCGAGATTTCATCACCTGACTGACACTCATGTTTGTTTACAAACAAAGCTCTTACGTTTTCTCGTAGTATTTTTTCGAATGTGTATGTTCCTACCTATTTTTAAGTTGTTGAAGCTTCCGCACCTCGAAAGCCGCGTTACACTGGGATAATGTAATCCAATTAGTGAAAGAATTTTCGAAATAGGATCAGTAATTTCTGCGATTACACATTGACCATATGACGCAGCGACCATACAGCCTGTATGGTCGCTGCGTCAAATACTGTTAAATTGATCCATCGAACCGCACCCTATAATTCAATTGCCTCTTTACGTTTGAAAGATGCCTTTCAAACGAACAGTCTTCGTCTCAAGAAGTATTAATGCTGAATAGTCTCCTTCTCCGAAGTCACCTTGGTTGGTTTGGTATGCTTCGGTCATCATAAAAACTGATCCGGTGGGTTCACTGCAGATGTTACGGTCGCGTGATCATGTTTTTCTGTAACATCGCAGATATTGGCTGATATACCGGTGACTAGAGTAGTTTTAAAAGTTATGCCTTTTTACTCTTTAAAAAAATATATTTATTTTATCTTTACAATGTTTCTTATTTATAGTTACTTATAAATTATCGTATTCTATGATAGGTATAATTTAAATTATTTTTATTTGAATAAGAGAACACGGTGTACATAATATTTTTCTTAATATTTTTTCTTTTCTTTCTTAAATGTTTTTTCATGTCCCCCAAACTAGGCTAGTCTGTGGCTATCTATGGGTGAGCAGTCCTCCTACTAACAATGATTTAAAATACAATATCTGTACCTACATCATATTAAAATAAAATCTTATGAAAAATAGATTACCAACCAAATGGCTGAAGTCATTAAAGTTTTCTAAGTCAACATTATTATTATTTGTGTTTACAGTAGACAGTACACAATAGTTAAATACATTGTTGATTTAAGTGAACATTAACTTATTAACACAAAAAATAATATAAGTACCTAAAGCTTGTAGCTATATTGACTATCCTGTTGCTAGAATAAAGATGTTTGTGGTTTGAAAACAACAATTAATTTTTTAGACATTTTATGTTCTTGGGCATACAATTAATCAATTATCTTTATAAGCATGCACTGAGCTACTTAGTTATGTGTAACATAGATTTTTTTGCACTTAAGTGGTAAAGAAGCCCGTTTGGTGGTAGTCGGTAACATTTTCATCTGCAATTGGAATCCTACTAATATTATAAATTTGAAAGGTTGGATGTTTGTACCTACCTCAATCACGGAATAACGGCTGAACGGATTATGATGAAACTTGACACACTGGTAGATCATATTCTGGAATAAAACATAGGATACTTTTTATCCGCGAAAAGAAAAGATCCTTCGGGAACGCGGATGAAAGCGCGGAGTCAACTAATATGATAATAAATTAATTAAAATTATGTGATGCCTGAGTTTAAGAGAACAGTCTCATCAGATTAATTTATTTTATTTATATATTTTGTTGAAAAGAATGATCATGTTTTGGTGTAGGTAGGTATCGAATAAAATTCTGAATACACTATGTTTCGTATTCAGGATTTCAATCACATTCCATGAATGCGTGCTGTGTTAGAACTTGCGTCATACCAGTCATACCTGACAACCGCAGTTTCTATAAAAGTGACGCAAACAATAACGGAGTGAACTTCAAAGGTCGCATAACTTGATAGGCAAATCCTACTAATATTATTAATGTGAAAGTGTGTTTGGATGTGTGTGAAGATGTATGTGAAAATATGTGAATGAAGATGTTTGTTACCTTATCACGCAAAAACGGCTGTATGGATTTTGATGAAACTTGACACACTGGTAGTTCATATCCTGGAATATAACAGGATACTTTTTTACCGGGAAAAGATAAGATCCCTCGGGAACGCGAGTGAAACCGCGGGGGACAGCTAGTGTAACTGTTTCTTTAAGTACAGCTTGATAGTATAACAAATTTGGTCCCAGATATTCTGGCTATTAATTTGATAATAATATACCTACAATTTGTAACCGACTTGACGATCCACTATTTGTTTGCATTGGAATTGAAGACTTTTCTTATCGAAAATCACAGATGCAATGAACATTACAACAATACATAAAAATATGAATCAATTGAAAAGCTTTTAAAAAATATAATTTTCATTGCAATGCCAAGAGTTCCGGTACAATATCTGGAAGTAAAAAACCGGCTAAGTGCAAGTTGGACTTGCGCACGGTTCGTTCAACCAAATATACTTTTGTGGATAGGAACTCAACGACAATGAAAATGAATTTTAAAACTTTCTGTGATGAAATTCACCGTTTTCAAGACTATCTTACTTGGTTTAGGAGTTGAAAAACAATTGGATGTTACAGACGTACCTACAGATCATCCACCAAAGCTTAAAACCTTTTGCCTTCGATCACCTGTAGGGCTATTACGTAACTTGTTCCAATCAGTTTCAATCTTGAAAACAGCCTCTAAATCAAAAGGAATATTAGGTACAATGGCAAAAATGCTTCTATTCGCAATGATCTTCTGTTTGTATAATGCATATGCAAAAAACTGTTTTAATAAACCGTTTTTACGATTGAAACAAGTTACGTAATAGCCTCACTGGTTATAGCCTTAAGCCTTGGGTATGGAACCCTAAAAATATATTCAACTATCACTTTTTTTGCGATCTTGATTGTATTTTTGATTTAATAAAATACGTGATCCATGACGAATACTGTTGCACAAAATGCGTTTAATTTATTATTAAAGTAATACGGCCTCAGTTTTACATGCAACTTTCGCTTTAGACGATTTATTTACTGGGTGTGTTATAACTTTTGAGAGTACAGTAATAAAAATAAAAAACAAAAACCGACTTCAAAACTGTAACCTATACCTATGTACAAACATAAACTAAAAAGTAAAGAATAATATTTTAATTTCAAAGTAAGAGCCTTAAAGGACAATCAACAAAATTATTGATATTTATAAACAGTTCTTTTTGGAGTCGGTGCCAGCCACTCCTTTTTTGAAGACGGTTAAAAATGTATGATAACCTAGAGTTTTACTAGGCCCAATCGAAATAAATGTTTCCTCGTTTTGTTAAATACCAGTTATAATTTCACAAGTTAAACTGTGCTTTGAGTACAATACTTTTCTTGCTTTAGATCTTAATTTGTTTCGATTGCCTGCCGACTCTTCTCAACGAAAGCAACAGCAAAATGGTATAAGTTGCAACTAACGCGTAATTAATGCGTTTTCATCTACTTTTGTAATGTACAGAAACATTATTTTTAGATTCATGATACTGATAATGCTTATGTAAAAGTTTATAGCAGTTTTAAAACATTTCTGCAGAATTAAAAAACAAGTTTTGAGGAAACTAGAAAGTTATTTCTCAATTTATCTCATAATCAAAAAATCTCACCTCAACAATATTGTTTAGCAAAGCCAAAAGAATACTGATGACTTGAAGTCATTATAATATTAAAAATATTATAAAAATGTGTTAACAGGTTATTACGTTATTTTTGTTATTTCGCGTATTTTTCGTATCCAAATGAACATGCGAAAGCCGATACTAAAAACAAACATGAAAAACCGTCAATATGGTTTTATCTTATCATAAATATGGTAATTCATATAAAAGCTTATGGTAGGTTCTATCAGTTAATGATAACGTGACGTCATTCTCACCCACCTGGAAATTATAGTACCTATCTAGATATTGTATTTTTATATTCAATGGTATTTGACGTTCAACTCAAATCAAAAGTTTAGAAAACACTATAGTCTCGTGCGTTTAGGAATGGGCAGAGCGCCTCTTGCAAAACGCCTGTAAGTAACTAATTTCTTCCATAAGTTTATTTTGTAAACGCTATCGATGCCGCACTAAACACTCTCTTCTGAAGTGACTCCTTACCTCTTAGTCATGTATCGTATTATAAACTAGCATACCTTTTTTTTATTCTGGATAAGCTTGTATTTGACTACAATCTCACGGTATGTGATGATGTGGCCGATGGTGGGTAAGCACACAAAGCCTAGATGGGAACTTGCTCTAAAGCCGTTTTATTAACATAATTACATACCTACTTACCTACTCATAAACTTTCGCATTTATAATATTAGTAGGATGTAGGAAGTAAGATAATATTACTTAAGTAATAGTTATTGTACCTACTATTGTCCTCAAGAGTTATATCAACTAGGTACCTTGGTTCTATGGCGGAAGACCTTGTTTTAAATTTTATCTTGTGGAGATTAATTTACTTAACAATAAATATATTTAGTACCTATCCTACTAATATTATAAATGTGAATGTTTATTTGTTCCTCAATCACACAAAAACGGCTTAACGGATTTTGATGAAACTTGGCACATAAGTAGGTATATCATATCCTGAAATAAAACATAGGATACTTTTTATCCCGGGAAAAGATGAGATCCCTTGGGAACGCAGGTGAAATCTCGGGGCGGAAAACTAGTATGTTTATAATTTTACCTACGCATCGGCACGCAAGCGCAAATAATTGCAAATATTGCCTTGAAATTGATACATAGGTAATATTCCTTGCGCTTCGGCATTGTAATACAGTCTCTATGTCAAGGTAATAAAGCTCGTTATGTGCTGTTTGATTCAGATTTCTCTTGGTGTTTTCGATCGCTCGTATGATGGTATCGAGTATGACCTGGTTTCCGCTAGTTTCACTACATTAATATCATTTTCAAGTTATTTAAGCTGAAATATAACCCAACGGTAACTCAAGCTGCACTTGAGAGTCAGTTCTCATCTGAATTTTGTCTGCTAATCAAAAAAAAGTATTTACATGAGGTCACAAATTTTCCTTGCCCAGGAAATTCCAAGATTACCTACTATAATTAAACCTTTTGTAAATCATCCTATTCTGATACTACAGAAAATCCGATAAAATTATGGAATTTGGTCTATTTTACCAATCATATATGTACCTACTTTCATTCATTGTGAAATGAAAATGAGTTGATAATTATCTATTCCAAACCAACACAGGACTCAATTTGTTATCTCAAAGCTTCTTATTATACCTATGGTAGGGGAGGCGAATAGGGGATTTCGGGATTTACTCGAGCGCGGCAGATTAACATAAGGGGGGCAACCTTGCACCTTGTGAAGTACTCTCACCAAATCTGAGCCCTCTATATAGTGTCGAACGTCTAGGGTAGCCCGTCAGATTTGACAAGTTGAGAGATTGCACAAGTTGAGTTTCACCTCAGAATGAGAGATAGTCAGCTATTAACTTGTATAAACCTTTATTTTGACACCCTAAAACTTTTCTCAAAAGCCACTTATCTCAGGGTGCCCGCGACTGCTTATTTTTCAAGGTCAAAAAATCATTTATTGCAAATATCTCGTTTCCTATGGGTTTTTTGGTATATGTATTCATAATAAATATTGTAGAAGATTAAATTCTCTACAACTTCTGTGCAAAAAATTTTTCGATATCTTGAACCATTTCGATATTTTTTAGATATTTTTTTTTTCAAACCGTCAGATTAAGGAAATTCCTCAACATAATTATCAAATTATGGGTCAGTACAACAAAGACATCAAGAAGAACCGTCTGTATAAAAATCTGACGCGCTCGAGTATTTCAAGGTCACGATTTTTCAAATTTTCAAAAATCGGCCCTGACTGATGGTCGCGTCCAAATTGTCAGTCTTTAGAATAGGGGCTACTGGAGGGTTCACTTAACATCCCTTATCAGACGCGCTCGAGTAAATTTTTTTAAAATATTTTCGACCCCTTCGTACGGCCACCCCCACCACGCAAAACGGCAGATTATTATTTTTCCGTTATCAGACAGACGTGGCGCGACTACCCTATTAATATCTGACGCGCTCGAGTATTTCTTGGTGACTGTTTTTTTTTACATTTTTGAAACCCTGTAGACGATCCCCCCACCGCTGTAGGGGAAAATATCACATTCCTAACCTTTTTTCTTTATTCCACCTAATCTTCAAATTCCAGTAGGTCCCAAAGACGCTCGAGTATCTACAAATTTAGCATCATTGCCTCCCCTACTACTACTGGCTTGTTGTAAAACTAAGAAAACTAAATGGTACTTAAATATTTCTTATCACCTTGAATGCATTAAATAATGCCGGCCAACCGAGACAGTGGCAAATGGAAAAGATAACACACATACTTAGGTAGGTATACTTAGGCAATGTTCTGCAACAATTAAACTAGCGACGAGGCAAACGGGATTACCCAATGGTTATTTATCTGCCGAACTAAAGATTATCACAAATTATCGATAAGGAATTAGAGCAAGAACTAGGTTAGTTAATATTCATGGAGTCTCTTATTCGTCAATGGTAATATTGATAGCAAGCTGCATAACCGCTGTAACAGCAAGTACCATCAAATCAGAACATTATTGGCAACCAGCCATAAGTTTAGTGCGTGGAGTGCTTTTTTAGATATTTTCAAAATGATTACTTCTACCAATATCTATCAATAAAATGTTTTATAACAATTGACATCAAGCAACCCACGCTTTTTTTATAAAGAAAATTCTTTTTTTTTTTCTAATCACACTATCCTTAATATAATTTAAATTTATTGAAAAAAAAATTTTACCTTTTAGTTTTTTTTTTTTATCTCTTTTAGGTTCAAATTTTACATAAAAATTTCTCCAAAATAATTAAAGCTTTTGTTGCAGGGAACAATCAAAAGAGCATCAAATGACGTGGCGCTTCTGGCGGCGGCGACGGCTTGTGGTAGCATTGCTGGCGTTCTTCGGATTCTTCAACGTGTATGCTCTCCGGGTGAATCTGTCAGTCGCCGTGGTTGCTATGACGGAACCTGTGGCGACCAAGTTGGACAACGGAACTATTGTTTATGTAAGGCTTTTGTAGTCAAAACCATTTATTCAGTTTAGGCCCCAGAAAGGCACTTATGAAGGTCGAATTACAGATGTTACCACCGATTTGGAAGTCAGCCTTTAACTGAGAAGAACCGGCAAGAAACTCAGCAAGTTACATTTTCACAACAGTTGACATCGGTACTACAATACTATGCTTTACTAGCTGCCTCCGAGGGATCTTATCTTTGTCCAAGATAAATAGCTATTCTATGTTTTATTTCAGGATCTGATCAACCTGTGTGCCAAGTTTCATTTAAATCCTTTTAGTAGTTTTTGCGTGAAAGAGTAACAAACATTCACACCCAAACAAGACTTTCAACAAGTCCTTCCAAGACTAAAAAACCGTAAGCGTTAAATCTCTGCATTATATGCGATATCTTGGAGGGTAGTTTACTTAGGATCTGTCAAAATAGAGGTCTGCGTGGGGTCAGGTCAGATCCTCTTCAGTAAATCAACCGAAATCGGAATAATTTACACATTATCCGCGGTTTACATGAATTGTTACCCCATTTCTCCTTTATTAAGTAAATTGGAATTAATTGAGGATCACAGTAACATAAAACAGACTGTGACCTACATTTGCGTATAGCTAAATCTACACTAATATTGTAAAGAGGTAGAGTTTGTATTAGAAGTCCTACTAATATTACAAATGTGAAAATCTGTATGTTAAAATGCCTGAACGGATTTTGATGACACGCAGGTAGATCATATCCTAGATTAAAGCATAGGATACTTTTTATCCCGAGAATAAATAAGATTCCTCGGGAACACGGGCGGAAAACTGATTTCCTAACTATGGGACTAACATTACCATACCACCTTCATTGAAATCACGGAATAGAGAAAAACATGCTTGAAAATTAATATTCGTAAACAAGTTATACAACTTTAAATATTTCGAATACCGAATTTGTTTTACACGTAGCGTTTCCTGAACTGAAGTAGTTGGAGGCCGTTTTGTTATGACCACATACCATCTGCAGATTATTTTGACAGTAAAAATCTGTCTGTAGATAAAACACAAATTATAAGTTATACCGACTTATTTCCCAATGATATTATTTTAAGTAAAAAGATGTAGAGATCGGTTACCTACACAGCGTTCGATCTTAAAAAAATACCAAGAAAGGGCACTCTAACGCACACATAAATAACTGAATATTGCAATATCCACACTACATTACCGATATCTCATAACACACAGCATTTTTGGTTGTTTTAGGTCACTTTTATTTTTAATTGCACTCGGTACGTAAAGTTCAAACGCGACATAGGTCAAAGTAGGCACTTTTTAGCCTCCCGCTTATAATATCATTGTTAAATACCTTATAGGGCCCTAAACTTCTTCGCCTTTAACTAGAGTTCGCTTATTTATTTCTAAAGCCAATCAATAAATTACCTTATTCCATCCGCATACTTCTGGTTTTCAGATCCCAGAGTTTGACTGGACTTCGCAGACGAAAGGTCTTGTGCTCAGTTCATTTTTCTACGGCTATCTGATCACGCAACTACCTGGTGGTTGGCTTGCGGCTAAAATAGGAGGTAACAGGTTCGTTCCGTTTGCTAGAATTAATTATAGATCTCTTTTCACCTTTGTTATTCTCCAGATCAGTGTTCCGCAAACTTTTTGTGTTCAAGGTACATCTAGGAAAACGAAATTTACTGAACGGATTTTGATGAAACTCAGCACACAGATATATATTATCCTGGAATGAAATATATGATACTTTTATCCCGGAAAAAGATGAGATCGGGTGAAATCGCTGGGTATAAATTATAATCCTACTAATTATCTCCCATCATCAAAATCGGTTCGACCGTTTTTGCATGATGAGTAACAAATATCCAAACATGCGATCTTTCACATTTATAATTTATAATATTAGTAGGATTTATGTCATAAACTGCGTACGAGCCTTTTATTAATATGCCACACTATTATTTCGGAAGTAACAAAC
The DNA here is from genome assembly GCA_951361185.1 of Ochropacha duplaris. Classification (NCBI taxonomy): domain Eukaryota; kingdom Metazoa; phylum Arthropoda; class Insecta; order Lepidoptera; family Drepanidae; genus Ochropacha; species Ochropacha duplaris. The sequence continues at coordinate 3,624,882 of OX592696.1, forward strand.
TAACAAATTATTTTCCGAACATTTAGTACGGTTGCTCTTCATAAGGAAATCCACCATTAGATTTTCTTCATCTCTTTAAAAATATAAATTGAGTCTTAATGTCCAGATTTAAAGTCCTAATTTGTTTTGACAGGGTGTTCGCTATAGGTATAGGTGCAACGTCTCTGCTCACTTTGTTCACCCCACCGCTGGCCCACACTAGCACAGCTTTGCTGATTGCAGTAAGAGTGATTGAAGGACTGTTCGAGGTAAGTTTTATTTAATGAAATCTATGTAAAAATGTAAGGAAATACCAATTCTGAACATATATGACGTATGGTTTATTTTAGATTGATGCAATCTAAAACATTGTGAGGAAACTGGCTGGCTGCCACCCTCAAGTTGAAAAACTCTCGCCAAGCACCTATCGGTGAGTTCCGACAGCTGCACTTGAGAGCCAGTTCCCACCTTCGGCCACATCATCACTTACCATGGTGAGATTGCTGTCAAACACAACCTTATCCAGATGTTTTAATAAAGAACCAATATGTGCGATCAGCCTTATGGAGGACTCGATGCCTTCTGACATGTACAGAATTTGGCCTCGTTTGTTTTAGTGGGTAGAAGACCGACATACAACCTTGCTGAGTTTCTTGCCGGTTCTTCTCAGTTTAAGGCCGACTTCCAAACCGGTGGTAACTTCTGTAATTCGACCTTCATAAGTGCCCTTCTAGGGCCTAAACTGAATAAATGGTTTTGACTTTGACTCCTAATGTATTTTATCTGGCTTAAGGTGGTAGCCAGCGAGTACTACAAAGTACCCTACCACCGTGCTGTGGTTTCATCACGATGTTTTCCTTCATCAAAAGCTTGCACGACCTCCGCGGTATCTGACGTCACTACCACTGAGCTATCATTACTGCAAACATATAGGGAGTATTATTTTTCAAATTCCAGGGTGTGACGTACCCATGCATCCACGCCGTGTGGTCCAAGTGGGCGCCGGCCGAGGAGCGCGCTCGGCTCGCTACGTTCGCCTTTAGCGGCAGCTACGCTGGAACTGTCGTGTCTATGCCACTATGCTCTTTACTAGCACACTACACTGGATGGCCGGGTATATTTTATCTGTTTGGTAAGTAATCACCACATTTTTTTAAATTCTGGGTAAGCTTGCATTTGACCACAATTTTACCATAGTAAGTTATGATGTGACCAAAGGTGGTAAGCACACAAAGCCTAGATGGAAACTGGCTGTCAAGTGCAGCTGTTGGAATACACCTATAGGTGCTTGGCGACAGATTTTCAACTTGAAGGTGGTAGCCAGTCAGTCGGGTACTACAAAGTACCCTACCACCGTGCTATGGTTTCCTCACGATAAAAAAATCATAATAAAAAATGTGTACCCGAATAATTATTTTCGAATAGAACTTAAAATTAATATTAAAGGTAAAGATTTTTATTTGCGAGAATATTTTTATTTTATAATTTTATACAGATGATATTTATTGACGCTTATTAATAATACATCAACAATTTGTTCGCCATTGTCTGATATTAAAATAAATGTTCAATGCGTTTTATTTCAGGAGTAATGGGGTTGGTGTGGACTACGATATGGTGGATCGTAGTGAAGGAATCACCTGAGAAGGACCCACACATAACACCAGCTGAACTTAAATATATACAGGTAATTATGATAAACCCATAAAGATATGTAATACTCATATTTAGCATTGACCACACATTCGTTACGGTGTCAAAAATTTTCCATGGAATTCCCGAAAAATATTTCCAAAAGTCCCAACCGTCGTCGAACAAAAGTTGCCTATGGAAAATTATTTTTTCTCTGTTTCATAGTGATCCGCAAAAATCTGTTCAGCATGTCGATTAACTTTGATATCGTAACCAACACTGTATAATAAGTACCATTTTCAGTGCTAACCTAAAAGCGACCTTACGACTGCTGTCTCTTAGAACTCTTTTATGGCGATGTTAGCTCAGTGGTAGGTAGTGACGTCGAATACTTACCGCGGCGAAGGTCGTGGGCTCGAATCCTACAATGAGCTTAAGCTTTCGGTGGTAGGGCAATTTGTAATACCCGACTGGCTTGCTACCACCCTCAAATTGACAATCTGTCGCTTAGCACTTATTGGTGTGTTCCTACAGCTGCACTTGAGAGCCAGTTCCCATCTAGTCTTTGTGTGCTTACCACCTTCGGCTACATATCATGGTGAGATTGTGGTCAAACACAAGCTTATCCAGAATAAAAAAAACTCGTTTTTTTAATGAGAATTTGTATCAAATTTCAGGATTCTCGTGGTACAATAGCGGTGGAAGGATCCAAGATCCGTCACCCGTGGCGCGCCATGCTCACGTCGCCGCCAGTGTGGGCCATCGTGATGGCACACTTTAGCGAGAACTGGGGGTTCTACACCCTCCTCACATTCCTGCCTACATTCATGAAAGGTATGTTTTTACTAGCTGTTCAAGGCTTTAGCCAGCCTTCCCGAAACCTTATTTTTGTTCAGGATAAAAAGTATTGTATATCTTTCATTTATAATGATTCGGTAATCTCTATTATTGTATTAAATAGACGTTTTGATTTGAATACATCTTTCGGAATATCTAGAATCACAAAATTTGGCAAAAAGCAAGGTACACAGCACAAATAAAGGAAAAAATCCAAAAAATAAAAAAGTTGAAAATTTAAGGGTGTCCTCATAGTTGACGCCAATTAAGGTAGCCCTCTGAGTTGTATGGGCGCTCATACAATTTAGAGGTCTAGCTTAATTGGCATCTTCCTCAAATAAGGTAATCGAAACGTAATCGCAAAAAAATTTAAAAAATCCTCGAGACTCAATAACCTGATGAATGAACTATTTACATAATAATATCTACAGTTCGTACGGAACCCTCGGTGCGCGAGTCCGACTCGGACTTGACCGGTTTTTTATTACTTTAGTTAAACTTGTGTTTGACCGCAATCTCATCATGGTAAGTGATGATGATGTAGCCGAAGGTGGTAAGCACACAAAGCCTAGATGGGATTTGGCTCTCATGTGCAGCTGTCTGAACACTGATAGGTGCTTGGCGACTGATTTTCAACTTGAGGTGGTAGCCAGCCAGCCAGTACACCAAAGTACACCGTACCCATGTTTTCCAGACGTGTTCAAGTTCGAGACATCACAGACGGGGTGGTTGGCAGCGGTGCCGTATCTCGCGATGGCGGTGGTACTCCAAGTGGCTGGACACTTCGCCGACTGGCTACAAAAGAGACGCGTCATGTCCACCACTAATATTAGAAAACTGTTCAATTGCGGGGCTTTCCTTTCACAGGTAACTGGTAACATTAAATAACTGGTAACATACGACAAATTTAGGGGGAGATAGGTGGGCAGATCATATTCCAAATATACAAAAACTTGCTCAATAAAAAAGTCACCATTTTCATGATTTTTTTGATGTTTTTATATGTATTGATTTTTGAATGTTTGATTTTAAATATCTCGAAAATGGTGACACTTTTACTAAGGTAATTTTTACATATTTGGTAAGTGACCTATCTTACGGTTAAGTCTGTCGTACTGTTTACCAGACACCCTCTATAATGAAAATATTTTTTATTAAAATAGGTCTTTCAAAGCACTAATAGTCTAGACTTTGCACGGTGGTAGGGTACTATGTGGTACTCGACTGGCTGGCTACCATCCTCAAGTTGAAAATCTGTCGCCAAGCACCTGCTGGTGTGTTCCGGCAATTGCACTTGAAAGCCAGTTGCCCTTGCCCTTAAGGCATTGTAATATAGTGTACAACACGTTGGCAGTCCCCCTGGTATTGCTAATGTCTATAGGCGACGGTAGTCACTTACCATCAGGTGACCCGCCTGCCTCGTTGTCACTAGTGACATAAAAAAATAAATAAAAAAAAGACTCTCAAAGTCAAAGTATGAAGGTCGAATTAGAGAAGTTATTTATTTAACAAATATGTACCTTATTTCTACAATATAATATTGTCGATTTCAGACGATCTTCATGGTAGCAGCAGCGTACGCAGAATCTGTAATTGGTTGTGTGGTGTTCCTAAGTATTGCTGTCGGTCTTGGCGGGTTCGCCTGGTCAGGATTCAGGTAAATTATTATTCAATTCTTATACCAATAGGGTATTTGACTAAACAATAGAAATATAGATAAAACTGTTGTTAGCTTAACAGTAAACATTTTTCTAAACCAATTTAGCCATCGTAATATTTGAAAATATGTATGATGTTTATAAGAAATCATAAATAAAATGATTACATTTTCATGTTTGACCACGTGTTTGAAAACGCTCGGTGACTACTGGCGGATTCTGAGTGTGACGTCACCTGCTTGTAAATAGCAAAATGGAAACAGTAAAGTAACAGTATTTTGACTACTAAAAGTTTGTTTACGAGCAGGTGACGTCATGATATCACGTGACCTAGGCATTATGGCGTCTTAGCGTTAAAATAAACTTTTATGGCAATTTTTAAAGAAAATAGCGAATTCCCAAAGAATTAAGCAAATGCTATTGCTAAAACCGGTAAAACCCTATTGTAGTCGGGGAGTTTGTTGTTTACTAAGTCTCTTACAAATAAACTGTAATTAGTTATTATTTTTTGTGAAGCAAGATAAATTTTTTTTTTTTTTTTCAGTGTAAACCACCTGGACATAGCTCCGCCTCACGCAAGTGTATTGATGGGTTTATCTAATACGATAGCAACTCTCCCCGGCATCATAAGCCCGCCCCTCGCCGGATCCATTGTCACTGATAAGGTTATATGTATTTTTTTTATTTACTATGAGCTGATAGTAAATTTATATTCTTAGCTATATTTTGAACTAGTTTTCCGCCCCGCGGTTTCATCCGCGTTCCCGAGAGATCTTATCTTTTCCCGGGATAAAAAGTGTCCCATGTGTTATTCTATCTAGATGAAATTTGGTATAAAGATAGATATAACCTTGGAGAAGGACATAGGATACTTTTTATCCCGGGAAAAGATAAGTTCCCTCGGGAACGCGGGTGAAACTGCGGGGATTGTCATTTCCATACTTAAACAATATTCGTCTTTATCTCATTGGAATAGAGTTGACACTAAGAGTTTGTTTTGTTTCATATACTCTATTGCTTACTTATTTAAGAATATCTGAATCGGATAAGGAATATTACTGAACCCTACACCACGGTAAGTGATGATGTGGCCGTAGTTGGTAAGCACACAAATCCTTTATAGGAACTGGCTGTCAAGTGCACACCGATAGGTATTCTAATTTGTTGATTGACAAATATATTTTTTCTATTACAGACAGCAGAGCAATGGCGGATAGTATTCTTCATATCCAGCGCCATCTATCTAATCGGTGCGGTAGTTTACGGATTATTTTGCTCGGCTGAGAAACAGCCGTGGGTTATCGAAACAGATTCCGACGTGAGTTTCGACACAGATGGCGCTTCCATCACTACAACTCCAGGATACGATAATAAGGCAATGGACCAGAATTCAGAAATGTAATGAATTATGAGTTGCTTGCTAAATGATATTTTATAGCAAAGCTGTTCCTATGTACGATTGAAATGGTTATTCGTTTTTATTGGGGTTCCCTACCCAAAGGGTAAAAACGGAAACCCTATTACTAAGACTACTGTCCGTCTGTCTCTCTGTCACCAGGCTGTATCTCATGAACCGTGATAGCTAGACAGATGAAATTTGATGATGAGTTCACAGATGATGTATTTCTGTTGCCGCTATAACGACAAATACTAAAAACAGAATAAAATATTTTTTTTAAAAACGTCAACATTTGTACGGAACCGCGACTCGCACTTGACCGGTATTTTGTAATTCCTAACGGAATGATGAAAGATCACTTTTATTGTTTTTTTAAGTGATTTTGTCATCGTTACCGGTAACCTGGAGTAATCATAAATCTGGTAAAGATACGTTGGATTAGGACGTTCATTAGGTACTGGTTTTCCGAAACAAAACGAGTTCTTTAATTTCTATGTTACAAAATGTTTATGTTGTAAATGTCCACTTGACTGTACATGATTGACTTCCTAAACGTTGTTGTTAAATTAGATGAATGAATTTTATGAATGTCAGCCTTATTTCTAAGAACATAAGAGCTTATTTGACTCTGCAAAAAATGTTTATTCTCACTATGTACTTGTATCTCATTTATTGCCAACCTAATGATCTGTGAAAACTTAAACTTAAGGTTGTTGGATTAGTTAAATTTTACATTAAATTCCTTTAGAAATAATGTATGGTTAACTGTTTACAGAAAAAATATTTTATTTATTGTTTTATAGTATTTTTTCTTTAAGTAGGAAGTTTATAATTGATTTATAAACGTTTATTTTTCACCCTGATGTTATTATTAAATTGTTACTACATTTTTGAACAATTTCACTAAGGTTTGATTATCGATTTATAAGTTCAATCTCTTATCAATGTATAATCAACTGTATTCATTTGGAATAAGGCTGTAAATAGTTATTAAAATATGTTATGTATAACATTTATCCTATTATATTTTATTAAGCAAATGTATTTAAGTGAGATAAAAATTATGAGCTTTATTGTGAAGTATATTTACCGAGTAAATGTGATAAAGTTTAGTTTTAATTAAATATTTTACAGGTACTTAAAATCCGTGTTTTACTGAGTCACGAGACATGATAAAGCGGTGCCGTTCGCGAACTCATTCTTTATTTGCACGGGTTATATGTTGGGTATATAAATAGTTACGTAATGTAGCGAAATTCCCATGAAACTAAGCAAACCCGACAATTTAAATAGATAAGTATGGTTGTTCCAAAAGGGAAGTACACTCGCACACATAATTTGCAAGCCAACATTGCTGTTCCCTATTAAAAACTTATCTTTTTTTTTTACATGCGTTACTTATGTTTAAGATACATTTTACGGAACTGAGGAATAAATAAGCTACTATTATAATTAGTCTGTTTCGTTTCTGGGTAAGTTGACGGTTTTTTACCAGTGATTCTCTTGCCCGCTTTTAATGTGAATTTTATATTCGTGTAAATGTGAAAAGTCAATGAATTTATTGTGTGTGGGTAGAGAAATATTAAGTACGTGTCTATTAAGTGTAATAAAAGAGATTATATTATTACTGCAGTGTTTTTAATAACCCTTAACAATAATAAACTGATGGTAAGTGACTACCGTCGCCGTAGCAATAACAGGGGAATTGCCAATGTGTTGTACCTTATTACAAGGCAACTGGCTCAAGTGCAAAGGCTCGGTAGTATTAACACTGAGCCCTCTTCAATAGTTTTATCTAAAACTAGCTGTCCCCTGCGGTTTCACCCGCGTTCCCGTGGGATCTTATCTTTTCCCAGAACAAAATACAGTACCTCTACCATGAGTTTGCTCTAGTAACGTTATCGATACTCTAGAGACTGCAGCAAATATTTAGTATAAAGTATTGTGCAGCGCCTCTAACGGACAGTTGTGGCATCACAGTTTTTCATACAAACTTTGTTACGATATTCGCTAGCGAGTATCGATTACGATACCAAAGTAAACCCATGGTAGAGGTACAGCTTATGTTCATCAGGGATAATGTAGCTTTCTAATTGTGAAATAATTTTTCAAATCGGTTCAGTAGTTTCAGAGCCTATTCAATGCAAACAATCTTTGGGGCCGTTCAAGTATTACGTAAGCACTATGGGGGGGTCTTTATTTTGCTTATTTTGGATGACATGGGGGGTAGGGGAGTCTAGATGATGATTATGTCATCGGTAGTTATTTACTTTATTACACGAATGGCAACCGTCACATTGTCTATGCTTGAAAACGAAACGCATTTTCGGGGATTACCGCAAATAATGCATACGTTTAGGCATTATTGTAAGCATAGCAACGTTGATTCCATTAACCAAAGTTTAACGTTTAAATAAGATGTCGTTTCAAATAGACAAATCCAAGTTATACCAAAAATTATAATGGTTTTGTCCCTTACTCTATGTTGAATACTATATCAGTAAAATCTAATCTCTATCCTAAATCTATTTTCTTATTTTTAAAATTATAATTATAATATAAAAAAAATACATTTATAATTGAAAAATGTTTACGTAAGCATGGGGGGAGGGGGTAAGAGCTTTGCTTACTTTTGCTGACAAGGGGGATGGGGGGGTAAATAATTGTAATAAATCTGCTTACGTAATATTTGAACGACCCCTTTCCTCTTTAGAATATTAGTATAAGATCACTGGAATGGAAAAATTGTTTCGTCAGATAACAAATAAATATTTTATTTGTAGCAATTATAATTAATTTCAAACATTTATTAGGTAGGTACATAAGAAAGTCCATACAAATTAAATCGAAATCACTAAATGATTATTGAATGTAATTCTGAACAACGCCATCTTTGGAGTATCTTTGAAATCACGCATAGAACTTTGTCATATTGGTTATTTATATACATAACATAAGTACTGACTACTCTATAAATATGTAAATAAATGGCCAAAAAATTAAAATAAAAATTTAAGATTATTGTACGAGAATGTATTAATGCATTTAGCTTGCTGATTTTATTGCCGGCTCCTCTAACTAAGCAAATCCAGCTATCGAACTTTTTTCTTTTTTTCAATACTCATATTCAGTTTTATTGATTTAATTTACTATAAATATAAAAAATATTTTATATATTCCGAATTTACAGATATTTTTTCAAAATTTGAGAATCGAAATCATAATTTCCAACTGATTACAATGTTTCTATGACAATGCGCATCCCCATATCCGCTTATTTGTATGTAAAATTGTAGCGCATATATTTAGGTAATTGCAAAAAAATGAGTTTATTATTTGATGATTATATTGAAAACCTAATTTGTAAATTGAAATAGTTTTATTTTATCTATTTGTGTAAAAATGGAAACGCATTTTATTTTCTCTGTTTTGACTAGAGGTGCTAATGAGTCAAATTGATTTCAATAATAATATTTTTTGTTTGTAATCATTGCCTGTAATTTATAAAACCATTTATTCATTCATTTAATAAATATTGTTAATAATTCAAAGCTTGATTTGATGTACAAAAAATTTTTAAATATCAAAATGTTTATTTTTCTAACTTTATAGTAGCTACGTCATAACCGGCGGAGTTTGTTTGTCGGTAAATGTATAAAGCGCCGACGCACTTTGTATCGCCGCCTTTTGACTTTCGTTTGATTTGCGACGCACACGCGCTAAGTTGATTGTAATTTAAAATTTTAAAATGGTGGACTGCAAAACCATCACCCAAAAGCTACTAGATTTGATGCAGGGGACTGGCTATTCGTTGGTTCAGCACAACGGGCAGAGGAAATTCGGGCCTCCCCAGGATTGGAATGGTCCACCACCGCCAAAAGGATGTGAGGTATTTATCGGCAAGCTTCCCAGAGAGATCTTCGAAGACGAGCTCGTGCCACTCTTCTCCAAAATTGGGAAGATTTACGAAATGAGACTGATGATGGATTTCTCTGGATCGAACAGAGGGTATGCGTTTGTGACTTTCTTTACTCGAGCCGAAGCCTACAAAGCTGTGAAGGAACTCAACGGATACGAAATACGGCCAGGACGGCACATCGGGGTGGTGAAATCTGTGGACAACTGCCGCCTCTTTGTCGGTAACATACCGAAGACAAAATCAAAGGAAGAGATTTACCAGGAGTTGACGAAACGTGTGGACGGCATCGTAGATATAATCTTGTACAAGAACTGCTTTGATCGGCGATTGAATAGAGGATTCGCCTTCGTGGAGTTCACATCTCATCGAGCGGCTGCCATGGCGAGACGAGCTCTTGTACCAGGGTGTGTCAAGATTTGGGACCAGGAGGTCATGGTAGACTGGGCAGAACCAGAACCTGACGTAGATGATGAGCAAATGCAGAGGGTAAGCATATTTTTATAAAACTTCAAAAATGTATTTTATTTAGTTTTAATTTTTTTGCAAATGCGAAATATCAAAATAAATAATGGTTTTAAACCTTTTTTTTATGCGAATTTTATATGATAGTTAACTGGCATTGCTTTTTGTTGAAAACTTTTAGGTGGTTTATGTTTTGGACGAATAAACCACATGTACAATGTTTTTATAAGTACCATCCATTGTTAGTTGTTAAATATTTACAATACACCAATTATTGCATGTTTATGATATGAATTTGAACCCTGTTAGTTTTAGTCTTAAACAAGTTTCAAATATCTGTAGGTACTTTTAAACCTCTGTATTGCAGGTGAAAGTGCTTTACGTAAGAAATTTCCTTATCCAAACTGCTCCTGATCTAATTAAATCTGTTTTTGAAACTACAATAAACAAAAAAGTTGAAAGGGTCAAAAAGATATATGATTATGCATTCATACATTTCTTTGAGCGTGCTGATGCGGAGCTAGCAATGAATCAATTGCAGAATTCAGAAATTGATGGAAGTACTATAGAGATAAGATGGGCAAAGCCAGTTGACCGCGAAGTGTACAAAATTCAAAAATTGAATAGAGGCAATGCGAAGTTTAATAACAGTCTTGACCTGACTCAAACACTGTTGCTTTACAAACAGCACTTGGACAAGAAAGAATATGCAAATTCTCCTAAAGATGATGAAGGAATCGGATCAGTGTGTGCCGGGGACTCCTTACGTGGATCACCAACAGATGTGAAGCCATACAGCTATGGTGTTATGAACTCCACACAGCAGTACTTATTGGCTCCAGCTAAGCTTGATTCAATGTGTAAGAGGTAAGCTGATAATCATCTAAATCATTATTGATCTGTCAGATGGAAAAGAAAGTCCTTCCTAAAATCACTTTGGTTAATCGATTGGCATCTTGTAGGTACTGAAAATAATTGCTAACAATGTTTAAATTTTTCAGGTATATGTGGGCAGCTCCTGTTTATGAATACCAGAAATATATGAACCCTTCAGGCACAGAAGTATGGATTAGCCGGTTAGAGCTACCCCATGTTGGACAACCGTTGCTGACTCCGTCACGACGCATAGGTCCCTTCATTAGTCCTGTTTGCATGACCATGCAACAAGCTCAAGTTGAGTCTGCCGAAATTGCTTTGCGCCATATTAAGGTATGTGTACATAGATATAGGTATAGCCATAGATAAAGGGTCACGTACAAAATCCAAGCTAAATGCTATCCGCGTGAGTATATACTTTTACAGCTACATTTGTTTACTAACAAACGGAGAGAAATGTTTTAAAACAGTTTTAAGTTCAACCTAATTACAACCATAGCACCCAGTAATAAAGTCACAAATCTTCAAAATATTATCTAATACTTACGATCATTAGTCACATAAAACGAGCAAAGCAATAAACTACTCCTGTCACTTAAAAGAAAAAGACATAAGTTAAAGAACATTTAGTGTGAAATCAACCTTAACATGCAACAAATAAAGTATGTTTTCCCGTTCTCGCCTTGAGAGCTACATCGTTTTGTTTCGTTTATTTTTTCTTCTTCGAAGTTTGTGCGTGTGTTGGCGAGTTTGGCCAAACATTTGTAGCGTTGGTAGCGTGGTTTAAAATTTTATATTATTTGTTACTTTAAAGCTTTAAATATCTCTTATTCTTTATGTTCTTACCGAAAGTAAGATACTCCGACCGTTAAATTGCTTTTTCGAGCATTATTTTTGCAACTTTTGAATACACACTGCGGCATTGTGAGACGTGTTTATATTGGCTGTGTTCAAGCGAACTAAACAAAATAAGAGCTCACTTTTCAAAAGCGCTCTTATTTACCGAGACGTATTTTTTGCGCCGACCCTAAATCTATGTATTGTTGATCGAAGTATGTGTATCTGGTTTTTTTTTCCAAATTACCCTTTAGCAGATTTCAGTTATGCTGATCCTCGTATTATATAATATATTAAGGATAAGTTTGTGTTTGACCACAATCTCACCATGGTAAGTGATGTGGCCAAAGGTGGTAAGCACACCAAGCCTAGATGCAAACTGGCTCTCAAATGCAACTGTCGGAACACACGGATAGGTTCTTGGTGACAGATTTTCGACTTAAGGGTGGTATCCAGACAGCCAGGTACTACAAAGTACCCTACTACCATGCTGTGGTTTCCTTGCAATTTTACCTTCACTGAAAGCGTAGGATTCGAATCCACGACGTTCGCCGCGGTATCCGACGTCACTACCACTGAGCTATCATTGTCTTAAATAAATAATATTATGCAAATATTATTGGTTTACTATAAAGTGGTATTGTTAGGTACCGATTTAGAGTTTTTGACATATTATTATATTCCGACATGTTGTGTAGATTTTTTTCACCTGGATAAATTGTAAAATTTATTTGTTTATCTCTAAACAGATAGGTACCCTTAATTGAAAAAAAAACGTTTCAATTTCCAGATTCTACGCACTGACCAGATTCAGCAATCTGCGGCGCCAGTTCAACCGGTGTTTTCGACAATAATGCCACCTATGCCACAAAGCTGTGTAAACTATCCATTCGACTACTTGAACGCATCATTCTTCCCGCGCCCCCAACCTCCTATGCCAGTACACATGCCTGCAATGTGGCGCAGTGTGTGAAGGATCATTAAAAAAAAATCTGGACCTTGTTTTAGTGTGTAAATCTCTACTGAATTTTTGAAAAATACAGTAAGATTTAAAAATAGGTTTTCGAAAATAATTGTAGCTCGTAAATGTAAACAGCAGAATGGGATTTTGAAAATTGTATTCGTCTTGTTTATTTTATGAGCTTATTCAAATATTTTAGGGTACTTGTTTTGCTACAGAATTTTAGGATATAAGGTTTTTTCGTATTTCTAGTTTTGACTCAAATTGTTGTTACCTCTTAAATTTATCCTGATTGCACAATTGTGGAGATTGTGTTATTGTTTGTTTAGTAATTTTATTTAGTATAAGTTAAGTTATAGGCGACTATTTTATGTTTGTTGGATTTTGACTCACGTTGTAACCTCTTAAAAAAATATTTTGGTTTATCAAGATGACCTCGAAGTGTTAGACGCGCAATCGCAGGTTTTCATTGACATAAATGTTAGCTGATTTATATTTCTTTTCAGGGTAGATAATCAAAATCATTATTGGGCTTGTTAATGTTGATTTTTAAGTATTGTTTTAATTGATATTTGTTAGGCATTATTTACTTTGTAAAGCTGCCATGTTCAGTGCTTCCTTGTGCCTATACACTTGTATATTCAGAGAGCAATGCACTGTTAAAGTGACAATATTTTAAAAGCAATAAATAAATATGATCGTATTTATTTTTTATAATTTTCTTACAAATTAAGTTACAACATTCCATTAGGATTAAGAATATTTTTAGATAGTTTTATATTTGTTGGTCAATGACTGGAAGATTGATATGTAAACTTCAATCACTAATATTAGTCATCGAAAGTTATAAAGCATTATGAATAAGGGTTTCAGAATCTTGGGACTTTTCTGCAAGGATGATTTTTCATTTGTGGGCACTGACATATTGGCATGCAAGGTGGTTTTTTCCCATTTATATCCTTATCGCTCCTCAGAAAACCGGATTTGCAGTAACAACCATTAACAGGCTTTTCATAAGGATTACACTTGAATTTGGCGTCTAGGGACATGCATCTATCAGTGCAAGACTTCTTACTGGCGAACACTTCATTGGGGCCACATTTGTCTGCAAAAAATGGCATTGTTTTATTAATGTTAGATATATCGCAAGTTTTTCAAGATCAATGTGTAGGCAGGCACTTACTGGGGCAAACTGGCTTTTTAGGGCATTTATAAGCTGGTATACAATTTCCTTGGGAATCCCTCGCAAACCCGTCTTCACAGTAGCACATTTCATTGCAAACTATGTTTCTAATGGGACAGTTTGTTTTATTCTGCGTATCTAGTTCTGAGCATTCGTTATCGCATGCGCTGCCGCAGGCGAAGTATTCATTTGGTTTGCGGCAACGGTCTGAAATATGAATGTACTAAGTAGTAGGTAATGGAATGGGGTCCTAACATTTGGATCTAAATAGGTACTATCAATATCTTGGTTGACACTTAAATACAAAGAAGAATACTTGGGTAATATGTTTATTTACAAAGATACCAAAAACATAAATGTGAAAAAGGGGCTACGGTACAAATGGGTTGTTATCATGATATTGAATTTATAACTAGATACCTATGTTTTATAACAATCTTGGTCCTTTTTTCAAGCGTATGTTTTTGGTAGGATTTTATTAAATTACCACATTGTGCTGCTGTGATACATGTACCAACGGCGTTTCTGAAGTAACCCTTTTTGCAGACGCATTTTAGTGTGCACGGCTTTTTGTCATCTGCACATCTGAATTGAATTTTTCTACACGTTCTTTCTGGTGGGCATTCCTTAACGCAGTCCAATTCCTCGTTAGGTCCAGTACATCTCGACGGTCCTAAATCAAAAGTACATAAAATAATTAATTTAGAATTTACGATATTATAATTAATTTTGAACTTAAGATATTAGGTACTTTTATAAAGTTGTTTTAGGAAAATATTTTTTACTGAGTGCTGGTTTATTTACTCGTTTGCTATCGAATAACAAATGGGATGTTATACTTGGTCGGTCGCGCTTGGCCACCGTATAGCCGCACGCAACGAACATTCATTGGCAGGGTAGATTTTAATTTTGAAAACCTAGGTGTGGCAGGGATTGTATTTCGCCATTAGTTAAACTTTAGTGGTAGCTATACGGTAAAAAATTTACAAGAAATTGTGTAAAAACCCAGTTTTACCTAATGTAACTTTGTATTTCAGTAAAAACCGTAAGATTGGATTAACTATACCTATGGAAACTATTTCTTAAACATTGCAGACTTTTGTGTTCAATTAAATTAATGGTGTTTTATCCAATAATTATTCTCGGGATTCTTTAGTAGAATCCTAAACGTTGCGAGGGATTCAAAGTACATCGCCCAAGCCAAAAATATATTTGCACCCGAGTGGTACACTCTACTTTTCATCACCTCTATGAGAACCCGCAATTAAATAGCCGCGTCCATACCGGCTGGCTCGCGAGGCTGCCTCGCTCGCACGTTGCCTCGGCCGAGCGCCGGTCGACTGGGAGCCATACGTTGTCAGTTTTTAGCGATGCTCAAAGGCTGCTCAAAAGATGAGCTGCTCGCGTGTTGTGGACGGATGTAACGACACTCGCGAGCCAGTGCAAAATAAAGTGGATATAGAAGACTGTATTCGAATGTTGATTTTAAAACTTCCATATTTTTGTCGTATTGATTACGATTTTGGTTCCAGAGATTTAGTTTTTTAGACAAAAAGGCCGTAGCGGCTAAAAACATGTGATTCTTCATCGTTTTTGGTACTCGACTGGCTGGCTACCACCCTCAAGTTGAAAATCTGTCGCCAAGCACCTGTTGGTGTGTTCCAGCAGTTGCACTTGAGAGCCAGTTGCCCTTGCCCTTAAGGCATTGTAATAAGGTGTACAACACGTTGACAGTCCCCCTGGTATTGCTAATGTCTATAGGTGACGGTAGTCACTTACCATCAGGTGACCCACCTGCCTCGTTGTCACTAGTGACATAAAAAAAATAAAAAAAATGCTCAACCTTGGATCACATACACACGGTGAAATAAATAATGGAAAAATATAACGAGTATAATAAGACTCTCTACATGGCATTCATTGATTACTCGAAAGCTTTCGACAGCATAAGTCGCAAAGCCATATGGGCGAGCCTAGAACAACAAGGGATACGCTCAAACTATACCAACATTATCAAGAACATCTACGCAAATAGCGAAGCGAGAGTCCAATAACCCTGGGAAATAAGTTCAAGATCGAGAAGGGTGTTAGACAAGGGGATCCCCTATCATCGAAACTGTTCTCAGCTGCTCTGGAGAATACCTTCCGCAAACTAGAATGGAACAACTACGGTCTCAATGTACAGGGTGAACTGAACCACCTAAGATTTGCGGATGATATAGTCCTATTTGAAGAAGATCCGACAAATCTGAAGAAGATGTTAAAATCACTGAACGAGGAAAGCACGAAAGTAGGTTTATTTATGAATAAAGACAGAACAAAATTACTTACGAACTCCGATCCAATAACAATGGATATTGACGACCAACCACTCGAATATGTCACAGAATACATCTATTAGGACAGGTAATATCTCATACAGATCAAACCACTAAAGAAATTGATAGAAGAATTGCGAACGGATGGAAGAGGTACTGGTCTCTGAAAGAAGTCTTGAAACCCAAGGAATTAAGCATGCAGATAAAAAGGAAAGTTTTTGACACATGTATACTTCCAGTTATCACCTATGAATGCGAAACTGGGCATCGATATAGGTATAGACTAGATTCTGGGTCACATACAAAATCCAAGCTAAATGCTATCCGCGTGAGTATATACTTTTACAGCTACATTTGTTTATTAACAAAGGGAGAGAAATGTTTTAAAACAGTTTTAAGTTCAACCTAATTACAACCATAGCACCCAGTAATAAAGTCACAAATCTTCAAAATATTATCTAATACTTACGATCATTAGTCACATAAAACGAGCAAAGCAATAAACTTCTCCTGTCACTTAAAAGAAATAGACATAAGTTAAAGAACATTTAGTGTGAAATCAACCTTAATGTGCAACGAATAAAGTATGTTTTCCCGTTCTCGCCTTGAGAGCTACATCG
Organism: Ochropacha duplaris; assembly: GCA_951361185.1. Classification (NCBI taxonomy): domain Eukaryota; kingdom Metazoa; phylum Arthropoda; class Insecta; order Lepidoptera; family Drepanidae; genus Ochropacha; species Ochropacha duplaris. The sequence continues at coordinate 3,641,563 of OX592696.1, forward strand.
TTTTGTTTCGTTTATTTTTTCTTCTTCGAAGTTTGTGCGTGTGTTGGCGAGTTTGGCCAAACATTTGTAGCGTTGGTAGCGTGGTTTAAAATATGTAATTTTGTTCAAAATTTTATATTATTTGTTACTTTAAAGCTTAAAATATCTCTTATTCTTAATGTTCTTACCGAAAGTAAGATACTCCGACCGTTAAATTGCTTTTTCGAGCATTATTTTTGCAACTTTTGAATACACACTGCGGCATTGTGAGACGTGTTTATATTGGCTGTGTTCAAACGAAACTAAACAAAATAAGAGCTCACTTTTCAAATGCGCTCTTATTTACCGACACGTATTTTTTGCGCCGACCCTAAATCTAGTCTATACCTATATCGATGGAAACTGGGTCACTCACCAAACATCACAGAGAAAAGTTGGAACGCTGTCAGAGAGCCAGAGAAGCTTAACAAGAATAAAGAAACAAGATAAAGTGAGAAGTAGCATAATAAGGGAAAAAACTAAAGTAGTGGTAGTAGTTGAGATAATTGCCAGAGTAGCTGGCAATTATATCAACTACTACCAACAAAAGTGGAGATGGACAGGACACATGATACGAGACCCCCAAAACAAGTGGAGCAAAAGTGTCACTGATTGGTACCCCAGAGATGGCAAGCGCAGTAGAGGTCGCCAACAAACAAGGTCGAAAGATGACCTAAAACTAACAGCTGGACCTCACTGGAGAAGGGTAGCACTTGACCAAAAACGTAGCCATAAACCGACAACGTATGGCTCGCGGTCGAGCGGCGCTCGGCCGAGGCAACGTGCGCCCGAGGCAGCCCGAGCCACGTCCACGCCGGCCGAGGCATTGGCTCGCGAGCCTGCCTAGCGAGCCGTGCTTGGTCGGTGTGGACGCGGCTAATGATTTATTTGAAAGACTTTCGATTCGAGTGACAAGACAGTGTTTGTTTTACGCGCGCTTTTTAAAATTTCTAAATTTATTGTTAAAATCAGGGACTCCCAAGCTTTTTCAGTTCACAGCGCATTTAGTTTTAGTGTTTTGTCTCGGTCTAGTTGAAATATGTAGGGTAGATGCAATGATGCTAGTTTAATAGAGCATGCGAAGACACGATTTCAGCGCGCCCCCCGGATCCTCGCGCCCTAGGCTACAGCCTAATTAGCCTAAGGGTTAATCAGGCCCTGGGAATATGTGGTAAAAGGAGAAGAAAATAAATCTTAAACCTTTCAGCCAGTAGGGATTTTTGTATAGTATGATTTCGTAATGCCCCTACGAATTTTGGACAAAATGTATAATTTTTTGTACCACATAGAATATTTTTTTGATGGATTGAGTCCTGAATCTTGCACTGCCTAATGCCTGTCAGTCAATTTCAAATACTTTTTGGCGGGAACTTGCGGAGTGACGTTGCGTTTTCGTTTTATTTTCATTAAATTCGTGTATTTTGAGTTTTGTTGAATAATATCGGCGGCGTTTTGTCCAATAAAGATCAATTAGTCTAGTTAATAAAACATTATCAGTCATATTACATACATTATCGCCACTTCAAATGCATGCAACTTGCATGAAACGAAACGTAACTAAATGAAATGTCGGGTGCGTTCCGAATCTATGTAAGTAGATTATGCATTAAATTTGAAAAAAATGTAATAAAATGGAAATATCTTTGTAACTTTACGTAGTATTTATATTCTTTTTGTTTGTAACCATAGACTCATAAAACGTCGCGCCGATCCGCTCCGCGCAGCCTTTAAAAAATCATTATCAAAAATGTCAAACTCAAACAAAAGTTCAAAACAATGTTTTGTTAATATTTTGTGAAATTTAACGAATTAATAGAACTGAATAAATAAAATTAACCGGCACAAAGACTTTAATTACGTAGATATATAAGAAAGTGACAGCATATAGTTGACAAAACATTATAAATGCGCTAGAGTCTTTTTATTTCAGTAACTTGGCTTTAAAATGTTGAGTCGAAACTTCTATTTTCATAAACATTGTGTAAATTTACCAACATCCGTCTTCTCTTATATTGTCAATAAAGTAAAATTTCCACATCGGTCTCTAAGCAAATTCAGCAGCATATGCAATGTACAACGAAACATAACCTTCAACTACGATTCGATTCTTGTAAGAAAACTACATGACACGAAGCGGACGATAAAAGAAGTTCATTTAGAAAGTAGTTTTAATACATTTACATATAGAACTCATACTTGTGGCGAGTTAAGACCTGAACATGAAGGTTTGAAAGTGACCTTATGTGGATGGGTACAGTATTCCCGCCTCTCGAAATTTATACTCCTTAGAGACTCGTATGGAATCACACAATGCATCATAAATGGTACCGATATCAACATATCTGATATACTTCTAGAAACTGTAGTCAAAATAGAAGGTACAGTTGTTTTGAGGCCAAATAATATGATTAATGTTACCATGACAACAGGAGAAGTGGAGGTGGTCATAGACAATCTTAACATCCTGAATGTAGTTGATAAACTTCCTTTCAACTTGCGAGACTATCAGAAACCTAAGGAGCAGTTGAGATTACAACACCGTTACATAGATTTACGCTTTCCTGAAATGCAAAGTAATTTAAGACAAAGGTCTTCTATGCTACATAATATGAGAAGATTCCTTGTTGAAAAGCATGGTTTTATTGAAGTGGAAACACCTACCTTATTTTGCAGGACACCAGGTGGAGCCAGAGAGTTTGTGGTTCCGACTCATCACCCTGGCTTATTTTATTCTTTGGTTCAAAGTCCACAACAATTCAAACAGATGCTCATGTCTGGTGGTATTGATAGATATTTCCAGGTAGCCAGGTGTTACAGAGATGAGACAACAAGGCCTGACAGACAACCAGAGTTCACGCAACTTGATATTGAACTGTCTTTTACAAACCTAAATGGAGTCATAACTATGATTGAGCAACTATTGTATGACTCATTCTCTAAACCTCTACCAAAACCACCTTTCAAGAGAATAACATATACAGAAGCGCTAGAATGTTATGGCTCTGACAAGCCAAATCTAAATAATGGTTCAAAATTTATAAATGTCACACATTTGTTTTCTGATAAAACTGTTGATGCTAACTTTAAAGCATATGCACTGCCTTATCCAAAAGAACTAGGAAAATTAACATCAAAATATAAAGATATTATAAGAGAAATAACAAAAAAGTATGGTAACAGAGTTATTTTATATGAAAATTTAAGTAAAGAGTTGGGCATAGAATTAAACAATAATATACAAGATATTATTGGAAATGGAAAATCTGCTATAATATCTCTAGGCAATAATAACAATGCTTGTTTATGTTTAGGAGAAATCCGTGATGTTATAGTATCACTATTGCAATCTAAAAATTTGTTGACAGTCAATAACAATGTGGAACCACTGTGGGTTGTTGATTTTCCATTATTTGTTGAAGGAGAGAACGGGCTAGAGACTTGTCATCATCCATTTACAGCTCCTCATCCAGACGACATGCATTTACTTCATACAGATCCACTCAAGGTGAGATCATTAGCTTATGATATTGTTATGAATGGATATGAAATTGGGGGAGGTTCAGTCAGAGTGCATAATGTAGATTTACAAGAGAAACTAATGAAGATGTTGGATATTGATCCAGATAAATTATCACATTTTTTGAATGCCTTAAGAAGTGGTTGCCCACCTCATGCTGGAATAGCATTAGGAATTGATAGATTAGTTACTGTAGCATGTGATGCTGAATCAATAAGAGAAGTTATAGCGTTTCCCAAGTCTCATGATGGAAGAGATCCTTTATCGGGAGCACCTAATGTTATAAGTGAAGAAGATAAGAAGTATTATCATATTACTAATGTTAAGTAATTCTAGTCTCAATGTTATAAATAAATGTTTAAAAAAATTACTATGAATTTGTTTTTCAAGTATTACAAATTGCCATGAATTAAAAACATGTATTTTTTATCTATAATTTTGTATTTAAATTAAATGAGCCATAATTTGTATTTGGGCTGTTGCTGCCTTTATTTAATTTGGGCAACAATTTTATCGATGAGACAATTATATTTTACTTAGGCAGGGTTCATATCTGAACCCTAGTACTTTTTTATGCCGAAAGTAGGTAGTTACATCTAATTTTGCAACTTTATGTTCTTGACACAAAATAACATAACCTACCAAAAACATAACCGCGATGGCAATAGATGGCGCTGTAGAGCAGATAGCGATCTAATGATTTCCATTTATATAACTTAGAAACAGTCATAAGGCGATGATAGCTCAGTGGTAGTAACGTCGGATACCGCGGCGAAGGTCGTGGGTTCGAATCCTACAGTGAACTTGAGCTTTCGGCGATGGAAAACATCGTGAGGAAACCATAGCACGGTGCAATGGAAGGGCACTTGAGCGTCAGTTTCCTTCTAAGCTTTGTGTGTTTATCACCTTCGGCCACATCATCACTTACCACTGTGAGATTGCGGTCAAACACAAGCTCATCAAAGAGTAAAAAGAAAAGGGGCTGCTAGACTATTTAATTTTGTCAATCAAATATTATATCTAATATTGTATTATGGTTTTCATCCAGCCATCAGAGACCGAATATTTTTTTTCCATGGGCAAATGCCAAACATGCCAAAAAAAAAATGGTTAGGTACCAATGACATTGATTTCGAACACCGATTTAATTTGATTTAGGGTAGGTTGGTAGGTACTTACCTACATAAAAAAAAACATCTACGTCAAAATATTTTATAATGAGCGAGGTAAGTCCCCTATTCGATTCGAGCCCTTATTTCGTTATTTTATTATCATTGTTGGATTTTCCACTTGTTATGTACTACTTACCTGCCTAACTGTTTTCCTCATTGTTAGATTGATTATACCTAAAAAATTTGCTCGGCTATGACTATTTAATTCATGTTGGTTTATGTTTTGAACCCGTTCATTCACCACAGTCACGCTTGGTAGAGCAGTTGGGATGTCAAGAGGTAACAATCTCACAAATTAAATTAATTCCCAATTTATGTAGAAGTGTAGGAGGTACTTATATATTTATTAAACAGAGTAGGTAGGTGCATAATAATACAAATTCTAGGAACGATACGAGAAATCGAAAAACATTAAAAAACAAATCCCGTGTTATTTTTTTTTATGTCACTAGGTTGACAAACAGGCAGACGGTCCACATGATGGTAAGTGGTCACCGCCGCCTATGGACATTTGCAATACCAGGGTGATTGCCGACGTGTTGCCGACCTTGAAGAGCTCTTTTTACGCCTTTTTTGAAGAACCCCATATAATAGCGCGGAGGGAAAACCGTAATGGGGAGCTCATTCCACATCCTAATGGTCCGCAGAAGGAACGTCCGGCTGAATCGTTCGGTGGACGATCGAGGCGGCTCGAGAATATGAGGATGAGCTCCACATCGCCGGCGAGAAGTGCGATGGTAGAATGGTGATGATGGCACCAAGTCAAAAAGTTCTTGAGAACACTCCCCATTATACAGACGGTAGAACACACACAGAGAGCCAATATCTCTCCGAAGGTTGAGGGGTTCTATACCGCTGGTGAGTTCGGGATCGTCAACTATACGAGTGGCCCGCCTTTGCACCGAGGCAAGTGGATCAAGCTGATAAGCGGGTGCTCCAGCCCAGAGATGAGAGCAGTACTCCATATGCGGCTTAACCTGCGCTTTATAAAGCTGCAGCCGCTGGGGTGGTGAGAAGTACTGCTGGGACCTATTTAGCACACCCAGCTTTTTTGAAGCCAGTTTGGCTTTGCTTTCAAGATGACCTCGGAACTGGACATCACTCGCAATGTCAACACCGAGGATCACGATACTCTTAGAGATGGTTAGAGAAGTGTCTTCGAACTTTGGTGCTGCTATGAATGGGGTTTTTTTCGTGGAGAACGCGCAGACCTGTGTCTTCGAGGGGTTAAATCGGACTAAATTACGTCGTCCCCATTCCGAGACCCGCTCCAAAGAGGTCTCGACTTCAGACACAAGTGTTAAAAACAAACAAACTAACCTTTATTGTATCCGTGGCAGACTACAATGAACACGACAAAAAACACAAACAACGCGTCTCTCATGATGTCTAATCAACTTGTTATGCTTTACAAGAGCTGGCTTCGTATTATATAGCCTTACGTTTTTGTTAGCGACGTCATTTTAAAGCTAATTAATAAATGCACGTATTATTCTTAGGGACTTTACACATGATAAAATTATTTTAAAAAATAAAAAACAAAAACCGACTTCAAAACTGTAACCTATACCTATGTACAAACATAAACTAAAAAGTAAAGAATAATATTTTAATTTCAAAGCAAGAGCCTTAAAGGACAATCAACAATATTATTGATATTTATATATCTATTTAATATTTATAAACAGTTCTTTTTGGAGTCGGTGCCAGCCAAGAAGAAGGACAGTTTTGAACTGGACACGAAGTGTTCATACGAGAAAACGTCTTACGACACCTCTCCTTACGGTAATGTTCCTTAGGTCTGCGCCGTCGCTCCCCTACCTTTCGAAAGTTTGTTACAAAGGCAGAATTAAACTGTCCTTCTTGGCTAAATATTAAATAGATATATAAATATCAATAATTTTGTTGATTGTCCTTTAAGGCTCTTGCTTTGAAATTAAAATATTATTCTTTACTTTTTAGTTTATGTTTTTACATAGGTATAGGTTACAGTTTTGAAGTCGGTTTTTATTTTTAATTTTTAAAATAATTTTATTTTTAAAATTTTACAGTTAATCCTTATAATTTTGTCTTTACCTATGAAATTACCGTTCTGCATTACTGGCCATTTCAAATCAAAATAATTTTTGTTTGGCTAAGAATTCTAATTTCAAAAAGTAGTCATTTGTTTATTGATTAGTGTTACATTTTCATCGCATTTCAATCTTTTTCGTCATCGTCGTTCATCGTCATACGTTAAAAATTCGAGTAATTATGGAATATGAGTACCGTCGTGGCAGCAACGCGGCACAAGCGGCACGCAACATCAACGACGTTTACGGAGCTAACACTACATACCAACGCACCACCTGTTATTGGTTTGCTCGCTTCCGTTCTGGAAATTTCGACCTGAAAAATGAACCTCGCGGTCGTCCGAAGACTTTGGTCGACAGTGACGAATTAAAGGCGATTGTGGAAGCTGATGATACACAATCTACGGCTGAATTAGCAGCAGCTTTCGACGTTAGCGTCAAAACAATATTGGTCCATTTGCGTCAAATTGGCAAGGTAAAAAAGCTTGACAAATGGGTGCCCCACGAACTCAATGATCACCAGCGCGAAGTACGCGTCGAGACGTGCCTTGCACTGCTCAACAGACACACAAATGAAGGAATTTTGAACCGCATTGTTACCTGCGATGAAAATGGATTCTGTTTGAGAACCGCAAGCGCTCAGCAAGTTAGTTGGATCCTGGTTCAGCACCTAAACAATGCCCTAAACGAAAACATACCCCTAGAAAAGTGATGGTCACTGTTTGGTGGTCTAGCGCCGGTGTGATTCATCACAGCTTCTTACCAAACGGGGTGAGCATTACTGCAGATGTGTACTGTGAAGAACTGAACACAATGATGGAGAAGCTGGCACATCTCCAACCAGCATTGGTCAATCGCTCGTCTCCGCTGCTCCTGCACGACAACGCGCGACCTCATACTGCACAGCAGACGGTCTCCAAGTTGCAAGAACTGGGGTTGGAAGCTCTCCGTCATCCGCCCTACTCACCAGACCTTGCGCCTACATACTACAACATTTTCCAGAATTTGGATAACTTCTTGGCGGGAAAAAAATTCAATACCCGAGAGGCAGTACGAAATGCCATTGAAAAATTTGTTTCCTCCCGTCCAGCTGATTTCTTTAAGAAGGGCATCAATAAACTGCCACTGCGTTGGCAAAGATACATTGATTGCATGGGTGATTACTTCGATTAATACAAATAAAAAATACATGAAAAAAAAACGTTTAAATTTTTTCATACAAAACGGAAATTTCATAAGTAAAGACCTAATATGTTATCCTAGGCAAAACTAGTTTGTCCTGAAATCGGGTCTGGCCGGTAAAATATAATAGGTATATAACTATCGGGCCCGGCAGACGTCGTGCCCTGAAATTAAAACAAAACTTGGAACTCGATTCCAGCGCCACCTACCGGTTCCAATTGTATTTTAAAACCATCGAAGAACCCATTGAAGTATACACACAAAATTTCATTCAAATCCAAAAAGTCATGCTCATCGACTCGGTTTGATTCACTAAGGTTTATCAAACGAGATATTAAAATTTTAGTTTTTGTTGATTTTCTCAAAAAGTGCTGAATCAATTTCGATAAAATTTATATGGGACCACTAAAGTGACCTCTGAAGTATGATAGACCAAACAAAAAAAGAATCATCAAAATCTATTAATAATCGGCAGAGTACCTAATCGCTTAACGAACATACAAAAAAAAACATACAGTCGAATTGAGAACCTCCTCCTTTTTTGAAGTCGGTTAAAAAATAGAAATGTGTCATGTCATTTCAGTCATATTCATTTTCATCACAACAATTTAATTAATAATATTTCATGAATTAAATTTCTTCTTACACCCCTGGGTCTTTTTTGGGAGTCTGTCTTTGCTAGTCCTCTGGATTGAAAGCTGGATCCGCTCTTTAAATCTCCGCTATTCAAATGAATGTTGTGGCTTTGCTAGAGCATGATATAGAGATTAGATATGCTTTAGTATCCGATAATGATGACCAAAAGGATCTTCCATTTTAAACCAATTATTTTGAGCGACACAAGAACCAAACAACTATTCAACCATTGTATTATGTGGAAACTTATGATTGTTGGAAAAAGATTAAAAGCATTCAGTCAATCTATGATTAAATCATTAGTTTTTGACTGATGTATAGAGTCCCTTACAACATTATTATACCTAACCGGTTCATATTTATCAACAATAGGTAGGAACATTCAATTGAGCGTCTTTATCAATTCTTGAACAATAAAGTAAAAAACAAAATGGACTGGACATTTTTACAGTAGCTGAGCATTAATTTGTACTTAGCTAACTAAAATGAAAACCACACAGATGATAGGTGTATTAGATTAGTAGGTACAGATTTAATCTATTAGAAACGATGTTATTTTGGTCGATAGATAAAGAAGGTCCAAAGCATATAACTAGGGCGTAGGGTCCTTACAGTGTTCCGTAGAACGTTTAATTCGTTTAAGTTGACTGGGCACACTAACTAGAATGCCTTGCGACTTTTTTCAGGAAATCGAGGTAGTTTTGAAAGAGTTCTATCGGAAACTTCACAACTCCAAATTCATTAACTCTGACATTTCTAATTTTAGTGACGCTACTTATCTGTAATAAAAAAATGAATCCCTATTTTCCTAGGTAACGCCATAACTTGAAAACGACTTTACTGATTTCATTCATATTTCTTTTTTAAGTAAATATTTCGAAAATTTCAGAAAACTAAACTTTGCGTGTTTGATAAATATGAATTTATCAGACAGCTGTTTTTAATTTTTTTGGATGTGCACTTTATATTAGCACTTTGTATTTCTCTTGATGTTTTTATGTTTGTCTATGATTAAAAAAAAATACCCAGTTCTGCTACATTCACACTACATTCTACATACTACATTCACGAGGTAAGGAACTTTTTGGCGGGAACTTGCGAAGTGACGTTGTGTTTTCGTTTTATTTTCATTATTTCGTGTATTTTGAGTTTTATTGAATAATTTCGGTGGTGTTTTGTCCAATTGAGATCAATCTAAGTGCACAAGTGAAGTGAAATGAAATGAAAGCGTGTATCGTGACTTTCCAGGTTGTCCCAAAAAGTTCATGTAATGTTTTAGTGGAATAGCCGCCAATTTCACTAATATTAGACCGGACTTGTACGGACGAGGACTATACTTTACAATGAAAGTGACAATATAACGTGACTAAACATAAAAGATGAATATTTAAAATAAAGAAATGGCTTAAAGGTCTCGATACCAAGCCAAAAAACTTCATAAAAAAAAAAATCACGAGGTAATGTAAAAGTGAAATAAATACCACTCATGGAATCTCGGAAACTATAAATGAATCAAACTTGAATGTTGAGAATAGATAGAGAGTACCTATTATGTATGTATCCGCAACGAAAAGATTTTCGAAATTATTTCCGTGACAGCTCCAAAAATGCGGCAACTCAATATTTTAATTTGCATGGATGCTAGTGTGCGTAAAAAATTGTGTCGCGACAACTGAATGGTGTCATTTCTTGCAACAAGACTGGGCTCGGTTCGGCTCGGGTACGCTTCTTCGGGTTTGATTTAGGCGTAGTAGGTATTTGTTGCCGCATTTTTCAAGTACGACGATGGTAGTCCGAGCCGTGCGAGGACCTATACTTAATCTATGTATATAGGTATATACTTATAGAAGTAGGTACCTAATCGTATTTTCGCATCATTCCAGTACAGTTTCAATTTCAATATTAATCTATCAATGGAAAGTTAAAAATAACAATCGAATATTTTTAAATGCAATTTTATTTTTTAATTTATGTCGTATAGGATATAATATAATTAATGGATACATTTTGATTGGACTTCCAAAAAACAATAAACCTACTTTTCTATCATCACCATTACAATATTTTGGGTATTTATTTGCACTCTTTAAAAGAAATCTTGTTCTGGCACTCGCATTTTGGGATGCAAGGTGATTTTATCCATTTTAATATATCAATATTTTTCCTCCGGTAACCTTTCTTGCAATAACAATCTTTAACAGGCTTTTCATTAGGATCACATTTTTTTTTGAGGTCTATGCAATTCTCAGATGGACAAGACGTTTGGCAGGTGAATATTTCATTGGGGCCACATTTCTTTTCTGTAAAAAAACTTAAATTTTAATATAGCTTCTAATTTGTAAGGTACTTATAGTGCATCTAGACTACAATAGCATACTTTTTCTGAGTACTTTCTACTACACTTGTACTAGAAAGTCTGACCTATCATTAGGCATTCGACTCGTTCCTATGAATTTTAAAATTGTCGAGAGTCTCAATAGTTATGTTAATTGATATTATATCAAACTAGCTTATTTTTAACCGCAATTTTAATTTTGCAACGTAGTTTTTTTTAGATCTTTTATTCACTGGGTAGTGTCCGTGTAAGAGCGTGATTGCTATAATGCTGCATAGTAATCTATTAGAAATAGATATGAAGGTTTTTAAATTGTATTTACCACATTGTGCCACTTTAACACATATACCGGCGGAGTCTCTCACGTAGCCTTTTTTGCAAACACATTTTTCCTTGCACTTTTTGTTATCATCTGGACATTCGATTTGAGATTTGCAATCGTTACATGTTCTTTCTGGTGGACAATCTTTTACACAATCCAATTCTTCATTAGGTCCTTTGCATTTCAGGTTATCTAAAATCATTGAAATTATCATTAATTTGTTTTAACCTAACAGATTCGCAAGGGTTCGTCGATCCAGTCATATTTCGATTCCTATTGAAATATATCGATATGCATAGCATTACTCCCCGTGGCCATGAGCTGCTATGTGTGACCATGTAATCTAATGTGACTGATCTTTGTAATCATCCCATCTTGTGTGACCTCGGAAAAACTACCAAACAGTCTGAGCCGACCCTGAATATAAATAATTTGTATTTACCACATTGAGACTCTTTGACACATATACCAGAGCCGTTCCTCATGTAGTCTTCTTTGCATACACATTTGTTTGTGCATTTCTTTCCATCGTCGAATTGTCTAGCGCGATTTTCACATGTTGGTTCTGGTAGGCACTCCTTTACACAGACCAATTTTTCATTAGGTCCAGTGCATATCAAGGCTTCTGTAAAAAAAAACCAAGAGATTAAATTACCTACCTATTCGAACAGCTTATCGAACCCGTCGGACTTATTTTTATTGTAGTTCTGTCGATATGTCTATAGGTAGACATAACAACTCTAGTAAAAGGATGTACGTACACTTGCATTGTAAGGGATTGAGAAACACTCTTTTTATGCACGTGGCACGTTTTCCTGGATCGCACTATCTATATCAATCGGACCTCTTTTTTGTGATTAGTGGGTAGGTAGGTAGTAATCAAACTCAAGAACAAGAAGAAGAAAAACACGATTGCGTTAATTAAACAAAAATACCTTCTTAAATTTTACCATAAAGACTTTATTGTCTCCGACTGCATGACATTTTTTGAAAATTTACGCAGCCGGGTTTTTTATTTTTTAAATTACCAATTTTACACTTTTTAGTTAGGTACTTAAATTTATTTATCATTTTAAATTAAGTTATTTTTAGTTATTTCCGTAGATAATGGTCATTAAAATTATTGTTCAAAGCAGTGAAATTCTGGTTTGACATTCGATTTTAAGAATTATATTAAATAATATTGTACCTAATAAATATAATTTTTATTTTCCTCGAATTATAGATTTATTATAAGTAGGTAGGTATTAAAATTCCAGTGAGAATGGTTGATAACTAACTTTAAATCGTTATAGATCCTAAATAGTCAATTGAAAAGAAAAATGATTAAAGAAACCTAAAGATGAATCTAACGGCAACTCTCAAGATGAAATCGAGCTACAGAAAGAAATATACACATGCATACATACATTCATACACTCGGAAAAACATAACCCTCCTTCTGGCGCAGCCGGGTAAAATGTTAGCTCCTTAGTTTTCCAAAACGAGGGGATAGTTGCAAAAGCACTGTGAATACTCGTGGAGCCTCTAAACTGGATGCCACAACTCGGAGATTTGGGAAATCCAATAAACTAAAGCACTTTGTGGGCCCGACGACCAAATAACGTTTTCATTTGGTCTGAGACCAACCCATAAAACTTTAAAATTAGTACCCATTTCTTGCAAATATGTGTTTTAGGTAGTACCTGTCTTCCAAGCTTCAACTAAATACCAAAAAACTTATTTCGCAATTCACATTCCAAAATTCTAAATCATGTCACTCCAACTAAAATGCTATTCAAAATTTTAATGAATTATTATTATAAGATTTTAGCATTCTGGCAGGCTGGCAGCGTTTCCTCTTTAGGTGGCCAGGCTGATGCTGATTAATTAACTAATAGAATTCTTCTACTTCTGCTATTCTATAAGTCAACAAATACTATGATATTCTGATCCCAAACTAAGCAGATTATGAAAACCATGATGAACTAATAGTTGTACATTTTTTTACGGTATCAGGGTGGGAATCGAACCCAATACCCCTGGCGTGGTAGGTAGTGTCTGTAACTACGCCAACCGGTTGTCAATAACAATGAAAATTAATCAATTCACATTCCTACTTAATTGAATAATAAAATTAACCACACGAGTATGCCATATAAAAAGAAAACACTTACCGGTATTGTATCCGTTGAAGACTACAATAAATAAAACAAAAGACACATACGAAGAGACTCTCATGATGTATTATCAATTTTTTATGTGCTACACAAGAACTGCTTGCATATTATATAGGTTTTTGATCGCATGTATTTCAAAAAGCAATTAATTATGCACGTATTTAGGGAGATAAAATAATTAAGTGACAGTTTATGTTTATACTTATTTTAATTGGACAGAGTTTTGCCGTATTCATTTTCATCGGAATATCACCTGGTGTCAGATTTTCAACTTGAACCAGTCAGTCGATTACTATAAAGTACCCTACCACCGTACAACTAAAACTACTTATGTTTTATGTTAGTTATCTAATGAATATTTACCGTTCAGCCTTCTAGAGGGGCTTATGTTCCGAGTTGAATCTGCAAAGATGAATTCCGCAGGCGAACCAAAGTAAATGACGGAGCCCGAAGAATTGCCAAACTGAAGTGGCAGTGGGCGGGGCACATAGCTCCTATAACTGACGACCGATGGGGCAGAAAGGTTCTTGAGTTGCGAACATGAACCGGAAGACGCAGCGTGGGCAGGCATCCAACACGGTGGAGCGACGATCTTGTGAGGGTCACGGGAAGCTACTGGGCGCGGATAGCGCAAGACGGCCATTGTGGAGATCCTTGAGGGAGGCCTTTGTCCAGCAGTGGACGTCTAATGGCTGATATGATGAAGTTCTTGGTATTATTATTATGTATAGAGAGTCTACATTATACGTAACCCTTAACAGGTAACATACATAATTTATCAAGAGACGTAGGTATTCAGTTAGACGTCCTTTTATCAATCCTTGAAATGCAGTCAATTAAGGGGTTACCAATTTACCTATAAAGTCGATGTTCACCAACCATTGAGTCCATGATTAAGCAAAGGTTAATTGATCATACAGTTTGAAGGATTGCCTTGCTTAAACGATTGATTAAATGTTGATGCAATCGTTCTTTTACCTACTGATCACAAAGGTTTGAAATTTAGTGAGCTAAGCATCTATTATGAAGCAATAAGCTTTTATTATTTACATAAAAAACCTAATATAAAGTAGGTATCCGCTAAGAAAGGCTTTTTGAAAATTCTACCCCGGGGGACAACTAGTAGTCAATAACTGTACCGTATCTTCCTAGTTTTAGTTTAATTAATTCGATCTTTGGTGATGATAGCTCAGTGATAGTGACGTTTTAGATACCGCGGCGAGGGTCGTGGGTTAGGATCCTACAATGAGCTTTCTGTGAAGGAAAACGTCGTGAAGAAACCACAGCATAGTGGTAGGATACTTTGTAGAACTCGACTAGATGGCTACCACCTTCAAGTTGAAAATCTGTCGCCAAGCATGGTGTGTTCCGGCAGTTGCACTTGAGAGTTTGCTTATAAAATATAACATAATTTTATTTACAACAAATGTACAAAATATACAAGCAAATGTACAATTACAATACATAAAAAACTTCTTCGAGGCTGCCGCTGCTGCCGATCGGCAAGGTTCCCAGAAGGCTGGCAGCGTTTCCTCTTTGGATGGCCAAGCTGATGCGTTGGCGGAAAAAGCTCCCCGCCCGCCGGTTTGCTTATAAGGTGTACAAAACATTGATAATCCCCCTGGTATTGCTAATGTCTATAGGCGACGGTATTCACTTACCATCAGGTGACCCGCCTGCCTCGTTTTTACATGTATAGTATAAAAAACCGGTCAAGTGCGAATCGGACTCGCGCACCGAGGGTTCCGTACAAACTTGTAAATAGTTCGTTCATAATTTTTTTTTCGATTACGTTTTCGATTATGTACCTACCTTATTTGAGGTTGATGCCAATTAAGCTTTTTTTTTATTTTTTTTTGAATTTTTCCTTTATCTGTGCTAAGACGTTGCTTCGTACCAAATTTCAAGATACTGAGTCCACGGGAAGTACCCTGTAGGTTTTGATTCCCTTACGAGTTTCGAAAATATGCGGCATAAACAGCTACAAGGGACAGTAGACTTGAGTGTTTGATATAAATTTCAGCTTGATACCTCCACGCGTTCCTGAGAAAAAGGGTCTTGACAGACGGACGGACGAACGGACAGCAAAGTGATCATAACTAGTCTGCTTGAGTTTATTAGGTATTACATACTGACAACACGCAAATATTATTTTATGTAAGTAATTGTAATTGCTGTGATTATTTTCGGTTCTTCTCGTGCGTAATCCAATACTTATAAGGACTTTTATAGAAATTGACTCTACAATTTCTACAAAAGTCCTAGTTTCTTCAAAATGTTGGTTTAAACGATATTTTAATTCAATTACCTACATCTCGTAATTATTTGTAAAGATAACTAATTATCAGTTTTCAATATACACGGGAGCAATAAATAAAGTCAAAATTGTATCATTTTAATTGGTTTATTGGTCCTGATAGTCTTATCGACCAATGTTGCACGTACGTTAGGTACCTACTTAATTTAGTGCATGCGCATGAAATATGTGGTAAGAACCAGTTAATAAAACAAAGTAAATAAGTAAATACATGTTTATTTCACTTCAAATAACATGAAACATTCATTGTTTATTTTTTTTTTTTTTCAAATCAAATAGGTATTTATTTATTTCATAAACACACATCTTATAAATTAATATTTAATATATATATAATTTAAAACACTAACTAAGCTAATAATAATATATACAAAAAACAAAAAGTGATTAAGTATTAAAAAAAAATATATATAAATATAATATATTATAATAACTAATTAAAAAAGAGACAGCTGGTCAAAAATGCTGCCAGTTGGTAGCGTGCCCAGAATGCTGGCGGCATTGCCACGCTGTATGGCAATGCTTATTCTTTGGCCAAGGTATTCGCCAGCCCTCTGGTCACGGGTAGCGTCAACCAGGCGCTTTGTAATATCCCGAAACAATCGATGGGCTCCTGGCCCCCACGGGCCCAGCGTTTCTACCCCAAACGGCTCAAAAATGAAGGCCTTGTCGAGGTTTCCATATTTGCGCCGTTTGAGGTTCTCAGCACAGTCAGCCGCGCCACCGGCTCTCTTTACAGTCTCTGGAAGGTGGGACGGTGCAAGAGTATCGACGCAAGTTGCGTCCCATACTAAAGGCCGTCCCATCTTCCAGGGCATCAAAGTCATTCCGTCGGGTCTTTTACCATCGTCCCGCATCAGACCACTCGGTTCACGAATAGCTGACACATGGGCGCTGACAAAAGCCCGGCGGATAATTTCATTAAGGTCGGAGTGGCGCGGAATTCTGCCTGCACTTTTTAATTATATTATTATTGCCTGTTTAATTATATATTTTAGCATAAACAATCAAAGAGATTTATATGCGGATAAGTCATAGATAAAGTATGGAAGTCATTTAATATAATAAGATGTTAACAGAAGCCACAAATCTTCTGTTCAAAACTTTATAATAATAATAATAAACACAAACACCTTAAGAGGCTCGCGTTAGTAGCTGGATCAAGGGCCAGATTCAGAAGGCAGTGGCAGAAGGCAGTCCTGGAGACGGCACGCATTGTGAGGAAGTTCCTCTCTCTGGAGCCCTGACCACCGGTAACTTGGACCATTTTCCCGATGCCGGTTGGATGCTGTTTTTTTATAGATTTAAATATAAATATTGTTTTTTTTTATATTATATCTATATTTGTAATTAAATGAAAGTATAATAAATAAATGAAATAATAATAATTAAATTTCCTATTTACAGTCACTGCTTTTGACATTCAATAGAGCTAGACATTTCTGTGCAGTCACACACCGGGCCACATGGCTCTGTCTTATTTTGTCTGAAGTGACCTGAGATACAGGCACAGCCGGGTTTACAGGCAGCTTCCGTCTCTGCACATTTAATTCTTGATACGATGGAAACACACAGATCAGATGGGCAGCTCTTTTTGCTGTCGGTGTACACTTTGTACGGTCCGGTACAGGATATCGCTGTAAACATTTTTGAAGAATAAATTAAAAAAAAACACATGCGAGTAGGTGCATAGCGATGATTGCTTTTCTGTTCTAATATTATAAAGAGGTAAATTTTGTGAGTTTCTGAGTTTGTAGGGGGTCTCTGGATCTACTGAACCGATTTTGAAAATTCTTTTACCAATAGAAAGCCACGTTATTTGTGAGTGTAATTTTTATCCCGGGAAAAGATAAGATCCCACGAGAACGCGGGTGAGACCGCGGGGGACAGCTAGTACTTAATAAATGTGTTATTAAACATGCGTATGAGTAACACTAAATATAAATACGCAACTCAATCATGTTTATGTACCAACATCGTGACACGGGTATTTTATATAATTAAGATAATGCCTAAGACATTTATTACATTAAGTTATACCTTTACTTATCATAATTTTAAGTGTCAAGTTTCAAGTAAAATGCAATTAAATCGAAGTTTTAGTCAAAAGGCAAGGCGATGATAGCTCAGTGGTAGTGGCGTCGGATACCGCGGCGAAGGTCGTGGGTTCGAATCCTACAATGAGCTTTAGCTTTCGTTGAAGGAAAACATCGTGAGGGGTTTCCTCTAGCACGGTGGTAGGGCACTTTGTAGTACCCGACTGACTGTCTGACACCCTCAAGTTGAAATCTGTCGCCAAGCACCTATCGGTGTGTTCTGAGCTGCACTTGTCAGCCAGTTTCTATCTACAAAAAACACACACAACGCGTCTCTCATGATGTCTAATCAACTTGTTATGCTTTACAAGAGCTACCTTACGTTTTTGTTAGCGACGTCATTTTAAAGCTAATTAATAAATGTACGTATTATTCTTAGGGACTTTACACATGAAAAATATTATTGTGTCATGTCATTTCAGTCATATTCATTTTCATCACAACAATTTAATTAATAATATTTCGTGAATTAAATTTCTTCTTACACCCCTGGGTCTTTTTTGGGAGTCTGTCTTGGCTAGTCCTCTGGATTGAAAGCTGGATCCGCTCTTGCATTGAAGTGAGTGAATTAAAATGAATGTTGTGGCTTTGCTAGAGCAAGATATAGAGATTAGATATGCTTTAGTATCCGATAATGATGACAAAAAAGAGCTTCCATTTTAAACCAATTATTTTGAGCGACACAAGAACCAAACAACTATTCAACCATTGTATTATGTGGAAACTTATGATTGTTGGAAAAAGATTAAAAGCATTCAGTCAATCTATGATTAAATCATTAGTTTTTGACTGATGTATAGAGTCTCTTACAACATTATTATACCTAACCGGTTCATATTTATCAACAATAGGTAGGAACATTCAATTGAGCGTCTTTATCAATTCTTGAACAATAAAGTAAAAAACAAAATGGACTGGGACATTTTTACAGTAGCTGAGCATTAATTTGTACTTAGCTAACTAAAATGAAAACCACACAGATGATAGGTGTATTAGATTAGTAGGTACAGATTTAATCTATTAGAAACGATGTTATTTTGGTCGATAGATAAAGAAGGTCCAAAGCATATAACTAGGGCGTAGGGTCCTTACAGTGTTCCGTAGAACGTTTAATTCGTTTAAGTTGACTGGGCACACTAACTGAAAAAAGAAAAAAGTCGCATTCTGCCTTGCTACTTTTTTCAGGAAATCGAGGTAGTTTTGAAAGTGTTCTATCGGAAACTTCACAACTCCAAATTTATTAACCCTGACATTTCTAATTTTAGTGACGCTACTTATCTGTAATAAAAAAATGAATCCCTACCTATTTCCCTAGGTAACGCCATAACTTGAAAACGACTTTACTGATTTCATTCATATTTCTTTTTTAAGTAAATATTTCGAAAATTTCAGAAAACTAAACTTTGCGTGTTTGATGAATATGAATTTATCAGACAGCTGTTTTTAATTTTTTTGGATGTGCACTTTATATTAGCACTTTGTATTTCTCTTGATGTTTTTATGTTTGTCTATGATTAAAAAAAATACCCAGTTCTGCTACATTCACACTACATTCACGAGGTAATGTAAAAGTGAAATAAATACCACTAATGGAATCTCGGAAACTATAAATGAATCAAACTTGAATGTAGTGAATAGATAGAGAGTACCTATTATGTATGTATCCGCTACGAAAAGATTTTCGAAATTCTTTCCGTGACAGCTCAAAAAATGCGGCAACTCAATATTTTAATTTGCATGGATGCTAGTGTGCGTAAAAAATTGTGTCGCGACAACTGAATGGTGTCATTTCTTGCAACAAGACTGGGCTCGGTTCGGCTCGGGTACGCTTCTTCGGGTTTGATTTAGGCGTAGTAGGTATTTGTTGCCGCATTTTTCAAGTACGACGATGGTAGTCCGAGCCGTGCGAGGACCTATACTTAATCTATGTATATAGGTATATACTTATAGAAGTAGGTACCTAATCGTATTTTCGCATCATTCCAGTACAGTTTCAATTTCAATATTAATCTATCAATGGAAAGTTAAAAATAACAATCGAATATTTTTAAATGCACTTTATTTCATGTCGTATAGGATATAATATAATTAATTGATACATTTTGATTGGACTTCCAAATAACAATAAACCTACTTTTCTATCATCACCATTACAATATTTTGGGTATTTATTTGCACTCTTTAAAAGAAATCCTATTTTGGCACTCGCATATTGGGATGCAAGGTGATTTTTTCCCTTTTAATATATCAATATTTTTCCTCCGGTAACCTTTCTTGCAATAACAATCTTTAACAGGCTTTTCATGAGGATCACATTTTTTTTTGAGGTCTATGCAATTCTCAGATGGACAAGACGTTTGGCAGGTGAATATTTCATTGGGGCCACATTTCTTTTCTGTAAAAAAAGTTAAATTTTAATATAGCTTCTAATTGGTAAGGTCCTTATAGTGCATCTAGACTATAATAGCATACTTTTTCTGAGTACTTTCTACTACACTTGTACTAGAAAGTCTGACCTATCATTAGGCATTCGACTCGTTCCTATGAATTTTAAAATTGTCGAGAGTCTCAATAGTTATGTTAATTGATATTATATCAAATTAGCTTATTTTTAACCGCAATTTTAATTTTGCAACGTAGTTTTTTTTAGATCTTTTATTCACTGGGTAGTGTCCGTGTAAGAGCGTGATTGCTATAATGCTGCATAGTAATCTATTAGAAATAGATATGAAGGTTTTTAAATTGTATTTACCACATTGTGCCACTTTAACACATATACCGGCGGAGTCTCTCACGTAGCCTTTTTTGCAAACACATTTTTCCTTGCACTTTTTGTTATCATCTGGACATTCGATTTGAGATTTGCAATCGTTACATGTTCTTTCTGGTGGACAATCTTTTACACAATCCAATTCTTCATTAGGTCCTTTGCATTTCAGGTTATCTGAAATCATTGAAATTATCATTAATTTGTTTTAACCTAACAGATTCGCAAGGGTTCGTCGATCCAGTCATATTTCGATTCCTATTGAAATATATCGATATGCATAGCATTACTCCCCATGGCCATGAGCTGCTATGTGTGACCATGTAATCTAATGTAAGTGATCTTTGTAATCATCCCATCTTGTGTGACCTCGGAAAAACTACCAAACAGTCTGAGCCGACCCTGAATATAAATAATTTGTATTTACCACATTGAGACTCTTTGACACATATACCAGAGCCGTTCCTCATGTAGTCTTCTTTGCATACACATTTGTTTGTGCATTTCTTTCCATCGTCGAATTGTCTAGCGCGATTTTCACATGTTGGTTCTGGTAGGCACTCCTTTACACAGACCAATTTTTCATTAGGTCCAGTGCATATCAAGGCTTCTGTAAAAAAAAACCAAGAGATTAAATTACCTACCTATTCGAACAGCTTATCGAACCCGTCGGACTTATTTTTATTGTAGTTCTGTCGATATGTCTATAGGTAGACATAACAACTCTAGTAAAAGGATGTACGTACACTTGCATTGTAAGGGATTGAGAAACACTCTTTTTATTCACGTGGCACGTTTTCCTGGATCGCACTATCTATATCAATCGGACCTCTTTTTTGTGATTAGTAGGTAGGTAGGTAGTAATCAAACTCAAGAACAAGAAGAAGAAAAACTCGATTGCGTTAATTAAACAAAAATACCTTCTTAAATTTTACCATAAAGACTTTATTGTCTCCGACTGCATGACATTTTTTAAAAATTAACGCAGCCGGGTTTTTTATTTTTTAAATTACCAATTTTACACTTTTTAGTTAGGTACTTAAATGTATTTATCATTTTAAATTAAGTTATTTTTAGTTATTTCCGTAGATAACGTGTGTGTACTATTGTTATTTTTGTGTACATTGTGCAATATATAAATATGTAATGGTCATTAAAATTATTGTTCAAAGCAGTGAAATTCTGGTTTGACATTCGATTTTAAGAATTATATTAAATAATATTGTACCTAATAAATATAATTTTTATTTTCCTCGCCAATAAGTGCTATTACCTACATAAATATATGAGAACATTATAGATTTATTATAAGTAGGTAGGTATTAAAATTCCAGTGAGAACGGTTGATAACTAATTTACATATTTAATTTTTACCCTTAGTGCTTGTACTTCTTATTGCAAATGTTGTGTACACCTATAATAGGTGCACATATCTGTACATTATGACAAACTGTCATAATCACTTTAATTAAGACAGTGTAACTTTTTCAATATGTGTACTGTTGGTGTATGTAAACTTAATAAATAAATAAATAAATAAATAACTAACTTTAAATCGTTATAGATCCTAAATAGTCAATTGAAAAGAAAAATGATTAAAGAAACCTAAAGATGAATCTAACGGCAACTCTCAAGGTGAAATCGAGCTACAGAAAGAAATATACACACATTCATACACTCGGAAAAACATAACCCTCCTTCTGGCGCAGCCGGGTAAAATGTTAGCTCCTTAGTTTTCCAAAACGAGGGGATAGTTGCAAAAGCACTGTGAATACTCGTGGAGCCTCTAAACTGGATGCCACAACTCGGAGATTTGGGAAATCCAATAAACTAAAGCACTTTGTGGGCCCGACGACCAAATAACGTTTTCATTTGGTCTGAGACCAACCCATAAAACTTTAAAATTAGTACCCATTTCTTGCAAATATGTTTTTTAGGTAGTACCTGTCTTCCAAGCTTCAACTAAATACCAAAAAACTTATTTCGCAATTCACATTCCAAAATTCTAAATCATGTCACTCCAACTAAAATGCTATTCAAAATTTTAATGAATTATTATTATTATAAGATTTTAGCATTCTGGCAGGCTGGCAGCGTTTCCTCTTTAGGTGGCCAGGCTGATGCTGATTAATTAACTAATAGAATTCTTCTACTTCTGCTATTCTATAAGTCAACAAATACTATGATATTCTGATCCCAAACTAAGCAGATTATGAAAACCATGATGAACTAATAGTTGTACATTTTTTTACGGTATCAGGGTGGGAATCGATCCCAATACCCCTGGCGTGGTAGGTAGTGTCTGTAACTACGCCAACCGGTTGTCAATAACAATGAAAATTAATCAATTCACATTCCTACTTAATTGAATAATAAAATTAACCACACGAGTATGCCATATAAAAAGAAAACACTTACCGGTATTGTATCCGTTGAAGACTACAATAAATAAAACAAAAGACACATACGAAGAGACTCTCATGATGTATTATCAATTTTTTATGTGCTACACAAGAACTGCTTGCATATTATATAGGTTTTTGATCGCATGTATTTCAAAAAGCAATTAATTATGCACGTATTTAGGGAGATAAAATAATTAAGTGACAGTTTATGTTTATACTTATTTTAATTGGACAGAGTTTTGCCGTATTCATTTTCATCGGAATATCACCTGGTGTCAGATTTTCAACTTGAACCAGTCAGTCGATTACTATAAAGTACCCTACCACCGTACAACTAAAACTACTTATGTTTTATGTTAGTTATCTAATGAATATTTACCGTTCAGCCTTCTAGAGGGGCTTATGTTCCGAGTTGAATCTGCAAAGATGAATTCCGCAGGCGAACCAAAGTAAATGACGGAGCCCGAAGAATTGCCAAACTGAAGTGGCAGTGGGCGGGGCACATAGCTCCTATAACTGACGACCGATGGGGCAGAAAGGTTCTTGAGTTGCGAACATGAACCGGAAGACGCAGCGTGGGCAGGCATCCAACACGGTGGAGCGACGATCTTGTGAGGGTCACGGGAAGCTACTGGGCGCGGATAGCGCAAGACGGCCATTGTGGAGATCCTTGAGGGAGGCCTTTGTCCAGCAGTGGACGTCTAATGGCTGATATGATGAAGTTCTTGGTATTATTATTATGTATAGAGAGTCTACATTATACGTAACCCTTAACAGGTAACATACATAATTTATCAAGAGACGTAGGTATTCAGTTAGACGTCCTTATCAATTCTTGAAATGCAGTCAATTAAGGGGTTACCAATTTACCTATAAAGTCGATGTTCACCAACCATTGAGTCCATGATTAAACAAAGGTTAAATTGATCATACAGTTTGAAGGATTGCCTTGCTTAAACGATTGATTAAATGTTGGGCGAAACTGTACCGTATCTTCCTAGTTTTAGTTTAATTGATTCGATCTTTGGTGATGATAGCTCAGTGGTAGTGACGTTTTAGATACCGCGGCGAGGGTCGTGGGTTCGAATCCTACAATGAGCTTTCTGTGAAGGCAAAACGTCGTGAAGCAACCACAGCATAGTGGTAGGATACTTTGTAGAACTCGACTGGATGGCTTCTACCTTCAAGTTGAAAATCTGTCGCCAAGCATGGTGTGTTCCGGCAGTTGCACTTGAGAGTTTGCTTATAAGGTGTATAAAACATTGTCAATCCCCCTGGTATTGCTAATGTCTATAGGCGACGGTATTCACTTACCATCAGGTGACCCGCCTGCCTCGTTGTTACATGTACACTCGTAGTACAAAAAACCGGTCAAGTGCGAATCGGACTCGCGCACCAAGGGTTCCGTACAAACTTGTAAATAGTTCGTT
Source organism: Ochropacha duplaris (assembly GCA_951361185.1). Classification (NCBI taxonomy): domain Eukaryota; kingdom Metazoa; phylum Arthropoda; class Insecta; order Lepidoptera; family Drepanidae; genus Ochropacha; species Ochropacha duplaris. The sequence continues at coordinate 3,665,991 of OX592696.1, forward strand.
CATAATTTTTTTTTCGATTACGTTTTCGATTAAGTACCTACCTTATTTGAGGTTGATGCCAATTAAGCTTTTTTTATTTATTTTTTAATTTTTCCTTTATCTGTGCTAAGACGTTGCTTCGTACCAAATTTCAAGATACTGAGTCCACGGGAAGTACCCTGTAGGTTTTGATTCCCTTACGAGTTTCGAAATTATGCGGCATAAACGGCTGTATGTTTTGATTGCGTTGGCTTAGAAGCTTCATTTTTTCACAGTTACAAGGGACAGTATAGACTTGAGTGTTTGATATAAATTTCAGCTTGATACCTCCACGCGTTTCACAATTACCCAACAGTGTCTTTCTAGGCTTTAGCACCTCCGGCCTACTTGATACCTAGTCTGCTTGAGTTTATTAGGTATTACGTACTGACAACACGCAAATATTCTTTTATGTAAGTAATTGTAATTGCTGTGATTATTTTCGGTTCTTCTCGTGCGTAATCCAATACTTATAAGGACTTTTATAGAAATTGACTCTACAATTTCTTCAAAAGTCCTAGTTTCTTCAAAATATTGGTTTAAACGATATTTTAATTCAATTACCTACATTTCGTAATTATTTGTAATGATAACCAATTATCAGTTTTCAATATAAACGGGAGCTATAAATAAAGACAAAATGGTATCACTTTAATTGGTTTATTGGTCCTGATAGTCTTATCGACCAATGTTGCACGTTCGTTAGGTACCTACTTAATTTAGTGCATGCGCATGAAATATGTGGTAAGAACCAGTTAATAAAACAAAGTAAATAAGTAAATAAATGTTTATTTCACTTCAAATAACATGAAACATTCATTGTTTAATTATATTTTTTAAACAATCAAAGAGAATTTATATGCGGATAAGTCATAGATAAAGTAGTTCAAAACTTTATAATAATAATAATTCAATTTCCTATTTACAGTGACTGCTTTTGACAGTCAATAGAGCTAGCCATTTCTGTGCAGTCACACACCGGACCACATGGCTCTGTCTTATTTTGTCTGAAGTGACCTGAGATGCAGGCACAACCGGGTTTACAGGCAGCATCTGTCTCTGAACATTTAATTCTTGATACGACGGAAACACACAGATCAGATGGGCAGCTCTTTTTGCAGTCGGTGTACACTTCGTACGGTCCGGTACAGGATATCGCTGTAAACATTTTTGAAGAATAAATTAAAAAAAAACACATGCGAGTAGGTGCATAGCGATGATTGCTTTTCTGTACTAATATTATAAAGAGGTAAAGTTTATGAGTTTCTGAGGTTGTAGGGGGTAATGTCTGGATCTACTGAACCGATTTTGAAAATTCTCCCTTAGAAACCGCAGGAGATACTGTGGGGGGACTACTAGTTATGAATAAATGTGAAATTGTCTAGTTGTCTGATTGATTTTCATGGTAAACGTGAAGCTTGAACTCTGAGGAGGTATATTGGCTACTATTTGTTTTGAAATAAAGCGATAAACCACCCTCGAAGTTACAGGAAACCTATCGAAAATATATACTTAGTCTCCTGGCATGGTAGATAAGAAATTCCTTGTAAAATCTCTAGATACTTACTCTCCGTAGTATTTTGACATTGTTCTTTTGGCACACAAGTGCCGTTATCGTTTCGTAAATAGTTTTCCTGACATATGCATCCCTTTTGACAAGGTTCATCATCATCTTTGGATGGTTTGGGGTCTTCTACTTGCGAGCAGTTTAGACGACGGTCAATTTTGTTGAGGCATTCGGAGTATTCTTCGTTAGTTGGGCAAATATCAGCTATAAAATTATGATACAAATTAGAACTGGTTAAAATCTTGTAATCATAGGAGATCGGCTGTTTCGACTAGAAATATTCCTATTTCCATTATACCAACAATGAAATCGTGTAATTCTCTCAGCTTCAAAGTTGAAATCTGATGCCAAATAAAAGCAGTGGGTACTATGGAAATTAGATAAATACTTAGATATCAATGTATAGATATGACTTTTAGTTGGCTCGCGTAATTTTTGATTCAATTGTTATCTTATTGTTTAAGTGGGACGGCCATCACTTAAACTTTTTTTAAATAGATAATTACACTCAGACTCAGGACAAACAGACATGTTCATGCAAACATTTAATGTCCTGGGTGGGAATCGAACCCACGATCTGTAGCGTGATAGGAAGTGTGTTCATGAACATGTTGCGTGCGTTGTAGTAGGTTTATTCTTAATTATTTAAATCTCAATTCTCATCTTACTCAAATCTAGGTCCTTAGTTAATTTTCTCCGCTCTCCGTTTGGATCGCGGTCCTAAAATCCTAAAATGCTTTCGAAATAAAGTAAAGTTAACTCACGACATTCTCCATAAGGTACACAAATGCCATCCCGTCTATAATGGTCCTTGATGCATCGACATTTTGGATTGCAATGCAACACTATCCCTATTCTAAATGGACACCGCCCACGAAGTTTAGCTTGACTGCAGTTTTCAGTAGGACAGAGTGCCGGGCATGGATTGTACTCTTCGTTTGGACGAGAACTGCAGTTGAAGGGTGCTGTGGATATTTAAATCTTTAGGCGTATTCAATTGTTTTTTTTGTTAAAAATATTTATATGTAATAATTCAGATTCCGTATTTTTGAGTCCGCAAAATTCCAAAAGTCGTCAACAGATTGGCTTGTTTACTTACACAACGTTGCCATATTAATGAGGAGTGTTTTTATATACTTTTTATTTAGAATTTCTTACGGAAACGGGAACTTCAAAATAATAATAATAATTTAATATCAGATGTTACCACAGCAAAGCGTGGTCGAGTTTCAGCTATTCTATATATTATATATATAAAATTCTCGGGTCACAGTGTTAATAAATGAACTCCTCCGAAACGGCTTGACCGATTTTTATGATTCATCTAGATCCCACAGAACGCGGGAGAAACCGCCGGGCGCAGCTAGTTATTATATCTATAAATTAAAATAAAAGCCCACATTCACACCCGCGCTACGGATACGACAAAACTCTGCCAATTTTTAACAGTTCGGTAGCAATTAAATCATGAGCCAGATATCCAGATTTCCTCCACACTATAAGTTTACACATGACCCATCTGGAAATAGATAGGTACTTACGGCACTCCCTGGTCGGTATACAAGTTCCATTTTCAGCGCGTTTAAAGTTGAATCTACATTTGCAAGCCGGTGGTGGACAGGGAGACGATTTTTTGCAAACTTGCACTTCAGATTCGCTCTTGGGGCAGTAATCAGATGGGCAATCAGATGGACACTCGTCTACCACTTCATCATCACCACAAACAGCTGTAAGATATTTATTGGATATTTAGATTCTGTGATATACAGAATAATCAATGTGAGAGATTAGGTATCTTGTTTTTTTGATGAAAAAAAAAACAATGGGTTACACGGGAGTGCGCCCAGAAGTGAAAACTTGAACATTAATGTTGTGCATTTTTGAATATTTTGGAATGGTAAAGGAATAATTTCGCACGAATTGCTTTATTTATCAGTATAAAAGTACTATCATTTATGTGGTAAAATGCAATATTCATTTATTGCGCTATCGTACACAAACATGACAATTTATATTATATTAGACCGCAAGCGCGGTAGAAAGAGAAGTAATATCCGCCATATCCTCTCCCCCCGTCTTACGAATTTTCGATCAGGTCACGTGTCCTGAGGCGAGTTTAACATTTTTTACCCATCCCAAAAAAGTGCACAAATCCGCTAACGAAGTTTTCACTTCAAAAAGTACCACTACCAACTCATTGAAAATATATATGAATGTAATACCTTACCTATAACAAATTTTGCATGGCATAGAAATAATTAACGTACGTGAAAAGTTCACTTATAGATTTAATGCTTGGTACTTACGTTTGGGCTTTTTGCATTGATCCTCCGGTACACAGGTACCATTTTCAGCTCGTAAATAGTTATCTTGACATACACATCCGCTTTCACAAGCGTCATCTATCTTCTCCGGACATGTTTTG